>JBBGZY010000656.1:3252500-4452500 GCA_037952925.1 Lithobates clamitans
ATGAAGGAAAAATAGTCACATAATACATCAAACAAGTGGGGAACCCTAGCCACAGCCAAATCCTCTTCTTGATTGTTGAAGTAAGCTAGATGACAAGACCCCTAAGGCTTAAAGGAAAGCTTAGATATAGTACTTGTGTAAAACAAACAACACTACACCAAGCTACTCAGGGCCAAAAATGCTCACATACTCTTTGGGGAACCATTTGAGATGTAACACATCACCTTAGGCCCTACACAAATGTCACAGCTGACAGATGTGGCAAGCAACTGTCTACCTTTGCAGTTGTGTGGTGCCAGCAGTACTATGCTTGATAGTTCTCACTTTTGCCAAGGGAATTTGTGGGCCAAGCCTCAAACTCTCCATGACAACACTCCAATAAGAGTGTCCACACTAATTGGGCAGCCCTTGCACCCATTCAACGTATGTGAGTATTCATATCAAACTGTCACAGGATACAAGCCTCTTGCAGTCTAGGTGCAGAAGGACTCCTTACCTACAAAACTCCACATCCCAAACACCTACAATGCCAAGATTTCTAACAAAAGGCACAGTGCAAGTTATCATTCTCACATGTTTGTTAGTTGGACCATACTCTGGCCTAATTTAGTAGTAAACAACCCCCCTCCCCCAAAAAAATAAAAACACACCATGGCCATCTTATACACAGACTAAAAGGGTTAGCTGCCCAGGGCCCACTCATTGGTGGCCCCAAAAAACATGAAGCTTGAGACAACCCTGCCTGAAATGTGGAAAACAACCAGGGCTTTTTCTGAATCCTTAGGCCCTCACACAAGTAGCCCATGTCCCATTCCCAGAGCCCTGTCCTGTGACAGATGCACACCATACCCTGTCCAATAACTGTTTTCTAGGGCTGCCTTGTTTCTACCAAACCCTGCTGGATATGCCTAGGCCCCAGCACTCCAAGTGGAGAAGGTTAGACATTACTTCTCCAGAAAGGCTCAGCCTCCCTAGTGCTCCCACACCCTGCTGACAGTGACTAAAGACTAACTGAGATTTGGAGGTGAGGTGGACCCATGTGACTGTGCATAGGGGAGACAAAGAGGCAGAGGATGGCAACCCATGCTGGGGGACACACATCATGATGTCAAGATAGAGAGGGGAGAAAGAGGCAGCCTGAGTGGATGAGGCTGATGGAGGCAGCAGCTGAGAGGAGGAGGAGCTAGCACTAGGACCTTACCCAGGAAACACACAGCTCCCCATTCCTCCACCCTGCACTAACACACTTGCCTCCTCTGCCTAACAACACTGACAGATCTGTCCTGTCCTCCATACCATCCTGCCCCCTCTGCTGCCCTGAAACAACAGCTGTGTCCCCTTCCCTCACTGCCAAGTGAAGTATGGTGGGAAGGCTGACAGGCTGTCTTGATCCTTTTTGTGGCTTGCTCCTTTCTCTCACCCTCCTGCTTTCTCTCTCTAACTTCCTCCATGTATCTTCACACCCCCCTCATTCTCCCCCTGCCCCGTTCTCTCATCTTTCTGCACCCCATATCCACCCTCCCCTCTCTTCCTCTAAATGTTCACCCATTAACCCCCCTACTATTTTACACCTTTCTCTCTCTCACACCCTCTCCTCTCGGTATGTCTCTCTCTTTCCTTACACCCTCAACACTCCCTTGAAAGCTTGCTGCTTCAGAGAGAAGCTGGTAGCTCAAAGATATGTACTCCATGTTTCTGTACTGAAGAGGGTTTTCAGAAATGGTATGACTGAGGGACAAACTACATTAACAGTGATTGTAACATCTCGTTTGTTTGTTATACTTACCTGCTCTGTGTAGTGGTTTTGCACACAGTAGCCCTGATCCTCCTCTTCTCAGGTCCCTCTATGGCACTCTGGGACCCTCCCTCCTGTTGAGTGCCCTCACAGCAGCCTGCTATGGGGGCACCCAAGCCAAGCTCCCTGTGTACATTCAGAAATTGAGGCGTGGATCAGTTCCGCCTCCTCTCTCTCATTGGCTCAATAATTTGGACTGACATCAGCGGGATTAAATGGTGCTGCACTGCCATCTCAGCCAATTATGTTTGGCCAGCCGACGGTCTCCTGCAACATCACTGGAGCAAGATAGGCTCAGGGGGGGCTGAGGGGATCTGCTGCATACAGAAGGCTTTTTTTCTAAATGCATTACGTGAAAAAACCTTCTGCCTTTACAAACAGTTTAAGTGTGCTCTGCCACACACACACACACCTAGACTTTCTACACAAACAAATAATGCACATTAGGGAAAATACAGTTTACCTACCTTGAGCAACTTGGTCCTGTGTCTGGGGGACAAACGAAGGTGGCAGGCTGTCAAAAGAGTCCTCCGAGGAGGACCAGCCTCCTCGGGGCACCCTGGTCGCCTGACACGGCCTTTCCACTTGGAACCAAGCTAGAAAAAAAAAGAAACAAAGGTTTAGACCAGGGGTTAAGGAGCTCCATAATAACACCCACAATGTTGAAGACAAGCCGGCCACATCTGTAATGGTGTAAACAGCGGGATAAAGTGAGGTAAACCCAGCTAAATATAATTTCAAGTTAGAAACTAAACCATGTACAATTCATGGAACCAAACAACAAATTAGAAGAGGGTGGCCTCCTGAAACTGAATAAAACCTACTTTGTCCAATAATGCTCCCCACAGCAACCATGACCAGATTCTAATAGGGCAAAGTTAACCACTACCCTAGCAGCAATAACTATGTGCAAATAATAAACATGCCATTTGAGACCATTTGGTGGACAGAATGACAGATCCTGAATGGACAGCTTTACATTACCTTAAACTTCCTAATCCTACAAATCCAACACTTCAACCTTCCTGTCACATACAACAGCTAACAAAAATTGTATCATCAAAAACATGTAATTTACACATGTGTACATATACAGATCCCTATTAGTACCCACATGACATATGTAAATACTATTGAAGGTACTTACACTGGGCCAGAGGTGAGGCATTCTCCTCATCCATGGAAAACGTGCCTGATAGTCCATTGAAGTAGGGTTGACACTTCATCTCTTTAAACCCAAACACAAATGAATTTCACAGGTTATGAGGCTAATTTAATGCAGATAGGGCACTGAGTGAGTTTAATTACCACCTTAATCAGCCACAGAACCTGCGTAATCAATATGTGTTGAGGTTTAAAGGGATGAGATGGCAACCCAACATTGAATGGACTTACAGGAGGCTGGTGAGCCAGACTCCCCTCTCCCACTGCCCTCAGCCATAATTGGTGAGACAGCTGGTGCTACATAAATGAAAAAAAGCAACCATTAAAAAAAAAACCTTGCGGTCTTGAAAGTTAAAACAAGGACACAGAAAACATTTAAACATGAAGGGTACTTACTTTGGGCTGGAGAGGGGGTGGCCTCTTTGTCAGTCTCCTCCTCTGTCCTGGGGGAACGGAGTGCTGCTGCTCCAAAAAACAAACAAATCCAGCAAAAAATAAGCCACCAAAGTTATACAAGGGACACATAAAGCTGACAAGCACACTGAGAAGCTACTTACCATGAGATGGATGGGGGGGGGGCTCAGCTTCTCCCTCCTGTTCCTCCTCCTGACTCCAGGTGGGAGATGGGTATGATTCTACAAAAACACACACCAAACAAATCACTCCTCCAAAGTATGACAAGAGACAAAGAAAACAGACAAGCACATTGAGAAGGTACTTACCATGAGATGGATAGGGGGAGGCCTCAGCTTCTCCCTCCTCCTGAATCCAGGCAGGAGATGGGTCTGCTGCTCCAAAAACACATACCAAAAAAATCACTCCTCCAAAGTATGACAAGAGACAAAGAAAACAGACAAGCACATTGAGAAGGTACTTACCATGAGATGGATAGGGGGAGGCCTCAGCTTCTCCCTCCTCCTGAATCCCAGCAGGAGATGGGTCTGCTGCTCCAAAAACACATACCAAAAAAATCACTCATCCAAAGTATGACAAGAGACAAAGAAAACAGACAAGCACATTGAGAAGGTGCTTACCATGAGATGGATAGGGGGAGGCCTCAGCTTCTCCCTCCTCCTGAATCCAGGCAGGAGATGGGTCTGCTGCTCCAAAAACACATACCAAAAAAATCACTCCTCCAAAGTATGACAAGAGACAAAGAAAACAGACAAGCACATTGAGAAGGTACTTACCATGAGATGGATAGGGGGAGGCCTCAGCTTCTCCCTCCTCCTGAATCCCAGCAGGAGATGGGTCTGCTGCTCCAAAAACACATACCAAAAAAATCACTCATCCAAAGTATGACAAGAGACAAAGAAAACAGACAAGCACATTGAGAAGGTACTTACCATGAGATGGATAGGGGGAGGCCTCAGCTTCTCCCTCCTCCTGAATCCCGGCAGGAGATGGGTCTGCTGCTCCAAAAACACATACCAAAAAAATCACTCATCCAAAGTATGACAAGAGACAAAGAAAACAGACAAGCACATTGAGAAGGTACTTACCATGAGATGGATAGGGGGAGGCCTCAGCTTCTCCCTCCTCCTGAATCCCGGCAGGAGATGGGTCTGCTGCTCCAAAAACACATACCAAAAAAATCACTCCTCCAAAGTATGACAAGAGACAAAGAAAACAGACAAGCACATTGAGAAGGTACTTACATTGAGATGGATGAGGGGGGGGCTCCTGCTGCTCCTCTTCGTCACTCATTTCTACAGAAAGAACAGCGCAAATTACACTCAATTTTAGTCCACAAACATGAAGCTACTTATCATGGCAGCAAAATACACAATATTAAAACAAGTTTAGTGCCAAAGGTTGTAACATGTCCATTGGATGTCCATTGGATATTTCCTTGGGGCAGGCAGCACAAACAGGCACAATGACATCAATGTGAATTATTGGGCATGTTTGGAACCAGGAGGTCACTGTACATCCACTAGGGTGCCCCCCCGGTCACCCACACTAAAGTAGTTATTGGCTTACTTATTCTGGTAAATTTAAGCAGCCTGAAGATCGTGTGTTTAAGATGCATTCACAGCAACTCAAGCTCCACAAAGCTGTTCTGGAAGCAGGTTATTCCAAACAGCTTTGCTTCTTCTACCAGTGAGGTGATTTTTTCACCCAGCTCGCAAATGCTACCTGGCCCAATCACACCACTTTGTACCAAGCAATTAGGTGTAGACAAGCCCAGATCACTGTCAAACAGTTGTCACGAACAAAGCCCATTCAGGATAGTTAAAAAATTGCAGTTACAATCTTCCTCATTGTAAGAGCAATCCAAGCTTTGCAAAAAAGGAAAGAACATTAGCTCCCCCCCCCCCCCCCCCAAGAGTAGAGTGTTTCAATGTTGCAAAAAAAATGACTAGATGTAAGTGTTACAAAAAAAAAAGGAAAATCCAATAACAATTTAGGAATGTTCCCCCCTCCCCCAAAGGAAGCAAAATGTAGCTATCCAAACATTCCCAAGCCTCTACTTACCATTTACCTCCCGCAGCCGATGAAGTGGCTCTGTCCCAGGAGCCACAAACTGCAAAACTGCAGTCCTCCTCCTCTGCTCTTTTAGCAAGCAGACAACTGCCTTACGTCCATCAGCTGTGTCTAGAACAAGTAGCAAAAGAGAATAGAATTTAAGGCCCAATTCAAAAGTGATTTAAAGGTTGTTTACACACACATACACATGCATAGTGCAGCAGATAGTTATTACGTAGAGACTTACCAGAAATTTGAGCCGCCGCCTGCCTCAGCACCTTGGTCTTTCGGCGCTTTATGTCACTCCAGGATCTTTGAACCTGGAGGACAGAGATGCTGTGCCGAAATTTCTGACGCAGCTGGCTTTGGACTTTTCTGACAATTGTCTGCTTGCTAAAATGCGACAAGCCACTGTCATATTTGCGGAGGAGGAGGATCTGTGGAGACAGAGATTTTGGAGAGAAATTAAATTTGAAAAGATTGTGTTTGCAAAAATAAAAACCTAACTAAACAACCTTTGTACATTTGCCAGAAAGGAAATACATCTTTAAATGTTTGGGGGATACACATACACTAAGCTCCACACCTATGTTTCTCTTTCTCTGTCTCTATATAATTAGACATGTCACCACAAAGTGGCAAAGTGTAACAAAGTATTGATGGAGTTTATTTTTGAGCCAACAAAGCACTGCTCAGTCTGTAAGGGGTACCCAATGCAAATATTAAGAAAAAACTTTAGCATGGGTTACATCACAAAAACAATAACAGACCACAGGTCTGTTTTTGATTGTGAGGGGATCCCTTATGCCAAAAATAACATAGGAAATGGCATTGTGCCCCCCCAAAAGCTAAACCAAACCTTCATCAGAGCACAAAGCCTGCCAGGCCACAAAAGGGGGGTGGAGGAGTGAGTGCCCGCCTCAACCATACCAGGACACATGACCTCAACATGGGTGGGTGCATTGGGTCAGGGGGTGACTGTACTCCGCCACACACCAAAGCACACTGTCCCCGTATTGATGGTCTCAATGGCCTTTTCTCCCTAACCCTGGCCAGTGTTTGGGGGGTCTGCAGGCAGAGGGCTTTTCAGCATATTTAAGCCCCCTTTAAAAGGAGGCCCCTATATCCTGTCCCCCCATGTGGAGTATGGGGTACATTTTACCCCTAATCACTCCCCTTAAAAAAGGTGCTAAACCAACAAATTAAAAACCCACATTTTCCACAAAATGCTCTTTTCGTAACTCATTTTCCCCAAATCAAACTTGATGAATACTGCTTGGACCTTGAAGAAGGGGACATACCCCGAAAGCTTGTCCTGAAAAATTGTATGTTAGTGCAAATAATTAGATTCCAAAACAGAAGCTACACCCCCAGCAAAGGCTATCCACTGTCTGCTTATCTGAAAAGGCAAGAAAGACATGGACAGGAGGCACAGAGAGGAACCTGAGAGGACAACAGGAACTAGAAAAGGTACAATTTCTGGGGAAATTGTGAAAAGTGTTCTTGCCTCTACAACTGGAGTGGGCGGAGTAACTGGGTGGAGTGGCTTGAGTAACTGAAAAGTGTTATAGAGCTTAATATTTTAAAAAGTATAAATAGTAGTAAAACAGTTGAAGTCCCATCATTAGCTGAAAGAGCTGAACATTTTTTCAAAAATAATTTTTTTTTTCAAAAATGTTTTATTTTTGCAAAAATTATGTTTTTTTTAATGATTTTTTGAAATGATTTTATTTTTTCATACATGATTTTTTTTTTTGAATGATTTTTTTTTCCAAAATGATTTTTTTTGGTTTCAAAAATGATTTTTTTTTTAAATAATTTTTTTTTCAAAAATGATTTTTATTTTTTTTTCAAAAATTCGTATTATTTTTTTCAAAATTTATTTTTTATTTAAAAAAAAAATATATATATATATTTTTTTGATGGGGCAGTCATAATGTTTTGGCTGATCATGGGGGGAGGGGGGTCATAATGTCAGCTTTTGTCACCTCCACTCTAGTTTTGAACATTTCGCCATTCATTCCTATGGGACCAATTTTGCCGCAAAAACAACAATATTTTGTGAACCATTCGGCGAAACGTTCCACAAAGTAATATCACAACAATTAAATGACATTGAGGCCGGATGGTATTTTTCAGCTTTTCAGAATGTTCCACAAGGTAATAGCACACCAATTAAATGACATTGAACATTTCGCCATTCGATCCTATGGGACTAATTTCGCAGTAAAAACAACAATATTTTGTGAACCATTTGGCGAAACGTTCCACAAAGTAATAGCACACCATTCGGGAACAATCCGCACATTTCGGTATATTACTTGTCTATGTAGTGTAAAAACTGTGGGAGGAGTTAGGGTGGTAAATTTGGCTATAATAATAATATATATGTGAGATAACAGTAAGTGGTCTTGCTATGCAAGAACACTTAAGTAGTGCTGCCGGGCATGACTTCAGGAGGGAACCACCAGTCCCAGCCAGGAGGGCTGTGAGTGACAGCCACAGTTGAGAGGACTGGGAGTGAGCAGTCTGGGATGGGTGCAGAGCCAGCAGTAAGGACTGTGATGTCACTGACAATGGAGTTGGACAGCTGCAGCCAGGTGGGCTTGCAGGGGACTAGCTGGGAGCAGTAGTCCGCTATTAGAACAGCTAGCACACAAGACTTTCTATTTCTGCTACTTTATAGGGGCCCACGGTCCCTGTCTGCTAAGGATGGTTGCTGAGGCCTAGCTGAGCCAGACCTAACCAGCTATACCTGAATTAAAGTTTTGTGCTGGAGAGAGAGAGAGAAACAGTCTGCTAGCAAAATTTGTGCTGGAGGAGGCTGGAGTTGTACAGTGTATAAAGCAGTTCATATTGATCGCTAATCGATCTGCCAATTTATCTCTGGGCATCCCATATACCCCCTTACTCATCGAAGGTCAAATCCCCTCAATAAATCGACAAAACCAATCACTATGATGGACTGTACATTGTCTCAAGAGTGTCTGAGAGGTGAATGCCAGGCTGCGTAGGGTGACAGGCGGGCCACAACATTCAGCAGCCCCTACGGTGGTCCCGCTACATGTGTGTTTGGTGTTTTTTAGATGTGGCCATTTTTTGAGGCCACAGTGTACCCTATTAATCATTGACATGGGGGGGGGGGGGGGTGATCTGGGGGCCCCCTTGTTAAAGGAGGTCTCCAGATGTTGTTAAACCTCACAACCACTGTTTGTGGTTCTGGGGAAGTGGCTATTGTCCCCATCAACATAGGGACAAGGTGCCTTGGGGGTGCAGAGCTGCACCCACACCACAAAAAACACCCCCACATGCTGATGACATGTGGCCTGATCTGGCTCAGGAGCAGGGGGGGGGGGGGACACGCTCTATTCCATGGCCTGCTAGGCTGAGCACTGAGTTCATGATCTGGTAGGGATTTTGTATATGGGCCCCCCCATGCCATTTATTTATGCTACATTTCATGCTGGGCTTCCCCTTAAAACCCATACAAGCCCCAAAGGGCCTGGTATACATTAAGGTGGTGGAGGAGGGGTAAGCGCCCAGCATCTCCTCGTTCTGCCTAGTGTCACTGATCCCTGTCATCGGAGCAGAGATCAGTGACGTCACACACACAGCCCATCCCCCCTACAGTTAGAACACATCCCTAGTACTGACTTAACCCCTTCACTGCCAGTGTCATTTACACAGTAACCAATGCATTTTTAGAGCACTGATTGCTGTATAAATGACAATGGTCCCAAAAATGTCCCACATGTCCACCATAATGTCGCAGTCACAATAAAAATAGCTGATCCCCACCGTTAGTATTAAAAAAAAAAAAATGAATAAAAATGCCAGAAAACTATCCCCTATTTTGTAAATGCTATAACTTTTGCACAAACCAATCAATAAACGCTTATTGCGATTTTTTAAATACCATAAATATGTTGAAGAATATGTATCGGCCTAAACTGATGAAAAATAATGTTTTAAAAATATTTTTTGGGGATATTTATTATAGTAAAACCATGCAATTGTCAGTTAAAGCGACGTGGTGCCGAATCGCAAAAACACACTGGTCAGGAAAGGGGTAAATTCTTCCAGGGCTGGAGTGGTTAAACATCCTTCACCCCTTGGTACTGGCCCTCTAAGGGGTTTGCTATTCTGAGAGGCGGGGCTGCTGGCAGTATTACATGCATTCATTCAGTGCCAAGGCCCAGCTACCAGAAGGCTGCATATTTGCATGCACTCTGCAAAAACTGTTTACAATCACTGCTCCTTTAAAAATGAGCTTAGACCATATATCCATAGCAGATAGTTTATTTACAGGAACATGCACAAATGCAGGAAGTCTAATGTGCAGAGAAAGAGGCAGTGACGTATGTG
The DNA here is from genome assembly GCA_037952925.1 of Lithobates clamitans. NCBI lineage: Eukaryota > Metazoa > Chordata > Amphibia > Anura > Ranidae > Lithobates > Lithobates clamitans. The sequence goes on from JBBGZY010000656.1 coordinate 3,262,294, forward strand.
CATGTCCAGGAAGTGAATGTGTGCAAAGGCTTACTACACACAACAGTCTCTCTCTCTCCCCCCCCCCCCCCCACAAACAAAGCTAACTAACACATCCACCAACCCAGAGCATAAGACACCACCCACACTTGCCTTGCAGATCAGCAGTTGTTCTTCTCTTGAAGGGAGTGACCTGGCCATGTTGGAGACTGAGCAGCAGTACACTTCCTGGGGGCGTGTACATCAATACACTTCCTGGGGGCATGTGTGCATACTCTTTCCCCTTTCATGATGCATTTCCATTTGCCTATGTGTTTTTCCTAAGATTCATGTTTGGCAGATTTTGTAACTTGCCTAGATTACAACAGGATTGATAGAGCTGTGAAATTTAGCTTTGGAGCAGGGCATTTTTTTTTTGAAAAAAATGCCCTGCTCCAAAGCTAAATTTCACAGCTCTATCAATTCTTTTGTAGACTAGGCAAGCCACAAAATCTGCCAAACGTGACTTCTCTAAAACAAAAAGACCCCCCCTAAAAAAAAATAAAAAATAAATAAAAATAAAATAAAATAAAACAAAAACACATTTTTAAAAAAAAGCACCCCAAAAACACAAATTAGCCTTTACTGTGCTTTTGTAAATTTTTTTACAAACAAATTCACATTTTGCAGATTTCATGGCTTGCCTAGTCTACAAAAGACTTGATCGAGCCGTGAAATTCAGCCTTGGAGGAAGATCTATATATCTATATACATTTTTTTATGTATTTCTTTGGGAGGGGTAGACCATCCCCCCCCCCCAAAAGAAAGTTTCAGACCTATAAAATATTTTAAGTGCAGAGTAAAACAAAACACACAAAAAAAAAAAAAAAAAAAACACAAAAAAAGTGAATCAACTTTTTATTTCATTTCCATATTAGTATTATTTACAGGTTTTATAACAGTAACTTAACAGTTTACACAGTGCTTAACAAAATAAGCAAAACATGTGTTACACATTAATATACTTGTGCAAATAAAAAAAAACAAAAAAAAACCCAAAAAACCATGGAGCATGGAAATGCTCTAGCATTTGACAATATAGTTTGTAAGCTCTTTTCAGCAGGGCCCTTCTATCTACAAGAGTAGGACATTAACACACACACACACACACACGATCAGAACTGATACCCCTAAAAAGAAAGTGCTAAATTATAAGCAAAAACAGATACAATTATTACAATCTCAAATGCAGCACACAAACAAAATCAACACGTACTTCTGTTTGAAATTAGCATGAAGCTTTTGCATCTAAGTCTAAAACTGGATTAACATTAACAGTTGTAAATCGAACATATGAGAATTCAAAGTAACTAGAACAAGATAAAAGTCTGCTGAGGCACACAAACACATGGTCAGAATGGACAATAAAAAAAAAAGCAAAACACATTTGAAGGCCTTAACGCAAAACTATACCAGCAAACACGAAACCGCAGCTTTAGTGAGGTGAGGGTCAGGCCTTATGCCCACCCCCCAAAAAAAAAATAAAGAACATATCGCTCTATTTGGAACACAATTTGCACCCTGCAAAAGACTCAGGCCTCTTTTCAGGCCAAACAACCAGCACAACGGCAGGCCTTTATATAACTTACATAGAATCACTAACAGACCCACCCAGTAAAGGACACACCTACCAGTGTAATTGTAAGTGCAAGTGCTCACACCTGTTCATCAGGAACACACACTCTTTACAAATGAAAGAATGGCTCAGCATATACATCTATGCAGGCTAAAACTAAAACTAACAAGTGTCCAAAGCTCTGGCCATGATCAGTGATACCAAAAATCTAAACATTAAACTTGTAAGTTGTTGGGCATGTGGAGGGTACAAAACAGGAAATTACAACTTTGTGAGGGCTGCTTCACACAAATTGTTGACAAAGCGCATTTGCCATTCATCATCAGCATACAACATTCAAATATGTGTGCAGGATCACACCACATCCATATCTGTTTACAGTTCTAGATTTTGTGCAAATTAAACATTTATTCATTGAGGTATAATGTCATTTCTTGGGTTTCCATGTTTTGAAGGCTCGATATGAGTGATTACTATCACAATGCTGAACCATCTTGAAATTGGTTCATTTTTGCTTGGTAAGAGGCTGCAATTAGTGGTGGTGGAGAAATGTTAAGGCTGATTATTGTCCTTGCCCATGGGAAAATATGTTACGATTTGCAATGGTGGTGGAACCCTCCGACACATAAATACTACATTTAGACTTAATTAACAGAAGGACCTGAGTCAGGGGTTATACTCAACTTTTAGACGTGACGTAGCATGCTTGGGATTGGAACCGTCAACCCCAGTGCTTCTAGACAGAAGTGCTAATCACTTAGCCACTGCACTGCCACATGGATGTGTGGAGACATCTCTGTGCTTTCAAACAGTCCTATGTCTCAGGGGTGCCATGAGTTAATCAATGCAGATGTACTGTGGAAGGCCCAGAGAGCCATCGAACAACCTGTTTCCAGCATATGCCATGTGTTTTGAAGGCTCAGTATGGGTGATTGATGACAGCATGCTGAACCATCTGGAAATTGGTTCATTTTTGCTTGGTAAGAGGCTGCAATTAGTGGTGGTGGAGAAATGTTAAGGCTGATTATTGTCCTTGCCCATGCAAAAAATATGTTACAATTTGCAATGGTGGTGGAACCCTCCGACACATAAATACTACATTTAGACTTAATTAAAAGAAGGACCTGAGTCAGGGGTTATACTCAACAACATAGGATGGGAAGACAACTTTTAGATGTGACGTAGCATGCTTGGGATTGGAACTGCCAACCCCAGTGCTGCTAGGCAGAAGTGCTCATTACTTAGCCACCATATGGGTGTGTGGAGGCATCACTGTGCTTTCAAACAGTCCTATCTCTCAGGAGTGCCATGAGTTAATCAATGCAGATGTACTGTGGAAGGCCAGAGAGCCATCAAACAACCTGTTTCCAGCATATACCATGTGTTTTGAGGGCTCGGTATGGGTAATAGATGACAGCATGCTGAACCATCTCGAAATTGGTTCATTTTTGCTTGGTAAGAGGCTGCAATTAGTGGTGGTGGAGAAATGTTAAGGCTGATTATTGTCCTTGCCCATGCAAAAAATATGTTACAATTTGCTATGGTGGTGGAACCCTCCGACACATAAATACTACATTTAGACTTAATTAATGGAAGGACCTAAGTCAGGAGTTATACTCAACAACATACGGAGAACAGATAACTTTTCCACATGACATAGCACGCTTGGGATTGGAACTGCCAACCCCAGTGCTGCTAGGCAGAAGTGCTCATCACTTAGCCACCGTGCTGCTACATGGGTGTGTGGAGGCATCACTGTGCTTTCAAACAGTCCTATCTCTCAGGAGTGCCATGAGTTAATCAATGCAGATGTACTGTGGAAGGCCAGAGAGCCATCAAACAACCTGTTTCCAGCATATACCATGTGTTTTGAAGGCTCGATATGGGTGATTGATGACAGCATGCTGAACCATCTCGAAATTGGTTAATTTTTGCTTGGTAAGAGGCTGTAATTAGTGGTGGTGGAGAAATGTTAAGGTTGATTATTGTCCTTGCCCATGGAAAAATTTGTTACAATTTGCAATGGTGGTGGAACCCTCTGACACATAAATACTACATTTAGACTTAATTAATAGAAGGACCTGAGTCAGGGGTTATACTAAACAACATACTCAACTTTTAGACGTGACGTAGCATGCTTGGGATTGGAACTGTCAACCCCAATGCTTCTAGGCAGATGTGCTAATCACTTAGCCACCGCACCGCCACAGGGATGTGTGGAGACATCTCTGTGCTTTCAAACAGTCCTATGTCTCAGGGGTGCCATGAGTTAATCAATGCAGATGTACTGTGGAAGGCCCAGAGAGCCATCAAACAACCTGTTTCCAGCATATGCCATGTGTTTTGAAGGCTCAGGATGGGTGATTGCTGACAGCATGCTGAACCATCTTGAAATTGGTTCATTTTTGCTTGGTAAGAGGCTGCAATTAGTGGTGGTGGAGAAATGTTAAGGCTGATTATTGTCCTTGCCCATGCAAAAAATATGTTACAATTTGCAATGGTGGTGGAACCCTCCGACACATAAATACTACATTTAGACTTAATTAATGGAAGGACCTAAGTCAGGAGTTATACTCAACAACATAGGGAGAACAGATAACTTTTCGACATGACATAGCACGCTTGGGATTGGAACTGCCAACCCCAGTGCTGCTAGGCAGAAGTGCTCATCACTTAGCCACCGTGCTGCTACATGGGTGTGTGGAGGCATCACTGTGCTTTCAGACAGTCCTATCTCTCAGGAGTGCCATGAGTTAATCAATGCAGATGTACTGTGGAAGGCCAGAGAGCCATCAAACAACCTGTTTCCAGCATATACCATGTGTTTTGAGGGCTCGGTATGGGTAATAGATGACAGCATGCTGAACCATCTCGAAATTGGTTCATTTTTGCTTGGTAAGAGGCTGCAATTAGTGGTGGTGGAGAAATGTTAAGGCTGATTATTGTCCTTGCCCATGGAAAAATATGTTACGATTTGCAATGGTGGTGGAACCCTCAAACACATAAATACTACATTTAGACTTAACTAATAAAAGGACCTGAGTCAGGGGTTATACTCAACAACATAGGATGGGAAGACAACTTTTAGACGTGACGTAGAATGCTTGGGATTGGAACCGTCAACCCCAGTGCTGCTAGGCAGAAGTGCGCATCACTTAGCCACCGCACTGCCACATGGATGTGTGGAGACATCTCTGTGCTTTCAAACAGTCCAATGTCTCAGGGGTGCCATGAGTTAATCAGTGCAGATGTACTGTGGAAGGCCAGAGAGCCATCGAACATTGGCGTGCACACAGGGTGTGCCGGATGTGCCTGGGCACACCCTAATCACCCCATGTGCATTAGTATTATCCAGGAGCAGCACCAGGTGGGTAGTTGGAGGTGCCAGTGGCCAGTGTAAATGCCCCCATTATATTAAAGTCTAGGTTCAATGGGGTGTACTGTAATGTGCTCTCAATCAACTGTCTCCCTCCTGTGACAGCAGGTGGTGTTAATGTGTGTTTGAACTTTGGGGTGCACACCCTAATGCAATAGGCTGCGCACACCTATGCCATCAAACAACCTGTTTCCAGCATATGCCATGTGTTTTGAAGGCTCAGTATGGGTGATTGCTGACAGCATGCTGAACCATCTGGAAATTGGTTTGTTTTTGCTTAGTAAGAGGCTGCCGTAAGAGCCCTTTCACACCGGGGCGGTTTGCAGGCGCTATTGCGCTAATAATAGCGCCTACAAACCGACCCGAAAGTGCCGCTGCTGTGTATCCAGTGTGAAAGCCCCGAGGGCTTTCACACTGGAGCGATGCGCTGGCAGGATGGTAAAAAAAGTCCTGCCAGCAGCATCTTCAGAGCGGTGAAGGAGCGGTGTGTATACCGCTCCTTTACCGCTCCTGCCCATTGAAATCAATGGGATGGCGCGGCTATACCGCCGGCAAAGCGCCTCTGCAGAGGCGCTTTGCGGTGGTATTTAACCCCTTCTCGGCCGCTAGCGGGGGTAAAACCGCCCCGCTAGCGGCCACATACCGACGGTAAAACGCCGCTAATAATAGCGGCGTTTTACCGCTGACGCCGCCCCTCGCCCCAGTGTGAAAGGGCTCTTAGTGATGGTGGGGAAATGTTAAGGCTGATTATTGTCCTTGCTCATTAAAAAAAATGTCACGATTTGCAATGGTGGTGGAACCCTCCAACACATAAATACTGCATTTCTTTGGACATATATACCTATAGGTGGTGAAATGACATCAGTGAGGAGTAATACTTCTTGATTTGTTCTGTAATATTTGATTTTTTTGGTGGGTGAGTGTAGAATGTTGATGAAGTGATGTTACCCTCAGAATTTTGGGAATGATGTTTTGATTTCTGATGTTTGGCTCAAATTATGATCATTTGGAAATTCTAAACATCACACAAAATTGTGACTCATTTTAAATTTTTAGCAGCAATGGTATTGTTTGTGGATTGTAAAGACACCTGTGTGTGTTTGGGGTAAAGATTGTTGTGATATGAAGAGTAACAAGTGAAGGTGACAGAGAAAAATATATTTTATCAAAACATTCCACTTTCTAGCATTCTTAAAATCGAAATATTTTCAGTAGAAGCAACAATGTTGCAAAGGAAAATTTATTTCACAGAAAGATACATTTCATCTCAACATTAAAATGTTTTTTTTGTGAAAGTTACAATTGTTCCATTAGAATCAATGGCTCAAACTTCATTTGGACAAAAATAGAGCAGATTTTCATTTAAAAAAAAATGCTCTCTAATTAACTCTCATTTTGGTATTTACTATACCTCCAGGTAAAAAAGACACTTGAGTTAAAATGAGAGTTATTTTCAGGTCTGAGCATGCTCAGTTGTGTTGGCACCTAGTTGTCCAAAACGGGGAATTTTTCACTTTTCAGACTTTTAAAGATATTTCAGTGTAGAAATCACTTTTTCACACAGTTTAAAAGCAGATAATCTTTAAATAATATACCGCATATTTCAGTACCATTTAGGCATTTATATCATGCTCTAAAAATTATTTCCATGTGCAATTCTCTAGGTTTTAGCAGAGTAAGGGTTTGGGCTCTATTTAGTTTCAGGGAGCTATAGTAAATTCGATTTTGGGAGAATTTTCTCACCAGCGCTATAGTGAATACCGTTTTCGCGCGAATTACCGCTATTAGCGCTAATTCGCGCTAAATTGCCGCGAATTAGCGTTAAATTGCCGCAAATTAGCGCTAATTCGCGGCAATTTGCGCGAATTAGCGCCATAGCGCTATAGTAAATGACCCCCTAAATGACTTCATAGCATCTAAATCATTCCTTTCATTCCCATCGCTTAGAGAAAAATATGATCTACCAAACTCTGAGATATTTAGATATCTCCAAATCAAAAATTTCTATACACCATTCCTAAAGGGGGATACACCATTATCCCAATTATCCATTTTGGAATCAATCTGTACAAAAGATCCATTTGCTAAAGGTACAATTTCATCACTTTATAATCAATTATATGGAGTAGCAAATCTTAATAGACCCTCTTACGTTCAGAGGTGGGAGGAGGATCTGGGACGAACTTTAGAAGACACGGACTGGTCTAACATATGGCTCACATCTAAGTCATCTTCACCCAACATCTTAGCACTGGAGACAAATTATAAAGTCCTAACTCGCTGGTACCTTGTACCCGCTAGAGTGGCAAAATATTCACCTAATACCTCAGCTCTTTGTTTTCGAGGATGCCCAGAAATAGGCACATATTTACACATATGGTGGACGTGCCCAGTAATCCAAACCTTCTGGAAGGAAGTCTTCATGATTGCATCTAAAATATTTTAAAAAATAATACAACCAGATCCATATTTAACTTTACTTAATCTAAAACCGGAATGGTTAACACTCTCTCAATTCAAACTTATGATCCAACTAATAACGGCTGCAAAACAAACAGTGGCCAAGGCATGGAAATCTCCTACATTGGTACTAGCAGAAACAATTCACAGAATGAATAATACAATGTCCCATGCTAAGATGGTAGCCATCGATCAAAATCAAATTCCAAAATTTGAAAAACTTTGGCACCCTTGGATAAAACAACAGTTCCTGTCAAATTTCAATGACTCTGTCCTGTTGCCATGGTAACAGATTAAATGACTTACAGAGACACCCATTCTAAGGCTTCAAAGAGAACTAAAAAGAATAATAAACTGACGAGCGGGACAACCTTGTGGACCATACCTCTACCTTTCAACCCTTTTTCTTCTTTCTCTTTCCTTTTCTCCACCTTACGATTAAAGCTCATTATCAGAATTTATTTGACCTATGTACACTCTACTTGTAAACAATATGTATAGTAGGTATAAAATGATAAAAGTTAAAAATCACTCAGGAAGCAGTTTAGGTCAAACTCAATGTTTAGACCATGGGGCCAGAAAGTGTCTAAGGTGAAGATCCACTTAGATTCTAGTTTGCTTAGGGTTCTCACCTTGTGGCCACCCCGCCAGTGTTTAATGTATGGGGTGATACCCCAAAAACTCAGATGTGTGGGATCTTTATTATGACAGGTTAAAAAATGTTTGGACACACAGTGTTTGTCATAGCCGTTAAGAATATTTTGGACATGTTCCTTAATACGGACTCTCAGGGGTCTTTTTGTGCGGCCTACATATTGGAGGCCGCAACTGCATTCTAATGCGTAAACTGCCCCCTCGGTGTTACAACAAATAAAATCTCTAATTACATGATTCTCTCCTGTGCTGGTTGAGGTGAAATTAAACACTTTCTTGTTTGGGCGTTTCGTCCTAAGACAGGCGAAACACCTTCTGCAAGGATAGAATCCGTTACCAGTGAAAAAAGAAAACTGTTTTTTGGGGGGATCTACTATATTTATATATATAGATACCTTATACCAGACTCCTGTCGGACGCCAATCATTTACTCAGTACACAAAAATAGAACCGACCCACCCCCTAGGCCAATAGTCAATGGCATCGAGTCGATAACATCGAGGATGGGCCAGTACATAGATGTCTTTCTACAGCTGGTAGTCCAGAAAACCGAAGCATATCTGAAAGACAGCAAAGAGATGCTACGAGTGATTGAGAATATCCAGGAAGAAGACAAATCATGGATTATGGCCACAGCCGATGTATCAGCCTTATATACAATTATCTCCCACCACAAGGCGTGCGAAGCAGCAAAATGGGGTTTAAGGAATTACACTGAACTCCCATGCTCACAGAGGAAGTTCTTGATCAAATGTTTAGAATTTAGCCTTAAAAACAACTACTTTTGGTACGATAAATCCTACTATCATCAGCAAACCGGGGTGGCCATGGGCGCCAAGTTTGCCCCGAGTATAGCCGGTTTATTCATGGCACAGTGGGAAGAATATAATGTTTTTGGTGACCGCCCTAGCCAGCTCATCATATATAAAAGATATATTGATGACATTTTTATTCTGTGGGATGGAGAAGAAAATGATTTAGTCAAATTCCTTGTAAAACTCAATGATAATGATAGAAACATCTCATTAACTTGGGACATTAGCAAGAAAAAAATCAACTTCCTAGACCTAGAGATTTCACTAGATGAATCTGTATTCAGCACAAAAACGCACTTTAAAGGAGTTGACAGAAACAGCTATCTCCCCACCACAAGCTGTCACCATCAAAATTGGATTTTTAATATCCCAAAGGGACAATTGATGCGGATAAAAAGAAACTGTACCAAAATTGAAACATATTTCGAACAAGCAGAAAAATTAGGTGAGAGGTTTAAGTCAAAAGGCTATGATCATAAATTCATTAAGGCCAAAATTGCTGAAGTATCCTTACTCGATCGGAACCAACTGATTGAAGAGAAAACCATACAACAAAAAAATACAGTCGAGGGAATACCTCTTATCCTGGATTTCAATGTGCAATATAAAAAAATCGGAAGGATAATCAAGGATCATTGGCACATCTTACTGGCAGATAAGCAACTACAAGACATCCTCCCTAAAAAACCGAAGTTCATATACAAGAGGGCACCCACTACCAGGGACATAGTAGTCAAAAATATAGTAGATCCCCCCAAAAAACAGTTTTCTTTTTTCACTGGTAACGGATTCTATCCTTGCAAAAGGTGTTTCGCCTGTCTTAGGACGAAACGCCCAAACAAGAAAGTGTTTAATTTCACCTCAACCAGCACAGGAGAGAATCATGTAATTAGAGATTTTATTTGTTGTAACACCGAGGGGGCAGTTTACGCATTAGAATGCAGTTGCGGCCTCCAATATGTAGGCCGCACAAAAAGACCCCTGAGAGTCCGTATTAAGGAACATGTCCAAAATATTCTTAACGGCTATGACAAACACTGTGTGTCCAAACATTTTTTAACCTGTCATAATAAAGATCCCACACATCGGAGTTTTTGGGGTATCACCCCATACATTAAACACTGGCGGGGTGGCCACAAGGTGAGAACCCTAAGCAAACTAGAATCTAAGTGGATCTTCACCTTAGACACTTTCTGGCCCCGTGGTCTAAACATTGAGTTTGACCTAAACTGCTTCCTGAGTGATTTTTAACTTTTATCATTTTTAATGAAATTTTATCCCCAATTTTTTTGATTTTTCTCTTTTTCATACACTCTTTAGCGCATATGTATTATAACCGCTCTATTCTATGCAAAATCTATTACGGCCCATAAGACCAGACCCTCAATGCGCTATTTATTTATTAGTTAAACAACCAGCGTATACTTTCTGGCAGGACACCCTACCAAAATTCCTGGTTATCCTTGTATACATATATTTCACAAATTTGAACCCATTAGAGACATTTACATACATCCTCATATTAGCAAGATCTCCATTATGCCATATTGGGGTTTCCTATATTTCTTATTTCTTATTTTTAATTTCTATTTTTAATTTTTATGCATTACAAGTTGATTATTATTATTATATATTTTTATATGGAACAATTTGTCTTGTAACAGGTTTAATTTAAATTTCTGGGTTAATATATACTGTTTATTGATTTAATATTATGTATATCATGAGCACTGTCAGTGTCTGCTGCTTCTCTCTTCCCGCCCCCCCCCCGCGATGAGTGTGGAATGCTCTAATCCCTTTACCTATACAAGCTATGTCCGCCACACCCGGTAGCCAGAGTGGTAGCTTATTATACCAAACCAAGGTGACAGACCTTGAGAACTGAGCTAATACCCAACTTATACTATTCCATAGCCAGTTTTATTCATCAATTTTTGATATTCCCATCCTATTTTTCCCCCCGCTAGTTCCCGTATATTAGAGATGGTGTAACCTCCTTTGCTGACAGCACCATACAAACTAATTGAGCTGGATGGTGCTCATTGGTCCCACAAGTCAGCTGACACCTTCACATAGATAGACATCTAAGGCGGAACTAGCGGTGAAAAATCTCTTGCAAAATGGCCGCCGCATTAATCCAATTACACTCCGGGAAAATGGCCGCCCTATATCGGCCAATATTAGACTACTTAAGGACACGATTTCAGTCTGTGTTTATCCCTTGATGAAGTCACGTGGTGTGACGTCACGCGTAGGGACGAGACAGGCTGCACACACTATAAGAGGCATACGAGCTCGCTGCTCGTCGGATTGATACCGCTGTTTTTAACAACTTTTGTGAGTACTTATAACTTTTATAATAAAGAGATTTACCATTTGCCAAACGGGATTACACTATTGGCTTTCTTTCTGCCGATTACCCCCCTATATAACCTCCCCCCGTACCACACCTGAGGGAATCCTATCCTAGGATCCAGGACAGTGAGGGACGCGTTGGAGTCTATAGGCGGATGTCATAAAAGCTTTCCCGATATATGCTTTTGCCCTATTACCTTAAGGTAAGGGGCCATTACTTACCTGAGTGGTTTTGCACACGAAGAAAACACTTGATGTGGTTCACCTCAGCACTTTAATTGCAACGTGTGCATGCTAGGCCGTTGCTGTCACAATTTTCAAAAGGACTTTTTTTATGAATTTTTTTGTATGTTTTTTTCTCTTGTCATTTTCATTTCCTGAGATTCCAGCAAATTATTCATTTATGATGTTGTTTTGCACAGTATGCACTTTATAAAAAAGAGCAACTCATTACCCCCCTTTTTTTTTTTGGTTGCACATTGCACTTTTTGCTTGCACTATACACTTTGCTGGTTTAACTGCAGATGCACGTTGTTTATATTCACTATGCACTTTATTTATGTTTGACATATTGTCAGTTATTTGTGTCTAGATAGCCTCACCATCACGTTAATGCATTTTAGACCATGTAAATTTTACTCCAGGCGTTTCAAGTGATTATTTTATCTAGAATTTACTCATGTCACTTCTCACCAGCTATCTAAGCATTTGAACACTCAGACTTTTAATTTGTGTCATATATTTTCCTTCATGTATTTCCACTTTATTTGCGATACACATATTTATTTATTATTTAAATTACATTAGTCTCCGTATTTAGGATCAGCGCAGCACCACTCACTTATATAAATCCATTTAAAAGGTCAGGTGTTTACCTTATCGATGCATGCGGCTTTTCCACTCCTAGCCGCTTCCATATCTGATAGCGCGGGAATAACTCCCCTATCTACTAGCTTGCCCTCACACACTCCCCATTCCTGCAGCAATCATGGATGTGTTCTCTTATATGGAAAAAAGGCAAGTAAACTTAGAGGAAGTATTTAATATCAACAATAAAATAAGTAATCGCAACTTGGACCTAGTAACTCTAATGCGCAAATTGGGACACAACATGGAAAAGAAGGTGAGTCTCTGGTGGGACACCTGCACCTTCGAAACCTATCTCAAAGAAAGTATTGTCCCCAGGAGACTAAGGTGGGATGTCCCCCCGAATGATGGTCTCACGGATCAGGAATCAAACGACGAGTGGTATAAATTTTTCAATGATAAAGGCCTAGAACTTATAGGTTTCCTGTTGGATAGGAAAAGGAGGAAAAATAAAATAATAGATCAGAACATTGCGGATCTCAAAGAAGAATTAGAACAATACAAAGACACGACCGAATATAAAACTCTAATGACACAATTAAACAAGGACCTGGCTAAAAAAGACAAAGAGGTACAGCAAAGAAAAAGTAAGAAACATACAAGAGATACCAATGACTTTCACAATGACCAAGTTTTTAAATGGCAAAGCCAATTGGGAAAAATGGAATCTCTATCGACATATTCCACACCTGAAAAAACAGTAAGAATGCATCCGCAGCTTCGAAATGAATCACCCAGGCCAGCTATAGAAGATAGAAGTCACCAGGACCCTAGAGATGAAAATAGATATATGACCCCAAGAGAAGGAGAAAATGATGGGAGATACAATGAATATCACAATTACACCCCCTATCGGAATGAACGGAGACCCCAACAAAGTAACCGGACACCACGAAATGGAGGAATAAAACCTTACTATGGGAAGAATAATAGAAGACCCTACAATCGAAACAACTGGCACAGACCCCCATATGGTGAACGAGAATCGAGAGGCCCACCATATGAACATAGAGGCCAAAGGAGACCCGCACAAGAATATAGAGACAACAGAGATTCAGACTACTAGAGACATAGAGACAGAAGTCCCATACAGGAATATAGACATGAAGACAGAAGTGGTCCACCGCAGAGGTACTATGGGCCGGATGAACGAAGCCCAGTCCCGACCTACAACTATTATGCCCCCTTGGCAAATAGAGAAGGGGAAGAAAGATCAGCCAGACCATACCCTCCACCATATGGAGAACGGGAATCAAACAGACCTTTTTTAGACAGGAGCAGAGAGAACCATCCGGTAAGATACCAAGAGGAAACACGAGGTCCCAGAAGAAGTCCCGAACGAAGAGAGGACGAAGATCCGGCAAGAGACAACAAAAGAAAGAGAGTATAAAGGGAGAGGGGTTTTTCAACCTCAGTGGGAGAGTGCTCACACATGAAGAAATTGGAGTTCTCGATAAAGGGCTGAAATATGCACCCACAAAAAACTTGAATAAATTTGAGACGTATATCGGGATTCAAAAATTTGTACGTAAGCTAAATATACAAAAATACATGGTAGGGAACCCCCCACTACCCAAAACAGCACAGCTATCAGATAATGGGATTTTACACAGCTCACTCAGGAATAAATCCGTTTTTAACCCACCAGCAAAAGATAACAAATATATTGATGTTTTTAAAAAAATAGTTTTAGATGAAATAAAAGATGTACCTATTAAGAAGAAAGAAGAACCAAACTATATTAAAAGTGGGATTTGAAAGCTTACTAAGAGGCAGGATATTGTCATTAGGCCAGCCGACAAGGGAGAAGGGATTGTAATCCTCTCTAAAGAACAGTACCACAACACAATGACTCTCATGCTAAATGACAATAACACTTACACTAGACTACTGAAGAATCCGGTCTTTGGATGCCGCAAAGCACTTGAACAAGTGGTGCACTTGGGAGCTAAGAAGGGAATCCTGAACAAGAAGGAAGTGAGATACCTTATACCAGACTCCTGTCGGACGCCAATCATTTACTCAGTACCAAAAATACACAAAAATAGAACCGACCCACCCCCTAGGCCAATAGTCAATGGCATCGGGTCGATAACATCGAGGATGGGCCAGTACATAGATGTCTTTCTACAGCCGGTAGTCCAGAAAACCGAAGCATATCTGAAAGACAGCAAAGAGATGCTACGAGTGATTGAGAATATCCAGGAAGAAGACAAATCATGGATTATGGCCACAGCCGATGTATCAGCCTTATATACAATTATCCCCCACCACAAGGCGTGCGAAGCAGCAAAATGGGGTTTAAGGAAATACACTGAACTCCCATGCTCACAGAGGAAGTTCTTGATCAAATGTTTAGAATTTAGCCTTAAAAACAACTACTTTTGGTACGATAAATCCTACTATCATCAGCAAACCGGGGTGGCCATGGGCGCCAAGTTTTCCCCGAGTATAGCCGGTTTATTCATGGCACAGTGGGAAGAATATAATGTTTTTGGTGACCGCCCTAGCCAGCTCATCATATATAAAAGATATATTAATGACATTTTTATTCTGTGGGATGGAGAAGAAAATGATTTAGTCAAATTCCTTGTAAAACTCAATGATAATGATAGAAACATCTCATTAACTTGGGACATTAGCAAGAAAAAAATCAACTTCCTAGACCTAGAGATTTCACCAGATGAATCTGTATTCAGCACAAAAACGCACTTTAAAGGAGTTGACAGAAACAGCTATCTCCCCACCACAAGCTGTCACCATCAAAATTGGATTTTTAATATCCCAAAGGGACAATTGATGCGGATAAAAAGAAACTGTACCAAAATTGAAACATATTTCGAACAAGCAGAAAAATTAGGTGAGAGGTTTCAGTCAAAAGGCTATGATCATAAACTCATTAAGGCCAAAATTGCCGAAGTCTCCTTACTCGATCGGAACCAACTGATTGAAGAGAAAACCATACAACAAAAAAATACAGTCGAGGGAATACCTCTTATCCTGGATTTCAATGTGCAATATAAAAAAATCGAAAGGATAATCAAGGATCATTGGCACATCTTACTGGCAGATAAGCAACTACAAGACATCCTCCCTAAAAAACCGAAGTTCATATACAAGAGGGCACCCACTATCAGGGACATAGTAGTCAAAAATATAGTAGATCCCCCCAAAAAACAGTTTTCTTTTTTCACTGGTAACGGATTCTATCCTTGCAAAAGGTGTTTCGCCTGTCTTAGGACGAAATGCCCAAACAAGAAAGTGTTTAATTTCACCTCAACCAGCACAAGAGAGAATCATGTAATTAGAGATTTTATTTGTTGTAACACCGAGGGGGCAGTTTACGCATTAGAATGCAGTTGCGGCCTCCAATATGTAGGCCGCACAAAAAGACCCCTGAGAGTCCGTATTAAGGAACATGTCCAAAATATTCTTAACGGCTATGACAAACACTGTGTGTCCAAACATTTTTTAACCTGTCATAATAAAGATCCCACACATCTGAGTTTTTGGGGTATCACCCCATACATTAAACACTGGCGGGGTGGCCACAAGGTGAGAACCCTAAGCAAACTAGAATCTAAGTGGATCTTCACCTTAGACACTTTCTGGCCCCGTGGTCTAAACATTGAGTTTGACCTAAACTGCTTCCTGAGTGATTTTTAACTTTTATCATTTTTAATGAAATTTTATCCCCAATTTTTTAGATTTTTCTCTTTTTCATACACTCTTTAGCGCGTATGTATTATAACCGCTCTATTCTATGCAAAATCTATTACGGCCCATAAGACCAGACCCTCAATGCGCTATTTATTTATTAGTTAAACAACCAGCATATACTTTCTGGCAGGACACCCCTACCAAAATTCCTGGTTATCCTTGTATACATATATTTCACAAATTTGAACCCATTAGAGACATTTACATACATCCTCATATTAGCAAGATCTCCATTATGCCATATTGGGGTTTCCTATATTTCTTATTTCTTATTTTTAATTTCTATTTTTAATTTTTATGCATTACAAGTTGATTATTATTATTATATATTTTTATATGGATCGATTTGTCTCGTAACAGGTTTAATTTAAATTTCTGGGTTAATATATAATGTTTATTGATTTAATATTATGTATATCATGAGCACTGTCAGTGTCTGCTGCTTCTCTCTTTCCACCCCCCCCCCCCCGCGATGAGTGTGGAATGCTCTAATCCCTTTACCTATACAAGCTATGTCTGCCACACCCGGTAGCCAGAGTAGTAGCTTATTATACCAAACCAAGGTGACAGACCTTGAGAACTGAGCTAATACCCAACTTATACTATTCCATAGCCAGTTTTATTCATCAATTTTTGATATTCCCATCCTATTTTTCCCCCCGCTAGTTCCCGTATATTAGAGATGGTGTAACCTCCTTTGCTGACAGCACCATACAAACTAATTGAGCTGGATGGTGCTCATTGGTCCCACAAGTCAGCTGACACCTTCACATAGATAGATATCTAAGGCGGAACTAGCGGTGAAAAATCTCTTGGAAAATGGCCGCCGCATTAATCCAATTACACTCCGGGAAAATGGCCGCCCTATATCGGCCAATATTAGACTACTTAAGGACACGATTTCAGCCTGTGTTTATCCCCTGATGAAGTCACGTGGTGTGACGTCACGCGTAGGGACGAGATAGGCTGCACACACTATCAGAGGCATATGAGCTCGCTGCTCGTCGGATTGATACCGCTGTTTTTAACAACTTTTGTGAGTACTTATAACTTTTATAATAAAGAGATTTACCATTTGCCAAACGGGATTACACTATTGGCTTTCTTTCTGCCGATTACCCCCCTATATAACCTCCCCCCGTACCACACCTGAGGGAATCCTATCCTAGGATCCAGGACAGTGAGGGACGCGTTGGAGTCTATAGGCGGATGTCATAAAAGCTTTCCCGATATATGCTTTTGCCCTATTACCTTAAGGTAAGGGGCCATTACTTACCTGAGTGGTTTTGCACACGAAGAAAACACTTGATGTGGTTCACCTCAGCACTTTAATTGCAACGTGTGCATGCTAGGCCGTTGCTGTCACAATTTTCAAAAGGACTTTTTTTATGAATTTTTTTGTATGTTTTTTTCTCTTGTCATTTTCATTTCCTGAGATTCCAGCAAATTATTCATTTATGATGTTGTTTTGCACAGTATGCACTTTATAAAAAAGAGCAACTCATTACCCCCCTTTTTTTTTTTGGTTGCACATTGCACTTTTTGCTTGCACTATACACTTTGCTGGTTTAACTGCAGATGCACGTTGTTTATATTCACTATGCACTTTATTTATGTTTGACATATTGTCAGTTATTTGTGTCTAGATAGCCTCACCATCACGTTAATTCATTTTAGACCATGTAAATTTTACTCCAGGCGTTTCAAGTGATTATTTTATCTAGAATTTACTCATGTCACTTCTCACCCGCTATCTAAGCATTTGAACACTCAGACTTTTAATTTGTGTCATATATTTTCCTTCATGTATTTCCACTTTATTTGCGATACACATATTTATTTATTATTTAAATTACATTAGTCTCCGTATTTAGGATCAGCGCAGCACCACTCACTTATATAAATCTGACAGGATAGTGGATAAGGTTAATAACTCTGCGTGTGGCATCTGATGCTTGTCTTCCCGAAGTGAAGCCTGTTTGATCTAAGTTGATCAGTATTGGTAGACTGGGGAGGAGTCTGTGGGCTAGGATTTTAGCATACAATTTAACATCTGTGTTTAAAAGCGATATAGGCTTAAAGTTGGATGGGGTGATGGGGTCTTTGCCTGGTGTTGGGATGGTAACTACATATGCTTTAAACATCTCAGGGGGGAACGAGGCAGAGGACACCGCTTGAGAATAAACAAATTTTAATGTTGGGGATAAAATACTTTGAAATGTCTTGTAATTGTCGTTTGTCAGTCCATCTGGACCTAGGGATTTACCAGAGTTTTAATCGCTTTTTGAATCTCAGTCTCAGTTATAGGTGCGTTTAAGGACTGTAATTATGCTTGTGACAAAGAGGGAAGCTTGATATCTGCCAGAAAAGTCTGAATGGCCTCATCCGAGGGCTGATGGGGTGGTGGGATCATCTTTAAGGTTATATAAGAAAGAGTAATATTCAGCAAAGGAATTTGCTATATCTTTTGGATTGAAAATTTTGCTTTTATCTGATGCTCGAATTAGATAGGGGATTTTTGTTTGGAATTCCTTTAGTCTCTGGGCCAGGAATTTGCCAGCTCAATTTCCGGATGAGCAATGTGCCAATTTTAGGGAGCTAATATGCTTATCATATTGCTCTATGAGTATGAGTCTGAGATCCGAGCGAAGCTTAACCTCCCTGCCGGTTTTCCCGAGTGTGGCTCGGGGTTAAATTTCAGCACCATTAGCAGTAACCCCGAGCCACACTCAGGATTGAATTGCAGGATCCTGGTGCAGAATACTTACCTTGTCCCCAGGATCTTGCGATGTCCCCCCGCTGTGTCCGTGGGCTCTGTCCTCCGCCCGAAGCCTCTCTGTGCCGGGCTCCGTTCCCTGCGAGCGTCGCGACACACGGGGGTGAAGCCCGGTGGCAAATTCAAAAAAGTGAAAAATCATAATACATACAGTACACTGTAATCTTACAGATTACATTACTGTATGAAATTATTTCACATCCCTTTTGTCCCCAGTGCTTTGTCCAATGCCTTGCATGCAGTTTTATATGATATATATTGTTCTTTCTGCCTGGAAACTTGAGATTGTCCATAGCAACCAAAAAGTGTCCCTTTACATCAAAAGTGGTTTTAGACCAGCTAGAAAACAGCGATAGTAAATTAGAACACTTGCAGAATTGAGCAATAGTGAATCATGGGGAAATTAATTTTATTATTATTATATTATTATTTTTTATAATTATTTATATTTATTTATCATATTATAATTTATGATTTTGTGTTTCAAACTTCATCATACCCAGGATATCTACTAGACTCTTGGTGGACAGATTTAAGTGTGTTATTGCTAAGAATTACAGGCCTACAATATAAAACGCCAAATTTCTATGCAAAATAATTGTACCGCTTTGAGACGCAAAAATCTGACATAATCATATCGCCAGGGAGGTTAACTAACTTGTTTGCCAGTTCAGCATTTGTGTTTTTGTTTTGAGCTTCTAGGGTTTTAATATCGTCAAGCAGGTGGTTTAACCTTTGTGTCCTCTGCCTCCTCACCCGCAAGCTTATTTGGTAGATGATCCCTCTAATAAATGCCTTTCGGGTACACCATAATGTTGAGGGATTAGACACAGATTCATTATTCAATGCAAAATATTTGTTCAGGTGGTTGGTTATGGAGGTCGCATGGGTAGGTATCTGGAGTAATCGAGAGTTAGCCCGCCACACATATGCAGGACTTGGAGTATCCCTCTCCATCACCGTTATGCTGACACCTCCAGGCATCGAATACATCTTCAGCATGGATTAAATGTTGCAGCACAGGTAGAGGACGTTTATATCAAGTAGTAGTGTCCACTTTGTAGTCCACTGTAATGTTATATTCCCCACACATGATTAGACCACCTTTCTTGATCGGATGAATAAAGCAGTGCAGCGCTATACCCAGAAGTTCAAATATTACTAATAAAAGTCCCTTTAAATTTAAATCCAAAAGTTGATAGAGAAAAGGTCTCCTCTGTAGTGGTCTAAGTGCTCATGACAGTCCATGCAGTGCTATACATCCGTGATTCCACCACCAGCTAGCCAAATCGCTCACCTCAGCATATGGACCCCTGAGCTAACAGACGGGTCAAAACAGCATTTACCACTCTCAGTGGATAAAGATGGAGACTTGCATAGGCAGATGGTCACACGATATAAAGGCAGCACTCAGTAATTGATGATCATGTTCACATGCAATAAAAATAAGAGTACATAGTGCACACTGTGTGGCTAAGAAGATCACATTTATTAAAAGTCAAGTACTCACATACACAGCACAACACCCTAGTGCTGGGATAAAGGTAAAATGGCATCAAAGGATAACATCAAGTAGTAATGGTGGCTGTAGTGATGTCCAAGGAACTCCCGCACGCGTATCGTCCACATTCGGACTTCATCAGCGGTAGTGGAGTCCAAGACATCAGATCTATATATATATATATATATATATATATATATAGAGCCCCAATAACTGTTTCCTATGTGATAAAAAACCTCCCACGGGCACCATCCAATCAGCTCCGGCCACTATGGGGTCAAGGGGATTACTTCCTGCCCAAGCTTATAGGTCACTATAGCAACCAAGGCATCTACATCATGACAACCGGTCATGTGACCCTACGATCAGGAAGTAAAATCCCTATTAGCATAAAACTATGGTCATGTGACCTTACCCTCATGTTACCAGCAGAAGCTGGAACACAAACGACTATAGAACTCCGCCCCTCATAACCAAGCCTCCTCCTCAAGCCATTGCTATGGTGATCAGCTCAACATGGTAGTAACCCTCACACAGCCTGCTTTGTAAAATTTAAATGTCACAACTATATGCCACTGTTTGTATGGCTGCTACCGGACCACAAACTAAAAAATGCTTATACTGATCACCACACCTGCATATAATAGGCTAAGAAGGAAGAGGGGGTTTTCAAATAAAAAGGTTAAAATAAAAATAAAATTTAATAAGCAGCATATAAAAAACAACATCACTGCAGCCACCTGACAGCCATACCATGACCTTTCTTGATCGTTGTGATTTTGTTGAACAGTCTTTTCATGAAGCGGAGTTGACGAGTATTGGGTGTGTACAAATGAACAATTGTATATGTTTGGTTGTTGAACTCATGTACTAGAATCAAATACCTTGCTTCCGGGTCCGTGTGTATTTCTTTGGGAGCAAAGGCAACAGAGCTTTTAATGGCAATAGCCACTCCCCTTTGTTTCTGTGGGGCTGAGGCCAGAAATAAATGAGGGAAGTTTCTATGTTGAAAAGTAGGCTTGCAATTTTAGGGCCTCTCTCTAGAAGGAAGATCTTTTTACTGGGTGATTCAGTCCATGGACATTAAAAGAAACTATTTTAAGCATCATGTCTGAGTATTAAATGAAATGATAAGAGTACCTTGAGGAGATCAGGGTGTACAAATTTCTGGGTAGCGACCAAAAGGTTACAAGCAGTATATAGGTGAGAAAGGCCTTTTCTTGTCGAGTTGTAATCCATCTCAAATAGAGCATAGCAAGGAAAGAGACACAAAGAAAAAATAATAATAAAAAATAAGTCAAACAGAGAAAATTGAACAAACGGTATATAAAAGTATATTCTAAAGTGAATCTGATGGCAGCATTACTGCACATTTCTTAGGAGGGGTAGTTCGTGCACTGTGAACTCCACAGTACTACTGGAATCTAGTAGCTTACGATGAGTTACTGTAGGTATCCAAGGTGTTCAGGTGTTTTTTGTTTGTTCTTCTTTTTGTGTGACACAGCATGCCAATCACTCTGGATATCCATCTTTAAAGCCTAAGGTGAACTTTTGTTGGTCTGCGCAGGAAGAAGGTTCCAGGCACGGCGCATTTTGAGCCCTTCATCAAGATTGTTGCTCACTGACATAGTGCCATCGTGAATAATGGTTAATTTTAAAGGGTAGCCCCAGTGATAAGTGATGTCATGATTGCACAGTGCTTTTGTGATAGGTAATAGGGAGCTGCCCTTTTGCATAGTAAATTGTAAAAGATCCGCAAAGAGTTGAATAGAGGAGTACTGCTCAGGCATTTGTTTATTTTTGCGGAAAACCATCATAAACTGCTCTTTTATATGAAAAAAGTGCACCCGCATCAGAACATCTCTTGGGATATTATCCGGAAGATGGGAAGGTTTAGGCAAGTGGTGGATTCTGTCCACAATCAAGTCTGAGTCAGACAATGCAGGTATAAAAGCTTTCATAAGGTTACGAGCATACTGCTGCAATTGTGCAGGTTGTGTGGCTTCAGAGATTCCACGGATTTTGACATTGTTCCTTTGTGACCTATCCTCGAGGTTAGCCACCTTGACTCTAAGCCAGGCCACCTCCTCAGACTGGTCATTACGGGCATCTACCAAGGAGTTGTAGGAAGTAGCATAGTCCCACATTTTTTTTCCACATGATCAACTCTCCCTCCAGCTCACTTACTTTAAAATTTCTCATGCAGTCCATCATGTCAGCATAAAGGGAACTGCGGAGGGAGACCATCATATCCTTGAGTGTAATGTATCATATAGGTTTGTTAGTGGTAGGTAAAGTGTTGATAGTTTCAGTTAGTTCCGTGGTGTCATCCATGGAATCATGGCATGTGCTTACCTTAGTGCTGCAGGGGTCAGACGTCATGAGGGGCTTGGATTTTGCCGGGCTGCGGAATAGCGGTGTGGAGGCATCAAGTGAGCAATGGGTAGAGCCTCCCTGTGAGTCTGGGCTTAGTATAAAAGAAAAAAACTGCGCTTGGAAAAAAACGTATATATGAAAGCTGCGGTTACAAGTGAGGCACACCACAATAAAGCTTATAACAAAGAAACCGCGCTAAAAACAAAAAAACAAAAAAACATGATAAAATTGGGCACTGTGAAGTGAAGTCCCATGTGCAAAGAAAGTCCCTTATACAAATTGATGAATAAATCTTGTCATAAGTGAGTGACGTAATATTCCTCCAAAATTGCTGTGTGATGCAAACAACATGAATCTGGAACCCTTAGTACGGTAATGTGCTTACCAGAAGTAAGCCAAAAACAGGGCAAGTGGCTTAAACACAGCCTGGGCCTTTAAGATGATCAGTCCAGAGGAGGCAGGATAAACACACTCGTCCCGTATGTGCAGTCCACAGAATTTACCAAAAAATAGGAAAAGGAAAAGCAAACATAGTGTAATACTGTTATGTAAAACACCTCAAAAAGGCAATAAAGTGCAACACTCAATCTTAACCCAAAAAAATCATATGTGATCATAAAAATCCAGTGTATAGGATAACAGCTGGGGGTGATTGAAAGGTGTCAGAAAAAGGCATGCAAATGACCAATGCTGAGATAAAAAGTGCAGTGAAATATATAAACCAAAAAACAAAAAAACGTGAGTGACAACCCAAATCTGCTTACCAGAAAACAGAGAAAAAATTATGCATATAATGATCACCCAAAAAAAAGATATGAATCTTCCAAGTGCAGCAAATCAAGTGTGCAAACTGCTTACCAGATGGAAAAAATAAGTGAGCGAAGTCAATCAAGCCAAAGATTGGTCACCCTGTATAGAGCAAGCACTAGGTGGAAAACAGCAGTAAACCTTCAGGAGATCTTGCTTACCAGATCTCACATGGGATAAACAGTGTGTCGGATCTCAAACAGGCTTCTATGGGGAACGATGAGGTACGTCCTGAAACCTGCACTCTCCCCGGGACAGGCTTCCTCTCAACGATGAGGTACGTCCTGAAACCTGCACTCTCCCCGGGACAGGCTTCCTCTCAAGAGGAAGCCTGTCCCGGGGAGAGTGCAGGTTTCAGGACGTACCTCATCGTTCCCCATAGAAGCCTGTTTGAGATGCGACACACTGTTTATCCCATGTGAGATCTGGTAAGCAGGATCTCCTGAAGGTTTACTGCTGTTTTCCACCTAGTGCTTGCTCTATACAGGGTGACCAATCTTTGGCTTGATTGACTTCGCTCACTTATTTTTTCCATCTGGTAAGCAGTTTGCACACTTGATTTGCTGCACTTGGAAGATTCATATCTTTTTTTTTGGGTGATCATTATATGCATAATTTTTTCTCTGTTTTCTGGTAAGCAGATTTGGGTGTCACTCACGTTTTTTTGTTTTTTTGGTTTATATATTTCACTGCACTTTTTATCTCAGCATTGGTCATTTCCATGCCTTTTTCTGACACCTTTCAATCACCCCCAGCTGTTATCCTATACACTGGATTTTTATGATCACATATGATTTTTTTGGGTTAAGATTGAGTGTTGCACTTTATTGCCTTTTTGAGGTGTTTTACATAACAGTATTACACTATGTTTGCTTTTCCTTTTCCTATTTTTTGGTAAATTCTGTGGACTGCACATACGGGACGAGTGTGTTTATCCTGCCTCCTCTGGACTGATCATCTTAAAGGCCCAGGCTGTGTTTAAGCCACTTGCCCTGTTTTTGGCTTACTTCTGGTAAGCACATTAAGGGTTCCAGATTCATGTTGTTTGCATCACACATTCATTTTGGAGGAATATTACGTCACTCACTTATGACAAGATTTATTCATCAATTTGTATAAGGGACTTTCTTTGCACATGGGACTTTACTTCACAGTGCCCAATTTTATCATGTTTTTTTGTTTTTTTGTTTTTAGCGCGATTTCTTTGTTATAGTCTGGGCTTAGTGATGGTGAGCTGGAGCCGCCAGAGGAAGGTGGAGAGACGCCGTCAGTGCCATTTTGGATAGGGCTCCTGGCCATCGGCGGGAAGAAGTGTTGTAACTTCTTCGGCTGGGATGACTCCTTTTACTTGCGGGTCATCTCGGGCTGTCGGGCAGCACTTTAGAAGTGTGATGGTGTGAAAAAGTCCGGTCCAGGACACCTTGGCTTGCTAGGATTCCTAGTGCTGGAGCAGAGCTGCCTGTTCAGACGTCCATGCAGCAGCATGGTAGCCACGCCCCCTCCAGTGCTCTCACATTTTGAATGACAATTATTCAGTCATGCAACACTGTACCCATATGAAATTTTTGGCCTTTTTTTCGCACAAATAGAGCTTTCTTTTGGTTATTTTTAATCACTGGGTTTTTTTTTGTTTGCGCTATAAATGAAAAAAGAACGAAAATTCTGTAAAAAAAAATGCATCTTTTCTTCATTTCTGT
The DNA here is from genome assembly GCA_037952925.1 of Lithobates clamitans. Taxonomy (NCBI): domain Eukaryota; kingdom Metazoa; phylum Chordata; class Amphibia; order Anura; family Ranidae; genus Lithobates; species Lithobates clamitans. The sequence goes on from JBBGZY010000656.1 coordinate 3,287,292, forward strand.
TTTAAAATGTTGCAAATTAGTAATTTTTCATTATAAATTTTGGCCAAAATTTAAACTGCTACATATCTTTGGTAAAAATAACCCAAATAAGTGCATATTATTTGGTCTTTGTGAAAGTTATAGAGTCTTCAAGCTATGGTGCCAATCACTGAAAATTGAAATACACCTGATGTACTGAATACCCATTCCATCTAGATCAGTGGTTCTCAACTCCTGTCCTCAGGACCCACTAACGGCCAGGTTTGCAAGATAACTGAAATACATCACAGGTAATATAATTTGCTGCTCAGTGATTGCAGTATTCCAGTCTGCATCTCCCCAAGGTAATACTTAAACTCTGGCCTGTTAGTGGGTCCTGAGGACAGGAGTTGAGAAGCACTGATCTAGATGCAATATAGGCTTACAGCACTCCCTATATGGAAAACCCCTTACCCCTGCCCTGTCCTAGATATGCCTTTGTTTAGAATATTTTTTTCAACTAATCCACCAATTAGATAGGGAGAGGATGGGAGCATGTGGCATGGAAGAGAAGTGCCTCATCTTTAAAGTAAACCCATCATGAAAGAAACATAGAGGTAGCCATTGATGACTTCTGCTTTTAGAATTGCTAGTTGCTGGGCTCAGAAATAAATGATGCTAAGGTTTTTTGGCATCACAGCTGTTAATGTTCTTTTTTAAGGACTTATTCACACTAGGCACATTGCATTGATTGGCTCTGATCAACGCAGGCTCAATGCAGAACACATAGGAAATAATTGTTTTCTTTGTGACCTGTTCACATCATACATGTGCTGTGGTGTGCATACGCAGCATAACTCACACATATATGCATCAATACACATCAATGTGTCACGATGGACTGTTGTGCATTAAGTTAAATAATGTTTCATTTTGTGACTTATGCACATTTCAATAAAATTAAAAGAAGAAAAAACAGTAAACACTATGATGCCTTGTAACAACCACCAGTGTGCATGCATTATATGGACCATAACACGCTCCTGCTGGTGTGAACGAGCCCCACAATCTTAACAATTAATCAGTGTATTTAGTCTCTGAATTCATATAATATCAGACCTATGTTAGTATGCTGTTAATAGCACAGTCTGCGTCTTTTTTCTATTGAAAATAAAATAAATTGTAGCGCATAAAAAAGTCTTCAATCAAGAAAACGACTAAAATAAAATAAAATGAACAAATGTCCACAAATATTGAAAATAACAGTGAAAAAACTTATAAGTCTCTCAATATAGGTGAAAAAAATCCAATGAGTGAAAAATGAAAAACAAATGACATGGAGTGTCCCACTGGAAATGGCACATGGATGTAAAACGACAGATGTTATGACACAGGTAAATCATCGGATCATCCCCAAGTTGTATCTCACAACTGCATGTGACTTAATAAGGTTGGTGTGTAAGAAACTCTTACCAGATACATTGGACTCCCTTGTCAGCGACAGGGAGTCACTCGAGCGGGTTGCCTCTCAGGGCTTGTAAGCGGACGTCACGGCTCTGCGAACCATCTGGGTCAAACTCTGCGTGGATCTCCCGGGGCCACCAGGTGGGTCCTCTCAAAGGATGGCCAAGGTGCGAATCAGAGGGAACAGTGCGTCACGTGAGAAAGCTGGAATGCAGGCTGGTTGGGTCTCTCAGTGAATATGTGGAGAAAAAATAAACAGGCTCCACATAGTGTAGATGAAAAAAAGTGGGAGGGACTTTTTTTCATCTACACTATGTGGATACGAGGGGTTGAATTTATTTAAGATGGCTGGGGTTCTGTACCATCGTGTCAGGGTCTTATAGTTGTTTTCCTGAATGGAAATGTTTAGGGAGCCTTTATGGACAATCGTAAACATATGTTCCCATTGGTCTTCTGATAGTTCTGATTGTAATTCTCTTTCCCATGTTTTGCATGCTTTCCCTTCTTTGGGGGAAGTTTCAGTAAATAGCATTGCATATATACTGGAGATTAAATGTTGTTGGGGGTTGGATTGGGAGCAGAGGTGTTCAAATGGAGTAAATGGTCGCGAAATAGAAGAGTCGATTGACTCCCTGTAAGAAATGGCAAATTTGAAAGTAGGTCCAGAATGGTAAAGGGTCACTAGTGATGGTGGGTGTTAATGTGAGGCGGTCTAAAAAAGAACCGCCGCGGAAGAATTGATGCGCTAGTATGTTTGGGAGTTGCCACTGACGTGCTAGGAATTGTGCGGACATACCCGGGAGGAAGGCAGGGTTCAGTCTTATAGGAGTTAAAGGTCCCGGAGTGGATGAGATGTGTAGTTTTTGGCAAGCTTCCCTGAAACAGCCGAGGGTTGGACCAATAAGAGGGTGTTCTCTGAGAGTGGGGGGGATATGTGTGGGCGCCAGCCAGGGTCTGGATCCCAAAGGGAAGGGAGACAGTGATCCTTCCAGTCTGACCCAATCTTTGTATTGATTATGTAGTGACCAGTCCACAATTCGGGTAAGGTGGCAGGCCCAGTAATATTTTTTCAGATCTGGAAAACCAATGCCCCCCTTCGTTTTAGGTCGTGTTAGGAGATCGTATGCGATTCTCGGATGTTTTTGTTTCCATAGAAAATCTGTACATAGTCTTCTGTAAGACAGGAAGAATGATGGGGGAAGTTTAATGGGGATAGCTTGTAGGATGTATAAGATGCAGGGAAGAATGTTCATTTTGATAATGGCCGCGCGCCCGAACCAGGAACACTGTGGTTTGTTCCAATTTTTGAGGTCGTCAGAAATAGCTTTGAGAATGGGAAGATAGTTTTGTGCGAAAAGATCTGATAGGTTCACTGTAAGGTAAATTCCAAGGTATTTAATTGCGTCGTGCCGCCATTGGAAGGGGAAGTTAGTTTCACACTGTGTAACAGTCTCTTGTGGGATGGTGACATTGAGGGCATGGGATTTGGTGAAGTTTATTTTAAAATTAGAGAGACGTTGGAAGAGGTGAAAGTCGTTCAGTAAATTTGGAATAGAGGTATGGGGCTCGCTAAGGGAAAGTAGAATGTCGTCAGCAAAAGCTGCCAACTTATAGGTGCGGCCTGCTATGGGTATTCCTTTAATATTTTCATTTTTTCTGAGGCAATTCAAGAGATGTTCAAGGGTTAGTACAAAAAGGAAAGGGGAGAGTGGGCAGCCTTGCCTCGTTCCATTGGTTATGGAGAAGGCGTTTGACAGATGGCCATTAATCCGAACTCTGGCCATGGGTGTCGTGTATAGGGACATGATTGAGTTGAACATACGATTTTGGAGGCCTAGGCGTCTCAACACTTCCCCCATATAGTCCCAGGCCAATCTGTCAAAAGCCTTCTCCGCGTCCAACGACAGGAAGAAACCCTTATGTTTAGTGGTTGTCATCCAGTGGTGGAGATTTATGGCTTTATTAGTGTTATCTCTTGCCTCTCGACCTGGAATAAAACCAACCTGGTCCTTATCTATCAGAGATGGTAATAGAGGAGGCAAGCGATTGGCTAAGATTTTTGCGAAGAGTTTTATGTCAACATTTAATAGGGAAATTGGCCTATAGTTGGTTACTAGAGTCGTTTCTTTCCCTTCCTTTGGTATAACTGTAATGTGAGCTTCAAGGAGTCTGTGGAAGGGAAGCATGGAGGAGGATAGGGAGTTAAAGGCTCTGATAAAGGGGCCAGTAAGTGTCTCTGTGAAGGTTTTAAAATATACGGCTGTGAATCTGTCTGGGCCGGGACTCTTTCCGGCTTTTAATTGTTTGATTGCATTTTTAAGCTCGTCTTCCGAGATGGGGAGTTCTAATTGGTGGGCGTCTTCTCTGTCAATGGGTTTAGGACAATGTTCTTTTAGAAAGTTTTTAATAAGGGATCGTCTAGTGTTGTTATTAGAGCGGCCGTCTGCTTGTGTGTCGAGGTTGTACAGAGTGGAATAGTACGCCTCAAATTGGGAAGCTATGTCTGGGGCTGTGACTTTCGACCTACCTTGGGAATCATTGATAGTATGGATGGTAGAACGAGCTTTGTTCTTTTGGATGGCTCTGGCTAAGTATTTGCCGCTCTTATTTCCAAATTCATAGAATAATTTCTGTTGTAGAATAAATTTACATTTTGTTTTGTGGGATAGTTCTGTGAGTAAATACTCTCTGGTTTGTGTGAGTTCTCGGTATGTCTGCTGGGCCTGAGTTTGTTTATGAGCTAGCTCTAGAGTTTTAATCTTCTGAATCAGGTTTGTGATTCTGGCTTAATGGGCTTTTTTCCGCGACGTTTTTAGGGCAATGAGTTTTCCCCTCAGGACGCACTTGTGGGCCTCCCATTGTGTTAGTGGGGCTGTTTCTCCGTTGTCATTGTCGATAAAAAAATTGTGTATGGCTTGTCTAATGTTCGTGATATCTCCTTCTGAGGTCAATAGAGTAGAATTTAAGCGCCATATCTTAGAAACAGTCTGGTGGTCAGGGAAGGTCAATGTCATTGTAATTGGGTGGTGATCAGGAGCATTGATTCAATTGTCGCATGGCAAAGAAAGGGAAGGTCTGGCTGGGAAAGGAAGAGGTAGTCAATTCTGGAATATCTGTTATGAGGGGCGGAGAAGAATGTGTAATCTTTTACGTTTGGATGGAGAGTGCTCCAAGTGTCATGTAAAAGCAATTCATTAAATTGTAGTTTGATTTGGCGTAGGGTTCTGTATGGCAACGCTGTGGTGCCTGTTGAGGTGTCCAATAGTGGGTACAGAGCTACATTAAAGTCTCCCCCGAGCACGGTTAGACCAGTAGAGAAGCCTGATAGAAGTTGAGAGATCTGTCTAAAGAAACTAGATTGTGCAGAGTTAGGGCTGTAGATGTTGGCTAAGGTTACAAGCCGGCCCTGTAGCTTACCTTTTAAAAAGATGTATCTGCCTTCCTTATCAATAAGCGAATCAGTGAGTTCCCAGGTTAAGTTTTTGGAGATCAGGATCGAGACTCCTTTAGTTTTTGCCTGTGGGTTGGTAGAGTGATAGGAATGCGGGAACCAGTGATTTGTGAGCTTGGGAATCTTATCTGCGTGGAAATGGGTTTCCTGTAGGAAGACGATGTTGGTTTTTAGTTTGTGCATCAAAGAAAGAACTTGGCTGCGTTTCTCTGGAATATTGAGCCCTTTTACGTTTAGGGATGTCACTTTTAGTGTGTCATGTTTGGTGGTGGGTTTTATGTGTGACGTGTTTTTTTTTTCTATCTAAGATAGCTTGACAAAGGAGCGCGCCACAATGCGCATGCTCTGAAATGCGTTGCTTTAAAGCAGTACAGCGCCACTATTCCATCTGTGTTCCAGCCTTCCACGTGACTGCCCAACCAAGCCTCGTTCTGAACAGCGATCCACGTTCGTAACCCGGAAGTCGGCACAACGACAGCAGACAGCAGTGAGGAACTAGGCATTTGAGAGCACGGACATGGCCTTTACTGACGTTACCCCTGCCAGACTACACAGTCTCTATATGTGAGTGTGCTAATGTAATTTGTACAATAAATTTTTACGATCCTACTAAGAGGCGCGTTTTTTGTTTTATTCCTTGTCTTACATATTGGAGTGGCTTCACCTCCTTGATAAGGCTGCCCTAGCAACAGACCGTATACATCTCACAAATAGCTTTTCAGAGCTAAAAGGACTTCTATAAATGTGCATTTGGACTTATTGTTACACACTGTAACCTGCGCTGCTTATTGGATTGTTTTTTCTTGTATCTTTGAAGAAAAACTAAGTGTGGCTGAGGAATAAGGAAGGAGAGGCAGAGGGGGGAAAGGGAGCTACGGAGGGGGGGGGACGGGGGAAAAAAATAATATAGAAAAAAAAACAAAATAACTATGAGGGAGAAAAGTGTTCCGGAGGTAAGGAAGGGTTCAAGGACCCCCCTTATTGGTACGTTGTCCGGTATAGGTCAACGGGAAAGATGAGTTCCCGTTGTGTGGACAGGTGAAAGGTGCCAGTAGTAACGGAGTTGGATGGTAAGTATAGTCCTCTGGCCCTCAGAGGTGTGTGGATGTTCGAGATAGGAGAAGGAGCCAATAAGTTATAGTATTTAGCTTGGGGATTATGGTTCAATCGGGGGAGATCTTGATTTTAAAATGGTGTCACGTCATAAGACAAAATACCAAGTGAGGTCATTGGGGGCAGAAGATTATATCCGCTTAATTGGGGGAATGCCACCATAGGCATTGTGAGAATAGGAAGTGGATGTCTACAGTTGAGTCATTCAAATGTTCATCGAAACAAGAAAGGGGTCAGCTAAGCAATTTACCTTGTAACATTAACCAAGCATTATATAATTAGCATGTATCCCTTACTGTGATTGTCACGTTTTTCACGTTTATATTCCCTCCAGAGTAGGCCTCCAGCGTGTGCGGTCGAACCTCATTCGGTTTGAGCACATGTATCCCGAGAGTCTACCATAAAGGTAGACCGACTTGACCCATCCGAGTGTATGCTCGTCTAAGCGGTCATGACATAGAAACCACTACATAGGTGGGGTGTAGGGGTCAAACACACACGCCGGAGGTCCACCCAAGTTCTTCTGCTTAGTTACTTAAGATAAGCAGCGTTGGTTGTGCTGCAACATTAATAAAAGAAAGTAAAACAACATAGCAATAAATGTTATCAGGCACAAGGCAAGCCTTTAAATGAGGCCGGTCAATTAGTTGGGGGGGGGGGGATCTAACAATCTTCAACATATAGCCTTAACAATAAACAATGAATAATCGTATAATATCAGTAACAATATCAATAACATTGCCCCCTTGTAGGAATATTTGCCTTCTTTGGGTTTTAACTCAACTGGGGATAATAGGTTAACTTTCTACGTCATCAAGAATACAGGGTGGGCGAATCCACACAGAGAAATGCTTCTACGGGGATCGCTAGGATATACAGGTTAAACCTTGTTTGACAGCCTAGTGGATGTCAAAGCTTAAAGACCCGTTTTTCCCTGTTGGTTGGTTTCAGGAGAGGGTGAGGGAGAATCTGAGCATACGAAGATGAGCTCTTTATGTTAGGGAGAAATCAATTGAGGTTGGGTAAAGAGGGATTGGGTGGAGGTAAGGGTGCAGCTTAGGTTCTGTGTGGAGTCGTCCCTCCAGAGAGGGATTTACACTAGTAACAAACAATTGTAAAAACCAGTCCTTTTTTGAAGGATTGCAAATTAATATAAGAGGACTCTGTCTTGAAAGTGTGTCTTATACATTCCACTGCAGGGGGTGATATTTGCTCAGGAAGGTTCAAACAAGCTTGTTTGGGAGTTAAGTGAGGGGGTGGTAGGATGGGGAAATAGAGAGGGAATAGAGAGGGGGTAGACTATTTGGAGGGCTATATAGTAGTCTCATATATTATTCGTCTTCATGCATGCGTGGGTTATACTTGCGTGACAATGGTCTTGTTGATTGAAGTCCATTCGCGTTGTATGAGTCACTGTTAGATGACTCAGATGAGGGAGATCGGGTATAGTGAGGGGTTCGTAGATCTTGCGTTGATTTTGTGGTGTGAGGAAAAAGAGTGGGGGATGTTTTCTGAAAGTAGGCCAGTCTCTGAATCCAAGTGGTGGGCATCCGTCAGGAACTAGGTGAGGGGAGGGGATTGGACTAGTCCTTTGAGCCAAGATATCTTGCCTCTAATACGTCGGGTTTCTGTATGTAGGTAGTTGAGTTGTAGCAGTTTTGATTGAAGTCTGTCTTACAGAGTCATTTATAAGATAGCAGGTTCAAGGGCTTCAGGTGACCGATAAGAGATGGAGAGCTGACCCATTATTCAGGACCTCCATGGCGTGGTCGTCTGTGGGCAGGAGAAGCCATGGGGCTGTTGTCTGCGGGATTCCTGGGTCCTGTGGACGTGTTGGTCCTGGGTGAGTTGGATCTGCGCCTTCTTATATGGAATTCATCGCGGACTGGGATGGCATCCATGGAGTTAGATCTTCTGGGTTGAGGAGGTCTAAGAGAGCGGTACCAATCAGGTAGTTCAATGCAGGGTATATTCAGAGTTTCGCAGAATGTGGCGAGATCTTCAGGCACCCTCAGATTAGCTGTACGCCCTTGTGCTGATGCCGAGAGGCAAAAGGGGAACTTCCAGCGGTACTGAATTCCGTTTGTGCGTAATAGATTAAGGAGAGGGCGCAAATCTCTTCTATTTTGTAGGGTGATGGGCGATAGATCTTGAAAGATTTTTATTTCTGAGCCTTGGCCTGATAGGTTGCGATGATCTCTGGCCCTGCAAAATATTTCTTCTTTCAGCTTGAAATTAACTAGACAGCATACCACATCTCTGGGAGGATCTGTGTCTCTGCCCCTGGGTCTGAGAGCCCTGTGTAGGCGTTCACATTCAATGGGGGTCTCAGGGGGTCTGCCTAACAGATCGTTAAATACAGCTATGGTTGCCAGGGCAAGTTGGGTATGATCGATTGTCTCTGGCATGCCTCTTACCCGTATGTTGTGTCGTCTGCCACAATTGTCCAGGTCTTCCATGTATCTGTATAGATCTCTGAGCTGAACAGAGTGCGCTTGGGATGAAGTCTGGAGCTGATGGATGGCATTTTCATTGTGTGCTGTTGATTCCTCTATGTTCTCCATACGGACCGTCATGGACTGGATGTCCCTCCTTAGGTCCATGATTGCTGATGCCAAAGTGGCTTTAACGTCCTCTGCCACGGATCTCAGGTCCCCCATGTTTAAGGGCTGCTCTGTTGCCATGTGAGGTGTGGGCGAGTGCATCTGGTGTCTGCCAGAGGGGCTGAGGCTGGAGGAGCGCGCTGTGGAGGAGTAGGCCTGAGATGAAGCCGGGGCCTTGCGTGATTGCGTCTGGAATATCTCCGGTATACTGCGGCTCGCTTGGGAATCGGGTCTCCGCGGGGATCGGGAACGGGATGGGGATGGGTTCCCCTTAGATTTCCCAATGTTTGCGCTGTGGATGGCTCTGCTAGGCTGAGAAAAATACCTCTGAGGACTGGAGCGCAGGGATCAGGCGTCCATTAGAGTCCGGCACCAAACCACACCCCCCCCCATTTTTTTTTTTAATTTGGGATAGTTATTATAGCAAAAAACAAAAAATATTGTTTTTCTTTTTTTAATTGTCTGTCCTTTTTTGTTTATAGAGCAAAAAATAAAAAATGCAGAGGTGATCAAATACCACCAAAAGAAAGTCCTATTTGTGGGAAAAAGGACATACATTTTTGTTTGGGTACAGCGTTGCATGACTGCGCAATTGTCAGTTAAAGTGACACAGTGCCAAATCACAAAAAAGGACCTGGTCATTAAGGGGGCAAATAATTCCGGGGCTGAAGTGGTTAGTGAAGACAGACTTAGGACAGACTCACTCTGACAAAAGTGATATATATATATATATATATATATATATATATATATATATATATATATATAAAATATGCATGCTGTGTGAAAGGAAACATAATAAAAGCATATAGTGTGGTTTTCTCAAATGTGACTGACACAGTGGAAATATTTTTAAAATTGGACTTCAGGAAAAAAGCTAAATGCACAGAACAAATACATGTGGGAAAGCTGTTTCACTGCCTAAATATTTTTTTTTAATACAGTCCTGAAATTTATACTGCTCTGCTACACAGCACATTCTGGTCTGGCAAGGCAGGAGACCTAGTTTTTCTTTGCTGCAGCTAGGTAACACGTAAAGTTCTTATTCCTCCCCAGCCTGTTACTGAAGAATCATGGAAAGAAAGAGGTGTAGCGCAAAAGGCTCTCAGTTAAGCCAACAACTGAAATAAAAACAGTTTGTTTGAGCATAAATATCTAGATAGTTTCAGCGCTCCCCACCACATATACTCTTCCACTTGCACTAGAATTCCTATCTAGTTCGGGGGTTAGCAGCTCACAAATTATTTAGTCACACATATCCAAAAAAAATTCTTTGGCGTGAGGTTACACTTATTTTAACGCTCAAATCTAATTCTTTTCCCCTGAACTCACTTCTTCAGTCTCCTCATGTATCACCATTTTACTATCAGATCTGGATGTCGCACCACTTCCTCAAACTTAATCTATACAAAACTGAACTTATCATTTTTCCTCCCCCACGTGCCTCTTCCCTTGGTCTCTCTGTCAAAATTGATGGCACAACTATCACCCCATCCCCACATGCCAAGTCTTAGGAGTAGTCCTGGACTCTGAACTCTCCTTTAAGCCCCATGTCCAATCATTGTCCAAATCTTGCTGCTTCAACCTCCGGAACATCTCCAAAATATGCCCCTTTCTAACCAATCACAAAACAAAGCTCTTAATTCACTCCCTGGTAATCTCTTGCCTGGATTACTGCAACTCCCTCCTCATTGGCCTACCTCTGCATACTCTATCCCCCTTCAGTCCTTCATGAATTCTGCTGCCAGACTCATCCACCTTACCAACCGCTCTGTCTCTGCTACTCCTCTCTGTCAGTCCCTCCACTGGCTTCCGCTCACCCAACAAATTAAATTCAAAATACTATCAACTACCTAAAAAGTAATCCACAACTCTGCCCCCAGCTACATCACTGACCTAGTCTTAAAATACCAACCTAATTGTTCTCTTCGTTATTCTCAAGACCTTCTGCTCTCTAGCTCTCTCATCACCTCATTTCATGCTCATCTCCAAGAGTTTTCCAGAGCCTCTCCAAGCCTTTGGAACTTCTTACCCCAATCTGTCAGTCTATCTCCTACTCTATTAGCTTTTAGGCGATCCCTGAAAATCTTCCTCTTCAGAGAAGCCTATCCTACCCACACCTAACAACTGTATTTTCATTTTGTCCATGATGTCCATGTGATCATCCATCACAGCTATTATCCTTTGTTCCACTTGACCCTTGACCCTTCCTTCTAGATTGTAAGCTCCAAGGAGCAGGGCCCTCTGATCCCTCCTGTATTGTATTGTAATTGTACTGTCTTCCACGATGTTGTAAAGTGCTATGCAAACTGTTGGTGCTATATAAATCCTGTATTATAATAATAATAATAGTAATAATAATAATAATAATAATAATAATAATAATAATAATAATATTCCCAAATTAGGTATACTCATATAAATACAGTAAAAACAAGCTCATCATGGAGATGATGCTTGACAAGGTAGTGTGCATGCTCCACACCAGCACAGGGCATGCTCTGAAAGGCGTCGCATTGCATCTTGATCCTTGCTGATGCCATCCTGCCAATGCCGCTCTCCATGCTGTGCTCTATGCTGCTATCCATTGGACACAGAGGGATACAGGCTGGCTTCCTCCCGTCTCTGGGGCACACACAGTGAGATATTCTACTGTTCTCTTTGGCTTCCTTCCAGCTTGATGCCCCAGACCCCCATCTCCATGATGAGCTTGTTTTTACTGTATTTATGTGAGTAGCCCTAATTTGGATGTATAAAAATCACCAGTCCTACTGGTGAAGAAGCATAATACATTTTCTGATCCTTTTAATCTTTCAAGGTGCTGTGCTTATATGCAACAACCGTGGGCTCTGCTAAACCACTGAATGAGGATCTAAAAACCAAAGTTGATTCTAACAAAGTAAGGGAAGCTTATACTACTTTATATAAAAACTTAGTGGTTGCAGTGTTCACTGTTTGGTGTGTCATTATTATATAAAAAATGTAAAGCAGTAAACCAAAAAATGAAAGTGTAGCATACTGCATGTTGCCAGTCCTTAAAGGGTAATTCTGATTATGTGAAAAAAAATACAAATAAAAAATTATATAGCATATACAATTGCTATACAAGCAATATTGTAATTGAATGTTATTTAAAAAAAAATCTCTTTTCTTTTCAATGTACAGCTGCTGTAATTTTCTGTAAAATCCAATGCAGAATGGCAGCCTCGAGGCATTCTGTACACAGCTGGTCTACAGATATGTAATTTTCTGCTTTTGCGATTGGCTCACTGATTGAACAAAGCATTTCCCTCCATACTGTTTGCTTGTCTCTATTCAGAGCACTAAGTGCCATTTGTGTGCTCTGCTTTGTTTCTCTGCTATCTGAATAAGTCGCTTCTGGCAGGTTTTCCTGAGCTTTGACTTACAGCCTGGGATTGACAGCCCTGGCTCTGTTCCTGTGTACTGTGTGAATATGGTAGAGGTGTGTCCCTTCTCTCCTATCAGCTCTCTCTCTTCTCACTGAGCTCTGCAGAATGTAACTTTGGCTCCCCCACCCTCTTATTTCTGAAAGCTCAGACAAGCTGTAGAAGTTCTGTGCTTTGAACAGCGAAGACTCCAGATAAACAGGTACATCTTATGTAGGAGGATTTGTTTAATCTTTGTGTATCATGATACCAGTCACTTCAGTGGGTATATGTGAGGTTTTATAACCACTTTAAGGTGTCTCCACTCCACTGGAGAGGCAATAGAAACATCTTTGGACAACAGCATTATCAACCGGTTGAGTGGGTAGTGTTAAATGCACTAGCAGATTTAGACTGTAAAAAACTGGAGATAAAGATAAAAACATGTAACTAGGAGAGCAGCTGCGGGCTGCTTTTTAAGGCTTTGACCGGGAGGGAGGGAATATTGGCATTGATAAACACAGAACAGAAAAAGGAAATTCCTCAAATGACTGTGAACCCACTGCATAGTATATTCCCATAAGCAATATGTTTAAAAGGCTAAAAATATAACCTATGTGGCTCACGGCCAAATAAAAAAAATATATAAATAATAAGAGAAGAGCTTTCAAAAAATATAAAGATAAAGGAACACTATCATCATTTAAACATAACAAAGAATATGCAAAAAGGAAAAAAGGTTGCAAAAATTAAAAAAAAATGACAGATTGCAAAAGATAGTAGGACAAGCCCACAAAAAATTCTTCAAATATATTAATAGTAAAAAGATCAGATCTGAGCATATAGGCCCTTTACAAAATAATCTACAATGGTCAACTGGGGACAAAGAGAAGGCAAATATATTAAATATCCTTTTCAGCTCAGTGTATACAAAGGTGCATGGGGGAGCACATGCTCATAATGGGCATGGTATTAACACAGCCCTAAATGATCCACAATGTGGTGCCTATATTTAAAAAGGGGTCAAAGTCTTTAACAAGTAACTATAGACCTGTTAGCTTAACTTCTATAGTTGTGAAAATACTGAAGCATTTTAATGAAAGACCACGTAGATGAATTATTGCTAGAAAACAATATTTTAAACAATAGCCATCATGAATTCATAAACGACAGAAGTTGTCAGACAAATCTGATTTCTTTTTATGAGGAGAATGTATTCACAGACTAGTGGTTAATAATTCATACGCTGAATGACTTTTTCAGAGAGAGTCGGTTCCCTAGCCCCTCCCCCTCTGTTTTTGCACATCATAGCCTTCTCTACTTCTGACAGTGTTTAATTAAGGTCCATGTTGGCCAAGCTCTTCCTCCCATTCCCTAACCTCCTTTATGTTGGAGTGAATGAGAATGCTGTAGAGTGTCACAGAGCTTTTTTATGTCAAACAAGTGAAGGAAAACAGGTTGGTAACATGCATAAAATACATTTAATGCACATATAATCTTATGGGAAGACTGTTATTAAAACAGGCATTTGGAAACCGTAATTTCATTCAAAAGGGGTGTTAGTAAATAAGCACTCACTGACTATTAAATATATTAATAGTAAAAAGGTCAGGCCTGAGCATGTAGTCCCTTTACAAAATAATCTAGAGTGGGTGTCTGGGGACAAAAAGAAGGCAAATTTATTAAATACTTTCTTCAGCTCTGTGTATACAAAGGAGCATGGGGGAGCTCATGTCCATAATGGGGGTGGTAGTGACACAGCCCCAAATGATCCACAAAAGTGATAGGGTCCAGAAATATTTAGACAGAATAAAGGTGGATTAAGCACCTGGACCAGATGGCATCCACCCACAGATTCTAAAAGAATTGAGCTCTGTCATTTCAAGGTCACTGTTTCTAATATTTAGGGACTCAATAATGACTGGAATGGTACCACTGGATTGGCGCAAGGCCAATGTGTTGCCCATATTTAAAAAGGGATCAAAGTCTTTACCAAGTAACTATAGACTTGTTCGTTTACCTTCTATAGTTGGGAAGATACTGGAGAATTTTATAAAAGACCACATAGACGAGTTCTTGCTAGAAAAAAATATTTTAAGCAACAGCATGGATTTATGAAAGACAGAAGTTGTCAAACAAACCTGATTTCATTTTATGAGGAGGTAAGTAAAACCTTGGACAAAGGGGTGGCTGTGGACGTGGTATACCTGGATTTTGCAAAAGCATTTGACACAGTTCCCTACACTCGGCTAATGTATAAAGTAAAGTCTACAGGCTTGGAAAGATCAATTTATAAATGGATAGAAAACTGGCTAAAAGACAGAATTCAGAGTAGTGGTTAATGATTCTTACTCTGAATGGTCTAAGGTTATCAGTGGTGTACCCCAAGCTTCAGTGCTGGGACCCTTACTTTCTAATAACGTTATAAATGATATAGGGTCTGGGATTAAAAGTAACATTTCTGTCTTTGCAGATGACACTAATCTATGCAGTGGAATAACGTCCTTACAGGATGTCTCCAATTTACAAGCCGGCCTCAATGCATGTCTAATTGGGCAACTAAGTGTCAAGTGAGGTATAATGTTGATAAATGTAAAGTTATGCACTTGGGGGCTAAGAATATTCATGCATCATACATACTTGGGGGAGTACAACTGGGGGAATCCATAGTGGAGAAGGATCTGGGGGTTTTGATAGATCATAAGCTCAATAATAGCATGCAATGCCAAGCTGCGGTTTCCAAAGTGAGCAAAGTCCTTTCTTGTATTAAGAGTGTATGGACTCCAGAGAGAGAGAGATATCATGTTGCCCCTGTAAGAATCATTAGTAAGACCTCATCTGGAATATGCAGTTCAGTTTTGGACACCAGTACTCAAAAAGGATATTGGGTACATGGAGAAAGTGCAGAGAAGGGCAACCAAACTGATAAGAGGCATGGAGGAGTTCAGCTATGAGGGAAGATTAGAGGAACTGAATCCATTCCCTCTTGAGAAGAGGGGATTAAGGGGGATATGATCGACATGTATAAATATATAAGTGGTCCATACAGTGAACTTGGTGTTGAGTTGTTCACTTTGAGGTCACCACAGAGGACAAGGGGGCACTCTTTACGTCTAAAGGAAAAAAGATTTATTCTCCAAATACGGAAAGGTTTCTGCTTTGCTGGGGTTTTTTTGCCTTCCTCTAGATCAACTGTGGGTGAAGGATTGTGTATATGGGATTGTATTTTTTTTTTTTTTTTGGTTGAACTAGATGGACTTGTCTTTTTTCAACCTGACTATGACAGGGTGACCAAAACAATGCATATAATATATTTTATGTTTTATTTTCTCCAATCTGTTAACCACTTGCCGACCGTCTCACGCTGATATACGTCAGCAGAATGGCACGGGCAGGTAGAATCACCTACCTGTACGTGATCTGCCTCCCGCGGGTGTGGGGTCCGATCGGTCGGCGTTTGTCCCCCGGCGATAAGAGGTGAGGGGGAGGCCAACCATTCGTGGCCCCCCCTCGCGATCGCTCCCAGCCAATGGGATCATTCCCCTGCCTCTGTATAGTACACAGAGGCAGAGGAAATTATGTCATCTCTCCTCGGCTCGGTATTTTCAGTTCCAAGTCCGAGGAGATAAGTGAGTGCACAAACACTACACACACAGTAGAACATGCCAGGCACGCAATACACCCCCCTTTACCCCCCGATCCCCCTCAGATCACCCCCCAATCACCCCTCCCCCGTCACACTGACACCAAGCAGTTTTTTTTTTTGATTACTGCATTGGTGTCAGTTTGTGACAGTTAGTGTGGTAGGGCAGTTAGTGGTAGCCCCCTTTAGGTCTAGGGTACGCCCCTAACCCCCCATAATAAAGTTTTAACCCCTTAATCACCACCCGTCGCCAGTGTCACTAAGCGATCATTTTTCTGTATTAGTGTCACTGGTTACGCTAGTTAGGGAGGTAAATATTTAGGTTCGCCATCAGCGTTTTATAGCGTCAGGGACCCCCATATACTACCTAATAAATGTTTTAACCCCTTGATTGCCCCCTAGTTAACCCTTTCACCACTGATCACCGTATAACCGTTACGGGTGACGCTGGTTAGTTTGTTTATTTTTTATAGTGTCAGGGCACCAGCCGTTTATTACCTAATAAAGGTTTAGCCCCCTGATCGCCCGGTGGTGATATGCGTTGCCCCAGGCAGCGTCAGGTTAGCGCCAGTACCGCTAACACCCACTAAATGTATAACTGCAGCGTTCACAGAGCCCGATCCCTGCGATCGCTAACAGTTTTTTTGGTAGCGTTTTGGTGAACTGGCAAGCACCATCCCCAGGTAGCGTCAGGTTAGTGCCAGTACCGCTAACACCCACGCACGCACCATACACCTCCCTTAGTGGTAAAGTATCTGAACGGATCAATATCTGATCCGATCAGATCTATACTAGCGTCCCCAGCAGTTTAGGGTTCCCAAAAACGCAGTCTTAGCGGGATCAGCCCAGATACCTGCTAGCACCTGCGTTTTGCCCCTCCGCCCGGCCCAGCCCAGCCCACCCAAGTGCAGTATCAATGGATCACTGTCACTTACAAAACACTAAACACATAACTGCAGCGTTCGCAGAGTCAGGCCTGATCCCTGCGATCGCTAACAGTTTTTTTGGTAGCGTTTTGGTGAACTGGCAAGCACCAGCCCCAAGCAGCGTCAGGTTAGTGCCAGTACCGCTATCACCCACGCACGCACCGTACACCTCCCTTAGTGGTATAGTATCTGAATGGATCAATATCTGATCCGATCAGATCTATACTAGCGTCCCCAGCAGTTTAGGGTTCCAAAAAACGCAGTGTTAGCGGGATCAGCCCAGATACCTGCTAGCACCTGCATTTTGCCCCTCCGCCCGGCCCATATAACTGCAGCATTCGCAGAGTCAGGCCTGATCCCTGCGATCGCTAACAGTTTTTTTGGTAGCGTTTTGGTGAATTAGCAAGCACCAGTGGCCTAGTACACCCCGGTTGTAGTCAAACCAGCACTGCAGTAACACTTGGTGACGTGGCAAGTCCCATAAGTGCAGTTCAAGCTGGTGAGGTGGCAAGCACAAGTAGTGTCCCGCTGCCACCAAGAAGAAGACAAACACAGGCCTGTCGTGCCCATAATGCCCTTCCTGCTGCATTCGCCAATCCTAATTGGGAACCCACCACTTCTGCAGCACCCGTACTTCCCCCATTCACATCCCCAACCAAATGCAGTAGGCTGCATGAGAGGCATTTTCTTTATGTCCTCCTGAGTACCCCTACCCAACGAACCCCCCCAAAAAAGATGTCGTGTCTGCAGCAAGTGCAGATATAGGCATGACACCCGCTATTATTATCCTTCCTGTCCTGACAATCCTGGTCTTTGCATTGGTGAATGTTTTGAACGCTACCATTCACTAGTTGAGTATTAGTGTAGGGTACAGCATTGCACAGACTAGGCACACTTTCACAGGATCTCCCAAGATGCCATCACATTTTGAGAGACCCGAACCTGGAATCGGTTACAGTTATAAAAGTTAGTTACAAAAAAAAGTGTAAAAAAAACAAAAAAACAAAAAAAATATAAAATAAAAAAAATAGTTGTCGTTTTATTGTTCTCTCTCTCTCTATTCTCTCTCTATTGTTCTGTTCTTTTTTACTGTATTCTATTCTGCAATGTTTTATTGTTATTATGTTTTATCATGTTTGCTTTTCAGGTATGCAATTTTTTATACTTTACCGTTTACTGTGTTTTATTGTTAACCATTTTTTCGTCTTCAGGTACGCCATTCACGACTTTGAATGGTTATACCAGAATGATGACTGCAGGTTTAGGTATCATCTTGGTATCATTCTTTTCAGCCAGCAGTCGGCTTTTATGTAAAAGCAATCCTAGCGGCTAATTAGCCTCTAGACTGCTTTTACAAGCAGTGGGAGGTAATGCCCCCCCACCATCTTTCGTGTTTTTCTCTGGCTCTCCTGTCTCAATGGGGAACCTGAGAATGCAGCCGGTGATTCAGCCAGCTGACCATAGAGCTGATCAGAGACCAGAGTGGCTCCAAACATCTCTATGGCCTAAGAAACCGGAAGCTAAGAGCATTTCATGACTTAGATTTCGCCGGATGTAAACAGCGCCATTGGGAAATTGGGAAAGCATTTTATCACACCGATCTTGGTGTGGGCAGATGCTTTGAGGGCAGAGGAGAGATCTGGGGTCTAATAGACCCCAATTTTTTCAAAAAAGAGTGCCTGTCACTACCTATTGCTATCATAGGGGATATTTACATTCCCTGAGATAACAATAATAATGATAAAAAAAAATAAAAAAAATGAAAGGAACAGTTTAAAAAAAGGGTAAAAAAGCAAAAAAATAATAAAGAAAAAAAAAGAAAAAAAAAAAAGCACCCCTGTCCCCCCCTGCTCTCGCGCTAAGGCGAACGTATGCGTCGGTCTGGCGTCAAATGTAAACAGCAATTGCACCATGCATGTGAGGTATCACAGCGAAGGTCAGATCGAGGGCAGCATCTTTTTTATTTCATCAAACATTTGGGCAATATAGTGTGTTTTAGTGCATTAAAATTTAAAAAAGTTTGTTTTTTCCCCCAAAAAAGCGTTTGAAAAATCGCTGCGCAAATACTGTGTGAAAAAAAATGAAACACCCACCATTTTAATCTGTAGGGCATTTGCTTTAAAAAAATATATAATGTTTGGGGTTTCAAAGTACTTTTCTTGCAAAAAAAAAAGTTTTTCATGTAAACAAAAAGTGTCAGAAAGGGCTTTGTCTTCAAGTGGTTAGAAGAGTGGGTGATGCGTGACATAAGCTTCTAAATGTTGTGCATAAAATGCCAGGACAGTTCAAAACCCCCCCAAATGACCCCATTTTGGAAAGTAGACACCCCAAGCTATTTGCTGAGAGGCATGTCGAGTGGATGTTATATAAATTATATTGTGACACAAGTTGCGGGAAAGAGTCAATTTTTTTTTTTTTGCACAAAGTTGTCACTAAATGATATATTGCTCAAAGATGCAATGGGAATATGTGAAATTACACCCCAAAATACATTCTGTTGCTTCTACTGAGTACGGGGATACCACATGTGTAAGACTTTTTGGGAGCCTAGCCGCGTACGTAGAGTTGCCACCTCATCCCTTTAAACCCGAACACCTTTGAATTACACAGGTTCTGAGGCTAATTAAATGCAGATAAGGCACCAAGTGAGTTTAATTACCACCTTAATCAGCCACAGAACCTGTGTAATTAATATGTGTTCGGGTTTAAAGGGATGAGGTGGCAACCATACGCGTACGGGACCCCGAAAACCAAGCACCGCCTTCAGGCTTTCTAAGGGCGTAAATTTTTGATTCCACTCTTCACTGCCTATCACAGTTTCGGAGGCCATGGAATGCCCAGGTGGCACAAACCCCCCCAAATGACCCTATTTTGGAAAGTAGATACCCAAAGCTATTTGCTGAGAGGTATAGTGAGTATTTTGCAGACCTCACTTTTTGTCACAAAGTTTTGAAAATTGAAAAAAGGGCATGCGCGGATGCCTGAGAGAGCAGTCGCGCTTTCTTAGAGCTCCACTCCTGGGATAGACGCACCGGAGAATAAATAATCTCTCCGTCGCCGCCAACGACTTCAGCTTCTGCCGCTTACCTCCTGGAGCTTTCCGGTACGAAACCATGGTCCTGAGAGGCCCTAAATTGAAGTACAAAGCCGGTAATCCTAAAGAGATGCCGTCCAGGTCAGCACCTAAAATGGCATCGCCAGGTACCTCACAGCCTGCCTCACAGCATCCCTCACAGCGCACCACACAGCGCACCACACAGCGCGCTTCTACTCCCCTGCCACACAGCCTGAATACACAGAACTCTGATGGTGAATCAGATTCTGAAGCTGGAAATCTATTATCTGTACTTCAATCTGGCATGTTTAAGCAATTTGAAATAATGCTAAAGAAAGCATTGAAACAAACATCTGACCATATAACAGATAAGCTTACCAGGGAGATAAGGGAATTGGGACAGAGAACAGATGAACTAGAGGTGCGGGTTGATAAAATAGAAAATCACACACAGCAACACATTGACGAGATTGAATACCTCAAGGAGGAAAAACCTATCCTGCTATCTCATTTAGAAGAGCAAGAAAATAGAGACCGTCGTGCGAACATAAGAATTAGAGGAATTCCTGAGAACATTCTAGATTTACAGACCACAATGCTTGCACTTTTTCAGGAATTACAGCCTGACATCCCGGTCGAAAGACTAGAAATGGACAGAGTACATAGAACCCTGGCCCCACGCAAATCTAACGGTCCCCCTAGGGACATAATAGTTAGATTTCATTATTATAGAACAAAAGAGCAGCTACTCGCCACAGCCAGAGGGAAAAAAGCACTTGTTTTTCAAGGTAATGAATATCAGCTTTACACAGACCTCTCCCCACTTACAGTAGCCAAGCGACGTGCACTTAAGCCACTATTGCAAGTTCTTCAACAACACCAAATTATATACCATTGGGGATTTCCATTTTCACTCCGATTTACACACCTTACAACCAAATATGTCTGTCGCTCCTCAGAAGAATTACAATCGACTTTGATCGACATGGGACATTTAGATACAGGTGTAACTAAAGATCTTTCTCGCAGACGCTCCACTTCCAGTTCTCCTCCACTCCAAAATACCTCAAGCTTAAGACCTTCAACTTCTACTTCGCAAAATCAACATAAACGGGGACATTTTGAAAATCTATCACCACCCAATGAAGACTCTATGGACTGAATCTAAACTTCCGATCGGTTTGTTTCATAAAGATGACACCTAGCAAATTATGCTAGGTTATGGGATTTTTTTCTTTTTTTTTCCTCTCACTCCCTCTTTTTAAAGTCATTACATACCCTGCAATATATATTTATTATATATATATATATATATATATATATATATATATATATATATATATATATATATATATATATTTTTTTTTTTTTTTTTTTGTAAGGGAAAGAAGAGTGAGGGGCAGGAGAAAAAGGGGGGAAAAAACTTTTTTTTTTTTCTCTTTTTTATTTTTCTTTCCCTCTTTGAGACACATTCATTTTTCATTACTCCTCAGGAGCATTTTTGTAGATATGTATTTGCGTGTATGTGTATAGTTATATATGTGTATGTGTATATGGGTGTATATATGTAGATGTGTATGTATATATGTGTATTTCTATATGAGTATGTATATGTAGGTGTATGTATTATGTATATGTAGGTGTATGTATTATGTATATATGTGTATGTGTGTGTGTATGTGTGTACGTATATGAATATATGTGTATGTATGTGTGTGTACGTGTATGTTTGTATATGTGTGTGTGTGTATATGTGTATATTTATATTATATGTGTATATACCTGTATATTTATTTCTTTTTTTTTTATTTATTATTATTATTATCATTACTCATTTATTTATTTATTATTTTTTCTTTCCGGAATATCTTCTAGTACTCGTAGGTAGATTACCGCACTACTTACAATAATAATATTTTATGGTTTATTCACCATTGGTTCCAGTTTAATTAGCCTTTGGTTTTTTTTTTATTTGTTTTAATACACCTATGCTATATTGTTTTTTGTTTTGTTTTATGACCTTGTTATGTTCATCAATTTTTTATTTATCATATATTTAACACAAACTCAGCCAGATGGTTTCTTATACGGAATGATCTTGAAATAACTATTATTTTATTACTACATTTATAGCTATAGTTATTGTATCTAAAGATTAGTTACAATGTTTTTTGTATGTTCTCCGGTGGCGTCTATCCCACAGGAACTTCTTGTTGCCCACTTATCACCCTCGGACTCTTGTTACTGTTATGCAGGTTCCTGAGAGTGATTCTGGAACATCTCGGGGATTCTTTGATACCCCCCTGAGACGTTCCCACACCCTATTTGTATGCTGCCAATTATGGATATTTTATATATCTTATAGGGTTTTTCGATTCTTTTTTATCCTATCCTTTTTTACTCTATCTCTTTTCTTCTCTTTTTTCTCCTCTTTCTTTTTCTCTCTCCTGGTGGTGGTTCTGGCTCTAGCCCTGGACTATGCTCCTTTTACCATATTGTTTTCCCTGGATTTATTATGGCCCCCATAAACATTTTATCCTTGAATGTACAAGGTTTCAACATCCCGCAAAAGCGAACCAAAGCAATGCGTGCTTTTGCAACTAAAAAAGCACATATTATTTGTCTTCAGGAGACCCACTTCATTGATAAAGCTTGTCCTAAATTTCTTTCTGCCTCTTACCCTCAATTTTACACAGCTTCAGCCACAACTAAACAACGTGTCACCCTTATTGGTTTCCATCGCTCTACGCCATTTTCCCTTACCTCACAAGTATGTGATCCTGAGGGTAGATATATTCTACTCACAGGCCTTATTGCTGATACCGCAATTACATTGGTATCTTTCTATGCTCCAAATAGACACCCAGAAGCCTTTCTATCACACCTTTTTCAGGTGGTGGAAGCCCATAAGATTGGCACCGTTGTGTTATGTGGAGATTCTAATACTACTGTTTTTCCTTATCTAGATAAGTCCCCACCTAACCCTAATTCAAATATGCATAAACAAACTTTTCAACAGCTGCTTACTACACATGGTATGGTAGATACATGGCGGGAAATTAACCCAACTAGCAAAAATTTTACACATTACTCTTATCCACATAAGTCTTTTTCACGTATAGACCACATACTTACTCCATCAAGCATGTTACCTGAGATTATTTCCTCACACATGGACTGACCATTCTGCAGTTTTTACTACTCTGGCCTCCACGATTCCTCGGTCACATGATGCGACTTGGTGTATTAATGACACTACGTTGACTCATCCCTCACATTGCCTAGAAATTGAAACAGCTCTTAAGGAATACCTCTCATTTAATGATACAGAAGACATTTCAGCCCTAACACTATGGGAAGCCCATAAAGCTGTCATCCGAGGCAGGTTGATACAGCAAGCGTCAGTTCTCAAGAGAGAACGTAAACTCACGTTTGCAAAGTTAGAGGCTAACTTTAATAAATGCCATGAGACCTTTCAATCTGCCCCGAATGCCATCAACAGTACTAAATTAGATAGGGCTCGTCTTGATCTTGACCTTTTTTTGACCGACTCCGCAGACAAACTTCTACGTAAACGACAACACATTCAATATCTTAAAGCCAACAAGCCAGCTACACCTATGGCACGTAGCCTAAAGAGAATCCATCATCCACACACATCTATTAGACTTAAAACATCACGAGATGCATATACTAGCAACCCTGTGAAAATATTAGAGATTTTTCGCTTAAATTTAGCTAAACTCTATTCCCCTGCTCAGAATTTCGATAAGAATAAAGCAGATGACATGTTCGCTGATATTAAATTACCAACTCTAGAACATGAACAACTTCATTTTCTTGAGGATCTCATTACTCCATTAGAAGTCCAAGTCGCTATTAAAGCACTAAAGCCTCATAAAAGACCAGGCCCCGATGCGTTTTCGGCTTAATATTTTAAACAATTTACGTTTATTTTAACACCTATATTGACTAGAGCCTTTAACTCTATACTAGCTGGACATTCATTTAGTAATGAATCCTTATTCTCCATTATCTCTATGCTTCCTAAACCTAAATCAGATACCACATCTTGGACTAACTATCGACCTATATCTTTATTAACTCTGGACATTAAATTATTAGCCAAAATCCTAGCAAATAGACTAAATTCCGTCATTGGCAAACTTATTCACCGCGACCAAACGGGCTTTATGCCCACGCGTCAAGCAGGAGACAATATTAGAAGAGCGCTCTTATTGACACATGCAGCTAAAATAAGACATATTCCGACCTGCCTTCTATCTTTGGACATTAGAAAGGCATTTGATTCGGTTACATGGCCATATATGCATTTTATCCTCCAAAAATGGGGCTTTGGAAACAATTTTTTGTCTTGGATCTCCTCTTTATATGGTAATCCTAGAGCATACATTAAATATATGGGCTACAAATCTGCCATGATAGATATTAGAAGAGGTACAAGACAAGGTTGCCCTTTATCCCCTTTACTTTTTGCCCTACTTATAGAACCCTTGCCTCATTTAATTAGGAATAACCCCAATATTAAAGGAGTGGAATTAGGTGGACATCAACATAAAATTTGTCTTTTTGCAGACGATATACTTATATTTTTAACTCATCCTCATATCTCCGCTCCTAATCTTCTTGACATTCTAGATAAATTCGCCCATGTTTCAGGACTTCAAGTCAATCCTAATAAATCTAATGCGCTCAATGTCTCCTTATCACAAGCTGAACTACAACAAGCCCAAACATCATTACCATTTAATTGGGTAACACAATTTATCCCATACTTAGGAGTCCAACTCACAGCCTCATTATCAAATTTGTTTACAACAAACTATTTACCACTATTGAAACAAGTCACTGGTTTAATGAAACAATGGTCCTCCCTCCCTTTAGCTTGGCTCGGGAGGATCAATGCTATAAAAATGTCCATATTACCAAAATTTTTCTATTTATTTAGGGTACTTCCTATCCAAATACCATCTTATTTCTTAAGACTTTTGCAACGCAGAGTCATGTCTTTTATATGGGTTAATACCAAACCATGTATCCCTAAATCAACACTCTTTCTTGACAAGCTTAGTGGTGGATTAGAACTGCCTAACTTTTCTTCTTACTACTATGCAGCACAATTATCGCAACTGCCTAAATATCATGCGAACATGGAATCTCCACTATGGGTTGCTATCGAAGCTATCGAAATTGACCCTATATCTGTAGCCAATATGTTATGGTTATCTCCCAAAGATAGAACTCATTTATCAAACCCCATAACTAAGCATTCCCTAAACATATGGGATAAATTCAGAAGCTCTCTTAAACTTCAATCCACTCACAACCCCCTCCTTTCCTTCATTAGGAACCCTGCTTTTTATCCTGCATGGAGATTTCCAATGTCATTTATGGCCTGGTCTTCTAAAAATTTGGTTCGTTTTCATGATTTATTTTCCACTAATTCTATTCATACTTTCCCCACTCTTTGTGATATTTATAAGCTCCCTAATACTGAGTTGTTTCGCTATTTACAAATCAAAAATTTGTATATACCTTTGATCAAGACGGGATCAATACTCAATCAATTGTCGCAATTCGAAAAAATCTGTAAAAGTGACCCTCATACCAGAGGACTGATTTCACTTTTATATAAACAACTCAATTCGTTATCTACTGACACTCTACCTTCTTACGCTACTAAATGGTCAATAGACATGAACAGAACATTTAGTACAGATGAATGGCGTAGTATCTGGTTAGCCACTAAAAACTCCTCTTCTAATTGTTTCGCACTGGAAACTAATTTTAAAGTCCTGGCACGTTGGTATTTGGTACCAGCTAGAATAGCTAAATTTGTCCCCTCTTATTCAGAGTATTGTTTTCGAGGTTGCACTTCACCTGGTACCCACTTTCACATTTGGTGGCAGTGCCCGATTGTTCAAATCTTCTGGAAAATTTTTTTTGATATGGCCTCTAAAGCTCTGGAAACCAGGATATCTCCTGACCCGGCCCTGGCACTTCTAAATCTTAAACCTCAGGGTCTTACTCTGGCTCAATTTCAATTACTAATACATCTCACAACTGCTGCCAAAGAAACTATAGCTAAAGCATGGAAAACTCAAACGCTAGTTGTGGCTGAAGCTAAACACCGAATGAATAAGGCTCTTATCTTTCACAAAATGTCATCTATTGAATATAATAATATCAAAAAATATCACAAAATTTGGCAACCTTGGGTTAAACATCATCTATCTACAGACTTCGATCTAACTCTGTTGATGCCTTACTGATAATTATTGATGTTTATTACATCTTCCTGTTAATATTTTTTATTACAGTTACCCCCGGGGCTGGGGTCTGACCACCACGAGAACCGTCTCTTTCTCCCTCTTCCTCTCTCTTCTTTTCTTTTTCATTTTTCTTCTTCTCTTCCTTCTCTTCCCTCTATTTATTTTTCATATATGATTTATGAACATGGGATTACGTTTTATTCCTTTTACTCATGTATACAACTTAGAGCATCGGTTACAGCTACCCTACTGAATTCTCATTTATTATAGCTTCTCTATGACGTTTAAGTAAGGCAATTGAATATGATAGGGTTTACTTTAAGACCCCGACATACCTTATAAAAAACACACTTTTCTTTCGGTTTGAGATAAACTTCATTTACTTTTTTAAAGAATGCCCCTACTCGTCCACAGTTTGAACCCATTAGGGGTGGACGGGTGGTGAAGAGCTATATTTTATTTTTATTTATTTATTTAATATCTTTGAAAGAATGAATATATAATTCGGGGATATCTTATATTTTATATTTTATTTTGTTAATTATTTCTTTTTTCCTTCCTAAGTTATACCAATATTTTTTTTTCTTGTACAATTGCTGTATATCCTATTCTTATTTATACGCTCAAAAGTGACTACATATATGAATATCTGATTATTTTATTTATTATGAATCTCCCATGTTTGTAATTTCTCTTTCTTTTTCTTGTTATCATATGTCTTTTCTTATGTAAACTTCAATAAAAATATTGAACAAGAAAATTGAAAAAAGAAAAAAAAAAAGTTTTTTCTTGTCTTTCTTCATTTTCAAAAACAAATGAGAGCTGCAAAATACTCACCATGCCTCTCAGCAAATAGCTTGGGGTGTCTACTTTCCAAAATGGGGTCATTTCGGGGGAGGGGTTGTGCCATCTGGGCATTTTATGGCCTTCAAAACTGTGATAGGTAGTGAGGAGTGAAATCAAAAATTTACGCCCTTAGAAATCCTGAAGGCGGTGATTGGTTTTCGGGGCCCCGTACGCGGCTAGGCTCCCAAAAAGTCCCCCACATGTGGTATCCCCGTACTCAGGAGAAGCAGCTGAATGTATTTTGGGGTGCAATTCCACATATGTGCATGGCTAGTGTGAGCAATATATCATTAGGTTCCCTTTTTGTAATTATCTTTTTGTCATTATTCAATCACTTGGGACAAAAAAAATGAATATTCAACGGGCTCAACATGCCTCTCAGCAATTTCCTTGGGGTGTCTGCTTTCCAAAATGGGGTCATTTGGGGGGGGTTTCTACTGCCCTGCCATTTTAGCACCTCAAGAAATGACATAGGCAGTCATAAACTAAAAGCTGTGTAAATTACAGAAAATGTACCCTAGCTTGTAGACGCTATAACTTTTGCGCACACCAATAAAAATACACCTATTGACATTTTTTTTACCAAAAACATGTGGCCGAATACATTTTGGCCTAAGTGTATGACTAAAATTGAGTTTATTGGATTTTTTTTTATAACAAAAAGTAGAAAATATCATTTTTTTTTCAAAATTTTCAGTCTTTTTCCGTTTATAGCACAAAAAATAAAAACCGAGGTGATCAAATACCATCAAAAGAAAGCTCTATTTGTGGGAAGAAAAGGACGCAAATTTCGTTTGGGTACAGCATTGCATGACCCCGCAATTAGCAGTTAAAGCGACGCAGTGCCAAATTGTAAAAAGTGCTCTGGTCAGGAAGGGGGTAAATCCTTCCGGGGCTGAAGTGGTTAAAGTCAAGTCCAAAAATAGGTCTGATTTGAAAATAACATTTGCTCTTTAATTATAATCAGATCTATAACTACCGCTTAGGACTTCTTTACACGTGAGGTTGGGGGCAGTAAAACTCCACAATTAAGCTTTGCTTAGTGGCAGGACTTATATCTCTCGATGCTTTAGATCAGTGGTTCTCAACCTGGGGCTCGGGACCCCCTCGGGGGTCAAATGACGATTTTGCAGGGGTCACCAAATCCTGGGCTGTTCCTGAAGCCCGCACTGCTCTCCGAGCCTTTTCGCAGCCGCCCATTCAGTTCACGGCATGGCTGAGGGGGGCGGAGACTGGTCAGCTGACTGGTGAGGAATGTGAAGTGGGAGGGGCTGGAGGAGACCCTATCTCCTGATTTTGCGAGACATCACAAAGTCAGAAACACAGTGAGTAACACTACCTGTGATCATAGTTGTCATTTAAAGTCTGCACTACATTTCTCGGATGAGCAGATGACCTTGATCAAGAGCACCTAAGTTGGCTGATCAGAACTCCCCCCAGCACTGCCACTGATCCCACCCCCCCACCAGCGCTGCCACTCATCCCAACTCCCCGCCAGTACTGCCACTCATCCCATTCCCCCCACCAAGGAGTAAGAGAAGGAATAAAAATAAAGGATACATGGAAGGACGAGGAACAAAGAAAAAGGGAGAGAAATAATAGGAGAAAGAACAAGAAAGACAGCTAGAAAGATGGATGGGTGGAAAAAACAGGAAAATATGATAGAGAGAGATAAAAGGCAAAGAAAGGAGAACAAAGAGAGCGGTACATCCTAAAATGTACCATAAGGGGTTTTAATACTGTACGAGTGAAAGGGACTCGGGGAGTGCTAAATGTCCGTGGATTAGGGGTGCAAATTACTTGTCTTGCCTTGGGTGCTGAAAACCCACGCTACGAAAATAATTTTTCTGTTAGGGGTCCTCACAACTTGGGAAATGTTATCAAGGGGTCACAGCACTGGAGAGGTTGAGAACCACTGCTTTAGATGAATGCTCTGGGACTGCTCTGCAAGCATCTCACTATGGCGTGAAATGCAAATGGTTGCACCACCCCAATGTGGCAATCAAGTGGTTAAAGCAGACGGTGAGGACGCCATACAATGGCTCCTCATCGCCTGTCAAATGTTCTCTGAAGAGCAATTTAAGCAGCAACTGCTCTTAAGAGACTAACATTAGTGTGAATAACCCCTTACTTCTTTCTATATCTGTATTCAAACAGTCATTGCAAGTATAGGCCAGTGTAAAATTAGCTCTGATTTCAGACAACTTATCTGCTTTTGTATTGTAACTAAAGATAAGGAGTAAGATGTTCTTATCTACAAATGTCTTTTTAAAGTGCAAGTCTACTTTTGTTAAAGAACAAAAACTTACCCATATGGGTAGTCTAAATATTACAAGGATTTTAAACAACTGTTGTTGCAGATTCCTACCCTTTTCTGTTCTGAAGAAAAAACATGGTAATTTCACCATATTTTTTTTAGAATGATTCCTCAATGGGAGGGTCTGTATTCATTCTAATCACCAAGGGCACTCTCCCTGTTCTGATGAGAAAAAATGCAGTGTCTGCATCCCTTTAAAATTAGGTAACCCTTTGCCAAAAATGAAATTCCTATGGCAGGGAATGCCTAAAACTTGACTGCATCTTAGTGCAGACTTCTGAAAAAATTAGTAAGATAATTCCACAAACAGGAAATCACATTTGTGGGGGCTTTCCATACACCAACAGTGTACAGAATGCCTCCAGGTTGCCATTGCTTCAAATTTTTCTTTAATGCCGCGTACACACGGTTGGACTTTTCGACCGGACTGGTCCGACGGTTGCTGCTGGACCAAATCCGGCGGACAATCCGAACGTTTGTGGGCTTCACCGGATCTTCAGCGGACTTTTTCAAGCGCAAATCTGACGGACTTTAAATTTGGAACATGCTTCAAATCTTTACACCGTAACTCCGCCGGACCCAGAAATCCGCTCATCTGTATGCTAGTCCGAAGGACAAAAACCCACGCTAGGGCAGCTATTGGCTACTGGCTATCAACTTCCTCATTTTAGTCCGGTCGTACGTCATCACGTACAAATCCGTCAGACTTTTGTGTGATCGTATGTAGTTAAGTCCGTTCATTAGAAAGTCCGCCGCAAGTCCGCCAAAAGTCCGTCGAAAGTCTGTCGGACGGGATGTCGGACCTTTGTAGCTGAAAAGTCTGACCGTGTGTACCGGCATTACAGTTTTATAAAATGCCACAGACTACAGACTGAAATGGAAATGTAACTTTTGTTAACAATGTATTACTGAATGGATTGTGTATCAATTAAACATGCTCTGCTATTTTTTTTTATGCAAATGGAGTTCTTCTTTAAATTGCCGAAGATATTTGCAGGGAGCCAAGGAGAGGTGCTGGGCATGAATCTCCAACTTAGTTTAGCCTGATGGCTTAGGTTTGGCAGCTCTCCACCTAACCGAGGCCGCTCCTGTGGGGCAGTGATCAGCCAAAATGACATATCTATGTATATTTAAGCAAACATGTGTGCCAGAGAAATGTTTTGCAGGGTCCAAAAGTGTTTATTTGATTTCACAAGTGATCAGAAGAAAAACACATTTCAGTGACCCAAACAATTCCAACTCCTTCTGGCTCAAATATATAGAGGATTTACAGGGAGAGCAGCTTCTGTTATTCCCAAACTAAGATGAAGCTATAGGTATGTAAGTGATCGGGCATTTATTTGAGCCTTCATGGATGTACCTTACATATAGCTGGCATGAAAGTAAACAATTAGTTGTGGTGTGAGATTGCCATCTGATTTTTGGGAATGAGGAAGAAGTTGATGTACACATATAGTATGCAATTCATTGCCTAGACAACTAAGGTCTACTCATCATCCTTAAGTGGGGTACACACTATAAGAAAATGGAAAGAATTATTCCATATGAGGAACAATCATTCGAGTTTCATATAGTGTGTACACAACTTTCGACAGCCAAACAGAAATTTCCAAAGGGACAAACTACAACATTTTTCTCATATGTGAACAGAACAAATGATTTTCACTTAATATGTACTGTTTAAGTTTGAGAAAAATCAGATATGAAGGACTGCGCATGAAACAATTACAACAACAATAATCCACACTACAACGTTTCTATGTCAAACAAAAAAAAAGCCTTTGTCATTCAAGAATTTTCATACAATTAGTACCTTCCTCTATTTTGACTTGCTGTGAAACATCGAGGAAAACAGGTGGTACGTTCGCCCAATTTTCTTATAGTGTGTATCCAGGTTTAGGCTGGATGTTACAAAATGATGCTGAAGAAAGCTCTTATGGCCAGAACAGAGATAAAGAAAGGTGGGTTGGCCATCTCAAATAAAGCTGCTACAAGATAAGAATTCAGCAGCTATTTTAAACAATAAAAAGTAATTAATGAGACTGCAGGCAGATGTACTGATGCCAAATGTTTATTAAATTGTAGTACATATCTAAATATCCATGGTTATTGTGATGTTTGGATTCAGTTTGTTTATCTCCTGAAGAAATTGTAGCTGTTCCTAAAGTGATATTTAGCATCTTCATTTTTAAGCACTTTCAACAGCCGATTTAACCACTTACTGTGTATGCAACTCCTTCATCTTTTAATCCTTGTCTTGCCTTTACCTTGCCTGTTCCTGTTTAACCCTTTCATGACTAATGCCGTGTACACACGAGCGGACTTTACGGCAGACTTTGCCCGGCGGACTTTTCGACGGACTTTATGACGGACTTTCCGAATGAACGGACTTGCCTACACACAATTTACCAAAGTCCGTAGAATTCGTACGTGATGACGTACGGCTGGACTAAAACAAGGAAGTTCATAGCCAGTAGCCAATAGCTGCCCTAGCGTGGCTTATTGTCCATCGAACTAGCATACAGACGAGTGGACTTTTCAACCGGACTCGAGTTCGACGGATAGATTTAAAACATGTTTCAAATCTAATTCCGTCCAACTTTTGAGAAAACAAAGTCCGATGGAGCCCACACACGATCGAATTGTCCGACGAAATCCTGTCCGCCGGGCAAAGTCTGCCGTAAAGTCCGCTCGTGTGTACGCGGCATAAGCCTATTTTTGACATTTGGTGTTTACAAGTTTAAATCCATTTTTTTGCTAGAAAATTACTTAGAGCCCCCAAACATTATATATATATTTTTAGCAGAGAATCTACAGAATAAAATGGTGATTGTTGCAATATTTTTTATCACACGGTATTTGTGCAGCGGTGCAACTTTTTGGGAAAAGGGACACTTTCATGAATTAAAAAAAAAACAAACAGTAAAGTTAGCCCAATTTTTTTGTATAATGTGAAAGATGATGTTACACCGAGTAAATAGATACCAAACATGTCACGCTTTATAATTGCACACACTCGTGGAATGGGGACAAACTATTTTTTTTTTTTTTTTTGCCACGTCAGTTAACTTTATCCAGAGACTGCCTTCAGAATGATATTCATATATGTCTCTAATCCAGTCACATCATTGTGGCCTTTTGAAGTTTTTTTTTTTTTTTTTTTAAAGTATTGTATTACGATATGTGTTTCAGTGTATAGGTAGTTACAGTAGTGCCGCGATACAAAGTGCATAACATACATCCTGTCTCTCAAAGCCGGTTGGCCGCATATCCTCATATTGCTATTGTGCATATTTGTGCGTTAATACTTTTCTCTCTAGTAAACCCACCCCCCCGCCCCCCTGTGACCCCCCCGCCCCCCTGTGACCCCCCCTTGTTAAGCCCCCGTATTTCCAAGGCACGTCCAGTAGCCAGCATTGATTCAGTACATTATTCTCTCTCGGCTCTAAACTCTAAGCTGCTCCTAACTCAGCCTCACCCCATTAGTAGGGAGGCAAGTATTCTCAACACTAGAGTAGCACTGATAGCGGGCAGGGCATTGCTTGGACCCACAGGTTCCACATTCTCACAAACATATTATAGTTGCCTGACCTAGTGTAGAATGTTCTTTCACTCCACACTGTGGAGTTGACAGTTCCAATCCAATCTTCCGGGGTGGGGGGAGTTCTTGATTGCCAAGACTGTGCAATTAGTTTTCTGGCTTGGAACAGGCATCTTGCTGCCGCTACCGCCGTGCTCCTGTCTCTCAGTCCGTTAGTAACATGTCCCAGCACACAGTTCTTAGGATCTAACTCTAGATTAATTTTAAACGTGGTGTTTATTTTCTTTAATACCAATACCTGACTAATTTTGGGCACCTCCAGAACATATGAATTAAATCGCCTGTACTTCTACATCTGGGGCACTCATCATTGGTTCTGCGACCAAACATAAAAAGCTTTTTTGGTGTGTAGTAAGATCTGTGCAGCAGCATCAGGTGAGAGGCTTTTTGTGAGGGAGAGACTGACACCTCTGGTCCAAGTTCCAGAATCCTTTTCCACTGTGTGTCCGTAATCTCCCCCACATTAGCCGCCCACCTGTCCCTGCCCCCGGGAAAGCCTACCTGCGTGTTTATTTTCTTTATTAGTTGGGTATATATCACTGTGATTAACCCCTTAGAGGTCTCTGATTTTATTATTGTTTGTAATAGTGGGATCTTACACCATGTGGGGGGTTGCCTTCCAAACTGCTTGCTCAAGGCGTGTCTAATCTGTAAGTAGCTATAAAATACGCGGTTTGGGGGGGACAAACTATGGTACCTAAAAATCTCATAGGCTTTAAATTTTTTTTACGGTTACCAGGTAAGAGTTACAGAGGAGGTCTAGTGCTAAAATTATTGCTCTCGCTCTCGCTGAAAGAAAAGGGAGAAGGGGGATGAGAAATGGAAAAAGAGGGAAAAAGGAGGGAATAGGAAAAAGGAGGAGGGAAGGAAAAGAAAGAGGGGGAAAGAGGTCCACCATCCTGCAGAGAACACATATCTCCAGGAAGGTATGGGTCCAGGTATCGCATATCTGGAGATCTGGAGTCCCCTCCAAAATCCACTGTCCCAGTTGGGTCTGACACATGAGTCATGGCAAGCAACTGCACCACAACTTCACACATCAGCAAAGGGTTTGAATTGCCCCCGGAAAGAGACCCTTCATCACACCTACCCCAGTTAATGATCATCTCCATCTCCTCTCCTTCATTCTTCTTCCTAGTAGAACACAACCAGCTGCTGCTCCTCTACCTTCAAGTCACATTCTGCTCCCCTCCCCCTTACTAAAAATCATCTTACATTCTGCTCTGGGCAGAAATTGTCTTTGAAACTGGCCATGACTGCACCTTGAGCCCTCATACTCACAGTTGCTGCTTTCCAGGATGGCCCCATACAAGTGCATGTGAAGCCAATGTCAAAAAGGAACTCTGTCTGAGATGATGTAAACAGTGCACAGGATATGACTCTGCTACAGGGGCCAGCCTCTGTTCACACTAGTGTGACTTTTCATGCAATTTGACAGGTCCAAATCACATGACAAGTCACACTCTGTTGTCAGCAATGGAACTGTTCAAATCGGTGCAGCGTCGACTTTGTGGTGCCGCACCGATTTGAAAAACAAGTTCCTGCACTATCTTTGACGATTTCAGGTGCAACTTGCATAGACATCTGTACATGAAGTCCCACAGATGTCAGCCAAGTCGCACCTGAAATCGCAATGACATGCAACTTTGCGTGCGATTTCAACTGTAGTCGTACTATTTCAACGTTGGATTTTATATGAATGGAGCTAAGTAAGAAGCTGGGGTGGGGGGTGTTTTAGCTCAGGTCAGTTCAGGAGGGGTGGGGTGGATTAGAGATGTTTATATTAAAAATATAGTTGCCCTTTGAATGCTGAAAAGTGACTCCTGACTTGCTGCCCTATCCTATAATTAAAGACTTATGCCCCGTACACACGGTCGGACATTGATCGGACATTCCGACAACAAAATCCTAGGATTTTTTCCGACGGATGTTGGCTCAAACTTGTCTTGCATACACACGGTCACACAAAGTTGTTGGAAAATTCGATCGTTCTGAACGCGGTGACGCAAAACACGTACGTCGGGACTATAAATGGGGCAGTGGCCAATAGCTTTCATCTCTTTATTTATTCTGAGCATGCGTGGCACTTTGTGCGTCAGATTTGTGTACACACGATCGGAAATTCCGACAACGGATTTTGTTGTTGGAAAATTTTATAGCCTGCTCTCAAACTTTGTGTGTCGGAAAATCCAATGGAAAATGTGTGATGGAGCCTACACACTGTCGGAATTTCCGACAACAATTTCCTATCACACATTTTCCGTCGGAAAACCCGACCGTGTGTACGGGGCATTAGAGTGTATGCAACAATAAACATCACATTTTTACTGCCTTTTGGCCTATTAAATATTCCATTGAAAGCGTTTTTCTTATTTTTTTTTAATAAGTACAAAAAAGCACCTGTTGATCCTGCCCCCCCAAAAAATTAGCTGATAACCTCCCAAGCCTTTAGCCTTAGGACTGTTATCCATTATCCACATTTTCAGCTCTTTCTGTGGACTACAGAACACTAGGATGTCCTAGGGTGACAAGGCTGATTCTTACAGTACAGTGAGTAAGTGTTGTCAACCTAGGACAGGAAGTGTGTTACTGGCAAGATTACCAGGAAAAAATAAAAGGAAAAAAAAATGAATTCAGCCATTGCATTTATAGACCAGTAAGCTGCAATATATTACAGTTTTGATCTTGGGTTTAGATACACAGCAAATAAAAAAAAGACAAAAAACAATGAATTCTGGTCAACTGGCTATTTCTAAAATCATTCATTGTAAAGATGTGTATAATTCAATCCTGCCAACCTAGGTGGTTTTGTCACACAATTAAATTTAATATTGATTAAATGAAGATCAATTGCATCTAAAGTATTTTATAAATGGTGTGCAGTAATCCATGGCATTCACGATTTACCTTTCATCAGTCACAACAATGAAAAATGTATATCTGTCATATTCATTGTTTTGGGTTTCCACATGTGGAAGTATATTTATACAAACATTTACATACTGTAGCTGTTCATCCATTGAAACTGTATGTAAATTAAATTCATGTGAATGGGACAAAATCAAATGTACTCTTAATATATTCTCTGTATTGCTAATGTGTAAATGTGGAAAATACTGAGGCTGGCGCTGAGCAGCATACTTATTTCCTTTGATCGTCGGTGCCATCTAGTGGCCATGATATAGTACTTTCCACATTCACACATTAAAATTGTAGAAAATATAACCTGATAACATTAAATTTTACCTTGTTTGCACAAAATGGATTTAAATGCAGTTAAACTAGAAAAACAGCTACGGATTCTTTTTTTTACAAACACACCCAATAGGGTGTTGTTTTTTGCCCTAATAAATTATCCTGTATGAGGCACCAATTTGCCTAACCTAAAATGTAAATTTGCCACCTGTGAATGGATAATTTGACAAATGCCATTGTTCAACAGAAATGCTAAAAAAATTTAAAAAAGAAAAGGTTTTGGTTAGGAGTTCTTGTGATACCACTTATAGTGACACTACTTGTAGTAGTAGTAGTGACAGTGAACACACAAATAAAGTCTAGGAAAAGTTGGAGGTAAAATGTTGAATCTGTGAATGGGATTATCATTTGATTCTTTTTCTATTTTCCTAACCATGTTATGCTAGAAAAAGTAAAAATGGGAAAAATGCTACTTTTTTATGTTAACAATGTGCTAGTCCTTAGGTGAAACTTTTCACGCCACATCTCTTTTATATAGTGTTTTTTCATCACAATACTAATAAAATATAATAACTGCACAATTAAATTTTACTGCTATTGACATTGAAAGACCTCATGGGTATTTTTAATTATGTGTTTTTCTGGTGTGACATTGCTCCTCGGGTTCTTCAAGTGGCCTGGGCAGCTGCCCCTGCTGCCCTTTCCTCATTACACCTGACTCTATTTTACGAACACTAACATTGAATGTAAGCAAGCAGAATGTCTTGGACAAAAATACCAGCTAGAGGAAGCAGGGTGTTTAAATGAACGACTATTGTTAATCACATTTCTCACATTTGACACAGATCATTAGCTAGAAATGCTTGTGCCAACTTTAGCCTGGCACACACTGTTTTTTTCTTGGGCAAATGCAACAAGAAAACTCCCAGTTGCAGAATTGAATACATTATATTATAATCTGTCTGTTCCCTAATGGGCCCTCAATTCTGTACTGAAAAAACTCAAATACAAAACTGATGCAGCATACTGACACTTTGATACATTGGGGGGTAAAGGTGTCAGATTTCTCATATGGTCAATTTAACAGCAATACTGCTGTTTGTGTCCCTTGACAGTATGTTCCATAGTGTCCTGACATTCAGGCCATCTGCCATTATTTTATTTGCTCGTCATATCCATGAAGTCATAAGCAATTAAATCTGTTCTTTCATTGTATTATATAGATAATTATGATAAATAACAGTCTTAGAAATTAGTCGCCAATTATACACAATAGGCATATTTCCTTGCAGCTACTAATGAACAAGATAATTCTGCAATGGTACAAAAAAAAAAGAAGAAAAAAAATCCTAGCAACTTTAATAATGATGTTGTCTCTGTAATGAGAATCCTACTAGGAAATTTCCTAGGCGCAGTGTCAGACAGTCATTAGAAATCTATTTATAGCCCAGCAAGATGTCTCACTACATGCATAGAAAGGCATTATAACATGGATAGAGCAATACTCCTTTAGTATAAACTTGAGCAATGTTGGTTCTTCTATACTTTGTAGCAAAACTGCCTTTTTGAGATAAAACATCGCATATATCTAAAAATCCAGTAAAAAAAACAAACGTCATTTTGCAGTTGTTGTAGTTTCCATTTATGAGACTATTATTGATATTTCTCTGACAAAGTATTTAGATGTATACAGTGATATAAACCACTGGCATAAACCATCTATCTCAGACATCATGACATCTGTGAGCACTGTTTTTCCATTGGCAAAGAAATCCTTTGGAAATCATAATTAGGGATGCTTACCCACCCCAAGCCATAGCGTAATTACAAATGAACCACATCCAGGAACCTGTAGCTTTGGTGGAGGAGCAATAGGCGGGGTGAGAGCAAGCAGCCCACTAGTGAAAGGGTTTCTTTATTCTTGTTTTCTTTCATTTCTACTTTTTTTGGGGGGGTTGGTGAGATCTGTACTTGCTCTTTTACTCAATTTAGTTTTGTGTTAAAGACTCAGAGCTGGTTTAGCAAAGGAGTGGGTCCATCAATGGGCCTACACACCAAACATGCCAGAGATAAAGATACTGCAAAAAAAAGCAAGATTTGTGGATACTGGAGAAGTTCCAAGAACATCCAATCATATGCCTGCCATTTTTAAATTGAAAAAAAAAATAGCTGGAGTTTGAATGATTGCTTTGGGCAACAATGTAGCTTTTCCATTTTTTTTGTTTTTTTGTAGAATATCCTCCAAAATACAGATACAAAAAGTTTATTACCGTATCTCATAACTGGTTAGTAGTACTAGCTTATGAATTAAGCTCAATCAGATAAGATCTGGATTTAGGTTTAAGCTGGGTACACATAAAATTAATTTTGGCCAATTAAGCAGAGACTGGCAAAATTTCGATATGTGTTTGGCCCTCCCTGTTCGACAAAAGTCGATTGGTAGATTGACTTCTGTTGAACAGGACTATTGGAAAGCTTTAATTTGATCAGCGGCTGCAGCCAATTTGTGTCTGAAAACTATAGCACGGTGGGTAGGATCCCTCCATCTACTTTGCTTGTGTGGATGGGGGAATATGTTAATTTTTTTCCTTCAGTCCACTGGCCAGTCTTAGCAGTATTGTAGCAGTATCTTCAAATCAAAACAAAGCTTTCACATTTAGGCTTTTGGAAAAAATCAGGACTGCTTTAAGCTATTATTAAACCCTTGCTATTGATTTTCCTATCCTATCTAACAATACCTATTGTAAGGTTCTCTGATGTAACTCTCTCAAGTCACAGTCCTCTAGCAATCCCAAAATAACAACTGTGAAACTCTGTATAAAAATCAATCTTATTTTAAAAAGTCTACCCAGATACAGTGACATCATCTATTCTTCCTCAATCGGTTGCCACGTTTCTTTTTTATATTGGTTGACTGTTCACTATGCTATTACAATAGACTGTCCACCAATTAAAAAAGGCCTAAGAAACATTCACATTCTGATGATGAGGACATCTAACTTGTGTTGATTTATACACAGGGTGCTAGCTGGGATAACGCAAGGTAGAGGACAGACAACATACATGTAGCTTGCCATACATTATACAATTTTCTTGTTCAATTTCCATTAGATTTACCTTTGCATACAAATTGAAAGTGTTCAGGTCTGACCTCATATTATATGGTTTTGGTAAATTCAAAGGAAAATTGTACAAGAAAATTGTATAATGCACATATGTCAAACACGAAGCCCGTGGGCCAAATTCATTCCACCAGACCTTGTCATGTGGTCCTCTTACCCAGTTTTGCAGCCAGAACATGGCAGGGGAGTTGGGGTTCCACACTGTGCATACCGCACCCCTAAACTCTGTACTCTGTGCACAGCAGACCCCGAACTCTGCATTCTGCATGTAGTGTACTGCTGAACTCTGCACTCCATACATAGCACACTCCTGAACCCTGCACTCTGAACATAGTGTACCCCTGAATACTGCACTCTGTACTAAGGGCACCCCTGAATACTACACTTTGTACATAGCGCACCACTGAATACTGCACTCTGTACATAGCACACCCCTGAATACTGCACTCTGTACATAGAGCACCCCTAAACTCTGCACTCTGTGCATAGCACACCCCTGAACCCTGCACTCTGTACATAGCGCACCCATGAACTCTGCACTCTGTGCATAGGGCACCCCTGGAACTGCACTCTGTATGTAGCACACCCCTGAATCTTGCACTCTGTGCTTAGTGCACCCTTGAACCCTGCAATCTGTATGTAGCACACCCCAGATACAACTGCCCTTTGAGGGCAACCATACTGCTGATGTGGCTTGCGATTAAATTGAGTTTGGCACCCCTGGTATAATGTATTGCCAGCTTTAGTTTAGTTTAGGTTTTCTTCAGTTAGTTTTTGTTTTCTCACCAAACAAGTTTACTTCAGAGACATTCCTCTAAAGAGAATGTCATTTCAGGACCTGAATTTTTTTTTAATACCTTTACTGTTGATATGAGCTCTTGATCTTCTAGTAAGCCAAAATAGAATGTCCCTATTGCCAATTGCCTATTTTACCAATGTGCCATTCTAAGAACTTTATCAAAAAGAATCACTACTGTTCACATCATGGTTAAAGAGGAGCAGATCTATGCTGCATCTTTTTCTTTTAGTATAAATCTGATCACTGTTGCCTTGGTTAAAGGAGTTGTAAAGGCAGGTTGTTTATCTTAATGCATTCTGTGCATTAAGATAAAAAACTTTCTGTGTGTAGCAGCCTCCCCAGCACCCCCCATTTACCTACCTGACCTCCTTCTCTCTCCAGCAATGTCCACGATCCCCTCAGCCATCCAGTACACTCCTCCTGATTGGCTGAGACAAAGCAGTCGCACCATTGGTTCCCAAAGCTGTCAATCAAAGACAGTCAGCCAATCAGGGGAGAGAGGGGGCGGAGTCAGGTTGGGGCTCCGTATCTGAATGGATACACGGAGCTCTGATTTGGCTTGGGAGACAACCTGTAACAAGCTGCTAGCTGAGGGGCACACAAAAGAGGGAGGGACTAAGATCAGCAAAGAGGGACCCGAGAAGAGGAGGATCTGGGCTGTTCTGTGCAAAACCAACTGCACAGAGGAGGTAAGTATAATATGTTTGTTATTTAAAAAAAAAAAGCAAGCCTTTAAAATCACTTTAATTATATGTCTTTTATGAAAACCTACTGGGAAAGTTTAGTTTTCTGGCTGTATTGCTGAAACTCTGGAATCAATACTTTAGGTCACTAGCACAGAAGACACATGAGGATTAGTCTTTTTAACTTTCTGGCTGCATACATACTTCAATTCAATGGGCAGCATTCACAGAGCCAGATCGCATGTGGTATTTAGGTGTTTTCCCAAATACTGCATGCGATCCTGAAAATGCAAATTCACTCCTGCTTTATGCAGTATTTGCCACGTGAAGCAAAGACACTAAGTAAAAATGGCATAAAACAGGAGTAAACGTCAATTCCCACAAAAAAATAAATGCGATAAATAAGTATTGGTCCCAGCATGCAATATTTAAGGAACCTGCAGCCACCAGCAAGGAGTGGAAGGGTGCAGTGTCTTTAACACCCGATGAGTCATCAGCTGAAAGTAAAAAGAAACAACTGCTGGCATCTAAAAAATCCAGAAAAGGGGTGGGGTTACCAGGAGCCCTCGACCCAAGTGAACCTTTTTTTTTTCTTTTTTCATGTTAGCAGTGGTGGCGGGCGTTGTAATTGACGATGCATCTACACGGGGGGGGACATTTCTTTTTGGGTGAATTAATAGGGATACTATGTACCCCATACTCATTCACATGGGAAAGCGGGATCTGGGGGCCCACTTGTTAAAGAGGGCTTCCAGATTCTGATAAGCCCCTCGCCCACAGACCCCCACAACCACCGGCCAGGGTTGTGGGTTAGAGTCCCTTGTCCATATCAACATAGGGACAAGGTGCTTTTGGGGAGCAGAGCCCCCTGCCCCAAAGGGGAGGTACTTGTTCATCCCTTCATTTCCTTAGCTGCTAGGCTGCATGCTCAGATAAGGGTTTGGTATGGATTTTGGGGGGGAGACCCCACACGATTTTTTTCAAATTTTTTAATTGCCGGCAATTGTTTTTTTAATTTCAGCTGCCAGCAGGGAACCCCGCTGACAGCTGATGACTCATCGGTTGTTTAGGACGTGGCGGACGGCTGCTCCTTAACAACCATGTTGTTTAGTGGTTGTTAAGGAAGTGTATGGCTACCCGCTCGTTAGCAACACCTATCTTTTAATGTCAACAAATACACCAGCTACCACCAGGCATTAAATTATCGCATGTGTTCACTACTAAAATACTGCATGACTTCAGTAGGACTTGAAGTTCTCGACAGGCATCTCCCCCCAGGCTCTGGGGATCATTATCCCAGAGACCTGTTCTGCCATCATCCAGGTTCTGCAGAAGGAGTATATGAAGGTAAGATTTTTATCCTTTAATATCACATTTTATTGTATTGAATGTTTTCTAATATGTTGTATTTCTTTCCTCATTCCCTAATTACCATGATTGGAATATGCTGTGAATGTCCCCTTTGTTCTCATGCATGCTGGATTTTTATGTCATTATTTTTTTAGTCCTTCATACATATTTGCCTTCACTTACCTCCCCAGCATGGTCTCCTGGCCCTATATTCACCTCATGTAGTCACTTAACAATGTATTTTATCAGCTCCCTAGTAGTGCTTTACCCCAAACACCCCCTAAAATGTTTAGAAATCTGATTTGTGCTTTAAATTCAGGAAGAGTGCCAGAGGCTTTTTTTGGGGGTTCCCAAATCATTTGGAACCCTCCCTTCCCCCAACTGCTAAGTCAGCTGATACAGTACCAATTCTCTATCTATCCTCAATCATCTATCTGCTGACTTTGCCAAGCCCATACACACTATACCCACCTCTTTTGTGGTCAGATGTATAGATGAATTCCCCAAAGCATGTAGTGCAAGGGCCTGCCTGTATACTTTCAAATGGTACTGTTTAAAGTTTTTGTATCCTATTATTATCATGATAGGTAATAGTAGAATGTCCAAATGTGCTCAAATGTGTACAGTGTGTATTTATATCTTTGTATTCTGACACTTCTTACCTGTCCAGTGGGCTGCCAATAGTGTAACTAAGGAGGGGCTGTTCCAAGTAATACCCTGTATTTAGGCGTTCATCTCTCAATGAAGTGAAGAGGGTTACCTGTCAAAGATTCCCCCCTATAATGTTAGAAATGGCACATGAGAGGGGGGGAGGGGGAATATGATAGGTGTACCTTATACTTTGGTGTTGTAAAATTCCCCTTAATAAATGTTATCTGGATGTTGGCCAAGAATGTTTGTGTCTAATCTGCTTTCCATGTTTATGTGCAAAAATACTAAGTTTTTTTTGTTTTCCTCAACAGTTTCCTTCCACGCCACAGGAATGGCAGACTGTGGCCTCCCACTTTGCCCAGCGGTGGGACTTTCCTAACTGCGAAGGGGCAATTGATGGGAAACACGTCCACATTGTCCCACCACCCAACTCGGGGTCATACTATTATAATTATATAATTATAAGGGGTTCAATAGTATTGTGATGTTGGCGGTGGTGTCTGCTAATTACGACTTCCTGTATGTGGACGTGGGGAAGAATGGCCGGATATCCGATAGTGGAGTCATCACCCAGATGGAGTTTTACAGGCGTCTCCAGAATGGCAGCTTTGACTTGCCACCTCCAGAAGAGAATGCGGAAGGACTCCCATTCGTCTTCGTTGCAGATGAAGCATTTGCGCTGGGGGACCATCTTATGCGGCCATTCCCGATATGGACCCTCACCCTGGAATAGAGGGTTTTTAATTACCGGCTGGCCAGAGCCAGAAGAGT
The DNA here is from genome assembly GCA_037952925.1 of Lithobates clamitans. Classification (NCBI taxonomy): domain Eukaryota; kingdom Metazoa; phylum Chordata; class Amphibia; order Anura; family Ranidae; genus Lithobates; species Lithobates clamitans. The sequence continues at coordinate 3,330,519 of JBBGZY010000656.1, forward strand.
GGTGGAGAACACATTTGGAATCATGGCCAGCCGGTTCTGCCTATTTCTGACACCCATCCATATGGCGGAGTATAAACTTATTCATATAATCCTGGCGTGCTGTGTTCTACATAACTTTTTATGGCAACATTCTGCCAACTATGCTGGCTCAGTTGGGCCTGAGGCCGGAATTCTAAATGAAACAACCCTGACGGCGCTTGAAAGTGGCCGTCCTGGCTTGCCCTCCCTGAGTGCCCGTGATGTCCAGTTAAGATACCTTAAGTTCTTTGCGGGTAGGGGGGCAATCAATATGCCAGACAATTTGTGAAGCCTTTATCAAATAAAAACAAAAAAAAAGCAATGGTGTGATTGTGTAACCTTATACAAAGCACTGTTGGGTGTTATTTACTAAAGGCAAAGACACTTTGCACTACAAGTGCACTTGAAACTGCACTGAAACTGCACTTGTAGTGCAAAGAGGATTTGCCCTTAGGAAATAACCCCCATTTTCACAGAAAGCAGCAATTACATCACCACAGAAGTGTTGTAGCGTTGAGACAATAATCCACACATTCTTGATTAACAATCTTTTTAATACCTGCACAATCACATGTGCATTTAGAAAAGGTTTTTAAAACAAACCAACATGTTTGTTGTATAACAATTTTTGGGGTGGCATTATCAAAAATAGAAATGTCCATTTAAGATAAAACAGGCATGTGTAAAACCAACAAGAAAGACACAAATCTTGAACTTACAAAGTTCACATTTGGTAGAACTTGAAGGCAATATCAGACATGAGTATTTAGGAACTGTGTTAGATATTGCGTTCAGATGGGGTGAAGTCACCCCAGGAAAAGCCAAATTTGGAAGATGCACACAAATTTGCCAATGTCAACATGTGCATTTCATTCTAGTAACAAACACATCTACACAACCAAATTAGTTTCATACAAGTAGGGCGTAAAAAATGTGGCCAAATGCATATGGCCAAAACAATGGTGTTTTATAGGCCGAAAGAAAAATGTTTGATACGAACGAATAATGTGCCCATGAACATGAAAGTTGCCATTCTAAAATGTACACTTTTAAGAAAAGCACATGGAGCAGCACGAAGGTAATAAACATAAAGAATAGGAACACAGCACAACTACTTACTTTTTTGCAGCACTCTCCGGATCTTTCTGTACTGCTCATGTTCTCGTAATTTGAGGTCCGACCACCGTTTCCTGAGCTGATCTTTTGATCGTCGTACCCCGAAATTCCAGTGCAGACTCCTGACCACTTTCGCCATTATCTTGGCCTTTCTGACATTGGGGTTGGGGTAAGGTCCATACTTTCCATCATAGTCGGCCTTCTTCAGGATGTCCACCATCTCCAACATCTCCCCAAAGGACATATTTGAGGCCTTAAATCTCCTTCTGGATCGGGACGTGTTCGGATCCGGGCTTACCTCCTCCTCCTCCTCGTTCCTGTAATTAGCACGCACCTGCTGTGTATCCGCCATACGCTCTTCCCCCACTGCGCAGAATGAAAAGGGGTGGGGAATAGACTAGAAAGAACGCCAGGGGCGGGCGGAGTTACACGCATGCGCAGTGTGTATAAAGTGTAACACGTGTGCGTATTACGTATGATCTGTGAGCGGAGGAAGGAGCATCGGAGGCGCCGATCGTAAGAACGAAGGTAAGAGACAAACTTGGGCCTATACTGCTTCTAGATTGAGGCCTATATTGTAAAAAGATTAGGAGAGTTTTGGCTGACATTAGGGTTTGTCTTGTGTTGTGTATTGCAGTGAAAATGGATATCTTGAACGATACCGACATCATGGCAATATTCATTGACATGTTCAGGGAGCTGCCTTGTCTGTGGGAGATCAACCACCCACATTATAAGAACCAAACAAAGAGGAAGGCAGCGCTGGATCAATTGTTGGAAATTGTGAAGTAGGTGATCCCCACGGCAGACATCACCTATTTGAAGATCCTAATTGGTGGCCTGAGGAGCACATATGTAAGGGAGCGCAAGAAAGTCCAGGATTCGCAGAGATCCGGAGCAGCAGATGACATCTATGTCCCCAGGATGTGGTACTATGACAGGCTGCATTTTCTGGCAGGTCGGACTGAACCCAGGCCAACACTCTCCAGTCTTCCTTCCACGCTTCCTTCCCCCCAGCTGAGGCTTAATAAAGGATTTCTGGTTTCAATTATACTTGCCTATGTGTCTTCCTTCCATGCTTCCTTCAAAAAGGACAGTTTGTTTGTGAGGATTAAGGTACATTTCAAAAATACAATGTGAAATTAACAAGGGACACCAACACCAAACAATCTCCTTGAGATTAAATAATACAAGATAATAATGGTGTTGTGGTAACTTGACACACAAAACACACACAAAAATATTCGGGAGTAAAACTAAAAATAAAATAAAACAAAGATCAGCCTTGGAAAAAATACAAACCTAAAATAAAAATAAACATCTGCCTTTAAAAAAAAAAAAAACTAAAAATATTTTTGTCAGATGTGACAAATCAAAATATATTAAGGGAATCCCGATAAATAATAAAGAAATACGTTTGTGAGAAGTCTGTGTGAATATGAGCAGCAAAACTACTTCATTCTTCTCACATTATAAAGAAGAAGAGAGTGCGCTGTATTAAACCATTTTTAACATTGCACAGTGACAAAAGTGTTGTATCCATTGCGAACGCTAAGTTTACCAGACCGAGCTGTTCCGTCTCGGAATTTCTTCTGAGCATGCATGGCACTTTGTGCGTCGGAACAGGCCACACATGGTCGGAATTGACACGATCGGATTTTGTTGTCGGAAAATTTTATAGCCTGCTCTCAAACTTTGTGTGTCGGAAAATCCGATAAAAAATGTCCGATGGAGTCCACACACGGTCGGAATGTCCAACAACGCGCTCCGATCCGACATTTTCCATCGGAAAATCCCACCGTGTGTATGGGGCATTAGACTGGTGAACTTGTGAGTTTTATTTTCTCTTTTTTCCGCTTTCTTTCTTTTGCATTACTGTATTGGGAGCTGAGTAAAGAGTACTGCATGCAGTACTTTTTTCAAAACAGCAGGTTGAGATGCGAACTACCACATTGCAACAGCCTGCAGTGAATAGGTTTGTATTGAATTGTCATTCTTAAAAACCAAGAAAAAAAATAAACAGCACAATACTCCAGGATTGGTGTATTGGCACTGTCTCGTGGCACACACCAGGGGCTATGCATTTAGTGCCACTTGCTGGTGTGAATGAGCACTTAGACTTTTCTGACTCTTTTCTAGTTCTAGCAATACCAGTACAACATTTTTTTCAAATGAATGCAAGTATTGAATTTACAGGCTTTAAAAGCATAAAAAATCCTTATTTTCAATGAAGATACCAACCTTAGTGGGGGCCAGATGTTTATTCAATGCATCTGGACCCTCTTGGGAATTGTTCTGTAATTCAGTAACACAAAGTACAAACAATGTTATGCCTTGTAGACATTTATGCTATTTATACTACACTAGTTGTAAACAATGTTTTGTCTAAAAAGTCTTCCTCCTATACACCAAAAAAAGAAAGCAGTAACTCAGTGATATATTAAATGGATAGATGGTCAATGAAAATAAATTAGCTGCTTTGGATAATAAAAGGCGACCATTTCCTGTGTAACTTAAACAAAGGTGACACGCCATCTGCAAAATAATGTGAATTCCAAGAAAAGGCTCAGCCCAAGAGTGTGGAAGAGATTGATCAATCTTTACAATACAATAATGTGAGAGTAAAAGGATTAGATATTAGGGCTGGTTTTATTCCGAAAAAAAACTCTGGCTGCTGTCAGGTTAAATCTGCTTCAACCGCAATGCCAGCTTTTTTTCTGTAGACCAATCACTTTTGGGTTATTAGGTTCATTCACACAGATGCTATATTATTAATTTAATAGCATATTTCTTTTTCCAGCTATATGTGAAGATGATGCTTTTGTCAGTAGTTTTCAGATATCACTATGTATCAAACTATTTAATTTATGTAAGCATTGTGTGATATATAACCACCTTGAAAAAAAAAAAAGAATACATAAAGGCTATACACATTAATGTCTGCCTAGGGGTTACATTAAAAAGAATTCCAGCTATAGATATTTTTACATATACTATATTTGCCAAAAGTATTGGGACAACCCTCCAAATCATTGGATTCAGGTGTATAAAATGCAATAAGTCCATCCGTGAAATTGCCTTGCTACTAAATATTTTTTTTTTTTTACGTTATAACAAACTTTTTTATTTGCAAGATTGTACATAATACATGGAAAGTATTGGTACACATGTTTAACATCATACAGAAGATATTCCGTACGCAAAGAACATGACACACATATATTTCTATCATATACTTAGTTCTTTAAGTTCTGATATAGTCTGTACACTTCCATACTCATACCTAGTAAGTATTAGGATAAGCACCGTTTATGTGCATGTCGTAGACTCTTGTAACCATTTATCCCATACTCTGTTATATTTATTTGGACAACCTCTGTTAATATAAAGGAATTTTTTATATGGAAGGGTTGTGTTAATATCCCTTTTCCAGTCCACCAAATGAGGGGGTTCAGATCTCATCCATTGTCTGGCAATAATTTTCCTAGCCGAAAATAAAGTTTCATGTAGGAATATTAGTGTGAATTTATCTAGTACATCTGGAAAAATCCCCAGGAGGCATTGCTTTGGGTCAAGGGTCAATGGAGATCCCATGTCGTCATGTAAGAAGGTAACTATTTGTTTCCAGTAGTCTTGTATCTTATGACAGGACCATATAAGGTGGAAGAATGTGCCTGATTCAATTCCACACATTGGACATGTGGTGGGTTGACTTCTTTTATATCTAGCTACCCTAATAGGAGTGAGGTATGCACGGTGAAGTATAAAGATCTGGGACAGTCTGTCTGAAAGTTTGGGTGAAACCAACTTGCATGTTTCCAAAGCCTCCTCCCACTCTTCATCCTCCATCCTCCCAACTTCACTCTTCCATCTTGGTTTTAACGCGTAAGCTAATTTTGCAGAGGTAGGGGTGGATAACATGTTGTAAAAACAGGAAATTAGTTTTTTTGAGTCTGTATCTTTGACTATGGCTATAATAGAGTTAGGAGTGGGTTGTGGAAGACCCTGTGAAAACTGCGTTTGGATCGCATGACGGATCTGGAGATAACAAAAAAACATTTGATTCGGAATCTGGAACTCCATCTTAAGTGCTTCAAACGTTTTAAAAGTTCCATTTGTGAACAGATGGTGTAAATAGTATATGCCCTTGGCTGCCCATAAATCTGAGTTCTGGATTCTATTAAGTTCCTGCAGCTTGTTGTTATGCCAAAGTGGTGTATAGTCATTAAATGATGGTGTCTCTAGTTTAGAAGAAGCCAATTCCCATATGCGTCTATAATGATACAGCAAAGAATGTCTATAATTTTTTGACTGTGTGTTCCCTACACCCACTGCTATCCTGTTTATTGGGTCCCCAGTATGCTGAGCCCAACGGAGGCTTAGTAGAATGAGAAAGCGTACCTTGTCAGTTTTGTCAATGTGAAATAATTGGGATAGTTGTGACGCAATATAATAGTGATTAAAATCAGGTAGTGCTGTTCCACCCATATCTGTTGAATTTTTAAGTGTTTGCTATGAGAGTTTGTGTCTAGATTTCCCCCATATAAATGGTTTAAGTAGTGCTTCTAAGAGTTTAAAATACTTGAGGGGTAGATATACTGGAGTATGCCATAAGACGTACAGTACCTTGGGCAGTAGTACCATCTTTATTACCGTATATACTCGAGTATAAGTCGTCCCGATTATAAGTCGAGGCCCCTAATTTACCACAAAAAACTGGGAAAAATGTATTGACCCGAGTATAAGACGAGGGTGAGAAATGCAGAGGGTCAACAATGCCCATCTGCAGCTGCCTGCCTCCCTGTGTCCTGTGCAGCCTACCTGTACCCTGTGCATGTGTCCTGTCCATGTGTGTCCTGTACATGTGTGTCCTGTGTTCCTGTGTCCCTGTGTGCATGTGTCCTGTCCATGTGTGTCCTGTACGTGTGTGTCCTGTGTCCCTGTGTGCATGTGTCCTGTGTGCATGTGCAGCCTACCTGTGTCCTGTGCAGCCTCCCTGTGGCGATCTCCATCCTCCCTGTGGCGATCTCCATCCTCAAGCGGCGGCCCGCGTGTGATGATAGTGTTCGGCGGCCATTCCACAGTTCAAAAGCCACGCCTCCTCCTCGTCTGTGATAGGCTGACCGCTGACAGCCTATCACGTACATTCTCTCATTCTCATATCACGGACGAGGATGAGAGAATGTCCGTGATAGGCTGTACACTGACAGCTGTTCAGCCTATCACAGACGAGCAGGAGGCGCGGCTTTTGAAAGCTGAAATAGCCACCGAAGACTATCATCACACGCCGGCCGCCGTCTGCCTGCTTGACACGCTGATCATGCAGACAGATGGCGGTGACTCGAGTATAAGTCGAAGGGACACTTTCAGCCCAAAAAAAAGGGCTGAAAAATTCGACTTATACTCGAGTATATACGGTAAGTTGACCTGACCCCATATTCCCAAAGGGAGGCGGGACCAGACCTGGATCTTAGATTTAATTAGGGAAAATAATGGTTCAATATTCAAGGAAATATAGTCTACTGGATTCTTGGATATTTTAACGCCAAGGTATTTTATTATATCCACCCGTTGAAGGGGTAAATTAGACTGTGATTCTGTAGGCGGGAAACTATCAATTGGTAATATCTGTGGCTACTAAATATTTAACGGTCAACTGTTATTGGTGTTATAACAAAGTGGAAGCAACTGGGAAAACAGCAACTCAGTCATGAAGTGGAAGGCCACATAAAATGACAGAGCAGGGTTAGCTGTATCCAAGTCTTATATCACCAAGTGCAATGCAAAGCATCAGATGCAGTGTTGTAAAGCACACCGCCAATGGACTCTAGAGCAGTTGAGATGTGTTCTCTGGAGTGTTTAATCATGCTTCTCTGACTGGAAATCCAATGGACGTGTCTGGGTTTGGCATTGCTAGGAGAACGGTACTTTCCTGACTGTATTGTGCCAATTGTAAAGTTTGGTGGAGGGGGGATTATGGTGTAGGGTTGTTTTTCAGTGGATGGGTTTGACCCCTTCGTTCTAGTGAAAGGAAGTCTTAAGGTGTCAGCATACCAAGAAATTTTTAACAATTTCATGCTTCCAACTTTGTGGGAACAGTTTGGGGATGGCCCCTTCCTGTTCTAACATGAATGCGCACCAGTGCACAAAGCAAGGTCCATAAAGACATGGATGAGCAAGTTTGGGATGGAGGAACTATACTGGCCTGCACAGAGTCCTGACCTCAACACCTTTAGGATGAATTAGAGCGGAGACTGTAAGCCAGGCTTTCTCGTCCAACATCAGTGCCTGACCTCATAAATGCGCTTCTGAAATGCGCATTTGAAGAATGGTCAAACATCCCCATAGACACACTCATGTGGATAACCTTCCCTACAGACTGAGACTGGGATGCCATTAAAGTTCATGTGTGTGAAAAGGAAGGCGTCCCAATACTTTTGACAATATAGTGTAGCTTAGCTACATTGGTTCAGCTTGGACTAATGTAACTATGCATATACTATAGCTGTGGGATCCCTCTAGAAATCTCTGTAGTGAACACTGCTACTACAGTGAGCACAGCTTCAGGGTCCTGTGCTGAGTGGCTGCTCCGCTCATGTTCTCCACCTTGATAATCAGAGAATGCTTTGCAAAGCATTCTCTAAATGGTGGCGGTGCCAAGCTGACCTGCCTGTGTTCAGAAGGTAGCATGGCAACCGCTTGGCACAGGACCTGAAAGCTAGTGGAGCTCACTGGAGTGGTAGTATCTACTACAGTGATTTACAACTTCTAGAGGGATCCCACAGGTATGGTATATACATAATTACATTGGATCTGTAATGTGGACCAATGTAATTATGTGAAAATATCTATACCTGTAATTTCTCTTTAAGTTATCACACATAAAAGTATCTATAGTTGGTAAAGCATTGTAAAGGTTTAGGATAGAGCAGGAAAGGTTTAAAAGCCCTTCTCTTTTCTTACTACGATCTCTGGCTCTATTAGGGCTATATCTCCTTACTTTCTGTCCCAGTGACAATAGTTTCACCAGATAAGAAACATGGGGAAATCTTCAACAACATCATAAAATCATGCTTTTTTTTTCTAAAATAGGGAAAGGTTAGAACCCTGTATGGTATTTATCGGCTGTGTCCCTGTTTTTTTTCACTTTTTGTGTTGTAAAACAGTTTTCTCTGGAACAGTCAGTGAGGGTAAGTGTTTTCCTTGTCAAAAGAAGTTTATTGAGTATACAATGTTATAAAGATACATAAAGTAAGTTTACAAGGATCTATAAAGTAAGCTCATTGTTTTACAGTAGGGTTTATATAGGTAAATATCATGAAATTTCAAATATTAAACATTGGGTTCACGTAAACCTAAATTAAAGATATATATCATTTCCTTAGTTACTTTTGTAGGTATTTAAATGATTTATACCTACTATACATATTGTTTACAAGTAGAGTGTATATAGGTCAAATAAATTCTGATAATGAGCTTTAATCGTAAGGTGGAGAAAAGGAAAGAGAAAGAAGAAAAAGGGTTGAAAGGTAGAGGTATGGTCCACAAGGTTGTCCCGCTCGTCAGTTTATTATTCTTTTTAGTTCTCTTTGAAGCCTTAGAATGGGTGTCTCTGTAAGTCATTTAATCTGTTACCATGGCAACAGGACAGAGTCATTGAAATTTGACAGGAACTGTTGTTTTATCCAAGGGTGCCAAAGTTTTTCAAATTTTGGAATTTGATTTTGATCGATGGCTACCATCTTAGCATGGGACATTGTATTATTCATTCTGTGAATTGTTTCTGCTAGTACCAATGTAGGAGATTTCCATGCCTTGGCCACTGTTTGTTTTGCAGCCGTTATTAGTTGGATCATAAGTTTGAATTGAGAGAGTGTTAACCATTCCGGTTTTAGATTAAGTAAAGTTAAATATGGATCTGGTTGTATTATTTTTTTAAATATTTTAGATGCAATCACGAAGACTTCCTTCCAGAAGGTTTGGATTACTGGGCACGTCCACCATATGTGTAAATGTGTGCCTATTTCTGGGCATCCTCGAAAACAAAGAGCTGAGGTATTAGGTGAATATTTTGCCACTCTAGCGGGTACAAGGTACCAGCGAGTTAGGACTTTATAATTTGTCTCCAGTGCTAAGATGTTGGGTGAAGATGACTTAGATGTGAGCCATATGTTAGACCAGTCCGTGTCTTCTAAAGTTCGTCCCAGGTCCTCCTCCCACCTCTGAACGTAAGAGGGTCTATTAAGATTTGCTACTCCATATAATTGATTATAAAGTGATGAAATTGTACCTTTAGCAAATGGATCTTTTGTACAGATTGACTCAAAAATGGATAATTGGGATAATGGTGTATCCCCCTTTAGGAATGGTGTATAGAAATTTTTGATTTGGAGATATCTAAATATCTCAGAGTTTGGTAGATCATATTTTTCTCTAAGCGATGGGAATGAAAGGAATTATTTAGATGCTATGAAGTCATTTAGTGTCTGAATGCCTGATGCTGTCCAAGCTTTAAAAGAATTTGGGTAGATCCATGCCGGATAAAAGGCCGGATTTCTGATAAAAGAAAGGAGAGGATTGTGTGGAGATTGTAACTGATATTTGGTTTTTAGTTTATCCCAGAGAGATAAGAAGTGTTTAGTTATGGGATAATGAATTTTAAAGCGGTCTTTAGGATCAAGCCATAATAAATTTGATATTAATAGAGGGTCATTTTCTGAAGCCTCTAAAATACCCATAATGGGATTTCCTGTTTTGCATGGTATTTGGACAGACTGGCCAAATGTGCTGCTCTGTAGTAGTTAGTAAAATTAGGGTATCCCAGGCCTCCTTTATTTTTGGGAAGATGTAGTGTGTGTATAGGTATACGTGGTTTAGAAGAGCCCCATATAAACGAAGTTGCTCTTTTTTGTACTATTCTCAAAAAATAGGAAGGAATTGGAATAGGGAGGACTCTGAATAGATAAAGCAATTTGGGTAGAATAGTCATTTTGATTGCATTAATCTTCCCTATCCAGGATAAAGGAAGTTGCGACCATTGTTTTATTAGATTTGTGATCTGTCTTAATACAGGAGGATAATTGGTTGAGAATAAGTCAGAATGAGATGCTGTTAAATGAATTCCAAGATATGGGATTGATTTTTCTGCCCATGTGAATGTTTGTGAGTGAAATATTAAGCACTAGGCATTTCTTAGGATTAATCATAAGGCCGGATAGGGCTGCAAATCCATCAAGAGATGGTATTAAGTTAGGACCAGAGACCTGTGGTGATGATAGAAAAAGTAATATATCGTCTGCAAATATACATAATTTGTGTGTAATACCTCCTACTTCAATGCCAGTTATAGTTTGGTTTGTTCTGATGTATTGGGCCATGGGTTCGAGTATAAGGGCAAATAATAAGGGAGATAATGGGCAACCCTGTCGGGTACCTCTTTCGATATTAAAGGCTTCAGATTTGTATCCAGCATATTTTATATAGGCTTTGGGTTTATTATATAATGCTTTGATCCATGTTAAAAAGTGGGGTCCAAAACCCCATTTTTGTAATGAATATTGCATATATTGCCAGGATACTGTGTCAAATGCCCTCTTAATATCGAGAGATAGAAAACATAAAGGGATTTTCCGTTTTTTAGCAATATGTGCCAATAACACTGCCCTGCGTATATTATCGCCTGCCTGTCTATTTGGCACGAAGCCTACTTGATCTCTATGTATTAATTTTCCTATAATGCTATTGAGGCGTTTTGCTATTATTTTTGCTATTAATTTAATATCGAGGTTTAACAGAGAGATAGGCCGATAATTCACACAGGAAGTATCATCAGAAAGGGGTTTTGGGATCATACAAACAATTGCCATTAGTGTTTCTTGCCGAAAAGAATGTCCATCTAGAAGTTTGTTAAAAGTTTCAGTGAGAATGGGAGAGAGTATTTCTGAGAATGTTTTATAGTATAAAGCCGAGTAGCCGTCTGGGCCTGGTCTTTTGTTAAGTTTTAGGTCTTTTATGGCGTTAGCAACTTCATCTATAGTTATAGGCTCATCCAAACTGCTTTTTTGATTCTGAGATAACTCAGGTAAGTTTATTTTTGAGAAGAAGGATTCAGCTTCTGTAGGATTAAATTCATTGTTTGTCTTGTATAAAGTTGCGAGATGTGAGTGAAATTTATGGACTATTTTAACTGGATTACAAGTGTAAACATTTTTTGATAATTTCAAACGTATTGGTTTGAAAGATTTGTTAGTTGAATTTAATGCCCGAGCCAAATATGTACCTGGTTTGTTTGTATTCATGTAGAAATTGTGTTTGGAGCGTTTGAGGGATTTATCAACTGACTCAGTGAGAAATAGATCGTATTCCAATCTAGATTTTTCCAGATGAGATTTTGTACTCTGAGATGGATTATCTTGAAATGATATGTAGGCTGCATTAAAATTGAGTTCTAGTTTTTTTGCTAGATTTTTGCGTTCCCGTTTAAATAGTGCCATTTGTCTTTGTATTGTACCACGCAAGACAGGCTTATGAGCTTCCCACAGTGTTATTGGGGAGATGTCTGTTGTATTATTAATTGATATGTATTCCTTTAAAGCTTGTTCAATGGCCATCTGATGTAGTGGGTGTTTGAGCATTATGTCCGGTAAGTACCACGTTGGGTCATGCGCTTTTGGTATGGCTGAGGCTATAGTAGTGTATACTGCATTATGGTCAGACCACGGAATCGGAATTATATCTGATGCAATAATTTCTGGTATCATTCCTATTGTTAGAAAAATATGATCTATTCTGGTGAAGGTTTGATGAGGGTGCGAGAAATAAGTGAATTTCTTTTTCATTGGGTTACTTTCTCTCCATGAATCTACCAGATTGTATTTGGAAAGAAGTTGAGGAAAAGGTAAAGGTAATCTAGAGGTTATTTTGGATGGTGTAAAAGGTGATTTATCTAGAAATGGGAGGAGGACCTGGTTCGAATCCCCACACATTATCACTGTTCCTATTTTGTGTGTATTAATCACTTGTAATATATGTGAGAGGAATGGTGTAGGTTGTTTGTTAGGAGCGTAGTAGGAAATCACTGTGATTGCTGTATCCATTATATAACCCATGAGTATCAGGTATCTACCTTCTGGGTCTTTAATTTCTGATGATAAGGTGAATGGTGTGGATCGGTGAAATGCAATAAGAGTTCCCCTTTGCTTGGTACAGGCAGAAGCCGTGTAAATTTGTTGATAAAAAGGAGAAATATATTTTGGAGTAGAATCTTTGGTGAAGTGTGTTTCTTGGAGGCATACTATGTGAGCCTTCTTGTTATGGAAAGTACGGAAGGCTTTGGTCCTTTTTTGAGGGACATTTATTCCCTGAACATTCAGGGAAAGTATATTCAGTGGTGCCATGGCAACAGATCAAATAGTTTTGACTTACTTTTTGTTATGCAGAGCTGACTGCGCAGATCAACCTGTGTGGACTGAAGAGATGAATAGATAGAAGAGAAACCAGTGAATTCTAGAGTAAAGAGTAAACAAAAAACATATGAGATTAAATGATACATTGTATAAATTATTTTTTGCAAGTAATCACAATTTGCCCGTGAAAGAGAATAAATATCTCTCTCAGGGGAATAAGTGCCTTCGTCACACTCCCACATAATATGGTTGGGAGAATGAGGAGGGCTAATGGGGGTACACGGATCTTCAGCTTACAGGAGAGAAGTGCTATGTCAAAAGACATCAAAATGATGTTTCATTAATTGGAGTGCAGAATATAGTTTTTGTTGAAATTATTTATTCCAGGGTGGTTGTATATGGTTAGTCTTGCCCTAGGCTAAATAATTCAGTTAGAAAGGTACTGTTAATAACTTTGGTATTGATGAAGATAGTTTGAATTATTTTGGGATTTTAACCCCTTTAGAGTAAACAATTACATATTTTATTCATATGTAACTGTTTAGATATGTTAACTCATAAAATTGAGGTTGTATTGCTTCAGATTAGAATAAACAAAAACATAATTCTAGGAACTAGTTAGGTAATAATATATTTGTTTTAAGAAAAGAAAGAAAAAGCTTCCATTACTTCTGGATTATTGAACATATTTGTCCTAAAAAGTAATAAATCTATTGTTATTACCTGATAATATATAACTGAACAAGAATTTCCTTATTTCACTTATATATTCTAAGTTACATTCAGTTATAAATATAGGTTTTTTAAAGAGAACCATCTCTTAGTATAATAAATGAAGAAATATCAGGAATTAGGATGTCAGTCCATTGAATCTTCTTGGTCCATGGATGATGTGGCATAACGGCCTCTTTTGTGAGAATGATGATTCCCATTTTGTTCTGAAATTTTCTGAGTGCTGCCTGAAGGTGAAGATGATGCCATTCTTCTGCGTGTGGAAGAGTTGCTGCTTGTGGGTTCTGTCAGATTTAATTTTAAAAGGGTTTGTTGTAGTTCATCTGCTGATCTGCTTCTGTAAATTGTACCTTGGTAGTTAAATCTGACTGAAAAGGGGAAGCCCCATTGATACATAATGTTGTGGCATTGCAGTTCCATTAGTTGGGGTTTCATGGATCGTCTTTTAGTAATAGTAAGTTGGGATAGGTCAGAAAAAATTTGATAATTGTGTCCTTGAAAATTAAGTTCCTTTTTTTCTCTTGCAGCAATTAGTATTTGTTCTTTCGTTCTGTAATAATGAAATTTTGTGATTATATCACGTGGGGGTCCATCTTTCTTTTTGGCTGTGAGGGCTCTGTGTACTCTGTCCAGTTCTAAACGTTCAATAGGGATATCTGACCTTAGTTCTTGTAATAGAGTAGTAATAGTAGATTGCAGGTCTGTCACAGTTTCAGGTATTCCCCTTATGCGCAAGTTTGAACGTCTAGCTCTATTTTCGTAATCTTCGAGCTTAGTTTGAAGTATTAAATTCTCTTTTTTTAATTGTTCCAATTCTGTTATATTTTCTTGGGTTGTAATTTCAATTTCATCCATTTTTATTTCTAAGGCTGCGGTGCGGTTTCCCAGCTCTCTTATTTCTTTGGTTAGGCTTTTTGTTATTTGGTCTGAGGTTTGTTTTAAAGCCTTATGAAGCATCTTTTCAAATTGTAATAATATTACTGGGGATACTGAGGAGGCTTGTGGAGAAGTTTGTGAGAGGATTTGTTCTGTATCTGACTCAAATGGAGAGTCTTGCTGTGACATTTTCTGTCTGTGAGAGCGCCCTGATGCTGTATCTTGTGAGGTGACTGGAGCTGCTTCAGCTGCAGTGAGTGCCTGTGAGCTCTTTGTTAGGTGATTTTTATTTCTGCCACGGTTTCCTCCCAGTACCAAATTTCCTGCCCAAACTTTCACAGTTTGTTCCCGGGGGCAAAAAGGTTCAAATGGATACCTTTTGAGCCTGCAGGCTCCGCTTTGTCCTTCTCTTCTCTCCTCAGCGGTGTGGAGCTCTAACAATGCATGTCTGCTCCGCTAGGCTCCGCCTCCTGCCCCCCGAGGGTAAGTGTTTTCAACAGAGTCCTAGTTAGCAGTATAAATGAGGTTTGAATCACACCCCACTCAAAAAACAAACTAAAGCCTGGTACACACTATGGGGGTTATTTACTAAAGGCAAAAAAAAAAGAAAAAGGGTTGGGACATTGTGTAGCGCATAAGACAGTTACGTCCCAATTGCCTCCATCCCTGTCAAAACAAAGCAAGAGGAGAAGTTGGGACTTTTCATGAAGCATGCAGATTTGGAGGCAAAAATTAGCTATATAAGTCTGATAATGTTGAATTTATTAAATATTACACAGTAAAATGCATCAAAAGCAGTGGTACATATTGCATCGTGCATCATGATTAATTGATTCATATATTAGCATATTGCACATAGACAATAATATTCAAGTAACTTGGGTGAAACGGTATATACAGAATATATTACAAAAATCTTGCCACTCATCAGGAGTTGATGTAAAATGGATGTCTATAAAACAAGAGTATTATGTCAAACAATGAGTAAGTCTTGTATATAAAGAGTAAAAATGGAAATAAACGGAATATGCTTGAATCAACCACCCATACTCACAGGTGAGGTGATGGAAAGGGTGTGGCAGGGGTTGTGTGGGCAGCCGGGGACATGATCTGGCACGGGAGCTGAGTGGGCACAACATGCGGCAAAGCAGGAAAGCGAGAGACATGAAGTCCACTAAGTGAATAACCCTCACCATAAAGTCGATGGTAATACGTGTACCAAGACTCTTGTACCATCTGAGGGTGGTGTGAAAAAACAAACAAAAGCAAAACCAAAAAAAAAAGATGTTGGTGTTAAAGAAGTGATAAACACTGTGTTGAAACAGTGAAGACGATGATCAGTGAAAAATGAAAAAAATGTGTGGTAACAATGTGACCGGAATCTGTGATAGTGAGACTGTGCTGGAAACAATTGGGATGCTCCAACATTGTGCATGCGGTTTTGTTTAGCAATTAGCTGACACAGAGACAAATGTATCAAGCTTCGTTCCCTTCCTCTGGTCCGTGCAATACTGCGGGATAAGATTCAGGATAGGCTTCTAGAGCATTTCTGACACAATACCCTAGAGTCAGAATTATTTTCTTTTCCTACAATACTGTAGGTTAAGTTTGGGAAATATCCCTTGTTTAGATATTGTTCACAAATTTTTTATCTATTTTTACAGTCCCATTGTGTTCCATGGGTTCGGTGTATGTGAGGGGCGTGGACTTTGTGGGTCTGGTGGTGCTAGTTGGGGCTTTGTCTGGCTCAGGGAGTTGCGATGCACATCGGGGTCCTCCCCTTTTCCCCCTAGGGGGATCGGGCGGTCACCCCGCCGTGCATCGATGCCACGTATCTGGCGCAACACATTTGACGTTGACTGTTGTCGGGGTCATCACGTGGGCGCTGTGAACCCATCGGGCGTTTGACACAAGGGAGAGTAGTTTGACGCCACTTGCTGGCCGTCTGTTGCCTGAGGGGTGATGCCTCCTCCTCCTACATATTCGCCAGCGTGACATTGGCAGCCACATGCGGCTTCAGCGAGGCGAACATTTTTCCATAACACAGCTAATAACACACATACACAGGGGTTGCAGACTGGGAATACCATACATTAAGTGGAGTGCCCTTTTTATTCAACACATCCAGGAAACATACTCAGCAAATATCAATTGCCCTTTTTCTCCTTTCGACAAGGGAGGCAATCTTGTAGTGATGGACCGCATCGGATATGAACAAATGTGCTTACATATTTTGAAAAATCGGGAATGGTATGGACCCATCTCTCAAACAGTTAAAGAATCATATTACAGTGAGTTTAGAAACATTATCACCAAGGCATTATCGAATAGCCTAATTGATAAGCACACTTGGTCATATCTGAATATCCAGGAACCAGTAGTCCCGATGTTCTATGCTTTACCAAAGATCCACAAATCTCTAATAAACCCTCCTGGTCGGCCCATTATCTCAGGATGTGGATTCTTGACGGAAAATGCTAGCTGTCTAATAGATACCTACTTGAGTCCCCATGTCAAATCCTTGTTCTCATTTGTTCAGGATACAATTGATCTTATCAAACTGATTGAAGATATTGTAGTTCCCCAAAACGCAAAACGCGGCGTTACGTCAAGAAGACTTCGTCAGCGAGGTCTTCTTGACGTAACGCCGCGTACGAGGGCGGCACTGCTTGACCGCCGCCACCCGCAGCCTTCTCTTGCTGACAGCTGTTCAGATGCGAACAGTCTGTCTCATCATCCAACACTGCCGCATAGTATTTTACATATAGTGGCGCTCTGCTAGCGTCCTCTCCCTGTTCACCTTTACCAAATAAAATTGGAAAATTGGTTATTTATGGATCGCTCTTAGATGTTTCTTATTTCATTCATTCTCCCTGGGGATTACTGCTTCTCTGCCCGGCCTCTCCATACGGACCCCTCTCTCCCATGGATATCGCCACGCTTTGAGAGAGAACATACAGCAGTGCATCAGCTCCACACCATAGACCTGAGGGGATCTCTGTAGATGACAGCTAGCCCAGCAGTTTGCCACGGATCCATTCATGCTGTTTTTGACCCCCTATAACCAAGGGGTCAACTGGATCTGGTAAGCACAATCTTTTTTCATACATACCGCCTGGATTAGAGCCTTGTACGAGTGTCCCCAGAAGAGAGCCATTCTCTATTACATATGAACTATTTTATTTCTAATTTATGACTAGACCATTCATTATCCTTTGATCATTCTTTTTGCGCTGCACTTATTTTGTTTATTATATAACCGGGATATACTAGCGGGGGAGACCCCCGCAAATCACCGGTTCACAACGGCGCATGTTAGGAGGAACTTGGAGGGACAGATGAAGGCGGCCGGTGTTCCGGCCAGTTATGCCAAGATGGCGGCGGCTCCACGAGGCACACACAGCACAGAGGGAGCTGAAGACTCCACAGCTGACCAGGACACTCAGCCTCCTCAGTCCCCAGGCATGGACTTTCCGCCCCTGCCTCTGGCCACCTCTCCTTCTTCCACTGAGTCCCTTTTAGGCAGGATGTGCCCTGGCCTCCCATCTACTCCTATGATGGATCCCCACACAGGACTTTTATTGTTTATATCAGAGACATCTGCTGCCATCCCTGCACCCTCAGACTTCCCCTCAATGATGGACTCCTTCTCCCAGCTGCTTTCTAAAAGCCTGGCCCTTAATGCAACCCAAATTACAGCATCCATCCATGCGGATCTGCAGCAAATAGGGCAAAGAATGGATACTATTGAAAAGAAAGCTGAACAAACTGTGTCACGCATTAATCAGAACTCAGCAAAAATTCAGGACATGCAGGATCAACTGGAAACAGCATTTGCGAAAATTGATGACCTCGAGAATAGATTGAGACGCTATAACTTTTGCATCCGCGGGCTCCCCGAATCAGAAAAAGAGGTACACAATTGTGTGAAAACCCTGCTGCGGAACCTCATTCCTGATATCACTGAGCATCGCCTGGAGCTCGACAGAGCACACAGGGCCCTGCAACCCCCTTGCTTGGATGGTCTCCCCAGAGACATTATCGTTAAGCCCCATTTCTACTCTGTGAAGGAGGAAGTAATGAGGAGATCTAGGGCTGCAGACAATATCAAATTACTGGGACATAGGATCCAGATTTTTGCAGACTTGTTGGCATACACGGTACAAAAAAGGCGCTCCCTCAAACCTTTGCTTCAACTTCTGTGGGAAAAGGAAATCTCGTATCGGTGGTCATTCCCCCTGGGTCTGAATTTTTCCTACAGAAACAAAAACTATAACTTTTCTTCCTTCGCAGAGGGAGAACGCCTGCTTCTCCAGTTGGGCCCGATTCCCCTGGATTCATCATCCTCCCAGAACAGCAGGAGCTCCACTTCGTCCACGAAAAGGCCTCCGCCTGCAAGCCCGCTACAACCTACCTGGCTGAAGCAAAACTCTAAGCGTTCGAAAGAAATTCTTCCCCCATGATGTCCTGCAATAGCCTGGGCTCTGATCCGGAATTCTCCTTCTGCCGTTTTCAGAACCTCAGAGTCTCTCCCAGTTCTCTATTGGTCCCACATCTGAGATCTCCCACATTAAGGGTTTGACTTCTTCAGTACTTATGTTCCCGGTTCCCCTGGTCCAATAACAACAGTACCTACAACTCCATTGGCCTGGGTCAGAGACAGGGGGGTAATATTGCCTAAATACCGCTGGACTATGTTGGCGGGGTTATTTATGTTATTTAGGTTCAATTTAACATCTCTGGGAGCTACTCTTCTATCAATGGGAATTCACAATATCCTATTCCAGGTAGAAAGTTTTTGGGTTTCCTATCTCGTTTTAAGCAAGGGTTAGGCTTGTTACCCCATCTCACGGATTACACTGGATCGCTATGAAGACCCAGGGCCCAGGCGATGCAGTGTCATCTCCCACTTTCTCTTTACGGCTTGTGAACCTAACGGTTCTTTAGTCCATGGTTACCCTGATGTTATGTGTTTATCGGCCCTCCTGGGCTCCAGGGTTTGGGGGGGGGTTCCGGGAAGGGGGTGGGATTTCTTGTTCAGCTCCCGGCTGATGGTATCTTGTCTCTGATTTTTTTTTTTTAGAAGTGGGGATGCTCAGTTCTTTTAAGAAATGTTAGACTATTTTACGGTCTTCAGTTGTGTTACTCTTCAGGTGGTGGGGCCGCGGTGTTCTAAATGCACCTCAAGTAGAAACCAAGTGCACTAATAGTGCCTTGGGTTTCTTGCCCGGTAGTCCGACTGTTTGGACTCCGAACCTTTCAGGTTTAGGGTACGGCATGGCTAAACCATCCTACCACGGGGTATGGGGGAGGTCTGGGGACCCCCGTTTCATTATATTGTGTTTATTTTACATGCAGGAATGTTTATTGTTTCAGTATTATGCAATCACTGTTGTATAGATGGATGGTGCCGCGCTAATCCTATTGTGTGAGCTTCTAATTAATAGATTAAGTAAAGAAACCGGCCTGGAGGGCCACTGATGTATAAAAACAAGTGCTATATCCCACTGTGCAAACTAAAAAATGCAAATAAAAATAGATATGTGGATGTGGGCAATAAATAAACAGCCTTAATACTTAATAAATATCCACCGTGGCTAACCATAAATATGACTGTTCTAATCAAAAAACAGTGAAATAAATAATGAAATTATATAATCATCAATCACAAATCAGCAAAGTGCATGGTGCCAACACTGTGCAACCTAGATATCTGAAAATATTGTGAAACAACAAGTTTTCCATAAAGTGCAGGCGTGCAAACAAATGTAAAAATAATGTGCAAATGATAACTCCAAAAATAAACGGTAATAGATTGAATGTCCCAATAAATTGAAAATGAAAAACGAGGGAGAATCACACAGGGAAAACGTCCATAATCTTAGATATAATCTTGTGACATATAGTGCTGGCATGCGCATGTAGCAGTTAAAGTGCCTGGTGATTCAAAATTCCATGCAGCTTCGTGTGTAAACACTCCAGTGAGCAGTGGCCCCTTACCTCACAGGAATGGGGCAACAGCATATGACCAAACTGGTTCTTTAATTTTTTCACCTAACGGCTCCTACGTGTTCCTCACCGTCCTGGGGTGGAATTCCCTCAGATATGGTCCAGGGGGGTGTTTAAAAACAGGAATAAAAGGAACCCAATAGTGTAACTCCGTTTACAAGTAACAACGTTTATTAGGCAAAAACAGCAGGTACTCACATTTACAATGAATGGTGAGGTGTTTGTATCCGACGAGCGGCGAGCTCGTAGCTTTCTTTCAGTGTATCCAGCCTATCCTGTCCCTACGCGTGACGTCACACCACACGTGACTTCTTCAGGGGATCCCCTGAAGAAGTCACGTGTGGTGTGACGTCACGCGTAGGGACAGGATAGGCTGGATACACTGAAAGAAAGCTACGAGCTCGCCGCTCGTCGGATACAAACACCTCACCATTCATTGTAAATGTGAGTACCTGCTGTTTTTGCCTAATAAACGTTGTTACTTGTAAACGGAGTTACACTATTGGGTTCCTTTTATTCCTGTTTTTAAACACCCCCCTGGACCATATCTGAGGGAATTCCACCCCAGGACGGTGAGGAACACGTAGGAGCCGTTAGGTGAAAAAATTAAAGAACCAGTTTGGTCATATGCTGTTGCCCCATTCCTGTGAGGTAAGGGGCCACTGCTCACTGGAGTGTTTACACACGAAGCTGCATGGAATTTTGAATCACCAGGCACTTTAACTGCTACATGCGCATGCCAGCACTATATGTCACAAGATTATATCTAAGATTATGGACGTTTCCCCTGTGTGATTCTCCCTCGTTTTTCATTTTCAATTTATTGGGACCTTCAATCTATTACTGTTTATTTTTGGAGTTATCATTTGCACATTATTTTTACATTTGTTTGCACGCCTGCACTTTATGGAAAACTTGTTGTTTCACAATATTTTCAGATATCTAGGTTGCACAGTGTTGGCACCATTCACTTTGCTGATTTGTGATTGATGATTATATAATTTCATTATTTATTTCACTGTTTTTTGATTAGAACAGTCATATTTATGGTTAGTCACGGTGGATATTTATTAAGTATTAAGGCTGTTTATTTATTGCCCACATCCACATATCTATTTTTATTTGCATTTTTTAGTTTGCACAGTGGGATATAGCACTTGTTTTTATACATCAGTGGCCCTCCAGGCCGGTTTCTTTACTTAATCTATTAATTAGAAGCTCACACAATAGGATTAGCGCGGCACCATCCATCTATACAACATTCATTTAGGCCAAGTGACACCTAATAGGTGCGTGCAGCTGTTCCACTTTTAGCCAATTCCATATCTGATAGCGCAGGAATATTCTTTTGAACGATTATGCAATCACTGATCTCTCTTCTCTTCTCTTTCTCATCCCTCTCCTCTCCTTCTCTCTTTATCTCCACATGAGCTGGTCCGGACCACGCTTCCGTCTCTGGTCTTCCCTCCCAGGTCTCGCCTTCTCGGCATTCTCCAACTTCAGGAACCTCAAGGCAACTTCCTCTCACCGGTCAGGTAGGATCATTCACACAAATAGGGCTTCACACCACTCACTTTATGCCTGAACACCTAAACATTTCCCCCACCCTCAAAATCATATCGCATAACACCCAGGGTTTGAACTCCCCCATCAAAAGGAGAAAACTATTCCAACTCTACCAGTCTATGCAAGTGGATATCCTCCTCTTGCAAGAGACCCACTTACCCATTTCCCACAATACCACATTCCTTCACCAAAGTTTTCCCTAATTCTTTTTATCCTCTGCGCCCAATAAAATAAAAGGTGTCACAATCTGTTTTGCTAATCATATTAACCTATCTCAACCTGAGACAGTTGTAGACCCCCAAGGCCGCTATATACTGGTTTCGGGGAATATAGATGGGGAATTATACACTTTTGTTTCCTATTACTCACCTTACAAGGGCCAGAGGGCTTTCTTTGAATCCCTACTCCACAAACTTGGACCTCACCTAAAGGGCACAATTTTTTTTGGGGGGGACTCTAATATAGCCTTCGACTTCTCCCTGGACAAATCCGGATCTGGGTTGTCAAAATCTAAACGTCCTTCCAAACAAAGTGTCTGAATAGCGAAGCTAATACATGGGGCGGGATTGGTAGACATTTGGAGGGAAATTAATCCTCGGATCGACACGCATTTTTCAGCACCCCATGGATCTTATGCCAGGATAGACCACATCTTTACGCGCTCCAATTCGATCTCTTTACTTGTCAAATCCCGGATTGTAGATACCCCTTTATCCGACCACTCTATGGTCACATTGACAGCCCTCAGACCTTCGGGACATAGAGAACGCCCACGCTGGCGCCTACAGGAATCTATTCTTAGTGATCCCATACTAGCCTCTATCATTGAGGAAGCAATTAAGGAATACTTCAGTCTAAACACTACGATGGATGTTTCTCCAACAATGGTGTGGGCGGCACATAAGTCTGTGATCCAGGGGAAACTAATTCATTTGTCAGCTAAACTTAAAGCAGAACATAGAGCAGATACAGTAAAGTTGACGGCAGAATTTCAATCACTCGCAAAAGCACACAAACTCCATCCCACTCCGGACTCTTTGGCTAACCTACACAAAGCTCGGGCCCTTCTCAATTTGTCCTTAACTACAGCAGCTGAAAAGCACCTTAGGTGGACTGGGGTGCGTTTTTACTCTCAGAAGGATAGGATAGGCTCGAAGCTGGCAGTTAAACTTAGCCCTAAACCTCACCAATTAGCCTTCCCCAAAATCAAGTTGCAATCGGGAGACCTAACTCAGCACCCTACAAAAATTATGGAGGAATTCCATTGGTTCTATTCTATACAAACCTCAATGTCCCTCTTCAGGACAGTCAAAAAGCAGTTTCCTTGATTCATTAAGTTTACCCGCAGTGTCTAAAGAACATAAGGATCTGCTGGACAGCCCGTTCTCACCATCAGAGGTCCTCTATACGATCAAATCTTTGAAAATAGGTTCTTCTCCAGGTCCAGACGGGTTCTCCACCGGGTATTATAAAAAATTTGGTACTACCTTGGCACCTCATCTCTCTAAGTTTTTTAACTTTCTCCGGAAAGGCTCCCCCTGGGGACAGATTTAAACACAGCATATATCTCGGTGATTCCCAAGCCGGGGAAAGACACGAGCGAAGTAGGAAACTATAGGCCTATCTCGCTAATTAATAATGACATCAAGATTATGACCAAGATTTTAGCAAATAGACTAGCGAGTTTTATCCCCTCCTATATTAACGGAGATCGGGTGGGCTTTATACCGGGGAGACAGGGTCCTGACCAGATTAGGCGGTTCAAAGATGTAATCTCTCTCCTTAAATCACAATGGGGCGGGAGCTCTCCACAAACAGGCTTCCTATTATCGATTGACCTACACAAGGCTTTTGACTCCATAGATTGGGGCTACTTGTCAGAGATTCTGAGAAGATGGGGCTTTGGCCCTCACTTCATGAACATAATTCACTCCATGTACTCCAACCCTTCTGCTCAAGTGAAACTAATGGGTAGATACTCAGATTCATTTCCCATTGGTAGGGGGACCAGACAGGGGTGTCCTCTTTCCCCCCTCCTCTTTGCCATGGCCATTGAAACCCTAGTTGTAGCTATTAGATCAAATCCCGATATAAGGGGGGTGACCTGCGGCGACAGGGAACACAAATGCGCCCTTTACGCAGATGACCTCTTGCTTTACATAACCTCTCCACTAATTTCTATGCCAGTCATACATAGGGTGCTAAACTCATTCAGTAAAATATCAGGTTTGAAGGTCAATATGTCCAAATCCACGGCCCTAAATGTCACGGTCCCGCCGCAATTACTATCACAACTCACTAATAAATTCACGTGTTCCTGGGCTCCTAAGGCCATTCCCTATTTGGGGATACACTTGACCCCGGATGTTAAAGATCTATTTAAAGCCAACTATCCCCCAATGATCATCAAATGTAGAGGGGATCTTCAACGATGGTCGAGATGTGGTCTGTCCTGGTTGGGAAGGGCACATGCCGTAAAGATGACTCTCCTGTCTCGCCTCTTATATTTATTCCGATCGCTGCCAATCCCGCTCCCGAAGAGATTTTTGAGGAAATTTCAATCTGAGATAATCTGATTTGTCTGGGGAAACAAAGGGTATAGATGTCTGTCCAAAATACTTCTACACCTGAAATCCCAAGGTGGCTTGGGCCTACCAGACCTCTGGGGATACTACCAGGCGGCACAATTATTCCAAATCTCAATGATTTTTTCTAAAGGTCCGAAACCGGAATGGCTCTCTATGGAAAGGTGGGCAATACCCCTCAACACCATCGACTTTCTCCTATGGTGTGACTCCAAACAAAGACCAGCTATAATGGCCCCTACCCTTTCACACTCTATCTCTTTAAGCACTAAGCTATTCAAACATTCCTCTATCATATCCCCCCTAAAACCATTATCACACATCTTCCATAACCCTAAATTTCCCCCGGGACTGAATATTCAGGCTTTCCGATGGTGGACAGATAAAGGTCTCTATCGGATAGGCCACTTCTTTTCCCAATCTGGCCCTCTTACCTTATCCCACTGTATACGTAAGTTGAACATGCCCAATTCGGAACAGTTTAGATACACACAAATCTCACATTTCCTAAACGCTATTTGGGTCACCTAACTGGAACCTCCCTCAATTACCCCCTATGAGTATTGGTGCTCCAACATTTTGGACCAAAAGGGAGGAATTTCACTAATATACAACGCATTACAGATGAATCTGGGCAAGCCGAGCTACGCAAGGGCCTGGGAGGAAGACACGGGTGGATCGTGGCCGCCAACAGAATGGTTCCGGGCCTGGATTCGCTCCTTCAGAGGTATATGTAACATCTCCCTTATCGAGGCTAATGTAAAAGTTCTTTCCAGGTGGTACTATGCCCCCTCTAGATTAGCCTTGATATATCCTGGGACCTCTCCTCTTTGCTTTAGGGCTTGTGGGCTAGTAGGTTTTATGATACATACCTGGTGGACCTGTCCCCGCATTAGAACCTTTTGGCAGAAAATCTTTCACACAATAAGTAAATTAGTAAAGGTTCCAATAGGCCCCAGCCCCTACATTGCTTTGTTCAACCACACCTCCCCCGAGATACTTAAACATCTACAGGCTCTCTCTTTCTTTGTCATTTTGGGGGCAAAAATCACTATAGCTAAAGCCTGGAAGAAACCCTCGGTAGCTTTCCAGTCTTGTAAAAGAAAGGTATCTTAGATCATGTCCCAGGAACAAATAGTTGCTAAGCTGAATGTCAAAATGGAGAAGTTTTATGCATTATGGGAGCCATGGGCCATGTTATGTAATATAACTCTCATACTGGGGTTGGGGCCTAGTTCCGGACCTACTCATGCTCTAAGCTAATCAACTCCCTGCCCTTCTTCTCCTCTATCCTCCCTTCTCCCACACTCTCTCTCTCTTCTCTCTGGATCTTCTTAGCCTCTTAGGCTCTTTTGAAGTACTAAGAGATTTTTACCCCATTGGCGGGGGAAATCTTGGAGACGGTGGGTTGAGGCGTTGGTGGGATCCCTTCACTGCTCGATAAATTTTAATCTTCTCTTACAAACTGGCCTAGATTTGGAGGGCACCACCTTATAGCCCTCTCTCCTAGACCTCACATTCCTGGGGGCGGCGAGGGATGCTGGGGAGACCCTTATCACACCTACAGGAAGATCCCATAGGGGTAGTGTGTGTGGGCTCCCAGTACGTCCTGGCGTGCGCCCATCAGGAAAACACACTTTAAAATGATATCCTACTCGGGCGGTGCTGGACTCCCCCCGACGGCTCTGACCTGAATATTCTGTCCGGTTATATAGGGCCTAATCTTATTCCCCGGAAACACTCTACCATTTACCCCAGGAGTTATTATAGTTTATTACTACCCTCATGCAGCATTTATGTGCCCTCAGGACAGCTTATATAGTTGTTTATCATTAGCTTTTCACTCTCTGTCCACCTTATTTACCCAAGGAAAAAGTTATTGAGAGATTTTGGTACAGAGAGAGTGGCATACTACTTGACTGGAAGGGTTCATAGGAAGCTCTTGAGTATTTGGTAGCAAGTAATATACGATTTTTATTTTTTTTTATTTTTATTTTTTTCTTTAATATGCTCCTGCTTGGTACTTCTTCTCTCCTCTTTTACCTTTATATCAGTTTTGTTATTTTCTATCAAGCTGGCTGTAAAGCTTTAGCAAGCAATTGCATGTATCTGTCTCAGGAATTTATTGTATTCTGAATATATGCAACTTTATGTTTTTTTTATGTGAAATGACTCAATAAAAATATTTTAAAATAAAAAAAAAAAAAAATGGCCTGACCTAATGCACTGTACAATTGCCTTAACGTGAAGAGTAAGAATTACTAAGTGTGAATGGCCCTTTAATCTCAGTTTCAATCTGACAACAAATTAAAAGTATAGATTGTGATCAGGTGCACAAAAGTGCAGTTTCAATCTGGATAACAGTTCTTATAGTCTATAGTGGTGGTACTTGCTCCTTTATATACCACCCTCCTTAATGACCTAATATCTTCAGTAATATTAAGACCTCTCTTTCTGGAGGCTGATTGACATTATAGTGCCTCTTTGTGACATGCCATGTCATGTCTACTGAGTGTTCTGTAAAGGAAATCTATTCCATATACTGTACTACAAAAAAATATTATAAACTTGGGCCTTTGCAGTAACTGCTACTACTGGGCTGCAATTTTTCAAATAGGAAACAGACACCCGAAACATGTAAACTGATGATCATTTAATGGTACAGTTTGCTGTTTTATATATGAACATTTTAATGCATGTACTTGGGGGAGTATCTACTGATTTATAGTATTTCTACATCCTGTTTCTTTGTTTTATAATTTAATGCAAAAATTAAAACAATGACAAATAAGTTTCACATTTTCCAATGAATATTTATAATATAATTTTATAATTTGTAACATTTCACAGTTTTTGACTTTCTCCTTTTCAGTTTTAAACTTTATCTAGTAGAGAAGACAATTATAAAGAATCTGCATTTTGAAAACTCATACAATTGCATTATAATGACATAAGAACTTTGTAATATTCATATGTCAGCAAACACTGAGTCAGCCAGAAGTGAAAGAAACAACATACTGCAAGGAAATTAAACATAGAGAAATGACATATTGTTTATGATAAGTCAACAGAGAAGCAGAATTAAAATGGTGAATTTATGATTTTTGTTTCATAATCCTGCTGCAGAGCAGATGATGCCCTCAAAAGACAAATGTTCCAAGCATCTAGGATATAAAATCTTAATAGGACATTCTAAATGTGTGAGAATCTTGTAAAAAAAAACAAAAAAACAGGTGCTGTTTCATAATGATGCTTTCCCACTGTGTCTACATTCCAAAATTAACACATGTTTTTACTATGCCCAAAGTACCTGCTACCTAGTCCTCAGTACCAGCCTTTTCTATTCTCTCCTTTTTATTAGACTC
Organism: Lithobates clamitans; assembly: GCA_037952925.1. NCBI lineage: Eukaryota > Metazoa > Chordata > Amphibia > Anura > Ranidae > Lithobates > Lithobates clamitans. The sequence goes on from JBBGZY010000656.1 coordinate 3,358,191, forward strand.
TTAGTTAAAGTTGGTTGCTGTACGTACTTAATTCATTCGTAAATCAGGAAATAGGGAAAGCCAATAAATTACCATGGCATGCACTCTCACAGTGAATTCAAGGGCTCTTACCAGCTATAACGTATTGTTTATTATGCTGAATGTGATTTATATACTTATAATAGGTACATGGAATTACATCTTGCACATCAAACAATTTATTCTGCATTACCATGACTTGCTAACACTGTAGGTGATAACTGTTCACTATCAGTAGCACACTAAAATTCAGCACACAGATTCAAACATCGTCCACTGAGCAGCAACTCATGGGACATTCATAGTATATACATTTAGAAATCTTGCCCTTTCAAAAAAGTATGCCCAGGCTTGCCAATTGTATATGTACAACTTATAAATAGACATACACTACATAAAGCCCATTTATACATGCTTTGCGTGTGGACAGATTGCAGAGAAAGCCCTTAAAGTGTAACCCAATACACATTAAAATAGCTTGATCCATGGTGCCAGGAAGATGGATTCCAAAATTGCCAAGACCATTGAACGAATTGGCTTTAAGAAGGGGGTAATCTTTAAGGTGTACAATAGATGAATCAGAATGCAAGGCATCTTGTTGAAACAAGCATTGTGTGAGAGTTAGTTCTTGGCACTATGAATATGGCTAACGTTACAGCAAATTGCTGGCCCATATTACAGCAATTAATAAACAATACAATTGTAAGGGGTGACTCATACTCGAATGTACAATGCTATTATTTTTGCAATTTGCACAACCTATTTTTACCTTTTTTTCATGGGCCCATGCACCTCTGCAACTACAGATCATGCATAGTAGTGATCATTTGCTCATTGTATCTGCAAGCAATAAATCATTATTGTATTAAACTGTTACTGCAGCAAGAGGCAAGACCCTGCTGGTCACTAGAGCTCACAGGAAATCCTGACAATGTCAGAAAGGGTATCACTAGAATTTTGAATGTAACCGCCACGTGTAACTCTGCTACAGAACACTCTCAAAGCATTCTGCAGCAAGACTAAAAGTCCAGCAACTGATCCAGTTATTTATTTTGCAATATTTGTTTAGCTTATGTCAATGTTCTCTGGAAAAAATAACAGAAATTCAAATTGTTGTAATTTTGGGAAAATAATAATTTACCTTCTTTACTCCTAAACTGGAACTGAGCTCTAAATATGAATATTTGGTGTGTCATAAAGGACATTTAGAAAATATAATTGTGCCTAAGCAGTACCTCTTGTCTGGAATTCCTCATGAAATATTTTAGTGTACTTACTGGCATATGAGGGGGCCTATGCATTTCTGTGCCTATAGCTTTAGGTGTACAGAGAAGTATCTCCCATGGGACTTTGTTGCAGCAATTAGAATTCCAACAAATAATATTTTTTATATAAAAATAGAAAGTTTATTTATACAACAGAATAAAATCATCAGGTCTATACAGTCCAATGTCTAGTCTAAAAGTAATACAAAAAGAAGAGAACAGGCGCCTCCAGGTCAGAACTAGTAGCATTTATTAAATTACAGGTGCAATTATCCACTTACATCAGAGTAATGGACATCCGACACATGTCCTACCCACACTGATGTGGTGTCCATCCAGCGCTTTAGCGTTGCTGCAGCTTTTCCATGAGAGGAGAATCCTGTCCAGCAGGGTTTCCGAAAGCGTCCAGCAGGGCTTCCGGAAACCTGCTGGGCAGGATTCTCCTCTCATGGAAAAGCTGCAGCAATGCTAAAGCGCTGGATGGACGCCACATCAGTGTGGATAGGACATGTGCCGGACGTCCATTACTCTGATGTAAGTGGATAATTGCACCTGTAATTTAATAAATGCTACTAGTTCTAAACTGGTGGTGTCTGTTCTCTTCTTTTTGCATATTCTGGAGTCTGCTCTCAGCTTCCCTCTGAAGGCTGCCCTGGTCAATGGACTTTTTGCAAATTATATACAGGTCCTTTCTCCTTCCCCTTTCCTCCCCCTCTCCCCCTTAATTTCAGTCCCAGCCCCTCTCCATTTATGTAAAGAACTTCATAACAAGGACTAATTTGATGGACTTCTCTATCATGCATACCATGTGACAGCGCCACTATCCCTTATGTAATAGTAATAGGATCTCATATATACAGCAAAAATAATATATACATAGTCTATTTTTCATGTGGCCACCAACATTACCCTACACATTTCGACTAATTATAGCCTTCTTCTGGGGTCAGTAAGGTGGGAGCAATCCTATGTGGATAATGAAAAGGCATAACAGTGAGTACATCAATTCCACAAAATTGTGAGAAAAAAATATAAAGCAAAAAACAAAAATTGAGAACCATAGGCTGTATTTGCAGGTTTAACTTACATAAATAGACTCAAAGAAGAGTCAACAAGAAGCGACTGTAGCACGTCCTAAGAGTCCACAGCAAGCCCCACCATGTGTACATATATCTAAGAGCAGAGCGATATATATCACTGGTGCATCAAGAGTTAAATTGGATTAACAGGATTTTCACATGAGACATAACCCAGTCAGTTGTAGATAGTTGTATGCAAGGGTATGCTAGAGGTAAAACAAAAGCAAAAACTGAAATAGTTGTGGTTAAAACACTATTTTTTTAGTCCTCAATAGCAAGAGAGGTATGGTACCCAACAAGGTATGCACAAGGTGAGGTGGCGGATGATTCAGATTCTTTCCAATCTGACACTTCCAGTATCATCATTCTGACACTTTTAGACCTTTGGGTTTTTTACTGCCCCATTGTTGGGAGGGTTTCCCCTACACTCCCTGAGGATGAGACGAGGAATAGAACCCTACGTAGTGAGGGGACAGGCAGCGAGAACCAACTCAACATATCCACTAACTGACATTGAAAAATCTGTCCTGGCCCTTGGCCCAAGCTTTTGTCCCCAACAAAATATTAAAAAATTTGATCTAGTCAAGGATATTCATTTGTTCGTAAGAAAACTGTTGTCTAAATGCCTATATCATAAACCCTCGATATGTTACAAATCCAATACACAAACACAACCTATGAATGAGGAATTAATATCCAATACAAAAAAACACTGCTCCCCTCCACTGGGGGGTCAACAACCAATTTAATTGATGAAATCAATCTTGAGTCCATACTACTTGACATTGATAACATCAATTACCCACCACCTACTAAGATCAAGAAAAGTAAATTCCCCCTCCTATTACCAATCTCAATAATTCTCTCTTTTTGAAACGTGTCACTCATTGAAAAACTCCCCATTAAAATGCCATCAATATCAATCTTTCGAAAAATAAGAAACAAGCTTTATTTTTGTTACAAAAAAAAACAACCTTATCCCCATAAAGCCCTCAGACAAGGGGGCAAAGTGGTGGTAATGGACAACTCACAATATAATATATGTGTATGTCAATTCTTTTGAATAAAGAATGGTATCGTCCAAAAGATCTTTCGGTAGTGGAGAGATTCAATAAAAAAATGTATACAGTGGTAGAATCATACCTGGAGGCTGGAGTCATTTCCAGAGATATTTGGGAATTTATACGCACATCACACCTCAAAAGTCCCATCTTCTATAGTCTTCCTAAGTTGCATAAAAACCCTATAAATCCTAGACCCATAGTGTCAGGGAATGAGGGTCTAACTGAGAACTTAAGTCAAGTAAATGACTCTTACCTTCAACCCCATGTCACCTCACTGCCTTCTTTTGTGAAGGACACAATACATTTTTTACAAATTATTGAAAATTTATCAGTTCCCATGGATACCTATTTGGTCACTATTGATGTTGAAGCGCTATATAGCTCTATACCCCACAATCTCGGCCTGGCAACGATTACAAAAATACTATCTCAAAGAAACACACATGATTGGTCCCTAAAAATGTTCATACCTACAGGCCTTGATTTTATCCTACATCACAATTTTTTTCTAATTTGATAGCTCCCACTACCTCCAGGTACAAGGCGTAGTGATGCGGACATGTTGTGCCCCAGACTACGCCAACGTGTACCTGTGGGAGTGGACGAGATCGCTCCTCTCAGACGAGGGTCTGTCTATGTATACCTGCCATGTCTCTACATGGCAGTGATACATTGATGACATCTTCCTCTTCTAGGAGGGACCAGAGGACACCCTTTGTCAGTGTCTCGAGGTCATAAACAATAACCCGCTTAACTTAAAATTCACAATGACATATGATCAAAACACTGTGACTTTCTTAGATACTAGAATTACAAAAATCTCTGATGGGCATCTTACCAGCAGCCTTTTTTGTAAAAGTACCACTGGTAACACAATACTTCATGGTGACAGCTTCAATCCAACAAACCTCATTAATTAAATACCCTACAATCAGTATTTATGACTGAGAAAGAAATTGCACCTTAGATTCCACATTCAAATTGGCTGATAAATTAAGGAATAGATTTTTGGAGAGAGGTTATAGCAAAATGTGTCTTCGTAAAGCGTTAAAAAAAAACATTAGATCTTCAAGAAATGATCTTCTTTTCAAACACAAGAAGCCCCCCAAAAAAACCCCACTGACACGTGTAATTTTAGGTCATACCAGTCAACAATCAAAAATTAAAAGAATTTTGAACAAATACTGGCCAATCCTAACTGAAGATGTTACAACCAAACAATTTGTCAATGATAAACCAGCCATCACATTTAAAATAGATGCCTCACTTAGAGACAAACTTGTAAGTAGCAAATTCCGCAACCAAACAGGTGATCCCTGCCGGCAGGCTGGCACGTTGCCCTGTGACGGATGCTCCTATTGCAAGCATATGTTGGGCAAAGGCCATGTAATGCTTCCAAATGGTGAACTTTTTAATTTAAAACAATTTGCTAACTGCCATACCAAAGGGGTAGTATATATGATCACATGTGCCTGTGGATCCTTTTACATCTGCAAAACCAAGCAAGAACTATGGCAGTGACTATATATAGACATATTTGCTGCATGCAGACGTGCAATCCAGATCTGCCACTAGGGAGACATGTCATCCAAGTTCATAATTTCTCAAAATCAAAGCAATAGCAATTGACAGGGTTCATATACCCTTAAGAAAGGGAGATTGGAACAAAATATTTCTGAAAACAGAGCAGAGGTGGATCTTTAAATTAAAGGCCGCTTCCCCTCCGGGGTTAAACAATGCCAGTACTTTTAAAACCATTTCTCAAGGAGTTTGCATCAGGCAAAACTGATTGAAACATTTCTCTATTTGTTTCCTTAATTCCTTCATTTTTTTCATTATCATACAATGTGGAATTGTTCATGTCCCAAGGTGTCTAATGCATTTTTGTAACCTTATAAAAATTGGCTGAAATCTTTTATGTTTATGCTGCATATTGTTGCTTGTCCATTGGGCATTTCCCGATTTGGATGGTGGGAATCACTGTTTCCCCCCAGTGCGGACGTGGGGGTTGTCTCCCCTTGTGGGATGCACCCTCCTCTTGTGCCTTTCTGAACACTGTCCCCAATTTAGGGATTTTGCCTGCATATTTGGGCATCACTGTCCGCACTGCTGGTGTCCCCATAACATTCTCGCGTCTAACCGTGCATACGCAGTTACGGTCAATCGAACCCGACCAATTTGCAGAGGAGCACTACACCATCAGTGGCAGCTGAATACCTCCTGGAAATGATGGCGCCACACAGGCAATCGCCTCAGAATGCGGAGGGGATCTAATTAAGGGCATGTCAGCTGTTGGCAATCGCACAGTCCTTCTCCCTCTGCTGTCTAACATAAATAGAGCAGTCTCATTACCCTGCTATAGCCATCAGGGTCATTCACAGAATGGTCTTCCATGAGGTAAGTCACCATGAAATCGTTTCTCTCTTGCAATCTCTCCTCCTTTTTTAATTCTAAACCTTGTATTGCATGTGGACATATCACTGCCTCCCACCTTTTTCATTTCCTCATAGGTCCCCTTGGGGCTATTTTGACCTAAGAAAACATACAATTAATCTACCCCCACATGCCTACTTACTTACCTAACTAGGTATGTTTTATACAAATCCATGACTCTCTTGCTATTGAGGACTAAAAAATAGTTTTTTAACCTCAACAATTTACTGTATGTACTTGCTGTTATGCTTTTCATTTATCCACATAGGATTGCTCCCACCTTACAGTACCCTGAAGAAGACTATAATTAGTCAAAATGCGAATTTTGGTGGCCACATAACAAATAGACTATGTATTTGATATTTTTGCTGTATATATGAGATCCTATTATTATTATTATTAGACTCGAAATTGGACTGTATAGACCAGATGATGTCATTCTGTTGTATAAATAAACTTTCTATTTTTATATAAAAATATTATTTGTTGGATTTCTATTTTCTGCAAAAAAAGTCCCATGTTCATGATATTAAGGGACGGAGCAGCTGCTTAATCCATGGTACATTCACCACTACTGTTTTGATAGCTTTAGGTGTATATCTTCAGTGTGATGGTAAAGCTGCCTTTAACTGCTAACCTCTGAAGATTTGTAGTTTGATTTTGTGACCACGGTGCTGCTCACTGCTGTTGCTGCAGACTCTGACATGAGGAAGCAAAAGCTGCCTTTACCAATTTGAATGGCCACCTCTTCACAGAGGCACAGGGGTTGAATTACCAAAGGGATGTTCACTTTGCAATGGAAGTTGCACTTTGCAAGAAAATTTTCCCAAGTGCTTAGTGAATTTCGTTAAATTTCACTTTACAGGGAAAATCCTTATATTAAGTGCTTCTGTAAAACAATAGGCATAACATCCTACTGTTTGTTTAATTGAATTAAATTAGAAATGTCATTTAGGAAGAAAATGAAACACTGGACCATGTAAAAACAAAGAATAAATTGGGATACATTGTATAGTCCTTTACAGAGCTCACATAACCAAAGTAGTCAGGCTAAAAAGAAACATTTATTTCAATAAGTTATAACAGGCTGCCACTTATCTTTTTTTAAGTCATGTATCTATCATTTCTAAATGAAACATGTATATAGACTATTTAGATATGTTATTTTTTTGAATATCAACACTATCACTGTTTACAGTGATACAGTTTTTACAGATGTTTCACCATCATGGGTACATTCATCGATCAATAGTGAAGGTTGGGAGGTGGGTCAGAGCTTTCCCATTTAAAATTGAAATGAATCTCTCAGTGATGTGACTACTGGGTAACTCTATATCAGTATTTCTCAACTCCAGTCCTCAAGGCGCCCCCACGAGGACATGTTTCAGGATTTCCCTCAGATGAAACCGCTGTGGTAATTACTAAGGCAACGAAGCTGATCAAATCACCTGTTCAAAATACTGGCAAGCCTGAAAACATGACCTGTTGGGGCGCCTTGAGGACTGGAGTTGAGAAACACTGCTCTATATAATACATAAATATACAGTATCTCACAAAAGTGAGTACACCCCTCACATTTTTGTAAATATTTTATTATATCTTTTCACGTGACAACACTGAAGAAATTACACTTTGGACGGGGAGGATGACGTGAGGCGTCTGTTGGGAGGGGAGGAGCTGGCGGCTTGTCAGTAGTCAGCATCTCGGCGGCTCTGTCAGCTGGACGAGCAAGCCTCGAGGAGAGGAGAAATGAAGAGCGTGCCCTGCGTATGGAGCCTCGACCCTGACAAGAACAGGGATATAGCAGTATGGCCCAGGGTGATAGAGAGACGGCTGTGTCCTCCCTGGAGGGTTCTCGCACACTCCCCTCTGCCCCCCCACTCCTTCCTCGGCACTAGATGAAACTAATCCTACGTCACCCACCCCGCTGCTCAGATCAACCTCGCAGAGCCTTGATAGAGTAAAACAGCCGGCAAGAGGGACGCCATCCTCAGAGAAGGATACACAGATGGTCGTAGCTGGGTAAGAGATATGTCTCTGTTCGGACCCCAGAGGTAAGAATATGTCTTGATGATTGGAAAGGAAAAAATACTACCAATGAAATATTAAGGTATGCTATGGCTGAAGCATGCAAAGGGGACATTGCAAATATTTAAAACAGAGGTTAAATAGTTTATGAACTGTGACTACATGCTAAACTGTTGATACCAGTTATATTCATTACTTTTGTCAGTAAACATCATGGAGAGTCACATGATACGAAGTTACACAAAATATAGTAAACTCTGTGGACATTGTCGTAACCAAAATTACTGGTAAAGCAAGAGCAAACTAGCAGGCGTGAGAAATCACTTATTGTTTATCCGTAATAAGGGAGGACAACAGGTTACAATCTTGACCAAGGTCTCTCAAAACACCTGCGCCATACGAGGATTGGATAGCCCCCAGAGATAGTGGACACCTATTGAGGAGTCCAGAAGTGGCACGGAGCGGCACGTGGACACAAGGGCAGATACGTTAAAGCGGCATTATACATCTTTGGAAAGGGCCAAAATTCCGCTGTCTAATAAGCTTGAGCTGCATTTCTGTAGCAACATCTCAAATATAAATTGGGGCACTCAATTTCTCTCAAGGCATAAAAATAAAAATAACATCAGAGCACTAGGTTGCCTGCTCCTGAAATATTGGGACATAAGGTGTCAAAAATAAGCGGATGAACAACGACCACCCTATAGTATCTGAAATCATTTCCTAGGATTTTCCTCAAGCTATGTACTGACAGGCGAAACAACAGATACAGCACGTTTACACAGGGTGGAAATCTGCCTTCCCTAAATCCCCCAATAAAGTGGTGTAACGCTTCAAAATATTTGTATAAGAAAGGTGGGACTGGCCCTGTTCTGCGGGGCTCTCCTTCTCTTCCAGTGTTCTGGACATATTTAAGTCTTAGCACGCTGGAGTGGGGAAGCAGGGCCCTAGTACAGTTCATCCCTAGTAGAAAGGGAAATAAACCAGGTGGAAGCGGGGAACATCAGCCCCTCAATAGTAGCCCGGAGACAGAGAAAAAGGTTTTTTAACCCGACGCCATCCAAATAAGGGTGGTAGCTAAAAGAAGAAAGAAAGAGAGAAAGGAAGGGAGGAGGAGGAAGGGAAGGGGGGAGAGAAAGGAGAGAAAAAGAAAAAGGAGAAAAACGGGGGTCTTGGGGGTGAAAATACAAATATTGAAAAGCTGATTGAGAAGGGCATAAAAATTACCACAATATATGAACATATCTGGGTCTTTTGTAGGGGTAGGGCAAGCATTAAACACCATATATAGATTTCCCTGAAATAAACAATGAGCAGAAATACAACGAAAGCAGGGAAAGGGGGCACATCAAAGACATCAAAGGACAGCCTCTCAGGAAGCATAAGTGGGAGCTCAATCAAACAATATCTAGCTACGGGGGGGAGCCCAGGGGGCGTGCACCAAGAAGCTCAAACATCTACTGCCCCCGACAAGAAGAAAAAAGGTCAGAACGAAAAGAAAGACCAGACTCCCAATCAATCAAGAGAGGCCTCACTAATTGAAAATACACACAAGATATCCAGAATGATGGAACCCAGACTGGATTTTGATCTCCCCTCCAAAAATGAAATCGCGGAGATGTTTAAAGCATTCGAATTATCGATTAAAACGGAAATCAGTACGCTGAGGACAGACTTAGGAAATCTGTTGGCTAGAGTTGAAAGGGCAGAAGATATAATGGAGAAACAAGAAAGAGAAATCTCTGACCTAAAAAAACAAATTAAAACAACGCAACAAAATCAACTAAAAATATGCTACAGAATAGAGGACCAAGAGAATAGAAGTCGCAGACAGAACTTGAGAATTCGAGGAGTGCCGGAAAAGAGGGGAGAGGATCTGAAGAAAACGGTAGTAGACATTTTTGCCCCACTCTTGGAGCTGAGAGGGGAGGACTTCCCAAAAATTGAAAGGGTGCACCGAATAGGCAGGCTGGATAACAGCCGAACAGAGAGAAGTCGCGACATAATCGCAAGGTTTAGATTCTACTCTGACAAAGAGAAAATATGGATAAAATTGAGGGGGCAAACCCCACTTCAATACGAAGATTCCAGGATTCAAGTATTTGCAGACCTCGCTAAAGACACATTACTGAGAAGATGCCTGCTGAAACCGCTTCTAGAACAAATGATAAATCAAAATATAAAGTACTCATGGGGTTTCCCGGCCTGTCTAATTGGCAGTAAAGATGGCAGATCGGCCAGGCTAAGATTCCCTGATGAGCTGGAAGACTTCTGCAGGAAATTAGGCTTACAGATGCCAGCGACGTTGGACTGGTCCAATGAGAGATGGATAGAGCTGGGATTAGAGGTGGCGTGAGCGGAGGGGGAGGGGGGGTGGAAGGGGGGCGGGAGGGAGGGAGGGAAATCTATGCAATAGAAAGAACAAAACCAGAAAGTAGTATGGAGATGGCTAGAGTACTCGGCCGCCGAGGCAGACACGACCGGAAAGCTGATACGCCAATATTTCCACCCTTAGTAGTGGAGATCAATGGTGGGTTGCGATATACGAGATCCACATTGGTCTAAGGGTCTAGAGATGACCAGAAAGGGAAGGGGGTGGATGGGGTGGAGGGGGGGAGAGGGGTGGAGGGGGGGAGAGGGATGGGGGGGAGGGAAGGGGGAGGAATAAGGGGAGGGGGTTTAGCACAACCGGTATAATAATAAAATGGGGTATCTCTCCAAGGTCTAAGTTAGTAAGGGGCGAGGTTGAGGTAGGAAAATGGCACCTAATACAATAAAATGTATAACATATAATGTAAAAGGGCTAAATAGGGTTAACAAAAGAAGAAGCATTTTTAACGAGCTTAAACTGCTGGGACCAGAGGTGGTATTTCTCCAGGAAACACATATATCGCACCTATCAAGAATAAGATTATCCTCGGCGGAATACCCAATATGGTACCAAGGAGATACTATCTCAAGTAGAACGCGGGGTGTTGCTATTGGATTCGCAAAAAGAACTAGGTTTGTACTGGAAGAAATATTAGTGGATACAGAAGGCAGATACATATTTCTGAGAGGTAGACTATATGAAAAAGAATATACATTGGCCAATGTTTATGCACCAAATCAGAACTCAATAGAGTATGTTGCTAAGGTTCTAGAGAAATTAAAGAAGTTTAGACAAGGGCAACTAATATCAATGGGGGATCTTAATTTCTGTATGGACCCTGATCTGGACAGTACGGCTCGTACGCAGGTGAAAAACAGTACCCAATTAGGTGAGATGAAGCAAAAACTTGCCAGCTTACAGCTGGTAGATATATGGAGAGTGCAACATCCAAGGGGAAGAGATTACACGTTTTATTCGCCGGTGCACAAGTCGTACTCCCGGATCGACTATGGACTGATAGACCACAGAGAAATCGAGAAGGTGGCAGATTCATGGATAGGGAATATAACTTATTCAGATCACACACCACTGACCATAGAAATAAAAATAGGGGAAATGAGCAGACCCCCAGGGCAGTGGCGCCTAAATGAAGATTTGATAAAGGGGGAAGAAGGTTTCAACAGAATAAGTAAAGAACTGAGAGACTATTTCCTGAGTAATGATACGGGAGAAGTATCTGAGTCTACGCTGTGGCAGGCCCATAAAGTTTATATTAGAGGGATATTAATGGAAATAGGATCGAGGAAGAAGAAAGAGAGACGTGATAAAACTCAAAAATTAATAGAGGAACTAGCCAGTCTAGAACAGAAACATAAGGCACAAACAGGCCAATTCTCGCAAGTGCTCTATAAACACATGGTCATTAAAAGAGCAGAGTTAAAAACTTTAATGGAACAAGAAGTAAGAGCAAAATCGTTGGGCCAATAAATCAGGTAAACTACTTGCGAATATAGTGCAAAAGCGGAAAGCGAGCAATTTTATTGAAAAAATCCAGACCAAAGATGGCCACATAAAGTATTCCTCTAAGGAAATAGCAGAGGTCTTTAAAAATTACTATCAGGAGCTATATTCAGTTCGCAAACAGGATACTCCGTTTAGTAATCAGAGAAAGAAGAAAAAGGAATATCTACAGAGGGCAAAACTACCTAGGATTTCAGTAAGGGAAAGAGAGGGAATGGAAGCCCCAATAACCGAAGAAGAAATAAGTAAAGCAATAGCAGGTATGGCAATCGGGAAAAGTCCAGGCCCAGATGGATTCACATTAACCTATTATAGAAAATTTAAAGAAATATTGATCCCTAGGATGTGTCGGTACTTTAATGGGTTGGAAGAGGACTATGACATGAGTCAGGAGGCTTTAAAGGCTGTTATTACGATCATCCTGAAGGAGGGAAAAGAAAAAACACTCTGCTCGAGTTATCGTCCGATCTCCCTTCTCAATATTGATACGAAACTTTATGCAAAAATACTAGCTGAAAGATTAAAGAGGTCTATGAACGCCCTGATCAACCCAGACCAGGTGGGTTTTGTCACTAAAATAGAGGGGAAGGACAATGGGATCAGGACATTACTCTTGATGCACAAAATGAAGGTGGATGGACCCCCAGGACTACTACTGTCGATCGATGCCGAAAAGGCTTTCGACAGGGTAGACTGGGGGTTCATGTTCCAGACCTTGGAGACCATAGGTATTGGTCCTAAAATGTATCAGAGGATTAAAACCCTGTACCACCACCCGATGGCAATGGTGGGAGTAAACGGAGTTATGTCTCAGCCATTAGAAATGGGGAATGGGGTAAGGCAGGGGTGCCCTCTGTCCCCGTTGCTCTTTGTCCTTGCTATGGAGCCTATTTTGGCAACAATACGGGCGGACCCAGATATTAAGGGTATTAAGATTGGAGAAGATGAACATAAAGTCACAGCGTATGCCGACGATGTATTGCTTTACATCTCGGACCCTGGAATCACCATGCCCAAACTGGTCAAGGTCCTAAGAGAATACGGGGAATTGTCTAATTTCCAAATAAATATGTCAAAATCGGAAATTCTAAATATAAATCTAAAGAAATCAAAAATCGAGATACTAAAAAAAAAATATAGCTTCAGGTGGGCAAAAGAACTAATGTATCTAGGAATCAAGCTAGCTAATACAACTAAAAAAATGTTTTCAATAAATTATGTACCCCTGCTAGATACAGTAAGAGCAGAATGTAAAAGGTATGCAAAGAAAGCTATCTCATGGATCGGGCGGATCAATACTATTAAAATGGTACTGCTCCCTAAGATCACATATGTGTTCCAGATGATACCGCTACCATTACCATCGTTCTATCTGGGAAAGTTAAAAAATATAATAATGAGCTTCATATGGAAAAATAAAAAACCGAGATTCTCTTTCAGGACCTTAAAACAAAAGAAAATACATGGGGGCCTGGCTTTGCCTGATGTCCGGAATTACTACAAGGCGGCAGTAATGGCTAGACTAGTAGAATGGTCGAAGAGAGTAAACGAAAAACGCTGGGTAGCAATAGAAGAATATCTTAGTAATGCATCACTGGGAAGATTGATTTGGAACCCCCCAAATACTAGAATTTTGGGAGAAAATACACAAATAATAACACGTAATGCACTTAGAATTTGGGATGGGGTGTATAAGAGATTAAATGGGAATTATAATTCACCATTATTGGCACTGATAGAGAATAACTTCTTCCCACCAGGATTAGAAACTATGGGAGGTAAAGAAGCACTATGGGGTAAGACACAATTAAGACACATTATAAAGGAGGGTAAAATTATGACACTACAAGAAATTAGGAATGGGCGTGTGGCACATGGATTAGACGAATGGAGGTATCTCCAGGTGTGCCACTTCGTGAGCAAGCTTCCAGCACCGATGAGGGAAGGGGACAATTTGACGGACTTTGAAAGGTTATGTGACGCAGATGATCTGAGAAATATTGTCTCAAAAATTTACAAAGCTCTGATGAAGACTGACCAGCTGGAGAGACCTCCATTTATAAGTAAATGGGAGGGGGAATTGGGCACAAAGAAAGGGGAAAATACAATTAAAAGAATTCTTAATATGATTTGTAACTCAGCAGTGGATGTGCGGACAGCAGAAATGAACTATAAATGTATAAGTAGAAGTTATCTTACTCCAGAGATAACAAGCAAATTTCAAAATAAAACAGCTCTTTGCTGACGGGGGTGTGATGAAATTGGAACGATGGCGCACCTTTGGTGGACATGCCCCAAAATAAAACATTTTTGGAGTAAGATACTCGACCTAATAAAGGAAATCACAGGAATAGAAGTGCCAGAAGACCCATGGGAGGTCCTGTTTCATTGGGGTTCGGGCAACATTAAAAAGTACAAGCAATCATTGGTCCCTCACCTCCTGAATGCAGCAAAGCGCACAATCCCGAAAAATTGGCAGAGGAAGGAGAGCCCTGAGGTATGGGAATGGGTAGATGCAGTAGAAGAAACTTATTATTTAGAGACTAAGATAAGCTCGGAAGCAGAAGCAAGAAATAGGAGCTCAGCGGAGTGGGAACGCTGGGTGAAATTTAAAAAAACGTGGTGTTGTATTTAAGAATTAGCGACCGGAGTAGAACAAGGAAGAAGGAAATTAGACCTTGGAGAGATGGGATGGGGGGATGGGGGGGGAGGAGGGGGGGATAAATAGATAAGGAAGGAATTGTTGTCCTTCAGTTAATGATAAACCGCTACACATGAAATAGGCTTCAGATTATACATGTCACATATTTGGTTTTAAAGAAATTTTGTTCCTTTTTGATATGGCAAGAGTCACAATGATGAGACAAAAGAGAGTGGGCTGGTTTACAAATGAACTGCAAAGTTGATTTAATGCCTCTCTGTATGGTCGACTGAATGTGACAAAAAAAAAAAAAAAAATTACACTTTGCTACAATGTAAAGTAGTGAGTGTACAGCTTGTATAACAGCGTAGATTTGCTGTCCCCTCAAAATAACTCAACACACAGCCATTAATGTCTAAACTGTTGGCAACAAAACTGAGTACACCCCTAAGTGAACATGTCCAAATTGGGCCCAATTAGCCATTTTCCCTCCCCGGTGTCATGTGACTCGTTAGTGTTACAAGGTCTCAAGTGTGAATGAGGAGCAGGTGTGTTAAATTTGGTGTTATCGCTCACATTCTCTCATACTGGTCACTGGAAGTTCAACATGGCACCTCATGGCAAAAAACTTTCTGAGGATCTGAAAAAAAGAATTGTTCCTTTGCATAAAGATGGCCTAGGCTATAAGAAGATTGCCAGGACCCTGAAACTGAGCTGCAGCAAGGGGGCCAAGTCCATACAGCGGTTTAACAGGACAGGTTCCACTCAGAACAGGCCTCGCCATGGTCGACCAAAGAAGTTGAGTGCACATGCTCAGCATCATATCCAGAGGTTGTCTTTGGGAAATAGACATATGAGTGCTGCCAGCATTGCTGTAGAGGTTGAAGGGGTGGGGGGTCAGCCTGTCAGTGCTCAGACCATATGCTGCACACTGCATCAAATTGGTATGCATGGCTGTTGTCACAGAAGGAATCCTCTTCTAAAGATGATGAACAAGAAAGCCCGCAAACAGTTTGCTGAAGACAAGCAGACTAAGGACATGGATGACTGGAACCAAGGTAAACTTATTTTGTTCATATGGCGTCAAGCGTGTGGTGGCAACCAGGTGAGGAGTACAAAGACAAGTGTATCTTGCCTACAGTCAAGCATGGTGGTGGGAGTGTCATGGTCTGAGACTACATGAGTGCTGCCAGCACTGGGGAGCTACAGTTCATTGAGGGAACCATGAATGCCAACATATACTGTGACATACTGAAGCAGAGCATGATCCCCTCCCTTCAGAGACTGGGCAGGGCATTATTCCAACAATAATACCCAAAACACACCTCCAAGACGTCCACTGCCTTGCTAAAGAAGCTAAGGGTAAAGGTAATGGACTGGCCAAGCATTTCTCCAGACCTAAATCCTATTGAGCATCTGTGGGGCATCCTCAAACGGAAGGTGGAAAAACGCAAGGTCTCTAAGGTCTCTAGGTGTGAGCAATAACACCAAATTTAACACACCTGCTCCTCATTCACACTTGACACCTTGTAACACTAACGAGTCACATGACACCGGGGAGGGAAAATGGCTAATTGGGCCCAATTTGAACATTTTCACTTAGGGGTGTACTCACTTTTGTTGCCAACAGTTTAGACATTAATGGCTGTGTGTTGAGTTATTTTGAGGGGACAGCAAATCTACGCTGTTATACAAGCTGTACACTCACTACTTTACATTGTAGCAAAGTGTAATTTTTTCAGTGTTGTCACGTGAAAAGATATAATAAAATGTTTACAAAAATGTGAGGGGTTTACTCACTTTTGTTAAATACTGTATATTTACAGTATGTATTATATAGAGAAGTGTTTCTCAACTCCAGTCCTCAAGGTCATGTTTTAAGGCTTACTATTATTTTGCACAGGTGATTTGATCAGTTTCATTGCCTTGGTAATCCACAAGCTCCGTGATGTTGTCATGGAGGAGCGGAAGAGGACTCTAGTGGCAACCCGTGAAGCTCTGGTGAACTCCATGCTCAAGAGGGTTAAGGCAGTGCTGGAAAATAATGGTGGCCACACAAAATATTGACACTTTGGGCCCAATTTGGACACTTTCACCTAGGGGTGTACTCACTTTTGTTGCCAGCGGTTTAGACATTAATGGTTGTGTGTTGAGTTATTTTGAGGGTCCAGCAAATATACACTGTTATACAAGCTGTACACTCACTAATTTACATTGTAGCAAAGTGTAATTTTCTTCAGTGTTTTCAAATGAAAAGATATAATAAAATATTCACAAAAATGTGAGGGATGTACTCACTTTTGTGAGATACTGTATATTAAGCTACCCCTGTAGGTGCCTGATATACAGTCCTGCTGACAGTTGACCAACATAAATTTAGGCCTCTTTTGGGGGGTGGATAATGAGAAATGGCCCTCCCCAAATAAGATATTGCACTAAACCTTTAAGTAAACAAAAGAACCAAGACCTTCGCTGGAGAAGTGGAGCGGTGGATTTGATAATAAAGTTGGCAGTGCCTCCTCCCAGCACAGTGCTTCTGTGAAACAGAAGAGATTCCCTTCTTACGAAATAAATCAGTCAATCGTCTAAACAAAGTAATTGGGAGCAGAAGATCTACTGCAATCAGCATATAACATTAACGATACGTACATAGATGCACACCAATATAGAAATAATACAAGCTTTATATAGGAAGATATTAATAACAATACATACAATGTACAAACAGGTATTATCAGCAAAAGGCGCCTGATAGGCGTCCTGGACGAATTGTGCACATATTCCCCTGGGATATATAGTTATTAACAGAGATACATCCAGATGAATGTTGCAGTGGCCCCCATCTTTGTGTCTGTGACCTGAAGACACCTGTGACCTGAATGGAACTTTTCACTAGCATAAATTGTGGCATGGAACTGTCAGGACCCAGGTTTGAACCTGTGACCTCTGCGAAGCCTGGCAATGTCTCTTCTTGCTGAGCTTCTGGATGAATTTCCTATTTAAGCCATGTCTCTGCATCTCAGCCACTTTCACACTGAGGTGTTTGACAGGCATTTTTGCGCTAGAAATAGCACCTTAAGAGTGCCTGTAAACTGCCTCTTCTGCTGCCCCAGTGTGAAAGCCTGAGTGCTTTCACACTGGGGCGGTGCGCTTGGAGGACAGGAAAAAAAGTCCTGCAAGCAGCATCTTTGGGGCGGTGTGGGAGCTGTGTACACACTGCTCCTAAACCACCCCTGCCATTGAAATCAGTGGGCAGTGCTGCTGAAGCACCTGAAAAGTGCCTGCACAGCACTTTGGCAGCGACACTTTGTGGGCGCTTTTAACCCTTTTCCAGCCGCTAGCAGGGGTTAAAAGTGCCCGCTAGTGACCAAAAAGCGGTGCTAAAACTAGCTGCACTTTACCATCAACACGGTCAGCTCCTCAATGTAAAAGTGGCCTTCCTGTTTGCCAGATTATTGTGCTCTCTCCAGCCATTATCTTACTCTTGCCACTTCTGCTTTCGTCTGTATCACCACTACCACACCTTAACTACTTTTGGCTTATTCTTCAACTATGCTTCTGCTTAATCCCAACCTTTGACCACTTATTACAGAGCTTTGGCTTGTTTAGTGACTATGCTTCTGCTTCATTTCTACCTGCTATATCTGCTACTGGACCTCGGCTTGCTCACCTCCTGGTGAGGTGAACCCGAGGACCACAACTTGGTACTAACATGCAGCAAAGCCCATCTCCACCATCAGGAACTCTGGTATAAACCACTTAGTGCTTAGACTCTGCGCCCACCAGGGTAACCTACTGTTGCACTTATCCAACTGGTTGCTATAGCTACTGGCCTCCAAACCTGACCCTTGACCATGACAGGAACTCAGAGTCAACCTTTCTACTCTGCACTTTGGTCCCTTCCTAGTAGTGTCTAAATAACAAGAGTGGTATATAAATTATATATTGCTACAAACATATTCACTTTCTAATATACAGCAAGGTAAACACTATATACATAATGTAGCACAGAGCTAGCTTTCTGGCACTGTGCATGTGAAATAGTAGCAAAGACAGAGCAGGGATACTCCGTCTGTCACAAGAAGCTAGATATACACTAAGCAAATGTGGTTAAGCTATTAGATCATAGAAATACTTGCATAATAATCTCTTATAACGTGTGGATTAGCAGCATGAACAGGACATGTGTCTGAGACTTTGTCTCTCTCTCCTCCTTTCAGGGTTTCAAAGCCAACAACTCAGGGGCAGAGAATACATACATAATATATTTACAGGCATTTACACATTCAGACAGTAGAAGGCAGCAGATCCCTACACTCAGAATTACTTAGGTGTTGCCAATCCTCAAGTCTCTATCATTATGCCTGAAAAATTGCAATGTACCCTTTATTCTTGCAACAGTTTGTTAGTGAGGCGGTTTCACTAATCATAAAATGGTTTGAGAAAAAAAGTTTTTGAAGGCTTTGTTCAATTAAGACTACAAGTCTTTGAATTTCAAGGACAAAGTTATATTCTGTGAATAAAGAAGAGACACTATTTAAATAGTGCTATGCAGTTAATGTAATAGTTTAATTTTAAACATGAAAAATAATTGAACTAACATATGGCAGATCTAAAATAACATATGGGTTGAGAGATGCATTTTAAATCATATTGACATTTCACCTCAACAAATTGCTCCCACAAACGCTCCATATTTGGAAAACAGAAGCCTCTAAAATACATTTTCAGTCAGTTTTAAAAAATGGTTATGCACTAGTCTATTAAATAATTTCTAATTTAGAAATTTAAATATTCTTCTATTTGCTGTTATTTTCCAACTTTATTTAGATATCCAAATAACAAGAAGATAAAGTCTCCTACATAAATAAAGTACTTAGTTATAATGCGTGATTACAACTGTGAAACATATTTTAGAGGGAATGTGCAACCCCGTCAATCATTGTTTATATATACATTTTGCAGAGATCAGATTGAATAAAATGTTACTACATCAAGGAATTTTAATGATTTACAAAATATCAGTTTTGTGTATATTGTGAAAATAAATATGTGCTTGGGGGCAGCCATTACTACTTATTACTTATGCAGGCTCTTTTTGCTGCTTTGTGGTACTACACAGCAGTTCTGCTTTACTGCTCCTTCTCAGAATGTTCCTGTTAATTTAATAATGCTTTCCTAAGTGGATAACATCGTAATTCAAAAGTTATTCAGAAGGGAAGCTGAGTTATTTCTTAGTGAATGTTTGCTTCCTCTTTTAGCTGCTCTACAAACCTCTATATTTAGTATAATAACCGTTGGAAAAAGGGGTCAGGCTCTGAAGAATAAGCATTAAGGTTATTACTGTGTAGCCCCTTGCCATGTGCTGGTTGTTACTAAAAAGGAATAGGTACACCTGTGCTGCTCTTAATTCTATATATGATAATACTTTTGGAAGCTGCTAAACCCCCCCCCCCCCCCGGTGAAATCACTAAAACACAGTGTAAATATGAATCAGTGAAAATAGTGTAGCATTTCCACATCCAACCATAATTTACATAATTCACAAAAACTCATACATAAATAGATATCTCATGTAAAAAAAGTCACATGACATGCTTGCATTACCACCTATTTTATACTTGTGAATCAAAACAAATTAACTGTGACATTAATTATTGAAAAATAAATAAATACATGCTGTAGATATTTTTTCATAAATATCAAGGTGCCTTAGAGCTTCTTTTGTTCTTATAAACTGTTTAAAGTGTCCTTGATCCCCCTCAGGTGGATTTTCACCTTACTAGGTGGACCTTCTTTTTTTTTTGTTTAAATTACTTTTTGGAAGAGTATCCAAATCCAATACAAATCTTCATGACAAGATGTATAAAAATAGTATAAGATTAACATGTATACATAATGCATAAAAGAACAACCAAGAAGCACAGTGTTAGCAGCAACACTGCACTATAATACAGGGTGGTAACAAAAGGTCAGAAAAAAATAAGCTGCAACACGTAAAAGACAAAGGTCAATATCTGCAGTTTTACTTGTGAAACTAGAGTTTGGAGCACTGTTTATGGTTGTGAAACTTTAATTAACTGATTTGAAGTACTTTCGTGCACAAGGACACTTTAAAGTTTATAAGAGCAAAAGAAGCATAGAAATACTTTAATATCTATGAAATTAATATCTATGTATTTATTTATTGTTTATTAACCACTTCAGCCCCGGAAGGATTTACCCCCTTCCTGACCAGAGCACTTTTTACAATTTCTCACTGCGTCGCTTTAACTGCTAATTGCGCGGTCATGCAATGCTGTACCCAAACGAAATTTGTGTCCTTTTCGTCCCACAAATAGAGCTTTCTTTTGATGGTATTTGATCACCTCTGCGGTTTTTATTTTTTGCGCTTTAAACGGACAAAGACAGAAAATTTTGAAAAAAAATTATATTTTCTACTTTTTGTTATAAAAAAAATCCAATAAACTCAATTTTAGGGATGAGCTTTGAGTTCGAGTCAAACTCATGTTCGACTCGAACATGGGCAGTTTGCAAGTTCGCCGAACAGCGAACAATTTGGTGTGTTCGTGGCAAATTCGAATGCCGCAGAACATCCTTTAAAAGTCTATGGGAGAAATCAAAAGTGCTAATTTTAAAGGCTTATATGCATGGTATTGTCATAAAAAGTGTTTGGGGACCTGGGTCCTGCCCCAGGGGACATGTATCAATGCAAAAAAAGTTTTAAAAACGGACGTTTTTTCGGGAGCAGTGATTTTAATAATGCTTAAAGTGAAACAATAAAAGTGTAATATCCCTTTAAATTTCGTACCTGGGGGGTGTCTATAGTATGCCTGTAAAGGGGCACATGTTTCCTGTGTTTAGAACAGTCTGACAGCAAAATGACATTTCAAAGGAAAAAAAGTCATTTAAAACTACTCGTGGCTATTAATGCATTGCCGGTCCGACAATACACATAGAAGTTCATTGATAAAAACGGCATGGGAATTCCCCACAGGGGAACCCCGAACCAAAATTTTTTTTAAAAATGACGTGGGGGTCCCCCTAAATTCCATACCAGGCCCTTCAGGTCTGGTATGGATATTAAGGGGAACCCCGGACAAATTTTTAAAAAAAATGACGTGGGGGGTCCCCCTAAATTCCATACCAGGCCCTTCAGGTCTGGTATGGATATTAAGGGAAACCCTGCGCCAAAATTTAAAAAAAAAAGCGTGGGGTGCACCCAAAAATCCATACCAGACCCTTATCCGAGCACGCAACCTGGCAGGCTGCAGGAAAGGAGGGGGGGATGAGAGAGCGCCCCCCATCCTGAACTGTACCTGGCCACATGCCCTCAACATTGGGAGGGTGCTTTGGGGTAGCCCCCCAAAACACCTTGTCCCCATGTTGATGAGGACAAGGGCCTCATCCCCACAACCCTGGCCGGTGGTTGTGGGGGTCTGCAGGCGGGGGGCTTATCGGAATCTGGAAGCCCCCTTTAACAAGGGGACCCCCAGATCCCGGCCCTCCCCCCTGTGTGAAATGGTAAGGGGGTACAAAAGTACCCCTACCATTTCACTAAATAACTGTCAAAAATGTTAAAAATGACAAGAGACAGTTTTTGACAATTCTTCTTTCTTCTTTCTTCTATCTTCTATCTTCCTTCATCTTCCTTCATCTTCTTCTTCTTCTGGTTCTTCTGGTTCTTCCTCCGGTGTTCTCGTCCAGCATCTCCTCTGCGGCATCTTCTTCCCTTCTTCTTCTCGGGCAGCTCCGCATCCATGGCATGGAGGGAGGCTCCCGCTCTTCTCTTCATCTTCTTCTCTTCATCTTCTTTTCGGGCAGCTCCGCATCCAAGATGGCATTGAGGGTGGCTCCCGCTGTGTGATGCTTCTCCTCTTCTGACGGTTCTTAAATAACGGGGGGGCAAGGCCATGGGCATATGTGGAATTGCACCCCAAAATACATTTATCTGCTTCTCCTGAGTATGGGGATACCACATGTGTGGGACTTTTGGGAGCCTAGCTGCGTACTTTGCCCCGAAAAACCAATCACCGCCTTCAGGATTTCTAAGGGCGTAAATTTTTGATTCACTCCTCACTACCTATCACAGTTTCGAAGGCCATAAAATGCCAAGATAGCGCAAACCCCCCCAAATGACCCCATTTTGGAAAGTAGACACCCCAAGCTATTTGCTGAGAGGCATGGTGAGTATTTTGCAGCTCTCATTTGTTTTTGAAAATGAAGAAAGACAAGAAAAACATTTTTTTTTCTTTTTTCAATTTTCAAAACTTTGTGACAAAAAGTGAGGTCTGGAAAATACTCACTATACCTCTCAGCAAATAGCTTGGGGTGTCTAAAATAGGGTCATTTGGGGGGGGGGGGGGGTTTGTGCCACCTGGGCATTCCATGGCCTCCAAAACTGTGATAGGAAGTGAAGAGTGAAATCAAAAATTTACGCCCTTAGAAAGCCTGAAGGCGGTGCTTGGTTTTCGGGTTCCCGTACGCGGGTAGGCTCCCAAAAAGTCTCACACATGTGGTATCCCCGTACTCAGGAGAAGCAACAGAATGTATTTTGGGGTGTAATTTCACATATTCCCATGGCATGTTTGAGCAATATATCATTTGGTAACAACTTTGTGCAAAAAAAATTGTCTTCTTCCCGCAACTTGTGTCACAAAATAAAATATTCCATGGACTCGACATGCCTCTCAGCAAATAGCTTGGGGTGTCTACTTTCCAAAATGGGTTTTTTTGGGGGGGGTTAAACTGTCCTGGCATTTTATGCACAACATTTAGAAGCTTATGTCACACATAACCCACTCTTCTAACCACTTGAAGACAAAGCCCTTTCTGACACTTTTTGTTTACATGAAATTTTTTTTTTTGCAAGAAAATTACTTTGAACCCCCAAACATTATATATTTTTTAAAGCAAATGCCCTACAGATTAAAATAGTGGGTGTTTCATTTTTTTTTCACACAGTATTTGCGCAGCGATTTTTCAAACGCATTTTTTTGGGAAAAAACACACTTTTTAAAATTTTAATGCACTAAAACACACTATATTGCCCAAAATGTTTAATGAAATAAAAAAGATGAGGGGAGATGGGCAGAGCCTAGCGGAGCAGACATGCATTGTTAGAGCTCTGCACCGCTGAGGAGAGAAGAGAAGGACAAAGCGGAGCCTGCAGGCTCAAAAGGTATCCATTTGAACCTTTTTGCCCCAGGGAACAAACTGTGAAAGTTTGGGCAGGAAATATGGTACTGGGAGGAAACCGTGGAAGAAATTATAAATCACCTCACAAAGAGCTCACAGGCACTCACTGCAACTAAAGCAGCTCCAGTCACCTCACAAGATACAGCATCAGGGCGCTCTCACAGACAGAAAATGTCACAGCAAGACTCTGCATTTGAGTCAGATACAGAACAAATACTCTCACAAACTTCTCCACAAGCCTCCTCAGCATCCCCAGTAATATTATTACAATTTGAAAAGATGCTTCATAAGGCTTTAAAACAAACCTCAGACCAAATAACAAAAAGCCTAACCAAAGAAATAAGAGAGCTGGGAAACCGCACTGCAGCCTTAGAAATAAAAATGGATGAAATTGAAATTACAACCCAAGAAAATATAACAGAATTGTAACAATTAAAAGAAGAGAATTTAATACTTCAAACTAAGCTCGAAGATTACGAGAATAGAGCCAGACGTTCAAACTTGCGCATAAGGGGAATACCTGAAACTGTGACAGACCTGCAATCTACTATTACTGCTCTATTACAAGAACTAAAGCCAGATATCCCTATTGAACGTTTAGAACTGGACAGAGTACACAGAGCCCTCACAGCCAAAAAGAAAGATGGACCCCCACGTGATATAATCACAAAATTTCATTATTACAGAACGAAAGAACAAATACTAATTGCTGCAAGAGAAAAAAAGGAACTTATTTTTCAAGGACACAATTATCAAATGTTTGCTGACCTATCCCAACTTACTATTACTAAAAGACGATCCATGAAACCCCAACTAATGGAACTGCAACGCCACAACATTATGTATCAATGGGCTTCCCCTTTTCAGTCAGATTTAACTACCAAGGTACAATTTACAGAAGCAGATCAGCAGATGAACTACAACAAACCCTTTTAAAATTAAATCTGACAGAACCCACAAGCAGCAACTCTCCCACACGCAGAAGAATGACATCATCTTCACCTTCAGGCAGCACTCAGAAAATTTCTGAACAAAATGGGAATCATCATTCTCACAAAAGAGGCCGTTATGCCACATTATCCATGGACCAAGAAGATTCAATGGACTGACATCCTAATTCCTGATATCTCTTCATTTATTATACTAAGAGACGGTTCTCTATAAAAAAACATTATTTATAACTGAATGTAACTGCATTCTGATAGTCACACACTGTGTGGGATCATGTTACATTCCAGTTATATTTTTCTTATTACTTCTGATTCATATAGCCTTAGAATATATAAGTGAAATAAGGAAATTCTTGTTCAGTTATATATTATCAGGTAATAACAATAGATTTATTACTTTTTAGGACAAATATGTTCAATAATCCAGAAGTAATGGAAGCTTTTTCTTTCTTTTCTTAAAACAAATATATTATTACCTAATTAGTTCCTAGAATTATGTTTTTGTTTATTCTAATCTGAAGCAATACAACCTCAATTTTATGAGTTAACATATCTAAACAGTTACATATGAAAAAAATATGTAATTGTTTACTCTAAAAGGGTTAAAATCCCAAAATAATTCAAACTATCTTCATCAATACCAAAGTTATTAACAGTACCTTTCGAACTGATTTATTTAGCCTAGGGCAAGACTAACCATATACAACCACCCTGGAATAAATAATTTCAACAAAAACTATATTCTGCACTCCAATTAATGAAACATCATTTTGATGTCTTTTGACATAGCACTTCTTTCCTGTAAGCGGAAGATCCGTGTACCCCCATTAGCCCTCCTCATTCTCCCAACTATATTATGTGGGAGTGTGACGAAGGCACTTATTCCCCTGAGAGAGATATTTACTCTCTTTCACGGGTAAATTGTGATTACTTGCAAAAAATAATTTATACAATGTATCATCTAATCTCATATGTTTTTTGTTTACTCTTTACTCCAGAATTCACTGGTTTCTTTTCTATCTATTCATCTCTTCAGTCCACACAGGTTGATCTGCGCAGTCAGCTCTGCATAACAAAAAGTAAGTCAAAACTATTTGATCTGTTGCCATGGCACCACTGAATATACTTTCCCTGAATGTTCAGGGAATAAATGTCCCTCAAAAAAGGACCAAAGCCTTCCGTACTTTCCATAACAAGAAGGCTCACATAGTATGCCTCCAAGAAACACACTTCACCAAAGATTCTACTCCAAAATATATTTCTCCTTTTTATCAAAAAATTTACACGGCTTCTGCCTGTACCAAGCAAAGGGGAACTCTAATTGCATTTCACTGATCCACACCATTCACCTTATCATCAGAAATTAAAGACCCAGAAGGTAGATACCTGATACTCATGGGTTATATAATGGATACAGCAATCACGGTGATTTCCTACTACGCTCCTAACAAACAACCTACACCATTCCTCTCACATATATTACAAGTGATTAATACACACAAAATAGGAACAGTGATAATGTTTGGGGATTCGAACCAGGTCCTCCTCCCATTTCTAGATAAATCACCTTTTACACCATCCAAAATAACCTCTAGATTACCTTTTTCTCAACTTCTTTCCAAATACAATCTGGTAGATTCGTGGAGAGAAAGTAACCCAATGAAAAAAAATTCACTTATTTCTCGCACCCTCATCAAACCTTCACCAGAATAGATCATATTTTTCTAACAATAGGAATGATACCAGAAATTATTGCATCAGATATAATTCCGATTCCGTGGTCTGACCATATTGCAGTATACACTACTATAGCCTCAGCCATACCAAAAGCGCATGACCCAACGTGGTACTTACCGGACATAATGCTCAAACACCCACTACATCAGATGGCCATTGAACAAGCTTTAAAGGAATACATATCAATTAATAATACAACAGACATCTCCCCAATAACACTGTGGGAAGCTCATAAGCCTATCTTGCATGGTACAATACAAAGACAAATGGCACTATTTAAACGGGAACGCAAAAATCTAGCAAAAAAACTAGAACTCAATTTTAATGCAGCCTACATATCATTTCAAGATAATCCATCTCAGAGTACAAAATCTCATCTGGAAAAATCTAGATTGGAATACGATCTATTTCTCACTGAGTCAGTTGATAAATCCCTCAAACGCTCCAAACACAATTTCTACATGAATACAAACAAACTCCCATTCTCACTGAAACTTTTAACAAACTTCTAGATGGACATTCCTTTCGGCAAGAAACACTAATGGCAATTGTTTGTATGATCCCAAAACCCCTTTCTGATGATAATTCCTGTGTGAATTATCGGCCTATCTCTCTGTTAAACCTCGATATTAAATTATTAGTAAAAATAATAGCAAAACGCCTCAATAGCATTATAGGAAAATTAATACATAGAGATCAAGTAGGCTTCATGCCAAATAGACAGGCAGGCGATAATATACGCAGGGCAGTGTTATTGGCACATATTGCTAAAAAACGGAAAATCCCTTTATGTTTTCTATCTCTCGATATTAAGAGGGCATTTGACACAGTATCCTGGCAATATATGCAATATTCATTACAAAAATGGGGTTTTGGACCCCACTTTTTAACATGGATCAAAGCATTATATAATAAACCCAAAGCCTATATAAAATATGCTGGATACAAATCTGATGCCCTTAGTGTCGAAAGAGGTACCCGACAGGGTTGCCCATTATCTCCCTTATTATTTGCCCTTATACTCGAACCCATGGCCCAATACATCAGAACAAACCAAACTATAACTGGCATTGAAGTAGAAGGTATTACACACAAATTATGTATATTTGCAGACGATATATTACTTTTTCTTTCATCACCACAGGTCTCTGGTCCTAACTTAATACCAGCTCTTGATGGATTTGCAGCCCTATCCGGCCTTATGATTAATCCTAAGAAATGCCTAGTGCTTAATATTTCACTCACAAACATGGAATTGATCTCGGCTAGGGCTGCACTCCCATTCACATGGGCAGAAAAATCAATCCCATATCTTGGAATTCATTTAACAGCATCTCATTCTGACTTATTCTCAACCAATTATCCTCCTGTATTAAGACAGATCACAAATCTAATAAAACAATGGTCGCAACTTCCTTTATCCTGGATAGGGAAGATTAATGCAATCAAAATGACTATTCTACCCAAATTGCTTTATCTATTCAGGGTCCTCCCTATTCCAATTCCTTCCTATTTTTTGAGAATAGTACAAAAAAGAGCAACTTCGTTTATATGGGGCTCTTCTAAACCACGTATACCTATACACACACTACATCTTCCCAAAAATAAAGGAGGCCTGGGATACCCTAATTTTACTAACTACTACAGAGCAGCACATTTGGCCAGTCTGTTCAAATACCATGCAAAACAGGAAATCCCATTATGGGTATTTATAGAGGCTTCAGAAAATGACCCTCTATTAATATCAAATTTGTTATGGCTTGATCCTAAAGACCGCTTTAAAATTCATAATCCCATAACTAAACACTTCTTATCTCTCTGGGATAAACTAAAAACCAAATATCAGTTACAATCTCCACACAATCCTCTCCTTTCTTTTATCAGAAATCCGGCCTTTTATCCGGCATGGATCTACCCAAATTCTTTTAAAGCTTGGACAACATCAGGCATTCAGACACTAAATGACTTTATAGCATCTAAATCATTCCTTTCATTCCCATCGCTTAGAGAAAAATATGATCTACCAAACTCTGGGATATTTAGATATCTCCAAATCAAAAATTTCTATACATCATTCCTAAAGGGGGATACACCATTATCCCAATTATCCATTTTTGAATCAATCTGTACAAAAGATCCATTTGCTAAAGGTACAATTTCATCACTTTATAATCAATTATATGGAGTAGCAAATCTTAATAGATCCTCTTACGTTCAGAGGTGGGAGGAGGACCTGGGACGAACTTTAGAAGACACGGACTGGTCTAACATATGGCTCACATCTAAGTCATCTTCACCCAACATCTTAGCACTGGAGACAAATTATAAAGTCCTAACTCGTTGGTACCTTGTACCCGCTAGAGTGGCAAAATATTCACCTAATACCTCAGCTCTTTGTTTTCGAGGATGCCCAGAAATAGGCACATATTTACACATATGGTGGACGTGCCCAGTAATCCAAACCTTCTGGAAGGAAGTCTTCGTGATTGCATCTAAAATATTTAAAAAAATAATACAACCAGATCCATATTTAACTTTACTTAATCTAAAACCGGAATGGTTAACACTCTCTCAATTCAAACTTATGATCCAACTAATAACGGCTGCAAAACAAACAGTGGCCAAGGCATGGAAATCTCCTACATTGGTACTAGCAGAAACAATTCACAGAATGAATAATACAATGTCCCATGCTAAGATGGTAGCCATCGATCAAAATCAAATTCCAAAATTTGAAAAACTTTGGCACCCTTGGATAAAACAACAGTTCCTGTCAAACTTCAATGACTCTGTCCTGTTGCCATGGTAACAGATTAAATGACTTACAGAGACACCCATTCTAAGGCTTCAAAGAGAGAACTAAAAAGAATAATAAACTGACGAGCGGGACAACCTTGTGGACCATACCTCTACCTTTCAACCCTTTTTCTTCTTTCTCTTTCCTTTTCTCCACCTTACGATTAAAGCTCATTATCAGAATTTATCTGACCTATATACACTCTACTTGTAAACAATATGTATAGTAGGTATAAATCATTTAAATACCTACAAAAGTAACTAAGGAAATGATATATATCTTTAATTTAGGTTTACGTGAACCCAATGTTTAATATTTGAAATTTCATGATATTTACCTATATAAACCCTACTGTAAAACAATGAGCTTACTTTATAGATCCTTGTAAACTTACTTTATGTATCTTTATAATATTGTATACTCAATAAACTTCTTTTGACAAGGAAATAAAAAAGATGATCTTAGGCCGAGTACATGGATACCAAACATGACATGCTTTAAAATTGCGCACAAACGTGCAGTGGCGACAAACTAAATACATTTTTTAAAGCCTTTAAAAGCCTTTACAGGTTACCACTTTAGATTTACAGAGGAGGTCTACTGCTAAAATTACTGCCCTTGATCTGACCTTCGCGGTGATACCTCACATGCATGGTGCAATTGCTTTATTTATCTTATTTTTAAACTGTTCCTTTAATTTTTTTTTAAATCATTTTTATTGTTATCTCAAGGAATGTAAATATACCCTATGATAGCAATAGGTAGTGACAGGTACTCTTTTTTGAAAAAATTGGGGTCTATTAGACCCTAGATCTCTCCTCTGCCCTCAAAGCATCTGACCACACCAAGATCACTGTGATAAAATGCTTTCCCAATTTCCCAATGGCTCTGTTTACATCCGGCGAAATCTAAGTCATGAAATGCTCATAGCTTCTGGTTTCTTAGGCCATAGAGATGTTTAGAGCCACTCTGGTCTCTGATCAGCTCTATGGTCAGCTGGCTGAATCACCGGTTGCATTCTCAGGTTCCCTGTAGGGACAGGAGAGCCAGAGAAAAACATGGAAGATGGTGGGGGCGGGCATTCCCTCCCACTGCTTGTAAAAGCAGTCTAGAGGCTAATTAGCCACAAGGATTGCTTTTACATGAAAGCCGACTGCTGGCTGAAAAGAATGATACCAAGATGATACCTAAACCTGCAGGCATCATTCTGGTATAACCACTCAAAGTCCAGCAACATACCAGTATGTTGCTGGTCCTTGTTGGGCATATATTGTAATCTTTTCTTTTCATGCAGCCTGTGGGCTGAACGAAAAAAAGAGATTGATCGGTGGGTATGCCCACCATTAGAATACCTCCCTTCATTCACCCACTTCTAATGATGGGCATACATGCACCATTTATATATGATGAAGCATGGGGGCATCTGCCCCAAAAGTTAGAAGCAAATCGCTCCTCGGCACCTGCTGCCCCCATGCTTCGGCATATATCACCTCTGCTGGAGTCACGGCTTTATATATCATGGAAGAAAACGCTGTTGCTGTCAAGATAAATAAATCCATGCTGCAGCTGAATGGCATACCTGACGACAAAAAAAATGGTTAACAATAAAACACAATATAAAAAGGAAAAAAGAAAGAAAACCTGCGCTACCAAGCAAAAATTAGTGTGACTGCAGCTGCAACAAAAACCACAAATATCAATGAGGTGAAAAATTTAAATAAAACATTTTTTCCGACTCATGACGCAATTTTGAACTCTTTCACTTATGACTTTGCACTTGGGTGGAATAACCTTGTTTTTTGCACACAAGTTTTCTATATTTATCTGCATGGAATGGTTAATATTAGTATTTGATTTACATATCGGTATTTGCTGTGTCGCATAGCGACTTTTTATTCACTTATAGGGCGTACACACGGTCGGACTTTGTTCGGATATTCCGACAACAAAATCCTAGGATTTTTCAGATGGATGTTGGCTCAAACTTGTTTTGTCTACACACGGTCGCACAAAGTTGTCGGAATTTCCGATCGCCAACCATGCGGTCACGTACACCACGTACGACGAGACTAGAAAAGGCCGGTTCAGAACCATTTAGTCATTGTATTCTTGTTCGTTTGTTACTGTTTTTCAGGTCGCTCTTCACAGGCCTTGCTGTTCTTTAGTGCGTTCTGTTACTTCGTTCTGAGCAGCCGACCGTTTTCTAGCCATGTTGCGTATGCGTACTCCTCTTAGAGTTCGTGCTGTGTGGGGGCTTGGTGTTGGGGTCCTGACCTTGACACAAGTCCAGTCCATGAACAGGGTGGGGAGGAGTTCATGGACCAAGAATTGGTTGCTTCAGCGTGACCAGTTCTCTCATATGCCTTTGCTCCGTGAGATCCGTGAGAATAATCCTGATGATTTCAGGAACTTTCTCAGGATGACGGACCCCGTATTTCACCGTTTGTTGGCTTCGCTGACCCCCTAAATCAGCAGGCAGGATACCTGCATGAGGCAAGCCATCACTCCGGAGCAGAGGTTCGTCGCTACCCTGCGGTATTTGGCGACAGGGAGAAGTCGGCAGGACTTAAAGTTCTCAACAGGCATCTCCCCCCAGGCTCTGGGGATCATTATCCCAGAGACCTGTTCTGCCATCATCCAGGTCCTGCAGAAGGAGTATATGAAGGTAAGATTTTTATCCTTTAATATCACATTTTATTGTATTGAATGTTTTCTAATATATTGTATTTCTTTCCTCATTCCCTAATTATCATGATTGTAATATGCTGTGAATGTCCCCTTTGTTCTCACTCATGCTGGATTTTTATGTAATTATTATTTTAGGTCCTTCATACATATTTGCCCTTCAATAACCTCCCCAGCATGGTGTCTCCTGGTCCTATATTCACCTCATGTAGTCACTTAACAATGTATTTTTTCTGCTCCATAGTAGTGCTTTACCCCAAACACCCCCTAAAATGTTTGGAAATGTTATTTTTGCTTTAAATTCAGGCAGAGTGCCAGAGGCTTTTTTTTTGTAGTGTCCCCAAAGAATTTTTAGTAACCCTCCCTCCCCCAACTGCTAAGTCAGCTGATCCCAATTCTCTATCTATCCTCAATCATCTATCTGCTGACTTTGCCAAACCCATACACACTATACCCACCTCTCTTGTGGTCAGAATTATGGATGAATTCCCCAAAGCATGTAGTGCAAGGGCCTGCCTGTATACTTTCAAATGGTACTGTTTAAAGTTTTGGGATCCTATTATTATCTTGATAGGTAATAGCAAACTGTCCAAATGTCCTCAAATGTGTACAGTGTGTATTTATATCTTTGTATTATGACACTTCTTACCTGTCCAGTGGGCTGCCAATAGTGTAACTAAGGAGGGGCTGTTCCAAGTAATACCCTGTATTTAGCCATTCATCTCTCAATGAAGTGGAGAGGGTTACCTGTCCAAGAGCTCCCCCCTATAATGTTAGAAATGGCCCATGAGAGGGGGGGAGGGGGAATATGATAGGTGTACCTTATACTTTGGCGTTGTTAAATTCCCCTTAATAAATGCTATCTGGAGGTTGCCCCATAATGTTTGTGCCGAATCCGCTTGCCATGTTTCTGAGAAAAAATAGTAATGTTTATTGTTTTTGCCTCAACAGTTTCCTTCAACGCCACAGGAATGGCAGACTGTGGCCTCCCACTTTGCCCAGCGGTGGGACTTTCCTAACTGCGGAGGGGCAATTGATGGGAAACACGTCCACATCGTCCCACCACCCAACTCGGGGTCATACTATTATAATTACAAGGGGTTCAATAGTATTGTGATGTTGGCGGTGGTATCGGCTAGTTACGACTTCTTGTATGTGGACGTGGGGAAGAATGGCTGGATGTCCGATGGTGGAGTCATCGCCCAGACTGAGTTTTACAGGCGTCTCCAGAATGGCAGCTTGGACTTGCCAGCTCCAGAGGACAATGTTGAAGGACTCCCATTTGTGTTTGTTGCTGATGATGCGTTTGCGCTGGGGGACCACCTGATGCGGCCATTCCCAATGAGGACCCTCACCCCGGAACAGAGGGTTTTTAATTACCGGCTGGCCAGAGCCCGAAGAGTGGTGGAGAACACATTTGGAATCCCGGCCAGCCGGTTCCGCCTATTTATGACACCCATCCATATGGCGGAGTATAAACTGAACCATATTATACTTGCGTGCTGTGTTCTCCATAACTTTTTAAGGAAACATTCGGCCAACTATGCTGGCTCAGTTGGGCCTGAGGCCGGAATGATACATCAAACCACACTGACGGCGCCTGAAAGCGGCCGTCCTGGCTTGCCCTCCCTGAGTGCCCGTGATGTATGGTTACGCTACCTGGAGTTCTTTGCAGGTAGGGGGGCCATCAATATGCCAGCAAATATGTGAAGCCTTTTTATAATAAAACAAAAAAAGAAATTCTTTGTGGACATTTACTGCTTGTGTTTGTTTTAGCTGACCCTGACAGAAATGTTTTGAGTCCAGAAAATGTTGTGATTGTGTAACCTTATTATACAAAGCACTGTTGGCTGTTATTTACTAAGATGCAAAAACACATTTCACTACAAGTGCAGTTGCAACTGCACTGAAACTGCAATTGTAGTGCCAAGAGGATTTGCCCTTAGAAAATAACCCCCATTTTCTCACAAAACAACAATGACATCACCCCAAAAGAGTTGTAGCATTGACACAATAATCCACACATTCTTGATTAACAATCTTTTTAATACCTGCACAATCACATGTGCATTCACCAAAGGTTTTTCAAACAAACCAACCTGTTTGTTGTATAACAATTTTTGGGGTGGCATTATCAAAACTCAAAATGTCCATTTTAGATAAAACAGGCCTGTGTAAAACCAACAAGAAAGACACAAATCTTGAACTTACAAACGTCACATTTGGTCGAATTTGAAGGCAATATCAGACATGAGTATTTAGGAATGGTGTTTGATATAGCGTTCAGATGGGGTGAAGTCACCCCAAGAAAAGCCAAATTTGGAAGATGCACACGAATTTAACAATGTCAACATGTGCTATCTGCCATCACGGGGGATCAAGGGACGTGTTTTGGGGGAGCAAGCCCTTCCTCACCACTACTTTATTATTGAGGAAGGGGTTGCACCCCCAAAACGCGTCCATTGATCTCCCATGATGGCAGATAGCACATGTTGGCACACTGTGTGCATCCTCCAAATTTGGCTTTGGGAAAAATCACAAAAACATTTAGCACATTGTAGCACACAAAAGAAGAAAGTGATGTGGAGGGGCTTTAAACTCGCCCCAAAACATCAATGATGTTTTTATTTTTTGGAATATGATGATTTCCAATTGTAAATTACACCCCATGATCTCCCCGATCAGGATCTGGGCACTTTCGGATGTGAAAGGATCTGGATCCACAACCTCACGATCACCTAAAAAGAGAGGAACCCCAAAATAAATTAGGTCTAAAAAAATGCCGCCATCCATCTCTTACCTGAGCCTGTGGTCGCAGACACTTACCTGTTGTGGTGACTAGTTCCACCACGTCTTCTTCCTCCTGCTCAGCTTGTGTTGGGGGGATTTCCCCTTCTTCCAGAGGGGGGGGGGGCTCTGGTCTCCTCGGATGAGGGGTGTCCTCTGAGTCTTTTATTCCCTATCTACAACAAAAATGGTATAATTAGCACACAGATATTTGATGGCAGAACTAGAAATAGGAAACATTGCTTGGAAGTGGGGTACAATTGTCAATTTTAGCAGAGTTCCAAGATGTCTTTTTTTATTGCCCTTTGTCAAGCTGCAATACTTTACCTGTTTAGTACAAGCTTCACAGATGTAGCCCCCCCCCTATAGTATACACTGGAGCACCTGTGTGGCCCCCTAATAAAAAGGGTGTTCTTGTGTCCCACACTAGTGCTCCAGTGTCCAGATGTGAAAACAGCTGCTCAGTGTCCTCTCCTTACACAGAATCTAGTTTGCATTTCATTCTAGTAACAAACCCATCTACACAACCCAATTCTTTTAAGACAAGTATAGGGCGCCAAATGGTGGCCAAATGGTGGACAAATGCATATGGCCTAAACAATGGTATTTTAGAGTCCGAAAGCAAAATGTGTGATCCGAACGAATAATGTGCCCATGAACATGAAAGTTGCCATTTTAAACTGTACAATCGTTTCTAAAAGCACGTGTCCGGATCCGACCTTCCCTCCTCCTCCTCCTCCTCGTTGCTACAATTAGCACGCACCTGCTGTGTATCCGCCATGTGCTCTTCCCCCACTGCGCCGAATGAAAAGGGGCGGGGAATAGACTAGAAAGAACGTCAGGGGCAGGCGGAGTTACACGCATGCGCAGTGTGTATAAAGCGTAACACGCGTGCGTCTTACGTAAATCTGTGAGTGGAGGAAGGAGCATCGGAGGCGCCGATCGTGATAACGAAGGTAGGATCTAAACTTGGGCCTATACTGCTTCGAAATGAGGCCTGTATTGTAACAAGATTAGGGGTGTTTGGCCTGACATTAGGGTTTGTCTTGTGTTGTGTCTTGCAGAGAAAATGGATGGGTTCAACAACCACAATTTCCTCCCCCTGTTCATTGACAAATACAGGGAGCTGCCATGTCTGTGGCAGGTCAGACACCCCCACTATAATCACAAACAGAAGAGGCAGGCAGCGCTGGAGAAACTGCTGGAGTTGGTGAAGCCGGTGGTCCCCACAGCAACCATCCCCTATTTAAAAGCCAAAATTAGTGGCATGAGGAGCACATATCTTAGGGAGCGCAAGAAGGTCACAGATTCCCAGAGGTCCGGAGCTGCAGCAGATGACATTTATGTCCCCAGGCTGTGGTACTAAGAGAGACTGTGATTTCTGTCAGACCACACTGAAGTCAGGGAATCCCTCTCCACTCTTCCTTCCACGCTTCCTTCCATACCAGCTGAGGCTTCTGATGTCCAACCTGGGCCTTCCAGCCAGGAAGAAATGGAGGAGCCCAGCTGGAGTCAGGTATAGCATTCTTCTACAGATTTCTGGTCAATAAATAAATGATGTTTACTAGATGTTATTATTGATCACTAATTGCTGATTGAAAAAAGTGTTTTAAATATCAATAGACAGTAGTGGGCACCCAAAATTGGGACAAGAATGAAAAATGCTGGGCTCAGAAGGATAGTCTGTTATATTTGTTAACATTCAAATTTTGCAGCAGTCAGGAGGTGAAAATTGTGTGTGATTGATGAAAAAAATACTAAAACTATGTCCCTTTTTCATACACAGGAAGACCTCAGCCAGGAGGAGGTTGTGGAATGTGGCAGTCAGGAGGAGGTGGGACTAAGTGTCAGCCAGGATAAGCCAGGGACCAGTCGCAGCCTGACTGAGTCTCAGGTTCCTCCCCTCCGCCTTCCATATAAAAGAGCCAGGAAGACGACTCCAATTCCCGTGCAGGATTCAGCATTCAGGCTGATCCAGGAGGCTTCTGCTTCCCTACGAGCCTTACCCACTCCTGAAGAGGCCTTTGCCTGCATGGCTGCCACAAAACTGCAGGGCATGCAGGAGGGTCAACGCAGGCTCTGTGAGGACCTGCTTTATAAAGTCCTACGTAAGGGAGTGAGTGGGGAACTAACACCCAAGACCGACGAGTTGGTTGAGTTGGTTGAGTTGGACCATCCTCCTCCTCCTCCTCCTGCTGCCACAACTCCACCACCAGAGCCACCGCATGTAAGGAAGCGTGGAAGGAAGACCAGAGAGTGATGACCTGGGTTCAGTCTGGTCTGACAAAAGATGCAGTCTCTCGTATGACCACAGCCTGGGGACACAGATGTCATCTGCTGCTTTCCGGATCTCTGGGACTTCTGGACCAGACTGCCCTCCCTTAGATAAGGACTTCTCAGGCCACCAATTTTGATTCAAAATAGTTGATGTGTGCCCTGGGGGTCCAAGGCTTCACCCACTTCTGCTGTTTCTCCAGCGTTGCCTCCCTCTTTGTTTAGTTGTGAGCCCTTAATAAAAATTTTTTATGGAAATTAGACTCTCCTATGTGTGTTTTCATCCAAAAAGGACAGTTTGTTGGTGACGATTCAGGTACATTTCTAACATAAAATGTGAAATTAAGGGACAACAACACCAAACAATCTCCTACACATTAAATAGAACAACATATCAATGGTGTTGGGGGAACTTGTCACAAAAAACACACACAAACATTTTCGGGAGTACAAAACAAAATCCCCCCAAAAAAAAACTTCAAAAAAATACAAACACAAAAAAAGAATCTACATTAAAGCCAAAAAAAATATAAAAAATAAACAAAAATATGTTGTCAGATGTGAGAAATCAAAATATATTGAGAGAATCCAGATAAATAGTAACTAAATAAGTTTGTGAGAAGTGTGTGTGAATATGAGCAGCAAAACTAATATATTCTTGTCACAATTTAAAGAAGAAGAGCTGTATTAAACCATTTTTAACATTGCAGCGTGACGAAAGTGCTGTATCCATTGCGAACGCTAAGTTTACCAGAACGAGCTGTTCCATCTTGGAATTTCTTTTGACCATGCGTGGCACTTTGTGCGTCGGAACAGGCCACACACGGTCGGAATTGATGCGATCGGATTTTGTTGTCGGAAAATTTTATCTCCTGCTCTCCAACTTTGTGTGTCGGAAAATCCGATGGAAAATGTCCGATGGTGCCCACACACAGTCGGAATTTCCGACAACATGCTCCGATCGGACATTTTCCATCTGAAAATCCGACCGTGTGTACGGGGCATTACACTTAAAATTAACTCTGATGGTGTTTATTCATTTATTCCTCTATTTATGACAATCACACAGGAATATAGATTTAAGTATCTAATGCAAGCGCACAAATTTTTTTCTTTTTAAATAAAACACAGTAAACAGTAAAGTATAAAAAATTGCATACCTGAAAAGCAAACATGATAAAACATAATAACAATAAAACATTGCAGAATAGAATACAGTAAAAAAGAGCAGAACAATAGGGAGAGAATAGAGAGAGAGAGAACAATAAAACAACAACAATTTTTTTTAATTTTATATATTTTTTTGTGTTTTTTTTTTTTTTTACACTTTTTTTTGTAACTGTAACGTTTATCACTATAACCGGTTCCAGGTTCGGGTCTGTCAAAATGCGATGGCATCTTGGGAGACCTGTGAAAGTGTGCCTAGTCTGTGCAATGCTGTACCCTACGCTAATACTCAGCTAGTGTATGTTAGCGTTCAAAACATTCACCAATGCAAAGACCAGGATTGTCAGGACAGAAGGGACAATAATAGTGGGTGTCACGCCTATATCCGCGCTTGCTGCAGACCCGACATCTTTTTTGGGGGGGTTCGTTGGGTAGGGGTACTCGAGAGGACATAAAGAAAATGCCTCTCATGCAGCCGACTGCATTTGGTTGGGGATGTGAATGGGGGAAGTACGGGTGCTGCAGAAGTTTTGGGTTCCCAATTGAGATTGGCGAATGCAGCAGGAAGGGCATTATGGGCACGACGGGCTTGTGTTTGTCTTCTTCTTGGTGGCAGTGGGACACTACTTGTGCTTGCCACTTCACCAGCTTGAACTGCACTTATGGGACTCGCCACGTCACCAAGTGTTACTGCAGTGCTGGTTTGACTACGACCAGGGTGTACTAGGCCGCTGGTGTTTGCCAGTTCACCAAAACACTACTAAAAAAAACTGTTAGCGATCTCAGGGGTCAGACCTGAATCTGCGAACGCTGCAGTTGTGTGTTTAGTGTTTTGTAAGTGACAGTGATCGATCGATACTGCACTTGGGTGGGCTGGGCTGGGCGGAGGGGCAAAACGCAGATGCTAGTAGGTATCTGGACTGATCCAGCTAACACTGCGTTTTTGGTAACCCTAAACTGCTGGGGACGCTAGTATAGATCTGATTGGATCAGATATTGATCCGTTCAGATACTATACCACTAAGGGAGGTGTATGGTGCGTACGTGGGTGTTATCGCTACTGGCACTAACCTGACACTGCCTGGGGCTGGTGCTTGCCGGTTCACCAAAACGCTACCAAAAAAAACTGTTAGCGATCTCAGGGATCAGGCCTGAATCTGCGAACGCTGCAGTTATGTGTTCAGTGTTTTGTAAGTGACAGTGATCGATCGATACTGCACTTGGGTGGGTTGGGCTGGGCCGGACGGAGGGGCAAAATGCAGGTGCTAGCAGGTATCTGGGCTGATCCTGCTAACACTGCATTTTTGGGAACCCTAAACTGCTGGGGACGCTAGTATAGATCTGATCGGATCAGATATTGATCCGTTCAGATACTATACCAGTAAGGGGGTGTATGCAGCGTGTGTGGGTGTTAGCGGTACTGGCGCTAACCCTATCTGACCCTAAAACCTAAGTTATATCACCGATGGGCGATCAGGGGGCTAAACCTTTATTAGGTAATAAACGGCGGGTGCCCTGACACTATAAAAAGAAAACTAACTAACCAGCGTCACCCGTAACAGTTATATGGTGATCACTGGTGAAAGGGTTAACTTGGGGGCAATCAAGGGGTTAAAACCTTTATTAGGTAGTATATGGGGGTCCCTGAAACTATAAAACGCTGATGGCAAACCTATATATTTACCTCCCTAACTATCGTCACCAGTGACACTAATACAGCGATCAGAAAAACTATCGCTTAGTGACACTGGTGATTAGGGGGTGATTGGGGGGGGTGATGGGGGTGTAAAGTGTGCCTGGTGTGTTTTACTGTGTGTGTAGTGTTTGTGCACTCACATCGATGTCTTCTCTCCTTGGCGCTTGTTAGGGAAGACCAGCAAGTACTCAAGATGGCCGACGGAGAAGTCGACCTGTGACCTCAGCCCCTGCCAGAACACTTCCGGTGCACCTGTGTGCACATGACCAAGAGGCTATTTAAACTTGGTCTGTGCTTGCATCCAGTGCTGTCCGTTCTACAGCGTTCCCGTGTGTTCCTGCCTGCTTACTTCTGATATCTGTACCTGTTTACCGACCTGACTTGCCTTGACTCCACTACCTGCTGCCTGCACCTGACCCAGCTTGTTCTGACCTCCGCACCTGCCTGCTCCTTCTACTACCACGCTGCCAGCCCGTTGCCAACCCCTCCTGTGTTCTGACTACGCTTCTGCCTCTGCTTCTTCTCCTGACATTCTCGCCAGTGTATGACTCGGTCTGCTTAACCTGCCTCTTCTGCCAGCTGGAGAATCCTGCTCGAGCAACGTGCCCCCTGCTGCTGTTCCCAGTTCCAGGAAGACGACCCATCAGGCACTCATGCGACTCTGCACTTCTGCGCCTCCTGTCTGCTCTATAAGGGGGCCAGAATCAGAGGAGTAAGAGAGGCCGCTCCCTGCAAATCAGGCTCTACCATCAGGTATGTGACAGTAACGGACAGCCATGTCTGAGCCTGCGCAGTAACGGACAGCCATGTCTGAGCCTGCGCAGGGACCCTCTCCCATGATTGAACTTTGCCAGCACCTGGCCAGCCTGGCACAAGCTGTCAAGGACTTACAGCGGGGCTACACTCAGCTGGAGGGACGCCTACAGACTCTGACGGACTCTGCCACCCCTCAGGGACCGTCATTAGCATCCGCTTCCTCCCAAGGATCCTCTCCTGCTCCTGCAGTGGTTATGCTTCCACCTGAGCCCAGGGTACCAACCCCAGATCGGTTCCTGGGTGAACGCAGCAAGTTTAGAGCGTTCTGGAATGCATGTGAACTTTACTTCGCCCTTCAACCCCCGCACCTTCTCTTTGGAAGCTACAAAAGTCTTTGTGATTTCCTTGCTGCAAGGTGAGCCACAGTCCTGGGCCCACCGCCTCCTGGAACAGTAGGCCGAATGTTTATCGAACTTAACTACATTCTTCAGTGCCATGGCCCAGCTGTATGAAGATCCCCAGCAGACGGCTTCAGCAGAAGCAGCCCTTCATGCACTCCAGCAACGGTCGTAGGGCGGTGGAAGATTACGTCTCAGAATTTAGACGATGGGCATTTGACACGAATTGGAACGACGACCCCCTACGCTACCAATTCCGCATGGGCCTCTCCGAACCGCTCAAGGACGAGCTAGCTAGGTACCCTCTACCCTTGAAACCCTGATTGATCTATCCATTCAGATCAATTACCGGCTGAGAGAATGAAGACTAGAGAGAGCGGCAGCTCCATCCCATCCGGTATGGATGTTACCCCGGGCACCCAGTTCATTCAATCCAGCCCCACCTGCTCCGGCCACTTCGGCTCCTGATGCTCTGGAACCTATGCAGCTTAGCCTGCTGCGTCCCTCTCTCTCCACCGAAGAGCGACAACGCCGTTGCCAGCAGAACCTGTGCCTATACTGCGGGGAATCCGGACATTACGTGAGGTCCTGCCCAGTGAAACCTCGTAAGTCCCTCTCCACTGCTTCTGACTACCGCTATAATTGACTCCGGAGCCTGCAGCTGTTTTGTGGACTTGACCTTTGCACCTTTGTGACATCACATCCCCTTGCAGCCTAAGGCACAGAAGCTCTCGGTTCACTTGGCCGATGGCTCCACTATTAAATCCGGAGCATTCACCCACGAGACCATCCCTCTGCTTACCACCATTTCCAAGGACCACCAAGAACTACTGCGTCTGGACGCCATCACTTCCCCTCTGTTCCCGGTCATCCTCGGTATGCCCTGGCTGAGGGCCCATAACCCCCATATCGATTGGTCTAAAGAAAGAATTAACTTTGTTTCTTCCTACTGCACCCAGTACTGCTTACAGACCGTATGGTAGGAGGTGGACGGAAGGCGCGTGATCAGACGCTTACATCAAAACATGTATGGTTTAATCATGTATAGGGAATACACACATATAAAATAATGAATCATACAAATACTACATTGCATACAAACAGGTAACAAAAAAGTCACTAGAAAATAAATTAAAATTGGGGTATGCCCATGTTGAGGCAAGTTGTTAAAAATGGCTGACGCATTTCGAGGGTAACCTCTTCATCAGAGCCAGGAGAACAAGAGCACAGTCTGTATGGGCCGGTAGGCCGACATGTGTACATGAAAAGGGGTGGCTAGTAGGAGGGGATATCCTGTGGTGGATGGTTGTTTAATCCAAGTTCCATACTAGTCCTTGTCCGGGTTTTCTAGGCAGGGTATAGATCAGGACCGTATATACCGTACACTACAGACGAATGTAATCGGACTGTGAATTAAATGTATTTTCCTTTTGTGATGGAATTGGCTGACAGTAAGAGGCATCTTGTTGGAGCGTGCTCAGCTGCAGCCACATCAGGAGCGCCCCCTCCCCCCTCCGGTCTCCAGGATCACACGGCTCCACATCCTGGGAGGTTTTTGGGACTACAGCCACTCCGACATATCCACTGGATAAAGGCACATCTGACAGCCAATCTGGTGGGCGCGGTGTGTGCGGTCCCCCCACCGATGTTTGTATGACGTTGGGGGCGGAGGCTACGGCGGACGTCCGGATATTTAGGCGGGGGTTTTGGCATGGTCAGTTTTCCTTTCATTTGGCTCCTTCTACACACTGGCGAGAGACTATATTGGTAGGCATCACCATTATATTTATATACTTTTACATGTCACCCCACCAGTGTACTTACCACTTGTACAGGCACACCCTGCAATATCACTTGCATTTTATTGATAACTACTTTTGTCTATTCACCATTATACCTTCTTGTTTGTCTGCATCTTTTCCTCTTCTTCACTTTCTGCAGTTTTTTTTTTTTTTTTGTCTTTTTTCTTTGCCATCTTTTCTTATTCCTCCTTTTTCTTTTCTTCTCTTTTCTTTTTCCCTTTTTTCCTTTTCTCCCACCATTCCCTCCCACTCTTTCTTCTACACTTTCTTTTTTTCACATCCACCCCCCCTCCCCCCATGCTCTGCAGGACGCTCTTATATTTCCTGTACCATAGCCTAATACCTTATTCTCCCATTACATTGTGATATGAATCATTTAAGTTATACAATACATATATTCATGTACCTTATCATGGTATACATGCCATGTAGGATTTTTAGGTTATTTAGGAGATCATACTATCCATCATTTTTATATATACATATACATCTATATATTTAATTGCAGAGACTAAGCCCTGCTAGATTCATGGTTAACACCTGGGCCACACCTGGGCTCACATCTTTTTTACTTTTTCTCTGTTTTCTGTTCTGCTCTCACTCTCCTTTTCATGCTCTGCTGGACACCCTGCACCCACCATACTCAATCATATTACTGCAAACCCTTTTGGATATGGTTACTATCATTATTTTAGATACATATATTTTTATCATATTTTATTACAGTGAGCACGCTCTGTAACCATCGTGGGTGACAATTGGGTCCATCCTCTTTCTTTTTATTTCGCCATGCCTGCCCTATGCCTGATTCTGGACCTCCACTCCGTGGTCTCCTCCCCCTCAGCTCCCGGGGGAGATGTATTTCCGCCGCCCCCTGCCTGGGGCCGCCCTTTTTGGGGTCAAGTGCCTGACAAGTAGGTATCGGATTACTAGCTTCAGGCTTCATGTTGTTGTCCAATTACAAGCTATACTTCAATACATTTTTACTTGTTATTACAGACATCAGATATACACATCAGCCCCTGAAGAAGCGAGGAGAGCTCGCGAAATGCGTCGGGTTAGAGATGTATCATGTATATCTGTACTTTTTATACTTTGATGTTATGTCATGATGGTTATGTTTTAGGACCATTTTATCATGTTGCTGTTCCTATGTAATTGTCACCCATGCTTATGACTTGTACTGGATGATATTTATTTCAATAAATTTTGTTATTTCAATATTCTCTCTATTTATATGGGATCACCATGGACACTTCATCTAAAGTCCCACGGGTGAATTTTTTTGTTTCTGTTTGATTCTGTTGGGGACTCCTTATTGTGGATTTGTGTCCCTGAAGAGGGAGGGGGGATTCCTCCAGCAGCCTCCTGCTGATAAGACTGATTCATACTGTTGGGACACATCCTGTGAGGAGATGCTGGTGTCATCAACTCCAACTACCTGTGTTTATGTTGATTGAATGAGCTGATGACATTGTCCTCTATACAATGTAGGAGACAATGTAGGAGACGGGACGACTCCTATTGGAGCTGCTGCTATTGTGAGAAATGTCCTGTGATAATTAAATCAGTCTGGGCAATAGGTCATGTCTCA
Source organism: Lithobates clamitans (assembly GCA_037952925.1). Taxonomy (NCBI): domain Eukaryota; kingdom Metazoa; phylum Chordata; class Amphibia; order Anura; family Ranidae; genus Lithobates; species Lithobates clamitans. Next base: position 3,402,452 of record JBBGZY010000656.1, read on the forward strand.
GTCACCTAGGCTGTATAAAGGATTAGTTAATTAGCTCATGTTAATTAGGTTAATTAGGTTACAGTTGTATTGTTAGAGGAGGTTCCAATGGCATATAAAGTCTTGTAATTTTGATTCTAAATAAAGAGTTCATGTTAGCAACAAGCAAGTGTTGCCTTGTTTTGTGCTCAGAGAGGTTGGAATATCTGATATCTGTATACAGACTGGGAGGAAGTGGTATATGACGGAAGCACTCAAGTGGAGTGTGGGACGTTCCGTGACACCCTGTACCCGCTGTACTCGAAACGTTGGATTTCTTTAACTCCAACAACAAATTGTTACAAGAGACGATGGCCAAGACGCAGGCTTACAATAAACAGATCTTCGACAAGAAGAGAAGAGGGGAGTTGATCCTGAACCCGGGGGACCAAGTCTGGCTAGCCACAATGAACCTGAAATTAGCCTGTCCCTCGAGGAAATTAGGCCCCATATTTGTGGGACCTTTCCCCGTAAAGAGGTAGATTAACGATGTCACCTATGAACTGGAATTACCGGAGACCTTCAGGATCCACCCTGTGTTCCATATAGCCTTACTGAAGCCAGCCATCCCTAACTCTTTTCCGGATCAGAATACAGAGCCACCCGAACCCGTGGTAATAGACGGCGAAGAGGAATTTGAAATAGAGGCGATTTTAGATTGCAGGAGAAGGAGAGGTCATGTTCAATACCTTATTAAGTGGAGGGGTTACGGTCCTGAAGACAACTCGTGGGAACCTGAAACCAACATTCATGCCCAAGAACTGATCCAAACCTTTAAGAGGACTTATCCTGACAAAGTAGCCAGATTGGGCATCCGGAGGCTGCCCGTTAGGGGGGGGCAATGTCAGGGAAGACCAGCTAGTACTCAAGATGGCCGACGGAGAAGTCAACCTGTGACCTCAGCCTCTGCCAGAACACTTCTGGTGCACCTGTGTGCACATGACCAAGAGGCTATTTAAACTTGGTCTGTGCTTGCATCCAGTGCTGTCCGTTCTACAGCGTTCCCGTGTGTTCCTGCCTGCTTACTTCTGATACCTGTACCTGTTTACCGACCCGGCTTGCCTTGACTCCGCTACCTGCTGCCTGCACCTGACCCGGCTTGTTCTGACCTCCGCACCTGCCTGCTCCTTCTACTACCACGCTGCCAGCCCATTGCCGACCTGGCCTGTGTCCTGACTACGCTTCTGCCTCCGCTTCTGCTCCTGACGTTCTCGCCAGTGTATGACCCGGTCTGCTTAACCTGCCTCTTCCGCCAGCTTGAGAATCCTGCTCGAGCACCGTGCCCCCTGCTGCTGTTCCCAGTTCCAGGAAGATGACCCATCAGGCACTCGTGCAACTCTGCACTTCTGCGCCTCCTGTCTGCTCTATCAGGGGGCCAGAATCAGAGGAGTAAGAGAGACCGCTCCCTGCATATCAGGCTCTACCGTCAGGTACGTGACAGCGCTGGAACGGAAAATACCAAGCCGAGGAGCGATGACATCACTTCCTCTGCTGCTGTTTACTATACAGCAGCAGAGGAGGTTGCTGCTCCTCTGCTGCTGTTTACTATACAGCAGCAGAGGAAGAATCTCATTGGCTGGAAGCGATCGCGAGGGGGTGGCCATGAATGAATGGCCTCTCCCTCACCTCTGATCACTCGGAGACAGAAGCCGACCCCCCACCCGTGGGAGGCAAGTAACGTACCCATATGTTACTTTGCCTGCCCGTGCCATTCTGCCGCAGTATATCTGTGTTAGGCGGTCGGCAAGTGGTTAAGTAACTGCATAGTTAATTTGTTTTGAAGCACGCATATAAAATAGGTGGTAATTTAAGCATATGATTTTTTACATTAAATATTTATTTATGGATCAGTTCCCCTGTGTGCGTCTTCTCCTTCCTCTCCTCCGTGCACCGTGCATCTCCTGATGGCCAATCTGATTATATCTCCTTTCAACCAACCGGGAGATGGGTCTCATGACCTGCTTCCTGATTGGAGGAGATTCAGTGTTACATTAGCGTATATTCATTCGTTCATTCGCTATTGTAACACAGGTGGGTGGGCTCGGAGATCAGTGCTCTGCGCCCCGAGACCACACCCCGAGAATTTTTTTAAGACTCTGGCTCTAATCACATGCTTAACCCCCCTATTAGAATCCATGGTCCTGTGTCCCAGTATGTAGATCAGGGGGCTGGATGCATGGATAGGGGGGGCGCCTGTGCACCCCTAGTGAATGGGCCGCCACTGCCAGTCATTAAACTGGCTATACAAGCATAGATTTCATTCAGTCAATCTTTGAACTGAACTAAACAAATCTAACAGATTTATTTATACACACTAAATAGCACTAATAGACAAATTTTCCCTGCTGGCTATTGTATTTTTACAGCTGGCACCCATGGGTGTTAGATTACCCCAACAGTGGCTGTATCAGATAAAATAAAGTAATTGTTTGGCTGACAACTTTCCACTCAGCTCTTTCAACAAAAGTTGACTGAACAATCAACTTTTGTCATATGAATCAGCTGAATTTCGAGCCATTAATGGCAACCTGTACAACACTTGCCTGTGGGCCCACTGAACTGCACGAGACAATGTGATAACAACTCAAAATATGTGTTAAAATAAAATACAACACAGTTTCTACAGAGCCATTTCAAAATGGAATCAACTCTTCTGCTAAAGTGATTCTGTTACCACAGGGTCACTTAAAAAATGCCAGCCCTGTAAAAGAAGTCCATCTATATTTACCTTTCTGGTGGCCCTTGTCTTGGAATGCCACTCCTTCACTGCTTCCTGGCTGCCTTCAGGTACTCCAAACTTCTAGGTGTGTAAATACCTGCATCTACCTGTCCCATGTGGTTGTTTTTTCCTGATAGCTAATTTTTCACCATAGAATGAATAGGCAAGCAGGAGGAACTGCTGTGGAACAGTGGGAGGAACAGGTATTTGACCTACCCAAAAGGGTCGTGTGATGATTCCAGAGAGGCAAAACCTGGGACAGAAGCAGACAACCATTAAAACTTTTATATGCTTTGAAAACTTTTAACCTTGTATGTGAAATAGATTGCTATACCTTTTTGCTGCACTATTGTGTTTCAGCTGCCAGTTCAGCAGGGCCCATGTAACCATGTATAGGGGGACTGAATGTACCCAAGTTCAATCGATTGATCAGCTTGGGTACAACCAGCCTGTTGGATTTTACATGCAATTATAGTAGTATACTATACTATAATAGCCACTAGCAGTAATCACTGTCTTCTCCTGGCGGGGACAGCTCTCCTGCCTGGGGAACACAATGGCTCCATGGGAGGGATTTTCCCTTCCACACTGACTGTGTTGATGGGGGAATCTAGTGATTTTTTCCTGCAACCCGTGGTTGCAGGAAAGAAAATTACTCTGCCTATGTTCAGCTTTACAGATGCTATTAATAATACTTGGAGCAGTTGTAACAGTGGGAGGTAATGAGGATCATGTGGTTAGTAAATAGCATAGGGATGTCAGAGACCTCACCTTTTATGGTGGACTGTGTAGAGTAAGCACGGTTGAAACTCGTATTCCTGTGATTTCCCTGGAAGTGAACTGTTTACTTAGAACTGGCATGAAGAGGGTCAAATACTTGTCCAGAAAAGTGGAGGAATTGAAGTTTTTAGTATACAGGTAAAAAGAACTTTGTTTTCATAGCATGTGTTTGAACTTTTGGATTCAGTTGTTCTGAGTGAAGGAGTAATATAGTGATGCATACTACATACTACATACATACAACTTTGTAATGGACATTTTTGGGTACTGTTTTTTATAGATAACCACAAATTAGCACAGTATTATGTAACTGTTTATTACTATTTCATAGGGTTGGCTGACGTTTTTAGACTGCTTTGTTTATACACCATGGTAGTAGTATATTATATGATAGTTTTTATGTGACCCTGAGGGGTGCAGGGTCACCATAACAAATTAACATTATTTAACTGAAACAGAGAAATAAAAGGCAAGATAAAAAGGGAAGCAGTATAAACATAAATATTAGAGAGGGAACCAGAAAATACAGAATGTGCAATACTGCCATAGATATGACATTGTTGCCGAGATCTTGCAAAAATGACCTAAATCAAGTAAAAAACACATATGTATTGAGCAACTTTAAAAATTCACTAAATTCACTAAGCTGGATGCTCTTAAAGAAGAAAGCAATAGAGCATGTTAGAAAACTTGCAATGACTGTTATTTCCTCTGCAGTATTTTAGATGCTTCTCGGTGGTACGCGTGTCTAACCAGGAATGTTTGTGATAACAGAGCGCCTGTATTTGGCCTGTATCAAGTCCCAAAGACAAACTCTAATGCTAATGTTGTTTCCATGAATTTAAATGTTTTTGGGTGTCGGTGTAGCTCAAATGAGAAAGAGTACAAAATAAAATGGGTGGGGTAAAGGTAGATAAATTTAGATCTAAAAATATAGCCAAATAGAAATATGGCTGTAGTTTTTCAGTTTCAGGTTTCTTAATGTGTAACTATACATGTAAATTTGTCTCTAACTGACATATCTCTTAAAGTGTCATTAAACTCAAATCATCAGAAACTGTCAATACATGTTATATTGCACTGTGCTCATACTCAGTCATCCACTAGAGCAGGGGTAGTAAATTAAAGTTCATTTTTCTCCGTCTGAGATCCGAATCACAAGTCCGTGCCATGAAAGATTATACACATCTTCTTTCTTTTTTTTTGGTGCAAGCCATGCTCTCTGGCACTTTTCTTACTGTTTCCTCCACACACTCTGGTAATACTCTGTAAATGTAAATGTCCCCAATAGTGTAATACATCAGGTGCCCCTACCAGAATAATTCATTAAATTGTGTGCCTCCATTATACTACCCCCATAAATCAGTTGCTACCCTCAGAGTACCCCCTTATATCAGGTGTCCCCATCAGAGTGCTCCCTTACATCAGGTATTCCTGTCAGAGTGCCCACTTACATTAGGTTTCTTCATCAGAAGACCCCTTACATCTGGTGTCTCCCTTCAGTGTGCCCCCATCACATCAGGTGTCCCCATCAGAGTGCCCCCTTAATGTGTAATATGTGCCCATCAGTGTGCGCCCTTAACATAAAATTTGTCCATCAGCATGCCCCTATTTTATGTTAAGGGGCACTCTTTGTTGTGCCCATTAGAGTGCCGCTTAACATAAAATGTGCCCATCAGAGTTCCCCTTAACATAAAATTTGCCCATCAGAGTGCCCCTTAACATAAAATGTGCCCATCACAGTACCCCCTTAACATAAAATAAGAGGCACTCTAAATGGCAAATTTTATGTTAAGGGGCACTCTGATGGGCACAACAAAATGTGCCCATCAGGGTGCCGCTTACAAGATATGGCCATCAGTGATACAAAATATGGCCATCTGCGATTCTCTTAACAAAAAATGTGCCCCACATACCTTTAGGGCAGAAGTCTGCACATGTGCCAAGCTGCAGGATGCGGAAGCTGCGAGGTATCATACCTCACAAGGAGAGAGAGGCAAGCCGGGTGGAGTAAGTAGCAGAGAGGTGGGGTGCACACGTGACATCATGCCCCAACTCGCCGCCTGGCCAGAAGTAAGAGCCGGGAACGATTAGCAATTAGCGGCAGGGGGCGGGGCACACACGCGACAGTGTCCCAGCAACCATGGATGGGGCGCACACACGACGTCACTGTCCCAGTAAATTACTGTTGAAATGCGGCAACACACTGGTGGCCTGATGGTCCATGATGGCTGCATCAAAGCATTTGTTTTCTGTAGACAGCAAAAATCCTGGTTGATCCTCCTGTTCGATTTCCTTCCCTCCTTGTCTGTGTCCCTGCTGCAGCTTGACATTGTGTAAGACAGTCATTGACATCTTCTACTTCCATTTCAGTTCCCTTCTAAGCTTTTCATTTCTACCTTTTTCTTAACTGTGCAGCCGATGTGACTATAGAGTCACACATGTGGATGTATACACAATGGAGAATGCCACTCCCCTCCCTCTCTCCTCCTACATGTCCTCATTTTGCCAAACACTATGGGGGAAGGATATAAGATGGTGATTGATGGAAGCTTCCCCTCCGTGTCCTAGCACTTAGACACAGACTGGAGGGGCACGACACAGCCTGTGATTGGCAAAACCTCCTCCAGTATCTTTACACTGTAAACAATGTGAAAGCTACTGTTAGTCAACTTAAACTCCACCTACACTATGTTACTGCAAAAAAAAAAATCAACATTTGCTTTGAAATATAGATTTGTATGAAGCTTTAAAACACTTTGTTGCATTTAATTATTTATTTTAATTCTCTACTCTGTCCAGACACAGATTCATACATCGGCTAGAAACTAGAAACTCCTCCCTTAGAATTTTCTCTGAGCACAGGAAAGACCTGCAAAACATCATGGACAGCAACTCAATTAAATACAGTGGCATGATTTTTATACATAAATGGAAGGGATGATGGCAATTAAGCATTATATGTTTAGTATGACTTTAAATTATTCCTAACTCTATCCCCCTCTACTTACTATGCTGAACCAGGCAGTGATCTGGTTCTTTTGTCAACCTTCGGGGCTACACAGTACTGTTCATGGATAGTTTTATTTCCATAGGCCCTAATCGAAAAATTACCATTAAGCCTACTGAAATGAGGACAGACTGCTGCCCAGCATTGGCTACAGCTCTTGGACCAAGTCACCTTCTGATTTAAATTTAAATAGTTTTTATTGGTAAAAAAAAAAAATAGTAAGATACATATCATAGTTAATTTTCAATAACAGTATGATAGATATCAGATCATGGGCCATGCAAATTTCTCAGTTAAACATTAAGTCGACAACAAAACAATAATATTTTGCCAGAATTACTAGCGAGAGTAGTAATTATTCATGAAACAAATCAGACATCAATAATAATCATGTGAAGGGTCAGGACTGTCAGATATTCCCCCCTAAAAGGACTGTTGATGATGCCATAGGGAGCGGTCGACAAACCGCCCAAGAGGTCCCTTACACTCCACGCCTTTGGGAGCTCACTGTGAGAGTGCATGGTATCTTCTTGGGGTATACTGCCAAACCAACCATCGAGGACTTAGTTTATCGAGAGGTAAATTAGCTAGGGAGAGTCCTCCTAGTCCAGAATTAAACCCCCTCCGAATAGCTGGCCGTACGGCCTAAATGTGGGGAGACCCTCCCCAGCAGCCCGACCCAGAATGAAAGAAGGATTCTTCCATGGGGGCCATTTCAAATCTTTCGACATGTTAGGTGAGGTATGGGCTAAATAGCTAAATACCCTAAGAAGAGAAGAAGGAAATGTGTGAAAGGAAAGGAGTGACGTCAAAGAAGGGGTTAAGAAGGGGAGGTATCATTCCTCATTGCAGCTATCATAACTGAAAAGAGAAGTATCTTACAAAGAGTAGCCCAAGGTTCCCAGGTAGCATTAAATCTCACAATTTTGTCATTAAGTTTTGCTACTATGCATTCTTGAGCCATAATCCATGAGATTTTTCTCTTACAAGCCTGGAAGGAGACAAATGGCTTCTTTCAGGCCTTGGCTATTGTCATTTTTGCTCCCAACAAAATGAAGGAGAGATCTTGTAGGTGCCTGGACAAATTAGGTATATATTGATTAAGCAAGGCAATGTAGGGGTTAGGAGTAATCGTTTCCTCCATTATGGAACTGATAGTACGAAAATTTTTCTGCCAGAAGGACCTAATGCGGGGACAAGTCCACCAAATATGGAACATAGAACCCTCTAGTTCACAGCCTCTGAAGCATAGAGGCAATGTCCCTGGGTAAATCAAGGCTATCCTTGATGGAACATAATACCACCTGGTTAGGACCTTTAGGCTAGCTTCAATTAGCGATACATTGCAAATATTTTTAAAGGAGCCATTCGAGGCCTGGAACCATTCCGCATCAGTCCACGTGCTGCCTGTGTCCTCCTCCCAGGCCCAGGCATGAGGCGGTTTATCCAAATTCGTTTGTAAGGCTGTATAAATCAGGGAATTGCCTCACCTCTGGTCCATAGCATTGGAGCACTTTTGCTCATAAGGGGTTATAGAGGGAGGTTCCATCTTGTTATTCCAGATGGTATTTAGAAAATGGGAGATTTGAGAGAATCTGAACCTTTCTGTGTCAGGCATGTCTAGCTTCTTCCTGCAGTGTGATAGGCCCTTATCTGTCCACCAGTGTAAGGCTTTTATGTTGAGACCTGGAGGGAAGTTCACATTATTGAAAAGATGGGTTAGTGGTTTCAGCGGAGAAATCAGTGAATGTTGTGCAAAAAGTTTGGTGCTTAAAGCAATGGAGTGAGATAGGGAAGGGGCCATTATGGCTGGCCTACTTTTAGGATTGGTCAATAAGAGGAAGTCTATTGTATGAAGGGTAATAGCTTTCCTTTCCATAGAGAGCCAGTCAGGCTTTGAAGCCTTTGAGAAAATGAATGAAAGTTGTGCCGCCTGATAGTACCCCCAAAGGTCTGCCAACCCCAAACTGCCCTGGGATTTCAGGCGTAAAAGGGATCTAGTTGGGCACCTATACCCCTTGTTGCCCCAGACAAAGCAAACTATTTCAGATTGAAATTTGCTGAGAAAGTGGTTTGTGATTGGGATTGGCAGGGAGCGAAAAAGACATAAGAGGCGGGGGAGGAGCGTCATCTTCACCGCATGCACCCTACCCAGCCAGGACAGACCATATCTAGACCATTTAACCAGATCCTCTCTACATTTGAGAATCATGGGAGGTTAATTTGCTTTAAAGAGGTTAATAATGTCTGGAGTTAGGTTTATCCCTAGGAATGGAATCGTAGCGGGGACCCATGCAAAGTCAAAGGTGTTAGAAAGTTGTGAAAGTAGATCGCTGCGGACTGTTATGTTTAATGCCATTGACATTCATATTGACCTTCAGGCCAGAAGTCTCACTTAAATCCCTCAAAATTTGATAAATCACAGGTGTCGAAATAATGGGGGAAGTTATAAAGAGGAGGAGGTCCCCTGCATAAAGCACACATTTATGTTCCTGTTCCCCGCACATAACCACTTTAACATCTGGGTTTGATCTAATTGCAATGGCCAGCGTCTCGATTGCTATTGCAAAAAGGAGGGGTGAGAGTGGGCAACCCTGTCTGGTACCCCTGCGGATATTGAAAGAGTCTGAGTATCTACCCATCAGACGCACCTGCGCTGATGGGTTAGAGTAGAGCGACTGTATCGATGGTCCGGCAGATCTGGGCCCTGTCTCCCAGGAATAAAACCCACCTGGTCTTTATGGATATATGCAGGGATGAAGCTAGCGAGTCTATTCGCTAATATTTTTGTCATCAATTTAATGTTGTTATTTATCAGAGAAATTGGGCGGTAATTACCCACTTCGCTCATGTCTCTGCCTGGTTTGGGTATTACCGAAATGTATGCTGAATTTAGGTCAGCATTTAAGGGGGTTCCTTCCCTAAGTGTGTTAAAAAAATCTCGTCAAGTGTGGGGCCAAGCAGAGGCCAAATTTTTTATAGTACCCGTTAGCGAAGCCATCTGGGCCTGGCAAGGAACCCACCTTCAATGATTTGATTGCCTCTAAAACCTGAGATTGGGTGAAAGGTTCCTCAAGGAGGTCCTTGTGCTCAGTCGACAGAGTGGGCAGTGATAGGGAGTCTAGAAAGGGATTCTGAGTTAGACGGGAGGAAGGAGGATTCAGTTTGTAAAGATCTGACTAAAACTGTAGGAAGGCTTCCATAATCTTGACTGGGTTCTGGGACAGATCTCCTGAGGGTAGTCTAATTTTGGGAAATGTCAGGGGGCGGGGTTTGGGGCTCAGTTTAACAGCAAGTCTCGTACCAATTCTGTCCTTTTGGGAATAAAATTTTGCCCCAGTCCACCTGAGGTGTTTTTCAGTTGCAGTAGTCAGGGATAGATTAAGGAGGGCCTGGGCTTTGTCCAATTTTGCAAGGGACTCTGGTGTGGGGTATTGTTTGTGTGCCTTAGCTAAAGCCCAAAAGTCCTCCAATAACTTAATTGTGTCTGCCCTAAGCTTAGATGTCATTTGAATCAGTTGCCCTCTAATCACGGATTTATGTGCCACCCAAACTGTCACCTAATTCCAGCAAGGAACACTGTACTGGGTCACTCAAAATGGATTCCTGCAAGCGCCAGCGAGGGGGGTCTCTGATGCCCATAGTTCTTTGTGTAATCAGTGTCACCATCGAGTGGTCAGACAATGGTGTATCAACTATTTTGGACCTTCTAATTAGGGGAATCGAGGAGGGTCGTGTGAAGATGTGGTCTATCCAGGCAAAGGAATTATGAGGTGCTGAATAGTGGGTATAATCTTTAGTGTGCGGGTTGATCTCTCTCGAGATATCGATCAGTCCTGCCTCGTGAAGCAACTTCGCAATTTTAGCGCTCTGTCTAGAGGGGCGCCTAGGTTTCAGTTTCCCCCCTACAGACTTCTCAATAAAAAAGTGGAAGGCCGTGTTGGAGTCTCCGCCTATAAATATCGTGGCCTTCAGGTGCGGTTGTAATTTATGTAAAAGGGAGTCAAAAAAGAATTGCTGCCCCTTGTTAGGGGTGTAGTAGGAGACATCACCTTCTGATTTAATATACTATATCTACAAGGGGTATACATAGCACTGGGAGGGGAAGTAGGGTCAGTTACTAAGTAAATTGAAAGTATAGTTATCTTTTACATTTTAGCCAAGCAAATCAAGCAAAGATACACAATTCTGTCTTGTCTAGTAAGACAAATTCTTTAATTTCCTCAATATAGTTCATGTGGTGATTGTTAAAACAGAAGATGATTTTCAGTGATGTGGTATGAGAGAATTTGTCTGCCTTAATAAAAGTATTTTGAGATTTATTTTTATAGTGTAAAAAAAGAACAGATAAACAGAATGGAAGCAATACTTTGCTTCCACACAGTAAAATGTATGCAAATAACCCTCTCCATTTGGCTAGCTTCTGTCGGATGAAAACCAGCAGCCGACTGACTCCTGATCAGCGCTCTTAGCCAATGGCGGATCATAGTATTCTGGCGGGGGGCCATCCCCCTGTCAGAACACAACAGCTCAGCAGGGAAAATCTATATACTAACTTTGCATAGTTACTACAGCGGCTCCGAGTGGAGCTGACAGTTTTTTTGTTCAACCCGCTGGGTTGAATGAAAAAAAAACTCATAGTGTGTACCAGGCTTAAGAAGCTGTTCTCAACAGTCATGAATAAGGCAGAATCACCACCAAATATGCAACAGACTTCCAATATATTGATTGCACCTTGGCTGGATCTCTATACTGCTGCTTTATAAATGAGACCCTAAATGTATGCTGAGATTCAAAAAGATGAGGTTTCTTAAACTGAACTGGAACCTTATTTTAAAATGTTAAAACTAAAGCCTAGTACATATTATGAGTTTGGTTATCATGCACAGCTGCACCAGATTTTGCACTCTCCAGTTTTAGTAAATAAACCCCTTTGTGTTTATGAGGTTCCATTAGCTCTAAAACAAATGTAAGTGAAAGAATAAAAAATAGACTTCCACTCCTACTCATAGAGCTGTCAATTGACATACAATGGTGATTCTGAAACGTTACACGCTCATGTTTTGGTTGTATTACTGAATTGTGGCTCTAATTAATAAGTGTTTAATCATGAATTCTTTGATACATAATAGGGGTTGATACACAGTGGTAATGTGGTCATTCACTAAGCATATAAATACAATATGCAAAATATATTTTTATAGGTGACGCCTTAGCTGTTAAATAACTGTCACCTGATGTCTACAAGTTGCAGAAGACTGCAAAAATGCACAATTTGACAAACTGTCTCTTGCATTACGGATATTTTTCATGTGTTACCCCTGTGTTTTTTTCTTTCCAAAGATGTGGTTTGGGCTATTTTTAAAATTAAAAATGAAAGGTTGTGCTTTAGAGAGGAAGTGCGCTGTGGCAGATAATGTTTAATCTTGAGTGCCTGAAATATTGTCTATAGGGTGTACACATGCCTAAATGTTCTATGTGCCCAGACTGCATATATGCCATTTGCTTGGAGCTCCTGAATAAGGAACATATTGTGGTAAGGGCTTGTATAATACTGTGCATGGTATAGTTAAATCTAATGGACATCACTCACAGGCCAAAAAGGCACCCATACCAGTTCACTGATGCACCCTAAAAGCCCACCTGCAATCTCCCACTCTTGTATTAGTGAGGAATTCACTGATGCAGGAAACATACTCGTTAGATTGATGGGTAAGAAATGTTGGAATTATTTTGGCAATCTATATAATGTACACAATTAAGTAAGCAGGTGAGCATTCAAATGAACCCATAAAGGAAAAAAAAGACCCCTTTTAGGATGAAGGGGGTTGCTGATAAGAGAATCAAGTGAATCAGAGGATTGGATTAACTATGCTAATATTCATGAAATTGGAATGAACCTCAGTTTGGGAAGCTAAATTTGCTTATTTCTATCTAACACAGTTTCTGTTCATGGCACCACTTTCACTATAATTGGACTTATACCCAAAAAAGGGATTGTAGATAGAAAAACTCTAGGCATGGGACTTTGGAGGCACAACAGTATTAGACTACAAAAAGTAAATTTGATAGGGGTATTTTATTAGAAAATTATAAAAAACAGTGGACACACATAGATTATTAAAAACAATTCAGGCTAGATGTGAACCCTAGTAGTAGTACACCATATGGATCCTATCCTGCAAATTTGTGTAGCATAGAGAGGGTTATAAATGTACACATATATCACTTAGTCCATATATAGGAGAAATACTTCCCCTGGGCATTGAACAGTAGACAGGTACATGGTTATAGCAGACAAAATGCAGCAGGTTTGATAATCCACGGTGAGATGTTCTCTAGTTGCTCTACATGTTTTGCGTTACGCAGAACGCTTCCTCAGGAGCTAGAGATTCAATTGGGTATGGTAAGGTTGCATAAACCTATCAATAGTAATTATATGCAGATGATCACAATTTGATCATGGGTATAGAGTATCTGAAATGAGTTGGAAACAGCAGTCGGCCACAGCCTGGAACCTCTCAAAAAAATGTAGCATCAGGTATCCATAAGAGGGAAAGCAGGGGCTTTATCATTGTAGTGCCTAAAGATAGATGAGAGGAAACACAGGGATGCGCCGTCCGATCTGGCAGAGACCGGTGCTGTGACCGCATAGATATATACCCAAAAAACATTTGCACAAGTCTGCAAAAAAAAATTCATTTAAAAAAAAAAAACATTTTTTTATTATTTGCTCATGCAGGTAATTTGTTTTTGAATTTAATGTAAACTATGAAACATACCTCATAATTCTATCTTTGCTGTAAGCTACAGATGCAGAAACCCCATGTGTGAACTTTTAAAATGTAGCATTCAAAGTAATGATGACATGCACAATGCAATAGCCCGTATGAACAAAATTTTACCATTCCTCCATTTGTAGTTCTTACAATGAGATGTATGTGTTGATTGGTGGCTATGAGTGACCAGATTCTGCACATTACTATTTAGCTCAGCAAATAAGCCAATCCTGACTGTAAAGTTCAGCTTAAAAATCTGCTAAATCAGCAATATTTTAAAACACTGACTTAAATGTCTGATATACATTGGTTTGAATAAAAAAAAGAAAGAAAATTGCCAAGACCAGCATATTTGAAGAGAATGTCAGCCTATCCAATAACAAGCAGTATTATTTGGCCTTATTATTTTGCATCCTGCAGTTAAAAGCACAAGGTACGAAACAAGTAGGAACCAATGATTCATGTGAATGGCTCTAAATCTGATTGGGATTTACAAGCTGTCACCATGGTGTAGATGCTGGCAGTTAGCCAGCTGAGTTTGGCACTGTGGATGAAGTAAAACTGAGCTTTAACTTTTGTTGTCTAAGGGAAACAGTCAGGCTAGGGACTTTTTTCCTTGACAGGTAATGCTTTATGTTGTAGGGGAAATAAAATATATTCATGTTCATTGCAGCATGAAATAAAAGCTTTTGGAAGGATGCATGGAATTCTCAGCCTTTGCTTCAAAAGTGTCTTTTGTGAACCCATAAACAAAATTACCTTCTGAGGAACTTCTTAATCAGTGAAGAGTGTAGCTGTTCCTCTTGATCTCCCCCCTTGGGTGGTCTCAGCCAGAGAGCAGCAGTCTTTCTGATGGCTTGACTTCTGAAAAGCTTACATAGTAGGATGCTGACAGCTGTAGACCCCTTTTTGTTAGGCATAACAAACATTTTGCACCGAGGACAGTGCACAGCCCAGCTTGCAGTATGCCCAATTAGAGAAGCTAAAATCTCATTTGTTTCACCGTGGGGGCCTCCGAAAGCACACCGTTTTGGCCTCATTACTGTATTTTTAACTTTACAAAAACAATTTCATTATGGAAATTAAAGAAGCTCATTTGGCTTTGGTGCATATGCAAAAACCTAATAAATTCCAATAGTATTCCATCTACCCCAGCATGGATTTTTGTTTTCACTTAATCAGAGCTAAAGATGTATGTTAAAGCCTTTTGTGGTGATTTACCAAATTGCCCATTATGTCATGCCAACTCCTGATTAAAAATAAAAACCTTTATCATTCCTAAGTTTTCTGCTTTAGATGAAATAATAATTTACTGAATGCCTTTGCTTTCAGTATTCTTGCATAGATGATGCACAGGTTACAGATTGCTCTTTCTCCAGATTTTCCCCTGTGCCTGAAATAAATAAAATGCTATTCATTAAAATATTTGAAGGTGATAGCTTTTAAACACCAATAAGCTTTTCTTTTCTTTTTTTTTTTTTTTAATTTACAGCTAGTAATAGGTCTACCTACTAGAATGGTTGCACATACTCTAAAGTTATTTAAAAGTCTATGAAAATATCGATGAGCAAATTGTATTGAGCAAACAGATCAGATGCTGGATATTTAATTTGATTTAATCAGCCTGATTTACTATCAGACTGACAGGTAAGCAATGCCTGTAAAAAAAAAAAAAAATATTTGCCAGTGGTGCTTGCACATGCAATAGCACAATGGAGAGAGACAACTCAATATGTGTCCGATATGTGCAAGTTAATGTATTTGCACCTGTGGCATTTTTTTTGCACCAAACAATTGTAAATCTATTAGCAAGACAAGGGCTACGGAACTGAAATATTGTATTGTGTTTTCACTGCTTATGTCATACACTTTCACAATTTTTCTTCCAGTGGCAGAGTGTGATTAGTGTAGAGTTTGTGAAAAGATTTTCACAGATCATGTGACTGATATTCTAAATAATTTCCCCCCTTCTGGCGCATCTGTGTGCAAATTAGCTGCCATTGAATCAAATTACGCCAACATTATCTCCATTGAAGTCTAAAGCCTAGTACACACTAAACATGCCATCTCTATAACGTATAGCCTGCTTTGGAGGAATAAGTGGTCCCAGGGGTTTCCCATATGACCTGACATAGGGGTGTCTGGACTTGAAACGTTCCATATTATCTGAGGAAACTAAATATGTCCAGATTATGGCTGTGCTATTACTAAGTCAGAAGTTATGAAACATGCTGAAATTTCATACTTATTCTACTGAGGTGTATTCAGAAAATTTACAGCCGAGGCCTGTTAGGTCTCTGAATGGGGAGGGTGACAGTTTTATGACAGGCCTGAACACTGCCCTTACAACAAATGTTTTCTACTGACCTAACCTGGTTCTGTTTTCTCTGTTGAGATAACCTTTTCTGTTGAACTTAAAAAGCTTTGAATTCCTAAGATGAGGAAGGAGGGAGTTCAGAGTTTTCTGTAAGGTTACATGGTTAGCCAAACTGTCATGGCTACTTCCACACAAGATGGCAGCTAGCTACAGCTTTTCATGTCCCGTACGTGATATCGTTACACCTCCCCCCTTAGGTGGTTGCATGGAAGGGAACTACAATTTCCCTCCTGACGCAACCGACTCCTGCGGGCTCGGCTTGTCGTGACAGCCCATCAGCATTGCCATGGGTGCTGCCTTTCTTATGCTGGATGGTGAAATCGTATTGCTGCAGAATTAGGCTCCACCGAAGTAGTTTGCCATTTTCCCCAGCAACACGATTTAGCCAGCTCAAGGGATTGTGATCTGTGATCACAGTGAAGTGCCGTCCATAAAGATACGTTTGTAACTTCTGGAGAGCCCACACGATCGCAAGACACTCCTTTTCGATTGTGGCATATGCTACTTCCCTGGGAAGCAGCTTCCTGCTCAGGTAGAGGATGGGATGTTCCTCTCCGGCCTCGTCCACCTGACTCAGGACTGCACCCAATCCAAAGGCAGAGGCACCTGTCTGCACAAGGAAATGGCGGGTGAAGTCTGGAGCCTGCAGCACAGGTGCGCTGGCCAGTGCCTCCTTCAAGGCCTGAAATGCCTGCTCACATTCTGGTGTCCAAGACACCACCTTGGGCAGTTTCTTTTTGGTTAGGTCAGTCAGAGGTTTGGCCAGGCTACTATAGTTACATACAAATTTCCTATAGTAGCCAGCGGTCCCCAAGAAAGACATAACCTGCTTTTTGGTTTGAGGGGTAGGCCAGGCCAGGATGGCCTCAACCTTCCCTGTCTCGGGTTTCAGGGTACCTCCTCCTACCTGGTGTCCCAAGTACTGCACATCAGTCATGCCAATCTGACACTTACTGGCTTTTACAGTCAGATTGGCAGCTGTCAGTTGGTCCAGGACCTTTGACAGGTGCACCAGGTGTTCTTCCCAGGTAGGGCTGAACACGGCGATGTCATCCAGGTAGGCTACGGCAAAGGTTTCCAGCCCCTCCAGTAAGTCATTCATGACTCTCTGGAAGGTAGCTGGGGCATTCTTCATCCCAAACGGCATGACGGTAAACTCGAACAATCCGAATGGGGTGATGAAGGCCGACTTTTCCCGAGCCTCAGGGGCCAGAGGAATTTGCCAGTACCCCCTGCTCAGATCCATGATTGTTATATAACGGGCGGCCGCCAGCCTATCTAACAACTCATCAATCCGGGGCATGGGGTAGGCATCTGCAGTAGTGATGGCATTCAGCTGCCGGTAGTCCACACAGAACCTGGTCGTCTGGTTCTTTTTGGGGACCAAGACTACCAGTGGCGCCCAGACTGTCCGAGCTCCCTGAACGACCCCTAACTGCATAATTTCCTCAGTCTCCTTTGCCCCGCCTGTCTGCGCCTCCTGCAAGGCAAGGTGGGCTGCAAGGGTGAGGGGAGGATACACCCGGTCGCCCACCTTGTGGACGCCATGGGGTGCCCTCCCAGGGTTTCCCATGACCCAAACACGGCATGCTGTAAGCACTGCCAGCATCATGGGTGCCTGGAGTGGAAGGAAAGGTGAGTGGGACTGGAGGCCTAAGCCCACTCCCTGAGTGTCAGCTATCACTTCTACCAGGGCACCTAACTCTTTCCGTTCAGGTATATGGTCTCTGCCAATGACAGGCGCTGTGCTGGGACATTGTGTGAACATCAAGTTAGGCCACAAACCATTGTGTTTCACTCCAACCCTGGCCTTCCTGATTTCACCTGGACCTTCACAGACCATATCAGGTGACACCTTCAACACATTCCCCTTAGGCTGACTGGACACAGTGAGCAACTGTTTAACCCTTTCAGTCTCCAGGCCTCCTGCCTGTAGACCAGTACAGCCTCTCTGCCCACTGTCCCTATCATGCTTTTGTTTATTTTTCTCAGCAGGGGAGCTAACAGCTGGCCTGCTGAACACTGCAAAGCCTTTGTCTCTCAGCAGTGCTGGCTGAGGCGTGGGACTACAAGTACCAACCAGCCGTCCTGTGACACACAAGGACAACTGCTGGGGTGTAGTCAAGGCAGAATGCTCTGGGTCAGAGTCAGGAATGGGGCCACCTGGGCCACTCCTGGGCTCTGCCGCCAGAGACTCTATCTTCTCCACCCTCCCAGCATTGTGGGTGACCTCCAACAACGACATAACATCATTACATTCAGTAATTACATTCTTAACATCAGCTACACAAGCATTTGATATTGGCACATGCAAGGGGGCCTCCTCTCCTTCTGTAGGTGAAGAAGACCCCTGAACCTCCACTCCACCCTCCCCTCCCTCTGTCCATCCACAGGTTGCCCAGATATTACCCCAACATCTGTAAACAGTACCTTGGTAGGTCCAGAGAGTTCCGTGGGAGCATCCTGGGTGCTTTTAGCAGGGGCATAGTAAGAAACAAGGGTACCTAAATCAGCACCCAACAACACCGCAGTGGGGATCTCCTCCGAGACTCCCACTTCTCTCATCCCACTTCCGGCACCCCAATCAATGAAAACATAGGCACGGGGTACTCGTGAGCGGGTCCCCCCGACTCCGGTGAGGGTAAAAAACTTTCCAGGGATGATGTCCCTTCTTTCTATCACCTCTGGTCTGACCAAAGTGACTTCAGCTCCTGTGTCCCGGAAACCAGTACCGATTCGGTGGCCCACGGTGACTGGCTGCAAGTTGGCGGTGGTTACCCGAGTTTTCCTGCGGACGAACAGCACGGAAGAAGGGTTGCTGGCCGGATGGCCAGGTGATGTCATCTTCTTCTGCTCAGGGCACTGCATCCTGAGATGTCCGGCTTCCCCACAGTTGTAGCATTTGCGTTTGTCAGTTAGGAAGGCCTTGGCTCCAAAAGCTGCAGGTTCCGGCTGCTGAGGAACTTGGTTGGTAGGCAGAGGAGGGGTTGCCGTGTGCGATTTCCCTCCTTTCCAGCCATTCAGAGGAGCCTTGCGATGGTCAGATACCCGAGAGTGGATATAGGTATCTGCCAGTTCTGCTGCTGCTTTGGCAGAGGCTGGCTTTCGCTCCAGCACAAACTGTCTGACGTCTGTAGGACAGATGTGCAAAAGTTGATCTTCAATCATAAGATCTTCCAGGGATTCAAAAGAATCGGCTTTCAAGCCTTTAGTCCACTGCCGGAATGTGGTGCGTAAGCGACCTACCACATCCATGTATGAGTCCCCAGGCCCCTTTTGCAAGGACCTAAAATGCTTCCGGTACACTTCCGGGGTTCGCTGAAACTTTTGGATGATTGCAGCTTTTAGGGCCTCATAATCGTCGCACTGCTCTTCTGACAGTTCGACATAAGCATCCAGGGCCTTGCCTCGTAGCCTGGCGTCAGGTACCGGGCCCATTGTGCTGGGGGCAGATGGTACTGACGGCAAGTTTTTTCAAACGACAGTAGATACACGTCAATATCACTGTCCTTTTCCATAACTGGAAACTTGGCTGCCGGGGTCACTGGCAGAGAGGCATCCCTGTGCTCTAGGGATCCGAGGTTCTGAGCTGCTGGAGCCTAGCCATCTCCAGTTCGTGCCGACGATCAGCCTCCCTCTCAGCCCTGCGTTCCTCTCGCTCGGCCTGGCATTCCAGAAACTGCAAGTACACCACAGGATCCGTCTCCCTGAGGTTTTGTAGAGTTTCTTGCATTTGAAGAGAGTCTATGATGGTTTCAGGCAATCTGATGCTAGCCTGCTCTTGTGGTGGCTTGGAGGTAACAATCCGTGGTATTCCAGTGTCAGTCTCTGCTTGCCCATCTGGTGAGGCCGCCTCTGAACCACTGGGCTCTGGAGTAGCGGAAACCCTTTCTGGTCCAGTTTCCCCCAGGTTCTGGTCTGCACGGATATCAAACTCCTGTAAGGCATGTATCAAGCCTTCACGATTTTTGCCACCGACATCAATTCCTCTTCCTGTGCACTCAACAGCCAGTTCATTCTTGCTCATCTTTTTATATGCTGATAACCCAGACATTTTGCAAGCAGAAGAGATAGAACAGAAAGAAGAGATAGGAAGAAGGTGTAGGAAGGAGCTGTTGCTGTATGTCTCACTTGAAAAAATAAAAATCAAAAAAATATGCACCAGCTTGTCTCTAAGGACTGTTTCCACAAAGGTTACAATCCTTCAGTGCAGAGCTAATTCCTAACAATGCACTGAATGCTCTTAATGCGAAACTATCCCACCGCTGCCAGCCAATATGTGACGAACGCGGGTGTCAGATCCCCGCCCTCCTCGCTAAGTTGCAACGAAGGACCGGCCAACCTCACACCACGCTGTCACTTACGTAACAATGCCACTCTCAGCTGCGCCCAGCACAAAGATTTTCCAGCTTGTGGGACCACAATCTAGGTGCGAGCAACCTGAGAGTGATTGTCACTGGGCTAATTACACAATTAACTATTTAACTGCCACCACCCCCGTTTAAAAGACCGAGCCGGGGGAGACTCGTAATTTTAGCAATACCAATAATAATTTAGAATAAGCGTCTGCCACACACACTGCCACCACAGACAGGTTTGCTCAGAGTCTTACTCTACAACAGTAGCGCCCTTCAAGAGGCAGGTTCGTTTATAGCTTGCATTAAGAGCTTTAGAGACAAGATTAACACTTTTCAACATAAGGGTTTATTATGAAAAGGTCAAAGTTGATGCAAATAAAATATTTACAGAAGAAAGATGTTTCAAAAGATAAAGACAATATACAGCCACAAAGCAATAAGGTAGAATTGGGAAGGAAGAATACTTGCAATTAATGTCCGAGGGTTGATCAGAGTTCGATCGATGAGCTAGGTAATCGGTTCTCAACTTGGCAGATGTTTCTTCTTGGATGGTAAAAGGAGAACTGCCCGTTGTCTTGGCATCTCCTCTTTTCTGTCAAATCAAAGGGGGTGTTGACAGCGACCAGTAACCAATCATCTGGTCAGCTTGTTTCGGGGTTAGTTGCTGGGAGGTGTCTACACTCATGACCACGTCCCAGGTAGATTTTGTAATACATATTCATATATCTGCATCTATAGTGTTTACAGACTCCAAATATCCATCATATTATTCAACTTGAGATTTCCTTCAAAACAAGTCTAAACATGCCATCTCTATAACGTATAGCCTGCTTTGGAGGAATAAGTGGTCCCAGGGGTTTCCCATATGACCTGACATAGGGGTGTCTGGACTTGAAACGTTCCATATTATCTGAGGAAACTAAATATGTCCAGATTATGGCTGTGCTATTACTAAGTCAGAAGTTATGAAACATGCTGAAATTTCATACTTATTCTACTGAGGTGTATTCAGAAAATTTACAGCTGAGGCCTGTTAGGTCTCTGAATGGGGAGGGTGACAGTTTTACGACAGGCCTGAACACTGCCCTCACAACAAATGTTTTCTACTGACCTAACCTGGTTCTGTTTTCTCTGTTGAGATAACCTTTTCTGTTGAACTTAAAAAGCTTTGAATTCCTAAGACGAGGAAGGAGGGAGTTCAGAGCTTTCTGTAAGGTTACATGGTTAGCCAACTGTCATGGCTACTTCCACACAAGATGGCAGCTAGCTACAGCTTTTCATGTCCCGTACGTGATATCGTTACAGTATGTACTTGGATTTAGTCTAAAAAATGCTCAGTGACATTACATCACTCAGGATACCCCATGCTGTGTTAATAATTCTGCAGTGTCGGGAATGTGGCATTTATCAGCAGTGATGTGTTGGGTACAGAATTGCATATAGCACAACTCTATGAACAATTTTGCTTACAACACTGAACATAGTAACTCTTCCTGGATTACAACGGGGGCATTATTATTCTTTTTGTATCTGGTCCTTAGTAGCAGTGGAGAGATGGCACTAAAGGCAGCACTTTGTAGAGAAGAAGAAGTTCCTTTGTCTGTGCATGCTCCAAAACGTGTTACTGCCCACCACCTTCACCTGATGTCACATTGGCCGCAAGCGTTCCAGCTTGGTTCCAGGACCCAGGCGCCTTATTGCATCTTCACCTCCTCGCCAATCTATGTAACCAGAGACTCTGTCAGCTGCAGGATGGCTCTCTCTCTCCCCCAGAAAGATGAGGATTACAGCAATCCGCATGAGGACAAATCCCATTGTGCCTGTAATAAATCTTTTAACCACTGCACTTAGAGGCACCTTTCTCTTTTCTTTAGGGGGTAATGATGATGTTTCTGATGTTCAGATGCCAGATATAGCAGCAATAAAGCTAGGGAAGGGCACATCATTAGGAATGCTGGTCATTTTTAGGATAAATACCACACTCCTCCTTCTTCCAGCTCCTCTATTTCAACCACACCCACTATACAAGATTCACCTGGGGATGAAAGTTGTTTGAGCGGTGTCAGAGGTTTACTCTTCCAGTGGGAAAGAGGGTCAGTACAGTGTCACACAGAGTAGGGGCAAGTATAGTCTTGCTCAAATTCATCTCACTCTGCCATCTCCAACTGTAGTATTCAGCAGGTAATTTTCTTTTCCCCAACTGATGAACAGAAGAAGTAGTATGCCCCCAGCAGCTCAATGCCAGCTTGGTAAAATCAATGCCTTTACAGCTCCTTCTTTTTCCAGCTGGTGGATTCAGCCTTTCCTGCTCTCCACCCTCGCGTGGAAGGTAATTTTTCCAGCCCACTAGGGAACACTTCTGTCAGGCAGGAAGGATGGAGAACACGATTGAATCTAGTTGTACTGCCATGCATACATACAGTTGGTGATGGTGACAGCGAAGTTGCTTCCACCTCCCTCTCAATGCTGCCTTTGAATGAATTTTCCTCTGAACCACCAGTCCCCCACAACGGGCAATGGCTCAGGCAAAATAATGCTACACAATTTTCAAGCTTGTATGCCTAGGGGACAGGAGCCACGCTGGGTCAGACTCAGAGGTAGTTAACCCAACACCATGTGCCAGAAAAGGTCATGCGTGACAATGACACTAACCTTTGACAGGGAACATTACCTGGAACATATCCTCAACTTCACAATGCAGGTACCTTGATTTACAATATCGTTTGAAGCAGGCCAGAAGGGTTTGTAGCCATTTCAGGTGGTATGTAAGAGTGAAATTCAGTGGGATTTGTGATCTGTGACATAGCCACCGAATAAAATTCAAACTTGGCCATGCTTCAGTGGCTGCACATGCAACAGCGGGCTGCAAATAAGTATTTGTATTAGTATGGCAGAAAATAGCTGGGGACAATGTCTTTCTCAGCAACCCAGAGGACTTACGTTCCTCTGCCTCAAGAAATATCTGGAGAAGGAACCTGGTAACCTGTCTGTAGAGGCTGGTAGTATACTGTCTCATGGACAAGATTGCTTGGAGCCTGCTGCCATTGAAAGGGGGAGCAATTGTACCAGGCAATCAGAACAGGGAGTACATTGGGTCAAGGGAAGATGTTGACTCCAATACATTGGCAGAACCAAGCGATCCATGCAGGTTCGCCTCGGAGAACATATTACCAACATCAGGACGGGTTTCAAACACCATTCTGTCTCCAAACATTATGACAGATTCCATAATCGTGATCCAGCCAATACCACCTTTTTGGCTATTGACAAATATAGTGCCCATTGGAGGGGGGATCTTTGGTTAGAGAACTGTCAAGGCTGGAGATGGCCTGGATCCACAGGGTACAATGTTATACTCTGTATGGACTTAATGAGGACACTGATGTTAATGTCTTTATAGATAATAGTTAATTCATTATTTATATGTGTGAACCAGTCCTGAGCTCCCAGCTGTCCCCAGGGGTATGGTCAAGGGGCTTATTTTTCTGGTCCAAGGCTCTTGGTATCCATTATGATATCTCACTAGGGGGTTCCTTACTTATACCTGCCATCTTAATAGATGGATGAAGGCATATATATCCCAAAAGCAGGGCAAAGTATTTTGGGCAAATTCGCTAGTGATATGCATGTCTTACTAAACCATTTTTATAATCAGTTATTGGCACTTCAAGAGCTATTTTGTTTTTTTCTTTCTTTTTTTCCCCCTCTTTTTCATTCATTTTTTTCAATTTTTGTTTTGGTTTTTTCTCTTTTTGTACAAACAGGTAAATAAATTTTTTTATCTTAAGTTTGTATTGTTTTCTTTTTTTAAATCTTAATAAAAAAGTTTTTTCAAAACAAATTCTTTTTTAGGATATAGATCGGTAGTCTATTGGGAATATGGTTATGGGAAATACCTGGCAAGTTGCTATAATACACAGGGACGGACCATCATAAGGGCCATGGATCCTGCATCAATAATGAATATTCCTAAGTTTTATCTATTATATTAACACTCATGTTAAAATGCTTTTAAAATAATCCCCTTGAGCTAATATCCAATGTGACAACATTTACAGCATATAGGTCATAGCTTTATATTTGATTGCAATTGCCATCAGTTGATTTCTATGGTTTTCTTTACACTATTGGCAATGGCCCCTTTCCAAGATGGCGGCAATTGCATCACGGACGCTCATACCTCAGGACTGGGCGTTTCTTTCTCTGTTGTATGGAACATAAAAGGTGGCGAGTCAGCACACTGCCCGTGCCCCTGGACGACGTCAGTTTTGACGAAACGACATAGGGAGAGCAGCGTGCTGATGCCACCATTACAGCCTACTGTCCCGGAAGATACAGGCGATTTTTTTGTGAGAGCCGGCCGGGTCGGATGTTTTGTTTGATGCCTATTTTATCGTTTTCCATGTAAGTGCAACACTTTTTATTATCATTAAAGAATCATACAATTTTATACTATGGGAGCTCTTTTCTTTCTATATTCGGTTGCTGGCTGACTGAGAGAGGCTTGAGAGAGATTAAAGAGAAGAGGAAGTGTTTTCTAATCGTTTGAATAAGAGACTGTGGCTGGGTCATAAGCCAAAAAGTGGAACTGATCTCCTGATAAGAGATCTGGGCAGCTGGTAGGGGGCTGTGATTTTACACGTGGATGGACTTTCCTATCTCACATCACTACTTTCTATGGTGCTTTTCAAGTTTGATGTCACCTGTTATGTAAATGAAAGACTTTATTATATCCTGACTGAAGATCAGTCAACAGCATTTCCAGGTCACTTCTCTCAGAAACTAATAACTCCCACATGTATTTTATTAGGATGCGATATTCTTTCTATGATGCGATTATTTGCAACATGGTTGAGTGAGAGTACTGTGTATTATTTAGAAAATTACATTTGTTTATTTTTCATTACATTTAATTATATAGCACCAATCATGCTACTACATTTTGTATCTGGTCTCATTTGAGCGCAGTTTTTTAGTTTAACATTTTGCTAATTGTGGGTATCTCACATTTTAAACTGCAGCAAGACCTCCATTACTTATATTTTTCAAAATAGATGGGTAATCATAACCTTGTCTCCCTTGGAAATATATATTTTTCTGACAGCGCTGTATTTTTAAATTTATAATAGATGTTGACACCCCTCCAACAGACAACCCATTGATTAGAAAAATGTGAATGGACCACTGGCCAGAGCTAAACCAGTATGCAATTGAGATACTGGGCTGCTCAGCAGCTAATGTCCTTTCTGAATGTACATTTATAGCTACAGGGGGCTTTCTCATAGAAACAGGGTCTTTCTGTCCTCAGTTGACCACAATTGACCAGTTAACAATTGTTAACCTGAACCCCTTCTGGATCAGCAACAAGTACCAAGTCCCTTGCCACAGATGCTGCAGATTAAATTATGGGCAGGATTTTTCCACCCAAAGTATTTATTTTCTGTACAGCCTACGACCCTCCTTTCATTGGCTCAGGCCTGAAATAAATCCTACCTTCTGGCCATCTCTTGCCCCCATAAGCACACCCAGCCACCATTAACATCTCCTTCTTTCACCGCTGGCCTGGCTCAGTTGCTGCAAAAGGCACTTTTAACACATCAAAGCCAATTTTTGGACATGGGTGCAATTCTTTTTTTTTTTTTTCCTCTTATTTTTTGGAAGATGCAATCTGCTTGTTCTAAACGCTGACATAT
Organism: Lithobates clamitans; assembly: GCA_037952925.1. NCBI lineage: Eukaryota > Metazoa > Chordata > Amphibia > Anura > Ranidae > Lithobates > Lithobates clamitans. The sequence goes on from JBBGZY010000656.1 coordinate 3,428,186, forward strand.
ATCAGCTTGCCCAAATAGGCTTACAAAACTGTGGTGCTAATCTGTTAACATGTACTGCCTTAATTCATTCTTGGGGGGGGGGAGAAAATCATTTCTTATTTCTAGCTGCAGTCTTTTTGCTCTCCCCCTCAAAAAATAGATTGCAAACGTAGTAATACATTTGTCAAATATTTCTTTATTCAGTTTGTAAAAAAAGAAGCCACATTTTTGCTTTCTGATGCAATCTGCGTACTCTTTACAGAAATTGTGGCCTATCCCAATGAAGTCTTCAAACGTGTGGTGCAATTCTGCACAATGCTTATAATTTCAATTGTATACAAAAAGAACATCATTTTTTTGTTCCAGTTGCACATTCAGAAATCACAGCTTGATCATTAAGGCTTGATATCTGTGGTGCAAATTTCTAAGCTTTTTCTATCTTCAGTCTCTGAAACAAGACATTTTTCATTCTAAATGCAATTTGCTCACTCTCTCCCTCAGAAATCTTGGTCTATCAAATAAAGACTTCAAACATGTACTGTGAATTTTGTGCAAATTTTTGCTTTTAAATTTGAAACAGTATTTAAAAAAAAGGCTTAATGTCTGTGGTGTTAAACTGTACAATGTTTCCATCTTCAGTCTTCTAAAAAAAATTCACTTTTAATATGCTTGCCCTCTCCCCCAGAAATCGTAAATCATACAAGAAATGCTTAAAAGGTACATACTGCCTAAAAAAATAATTTCTGTTTTTCTTGCTTGTGGCTCAATTGTGGCTATTCATTTTAATTTTGTTACATATAACAACTGACAAATCTCTCAGTCTGCGAGTGTGGCCTAGTAAAACACTAACATGGTATAGTGTGCAGCCTGCCCATGATCAATTAAATATTTTTGTCGCTTGACTAGTAAATATAAAACTTTTATTTTTATTTTTTTCAAAATAACATATGCCTCATCTTAAGAACATGGGGATATGACCTCAAACTAGCAGGAGGAAAGTTCAAAACCAATGTTATAAAGTATTATTTTACCAGAGGAGTAATTAATGCTTGGAATAGACTTCCAGCAATGGTAGTGTCATGGTTATGTAGTAATGTTTGTCTGTCAGCTTACCTCTCCATGTGTTCAGATTAAGAGGCCAGCCACACTCACCTGGCTGCTTAAGTAACTTCTCCTCAAAGCATGGCTCCACCCCAGCCCCTATCTGGGAACTCTATATTAACCTGTTCACTGCAAGCCAGCTCTGCTGATCAATATTGTGTGTTTAGCTTTCGTGTGCGACTTGTTGTGTCTTCTACGTCTGATTCCAGTTACCGATCTTGGCTTGTTCTTGTATCCTTACCTGCTTGTTACCCCGATCTTTGACTATCCTTACTTGCTTGTTGCCCCGACCTTTGGCTATCTCCTGACTATCCTTTGTTGTCGCTGTCTGCTGCTTCCACTCTACCTCCCTGTAGTCTACCGTGAGCGTGAGATGGGAGGCCCTAGGGGTTGCGACCTGGAGCCAGACTGCAGCTAAATCAATCCCCACCACTAGGGGCTTCTGGTGAACACCTGTTGGCTCTTAGACATTGCGCCCTGGAAAATTTCATGCTGTAGCTTCCAGTATTATCCGTGTAGGTACTACAGAGTACCTGCTCTCCTGTATATCCTAGAGCACCATTTGCAGCAGTCAGCCATAGGGTCCACTACCTTGCAGTGCACTCCAGACCCCAACGGGGTGCATCTGTCAGTCATAAGGTCTGTGTGGAGGCAGGGTGTCTGCTCCTTGTTTGCTGAAAATGTCCAGGTATTCGTGGTAGGAATCTGGAATTACTTGACATAACTCGGGATCTGCGTCCATACACAGCAAGGTTGCAGGTATTGGTGGGGAAGTTTACAAACTGTGTTTCTGGCAATATGGTGACAGGAACTTGACACTTCCAGATTCTCAGTCTATACGTGGGTTGTGGGCCTGTAACCAGGGTAGGCCCAAGATGATGGGAAATAAGGGTGAAGAGATTGCATCCAAACGCAGCAGCTCTTGATGGTTGGTGAAAGAGATGATCAGCATCGGTGGGGTCTCCTTGGTTACCAGTCCAGATTTAATGTGAGACCCACCGCCAGGAATTCAGTGAGCCCCTGTTCTCTGGTTTGTAGAGGAATGTGTTGCTGTCAGGTACTTACCAAGGCTGAGATACTGAGAGCAGCTCCCCTTGCAGCTGAGTGCGTTCTACCCGTAAAGGTGGCACAGAGGGTATAGGGCACAAAGAGGCATGGGTTGCCAGCAGGTAGAAAAGGCTTGCATAGAGATCTTCTGAAAGAGAGAGGAACTGTGCAGGGCGGACTTGACACTGGACTGGATGAGAAGCCCAGCCGGGGCTCTGACACTTTGATCCAGAAATGGAGACTGGAGCAGAGTCTGCGGAGGAGGCCAAGGGGCAAACACAGGGATCAGGCAGTGGAGAAGTCCTTTAGGCAAGCCAGGGTCATAAACACGGATAAAGCAATAGAGAAGTCCTTCAAGCAAGCCAGGGGTCAAACACAGGGGTCAGGTAATAGCGAAGTCCTTAAGCAAACCGAGTGTCAAACACAGAGATTAGGCTAATAGAGAAGTCTTTAAAGCAAGCTGAGGGTCAACTGCTGGAGAGATTCAGAGGAGGTCAGGGTCAATCCGGGTCACAACAGGCAGGCACAGGTACACAGAGCTTGGAACAGGAACACTGGAAGCGGAAACGACAACCCAGCAATTAAGCAAGGGGCTGAACTGCCTTTTATAGGCCCGCCAGGGGGATCTCACGTTGTGTGCACTATGGCGTGCACACTCCCATGCCGATGCACCGCATCGTGCACCTGTGTGCACTGGCCTGCTGTATTATGCACCCGTATGCACCTTAGCGCTACTCTGCAGCGCAGGCGCACAGTGAAACACAGTTTCTGCTATTCCTCTGACAGTTGCTGAGCTGCGAAGGACTGGTCGATTAAAACAGTTGCAAGCTCCAGAATCAATAATAGCGGTCACTGATACGGTTCTTCCCGGCAGTTGGAAGGAAACAGGCAGAGTCAATGAAGAATGAATCAGGCCCAGTTGCATGGGTTCAGGCGCCTATGAAGCGGGAAAAGGGGAGCTTCCAAGAGCCGAGTTAGGAGGCGTAGGGATTTTAGGTACATTTCAGACCTGCGTTCTCATAGGCAGCGGTCAATCTGAATGGACGAAGTGATGAGGGCTTCCAGAGAGCTTGGCACCACGACCTGAGTGAGCTCATCTTTCAGGCTTTCCGAGAGACCCAAACAAAATTGATGATGCGGGGCTGCATCATTCCAGCTGGTGTCTGCACTCCAGCGCCTAAAGTCAGTGACATAGTCCTCGGCCACTCTGCGGCCTTGCTGGAGTAAATGTAGAGTGGCCTTGAGCAGTGGAGGTACATTGTGGGTAATCTTAAATCAGTGCCATGGTGTCAAAGAACATTTGCATGGTGTTTAGTTGTGTGTTGTTTTCTTCTAAAAACCGGTGGGCCCAAGACTGCGGTTCCCCTTGGAGGAGGGAAATAATGAATCCCACCTTGGTGGTTTCCAGGGAAAAAGTCTGTGGCTGGAGAGTAAAGTAGAGTTGACAGGCATTATGGAAGGCTCTAAATTTACTCCAATTACTGGAAAACCTCTTGGGAGTGGGGGTAACATCATTACTGTATGGCTGGCTGAAGCCCTAGTTTGGGTGGTGGAAGCAGGATCAGATGCGGGAGCTGTGGTTGCTGATGTGGACAGGGACTGTAACCGCTCTTCCAGATGCACGTATCCTTCCTGCAGCGACTTAACCGCTTGCGTAAGAGCAGCAAGGTGCTGACATGTTTCATCCACTGGAGAGGGTCCTCTTGTAGGCTCAGACATGGATATTTGGTATTGTTACGTACCTGGGGCGTGAGCCTGATGTGCAGAGGAAGGTCTCTTGTACAACTCTGGCTTTCGGTCTGCTGGCATTGGTACATAAGCCACAAGAGCATGGTGGGGTAGGAGTGCCTGTAAACAGTTCAGTAATCCATGTACTAGTGGTGGTCAGCAGGCAGGCAGTAGCTGAGCTGACACGATGCTTGACTGGTGGCAGGCTTGGGATGAACAACACAGAGCAGTACCAGACCAGGCTTGCAGGGCTGGGAGCTGTAGCAGACTGGATGAGCGAGATACAGGGTCAGGCAGGCCGAGTCGGTAATAATCGGGCAGTTAAGGCATAGATGGTAGGCAGGAGGAAGTTCAGGTCACAAGCCGAGTAGTACCAGGAAATCAGCAGACAGAATCAGCAGGCAGGATCAGAGTCTAAAGACAAGCCCGGTCAAGACATGCAGCAGACAATCACAGATAATGACAAGCTGGATCAGGATCAGAGGTCACACAGGAAACAACACAGAAGCTGCAGACCAAACAGCAATGAAACCCTGTAGGAGCCTTGTTTAAATAGCCCTCCTGGCATCAGCATTAGTGACAGACGTGCGCCTAGAAGCACTGGTGCACATGCGTGTGCGCAGATGTACTGATGCCCTAGTGCACGCCGGGTGCTGACATGGAGAACCTGACAGTGACCTAATGTGTTGAATAGTTTTGTATGTATTCTTTTGTTTTCTGAGCATGTGTAGTCTTGCTCATACGATTTTTTTTATATAAAAACTGTACCAATGAAATGAAAATCCGACGTTGAGTTCACATACAACAAAAATTTTATAGTCTGCACATTCAGCTTTTGCCTGAGAAAAAAAAGTGAAATGGGCTGTCGAGAGCACCGTACTAACGATCCGAAAATCAGCAGACAGGTCGTCGTACACATTTTTCCATCCAATTTTCGTATTGTGCGTATGGGCCTTAAGTCTCAAAAATTGCCCAACTGATATGCCTCTTAGTGTGTGCTTAGGCTGGCTAGAATCAGCTCTCAACAAAGCATTACCTGCAGGTTTTTTCTATACAGACTAGATATGACCTTGCTCCCCATGCCTGTCAGTGTGACATCCAGGAAATTAATGGATTTGAGAACCCAGTGTCCCATGAACCATAGATTGAAATTGTTATCATTCATGTAAAACAACCAATTATCCAAACTGTTCACATCACTAGAGACAATGAAGAGCAGGTCGTCTATATAGCGACAGTAAAACAAAGTATCCGAGTGACAGGGACTGTCGAATCCAAAAATGCGGGACCTCTTTCACCATCCCAAAAAAGTTGGCCAAGGAGGGTGAAAATTTTGCCCACCTAGACGCCCTGCATTTCAGGAGATAGCAGTCCCCGTCGAACATGAAGAAATTATGGGTGAGTAGATTTTCTAGACTAATACTGTTGGATATGAGCTTGTTGTCAGAAAATCTGACCGTGTGTATGCTCCATCGAACATTTGCTGTCGGACTTTCCCCCAACAAATGTTTGCTAGCAGGTTCTCAAATTTTCCGCCAACAAAACGTTGTCGGAAAGTCCGATCGTGTGTATACAAGTCCGCGCACAAAAGTTCACGCATGCTCGGAATCAAGTACGAGCTGGAAGCCCTCGGTCTTGTAAAACTAGCATTCGTAGTGGAGATATCATATTCGTCACATGGCAAATTTTGAAATCTCTCAATGCAGCGCATTCTCTTCTTCTTTATAATGCTATAATAATGAAGTTGCTTTGCACCATTATTATTTTTTAACCTCAAAGTCAAAGATACAACTATGTTGGTGTCCCTTGTTAGTTTGACACTGTATTTTTGAAATGTACCTGCCTACTCACAAAAAACTGTCCTTTTTGAAGTAAAACACATAGCTAAGTATTTGTCAAAACTAAAATTAGAAATTTAATAGGGGTTTAATAGTGAAGCCTTTGTACCCCAGGACAGACATCAATTATTTGACTGTCAAAATTGGTAACCTGAGGAGTCCATTTAATAGGGAGCACAATATCGTCCGGGACTCCGTGAGATTGGGAGCAGCAGCAGATGGCATATGTGGTGGGTTGGGTGGCTGTGGTGTTGGTGGTGTTGCTGGAGGTGGTGGAGGAGTATGGTCCAACTCACACAGGTGAGTTTTATTTGTGAGTTCGCCCCTCTCCTCTTGTTTAGGGCCTTCAAAATGATTTCCGCAGTAGCCTGGCAAAGGAAAACAGTCACTGACTCCTCCAGGTTCCTCGCCTTCCTGGTCCTTTTAGTTGGAGGATGGAGGGGAGGAACCTAGGTTTCCATCAGGCTGCTTGTCACGGCCACCTCCTGGCTGAGACTTTCCTGTGTATGAAAATGGTACATAGTTTTAGTTTTTTGGTCATCAATCACACACAATTTTTAGCTCATGACTGTTGCAAATTGAATGTTACCAAATAGAAAAAACTATCATTCTGACCCCAGCATTTTTCATTCTTGTCCCAATCATTTTTTGGCTACTACTGTCTATTGATATGTAAACCCCTTTGTTAAATCAGAAATTAGTGATCAATAACATCTAGTTAACATCATTCAATTTTTGACAAGAAATATGTTCAACAATGCTATACCTGGCTCAAGCTGGGCTCCTCCACATCTTCTTCCTGGGTGGAAGGCCTCAGATAATGTGGAAGGAAGTGTTGAAGGAAGTGTAGATAATGATGGCCTGGGTTCCGTCTGGTCTGACAAAAAACACAGTCTGTCAACATATACGTCATCTGCTGCTGCTCCGGATCTCATGGAATCCTGGACCTTCTAGTGCTCCCAATTTATGTGCTCCTCAGGCTACCAATTTTGGCCTTCAAATAGTTGATGTCTGCCGTGGGATACACTAGCTTCACCAGTTTATTTAGTGCTGTCTTCCTCTTTTGCTTGTTGGAGTAGTCCCTGCATTGGACTTGCCAGACACATGGCAGCTCCCTGTACATGTCTAGGAATTTGGGCAGAAAGTCTGGGTCAGTGAATTTATCCACTTTTTTAGCTGCAAGACACAACACAAAACAAACCCTAATGTCAGGCTAAACTCTCCTAATCTTGTCCCAATATAGGCCTCAATCTATAAGCAGTATAGGCCACTAACCACTGGTGCCCCAAGTTACAATTGTACCTTTGTTTGCATGATCAGCGCTTACGATCCTCCGTCCACCACTCACAGATCGTACGTATGATGCCCGCATGTTATGCTTTATATACACTGCGCATGCGTCAAACTCCGCCCCTGTCATTCTTTCTAGTGTATTCCCCGTCTCTTCTCTTTCGGGGCAGTGGGAGAGCACATGGCGGAGACACAGCAGGTGTGTGCTGTTATCAGCAACGATGAGGAAAGCTCAGAGCAAGGCAGTTCCAGATCCAGGAGGAGATATAAGGCCTCAAATATGTCCTTTGAAGAGATGGTGGAGATGGTGGACATCTTGAAGAGGGCAGACTATGATGGGAAGTATGGACTGTACAGAAACCCAAATGTGAGAAAGGCCAAGATCAATTGTGAGAAGTCTGCACAGGACTTTTGGGGTATGACAATCCAAGGAGCAATTGAGGAAACGCTGGTCAGACCTGAAATTGAGGGAGCAGGATCGATATAGAAGGATCAGGAAAGTGCTGCAAAAAAGTATTTGTCGTGTGTTCCTATTATTATTACTTTTATGCTGGTACATGTGCTTTTCTTTACTGTTGTACAGTTTAAAATGGCAAGTTTGAGGTTCGTGGGCACAGTAATCGTTCGTATTAAACATCGTTCGTTCGACCACTAATATGACTTTTTGGCAGATGCAGGTTAACTACATTTGTTCATGCCTATTTGGATTAAAAGAAGTTTATTACATTGTTGTCTAGATGTGTTTGAAACTATAATGAAATGCCAACTTGATTCAGTGTAAGGAGAGGACACCCAGCAGCTGTTTACACATCTGGATGTAGGAGCACTAGTGCTCCAGTGGATACTAGGGGTCTCTCGATGTGTGAAACTTGCACAAAACAGGTAAGTATTCCAGCTTTGGAAAGGGAAAAATCATGTCTTCAGCTTGGAACTCTGCCAAAACAGACAACTGGATGACACTTCCAAGCAATGTTTCATATTACTATTTCTGGTCTCAAATATCTTTCTGCTAAGTATACCTTTTTTGTATTCACATAGGGAAGAAAAGAATCATGACATCTTAGGACACCAGGAACCCCACACTATTGAAGAAGGGGAACTCAGCACACAACCTGATGATGTGCATGCAGAGGTTCAGGAAGTGGTCGAAATGGTGATCACAACAGGTCAGTGTCTGAGACCACAGCTTCAGGTATTAGATGTACAGTGGGGATGGAAACGTCTTCCATTTAAGGATTATGGAGGCCACTGTGCTCTTAGGAACATTAAGTGCAGCAGAAATTTTTTTGTAACCTTGGCCTTGCAACAATTTTGTCTCTGAGCTCTTTAGGCAGTTCCTTTGACCTCATGATTCTCATTTGCTCTGACATGCAGTGTGAGCTGTAAGGTCTTATATAGACAGGTGTGTGGCTTTCCTAATTAAGTCCAATCAGTATAATCAAACACAGCTGGACTCAAATGAAGGTGTAGAACCATCTCAAGGATGATCAGAAGAAATGGACAGCACCTGTCAGAGAAATAATCAACCCGGGCGTATTGGCCAAATGGGTTTCCGGAACGAACGCATGTGCAGTAGAACAATGCGGTGCTCGCGCGCTCGTGGCCCAATGGCACGACGTGCACGCGTTCATATTAGCACACGCTCAACGTGATGCTCTGGCTGCCTATTTAAAGACACTCAGGTGCTCAGACAGGTTGCTGGGTTGTCTTCAGTTTCCTGTCTGAGTTGTTTCCTGTTTCCTGCCTACTGAATCACTGCTTGACCCAGATCTTTCCTGACTACTCTGCTCTTCTCCTGGACCCAACCAATGGCTTGTTTATACGGATTCTGCCTTGTCTTCAGTGTTTGACCCCCTTGCTTGTGACCCGGATTTACCTGCTATCTCCTGTGCCTGAACCTTTGCTTGTGAACCAGATTTGCCTACTATCTCCTGTGCCTGAACTTCTGCTTGTGACCTGGACTTACCTGCTTTCTCCTGTGCTTGACCCTCTGCCTGTGTCCCTGATCTGCCTGTTAACCTTGTGTTTTATCCTCAGCCTGTTTCAGACATTCTTAATTGCCAGTCTCTATACATCTACCAGGACCCTTCAAGGAGTATTACGCAAGTCCCATCCAACCTGCTGGTAGCCTGTGCCTCTTCGTGCCATCCGCTCCCTGTTCCACCTCCAGGGGGCGGACTGCGCTTAGTCACAAGGGCGAATTGCTCTCGGCATCTCGGCCTCGGTAAGTGCTTACCTGACAGTACAAACCAGCAAGATGTCAGAGGCCGACAGAGCGTGCTCTCCGCTTGAAATACTGTGCCAGCAGGTTTCCACACTCACCGATGCAGTTCAGAAACTGCAAGAAGGCTACACCCAAATTGATAGTCGCCTCCATTTCTCTGGAGCACCCATACCAACAGCTGCACCCGCCAGTGGGGCCTCCGCTCCTCAGCCTTCATTTAATCCAACTGTGGTAATGTCCCTGCCTTAACCTAGGGTCCCTATGCCTGAGCGCTTTGCAGGTGATCGCAAAAAATATAGGGCTTTCAAGAACGCTTGCTCCCTATACCTAGCTCTTCAGCCCAGGACTTTTTCTTCTGAAGTAGTAAAGGTGGGCTTCATTATTTCCCTCCTGGCCGATGAACCCCAAGCCTGGGCCCACAGTCTGATGGAACAAAGGAGCTCTGTTCTAAATTCAGTAGATACCTTTTTTGAAAACATGGCACAACTTTATGATGACCCACAGTGCACGGCTACTGCTGAAACCATTTTACATAACCTGTCTCAAGGGCGAAGGCCGGTTGAGGACTACACAGTGGAGTTCCGGAAGTGGGTTGTCGGAAGTCCTTAAGGATGAGTTAGCTAGGGTGGAGACCCCTGCAACTCTGGAGGAATTGATCCAGTCAGCCACCAAGCTAGACAGGCGCATGCGCGAATGGCGCTCAGAGCGCTTTCAGGTTCCTTGATCCAGCTGGGTGCTTCCCAAGCTGACCCCCTTTCCAGTTCCTCCAACCACCGCTACTCCCGAAGTCGAGCCTATGCAACTCGGACTGGTCTGCGCTCCTCTTACTCCCGAAGAGAGGCAACGTAGGCGGCAAGCCAATCTGTGCCTATACTGTGGGGGTACAGGTCATTTTCTCCGTAACTGCCCTGTGAAACCTAGTAAGTTTTATCCTCGATCTGTTATGAATTATCAAGTTACCAGTGCACCCAAGACTTATGTCTCCCACCTTATCTCCCTACAGCTAGCGGAAAAGGAAACTCACCTGCCAGCTATAATTGATTCTGGAGCATGTAGCTGTTTTTTGGACATCACGTTGGCTCAAGAGCTACAAATTCCTCTTCAAACTAAGAAGCAAAGCCTTCAAGTACACTTGGCTGAAGGGTCTCTCCCCTGCTCTGGACCTATCACCCAGGAAACCAGACCCATTTTCATCACTACTGATTCTGGTCACCAAGAGTTCCTACGTTTTAACCTTATTTCCTCTCCTTTGTTCCCCATCATCTTGGGACTCCCCTGGCTACAGGCACATGAACCACAAATAAACTGGAACAAGAAAGAGGTTTCCTTCTCTTCTGAGTATTGCTCCCAGCACTGTCTCACTCCGGCCCCGGCCGCCTGTTCAGCTGTAATCCCTGTGCCTGATAACCTCCAACATGTTCCATCGGTGTACCTTGAGTTCCGAGATGTTTTCGACAAACAACAGGCTGACCGCCTACCACCTCACCGGTCTTACGACCTTCTGCCCGGCTCTGAAGTTCCCTTTGGCCGCATCTTCCCGTTATCAGAAACAGAGCTAAAATCTCTCAAGACTTACATAGATGAAAAGCTAGAAAAGGGTTTTATCCGCCCTTCCTCCTCACCAGCTGGAGCCGGTATCGTCTTTGTAGAAAAGAAAGACGGTTCCCTGAGGCCATGCATTGATTACAGGGAACTAAATAAAATAACTATAAAGAACCGGTATCCACTTCCACTTATCCCATTTTCATTCCACCCGAATCTTCTCCAGACTGGATCTGCGAGGGGCCTACAACCTCATCAGGATTCGGGCTGGAGATGAGTGGAAGACTGCCTTTAGGTCCAGGTTTGGACATTGTGAATACCTGGTGATGCCCTTTGGGCTATGCAACGCCCCGGCTACTTTCCAACATCTGGTCAATGACATTTTCCGGGAGTATCTTGACAACTTCCTAGTCGTCTACCTGGACGACATCCTTATTTTTTCTGCTACTGTTGAGTTACATCGAGTTCATGTTAAAAAGGTCCTGGCTATTCGCAGACTATACAAGCTGTATCTTAAGGCAGAGAAATGCAACTTTGAAAAGTCTGTTGTGCAATTCTTGGGATTCATTATCTCCACCAATGGGGTCGCAATGGACCCACAGAAGTTCAAGGCAATCCAGGAATGGCCAGCCCCATCAGACAAAAAGGGGATAAAACGTTTCATTGGCTTTGCCAATTTTTACAGAAGATTTATCATTGGATTCTCTTCCATTGTAGCCCCCATTACTCAATTGACATGTCAACACAACTGTTTTCAGTGGTCCCAGGAAACCCAGGAAGCTTTTACTAAATTGAAAGCCTTGTTCACCTCGGCACAAATCTTAAAGCATCCAGATCCGGCTCTGCCATTCGTATTGAAAGTAGATGCCTCTGAAACTGCCACCGGAGCCATCCTCTCCCAAAGACAGGGGCTCAAGGCCCTTCTACATCCTGTAGCCTTCGCATCCCGGAAACTGACTCCGCCAGAAAAGAACTATGATGTAGGTGACAGGGAGTTGTTGGCCATTAAATTCGCCTTGGAAGAGTGGAGGTACCTACTGGAGGGTGCACTCCACCCTGTCATGATCTTCGCCGATCATAAGAATCTAGAATACCTCAGGTCAGCCAAATGATTAAAACCCAGACAAGCCCGCTGAGCTCTTTTTTTTTTCTAGATTAAATTTTCACATATCCTACAGACCTGGTTCCAAAAACGGAAAGGCAGATGCACTCTCTTAGATGTTCCTCGAAACCTCTCAGGCAGCTGAATCTAGCACTATCTTGTCTCCACAAAATTTCTTGTTGGCCATCCAAACTGACTTAATAACTTCTATACAAATCAACGTCCAGTCACTGTACCGACCTAGAAGTACCTTCCTTGGAAAAACATGATGACCTACTCTGAGCCCAAGGAAAAATCTTTGTTCCACTAGAAATGAGACCTTTGGCTCTTAGGACTTTTCATGACCACAAACTAGCAGGTCACTTCGGGACACAAAAGACTGCTGAACTCGTCTCCTGATCTTTTTGGTGGCCAGGCTGGAGACAGGACTGTAATGCCCCGTACACACGGTCAGACTTTGTTCGGACATTCCGACAACAAAATCCTAGGATTTTTTCCGACAGATGTTGGCTCAAACTTGTCTTGCATACACACGGTCACACAAAGTTGTCGGAAAATCCGATCATTCTCAACGCGGTGACGTAAAACATGTACATCGGGACTATAAACGGGGCAGTGGCCAATAGCTTTCATCTCTTTATTTATTCTGAGCATGCGTGGCACTTTGTCCGTCGGATTTGTGTACAACGGATTTTGTTGTCGGAAAATTTTATAGCCTGCTCTCAAACTTTGTGTGTCGGAATATCCGATGGAAAATGTGTGCTGGAGCCTTCACACGGTCGGAATTTCTGACAAAATGGTCCTATACATTTTCCGTCGGAAAATCCGACCGTGTGTACGGGGCATTAGGATTATGTCTCTTCTTGCTCTCTTTGCCAGCGAAGTAAGGGTCCAAACACCAAATCCTGGGGTCTACTCAAGCCTCTGTCCATTCCGGAACGGCCATGGGCGGAAGTCTCCATGGACTTAATCGTGGATCTACCTCCCTCGGGGGGGGGGGTTTACCACTATCTTGGTCGTTGTCGATCATTTTTCTAAAATGGCACATTTTTTGCCCATGGTGGGTACTCCTTCCGCTAGAGATACAGCTAAAAAATTTTTTAAAAAATTACAAGACTTCATGGTGTACCTAGGAGTATCGTCTCGGATAGAGGTCCAATTTACCTCCAAGTTCTGGAGGGAACTTTGTAAAGCCCTGGAAATAAAGATTTGTCTCTCCTCTGCCTATCACCCACAGAGCAATGGTCAAACGGAGAGAACAAATCAAACTCTAAACTCCGTTGTTTTTGTTCCGGTTCCCAAGATGATTGGTCCAATCTTCTGCCATACGCTGAGTTTGCGTACAACAACTCCATCCATACAGCTACCAATCAATCACCTTTTTGGTCAAACTTCGGTTTCCACCCTTCTTTTCTTCCAAACACCATTCCTGAGATATCTGTCCCTGCAGTACAAGACCGCATAGCCTCTATTCAGTTGAACTTCCAGAAAATTCAGAAAACTATACAAAGATCTCAGGGCAATTACAAAAGACATTATGATAAAGGAAGGAAGGAGAACCCAGTCTTCAAAATTGGCGAGGAAGTTTGGCTATCAACTACTAATCTCAAATTACCTCTTCCCTCACGGAAGCTGGGGCCAAGGTTCATTGGACCCTGTAAGATCAAAAGGGTGATCAACCCTGTGGCCTTCGAGCTAGCACTGCCCAACTCTTATGTCCCGTACACACGGTTGGACATTGATCGGACATTCCGACAACAAAATCCTAGGATTTTTTTCCGACGGATGTTGGCTCAAACTTGTTTTGCGTACACATGGTCGCACAAAGTTGTCGGAATTTCCGATCGCCAAGAACGCGGTGACGTCAACCATGTACGACGAGACTAGAAAAGGCCAGTTCAGAACCAAGCGCGGCACCCTTTGGGCTCCTTGCTAATCTCGTGTTAGTAAAAGTTTGGTGAGAGACGATTCACGCTTTTTCAGACTCGTGGCTTTCAGATCGTTTTCTGCCGTTCAGTTTGTGCTTGTGGAATTGTATCTGCTCTTCAGTGCAAGCATGCTCCGTGTGACTTTAATTAGTAATTGTGTTCTTGTTAGTTCGTTACTGTTTTTCAGGTCGCTCTTCACCGGCCTTGCTGTTCTTCTGTGCGTTCTGTTACTTCTGAGCAGCCAACCGTTTTCTAGCCATGTTGCATATCCGTACTCCTCGTAGATTTCGTGCTGTGCGGGGGCTTGGTGTTGGGGTCCTGACCTTGACACAAGTCCAGTCCACGAACAGGGTGGGGAGGAGTTCATGGACCAAGAATTGGTTGCTCCAGCGTGACCAGTTCTGTCATATGCCTTTGCTCCGCGAGATCCGTGAGAATAATTCTGATGATTTCAGGAACTTTCTCCGGATGACGGACCCCGTATTTCACCGTTTGTTGGCTTCGCTGAACCCCTATATCAGCAGGCAGGATACCTGCATGAGGCAAGCCATCACTCCGGAGCAGAGGCTCGTCACTACCCTGCGGTACTTGGCGACAGGGAGAAGCCTGCAGGACTTGAAGTTCTCGACAAGCATCTCCCCCCAGGCTCTGGATCATTATCCCAGAGACCTGTTCTGCCATCATCCAGGTCCTGCAGAAGGAGTATATGAAGATAAGATTTTTATCCTTTAACATTACATTTTATTGTATTTAATGTTTGCTAATATATTGTAAAAAATCTGAAAGAAAAACTTCTGCGCTACTACATAAAGCTGTATAGGAAATAACTGTGATGGTGATTCTTATTGATGCTGCAAAATCAAATATAGCGAACACCCCTCACTACTAGTAAACTGAAATATGCACAATCGTGATAAATTGTGTACGTGATTCTGCGCAAACAATAAATTAGTAACCATGTGAAGAAACTGCACTCCTTAAGAATGAAATTACAATCCCTATTGGGATACCACAATATAAACAAGTGCAAGTAAAAAAGTGAAAGTCCTTGAGATAACATACAACGTGCATCAAAGTGACTAAGTGTTGTTCAATCATATAAATTGTTGGATAAACATATAAAACATATCAACTGTGACTGATAGGTGAACATGCGTTGCTAGGTGATCTGGTGACTGTTCGTGGCAATGGATACCCACTCGGGGCTCCCAGAACTCTCACCTCAATGGCACAATAAAAGTGCCTGTATGCTTTCAATGAGTCTGTAGTCGCTCTGGTGCGGTGATGGTGGTGGCGTCCTGGTCCTTTTCAGGGGAGGCGTCACTTCCTCTGATGGATAGGCTCCATATAGGGGTAATTAAAAGCAAAGGACTCCGATAGTGTAATAAAGTTAAGCCAAGGAATTTATTACAATAAAATAGCTGCTTACATGAAGGTAAACGAAAAAGCGCCAAACAACAGTGGGAACAGCGTGTTAGCGGTACTCGCTACGTCACTTCCGGTCCGCACTAACGTATTTCCGGTTGCGTGCCTACGCGTTGCGTCATATCACGTGACTTCTTCAGGGCCTTGAAGAAGTCACGTGATATGACACAGATGTCACAGAGATGTGACATCTCTGGTTAAAAATACCACTCACCTTGCTCTTCCTCTTCTGCTACAGCTTCCAGGGAAGGATCTACAAATCACCGCCATTATTGACTCAGGAGCTTCCAGCTGTTTCATGGACTCTCGTTTTGCCATCCAACACCAAATACCCTTGTCACCTAAAGCCCATGAACTTTCTATCCATCTAGCTGATGGAACCGCTATCAAGTCTGGACCTGTCACCCAAGAAACTATGCCAATACCTGTTTTCGTTTCCAACGTCCATTAGGAACAGCTGCGCCTGGACATTATCGCTTCACCCCTGTTCCCCATAATACTCGGCATGCCATGGTTACAGGCCCATAATCCGGACATAAATTGGATCACAG
This sequence comes from Lithobates clamitans, assembly GCA_037952925.1. Taxonomy (NCBI): domain Eukaryota; kingdom Metazoa; phylum Chordata; class Amphibia; order Anura; family Ranidae; genus Lithobates; species Lithobates clamitans. The sequence continues at coordinate 3,443,941 of JBBGZY010000656.1, forward strand.
GTGAGGTGACCTTTTCCTCTCCTTACTGCCAACAGTTTTGCAGAACCCAGAACACCCAGGAGAACTCTACTCTGTTATGCCTAGATACAGATCCTAGTCTACTTCAATCCATTCCTTCCGCCTATCATGATTTCCTGGACGTATTTAGTAAACAGAGGGCAGAAGTGTTACCCCCTCACCGGGCCTATGACTGTCCCATTGAGTTACTTCCTGGTGCTGAAATTCCTTTTGGAAGAATATTTCCCCTGACTGAGGTGGAGCAAGGGGCATTGAAGGAATACATTGACGAAAACCTCAAAAGAGGCTTCATTCGTCCATCCACGTCCCCCGCAGGTGCAGGCATCTTCTTCGTGCAGAAAAAAGATAAAACCCTCAGGCCGTGTGTGGATTACCGCAAACTAAACAAAATTACTGTGAAGAATCGGTACCCTCTCCCCTTAGTACCAGAGTTGTTTCAGAGACTGGGGACGGCTACCATATTCACCAAACTTGATCTCCGTGGGGCCTACAATTTAGTTTGTATCAGGGATGGAGACGAATGGAAGACCGCTTTTCGTACCCGTTATGGACATTTTGAGTACCTCGTGATGCCTTTCAGCCTGTGTAATGCCCCTGCCACATTTCAATACTTTATTAATGATGTGTTAAGTGACTTTCTAGACCTGTTTGTCATCGTCTATTTAGACGACATATTGATTTTCTCTTGTTCCCTTGAATCCCATCGCAGGCACGTCAGAAGTGTATTGGGCTGACTTCGACAACACGGTCTATATGCAAAGGCTGAAAAATGTGAATTCGAACAGGAAAGTATTCCATTTTTAGAGTTAGTCATCTCCAGTAAGGGCATTAAAATGGACCCCCAGAAGGTCACGGCTGTTCTAGTTTGGCCAGTCCCGACTGATAAGAAAGGAATCCAGCGATTCGTTGGATTCGCTAATTTTTACCGCAAATTTATTAAAGGGTTCTCAGCCATCATTGCACCCATCACACAGCTTACCAAACAGGGTACACGCTTCCATTGGTCGGCTGAGGCTCAAAAGGCTTTTGAGACTCTCAAGGGCCTTTTTACCTCCGCCTCTGTACTGAAACATCCAGATTCCTCTCTGCCATTTATTCTAGAAGTGGATGCATCTGAAATTGCTGTAGGAGCAGTATTATCCCAAAGACAGGGAACCAAAGCCCTGCTGCATCCTGTGGCTTTCTTTTCTCGTAAATTATCCACGGCAGAGAGAAATTATGATGTAGGTGACAGAGAGTTGTTGGCAATCAAGTCAGCATTGGAGGAGTGGCGCTATCTGTTGGAGGGTGCCGCTCATCCAGTTTTAATCTTTACAGATCATAAGAACCTGGAGTATTTGAGGTCTGCAAAGAGGTTGAAACCACGTCAGGCCAGGTGGGCTCTCTTTTTCTCCAGGTTCTCCTTCCATGTCACTTACCGTCCTGGCTCCAAGAATACCAAACCTGACGCCCTGTCTAGGATGTTTCACAAACCTCAAGAGATTTCCCCTCCAGACACCATTTTGTCTCCAGGGAACTTTCTTCTACTTCAGGGAAACCTGCTTTCCCAGATTAAACAGGCCTCCGCAGAAATAGAATCTTCCATTAAGACAGAGCTCCAGGTTAAGGATGGGTTATTGTGGCATGAGAGTAGGATCTTTATACCTGAAACACTACGAGTTCCAGTACTAGAGCTTTGTCACGATCATGCGCTGGCTGGGCATTTCGGTGTGGCTAAGACCACTGATTTGGTTCAGCGCACCTTCTGGTGGCCTCAGCTGCGCAAAGATTGTAAAGAGTTTGTAGAGTCCTGTACCACCTGCCTTAGGAACAAAGGGCACAAAACAAAGGCATGGGGTCTACTAAAACCCTTGCCTGTCCCAGATAGACCCTGGAAAATGCTCTCAATAGATTTTATTGTAGAACTACCCCAGCCGGGGGCTTCACTTTAATCTTTGTCATAGTGGACCGGTTGTCGAAGATGGCGCACTTTGTCCCAATGAAGGGTACCCCTTCAGCTACAGAAACAGCACAAGCATTCATTAAAGAGGTTGTCAGGCTCCATGGGGTACCAGTTAACATCGTTTCAGATCGAGGGGTACAATTTACCTCTCGATTCTGGAGGGCTTTGTGTAAAACCTTGGACATTGAACTCTCATTTTCATCGGCTTGTCACCCCCAGACTAATGGGCAAACAGAAAGAACAAACCAGACCCTTGAACAATATTTGCGCTGTTTTTCTTCCTTTGTCCCAGATAATTGGATTGCTGTTTTACCATTGGCCGAATTCGCTTATAACAATTCTATTCATTCTGCTATCAAGCAAACTTTTTTGCGAATTATGGTTTCCACAACTCATTTTTACCAAACTCTCTTCCAGAATGCACAGTACCCGCAGTCCAGGAGAAATTGGATTTCTTTACCTCTAACAACCAAGTTCTACAGGACACCATGACCAGAACCCAGGAGTACAACAAAGCAACCTTCGATAAAAAGAGGCGAGGTGAGCTCTTACTTGCACCTGGGGATCAGGTATGGTTGTCCACCATAAACCTCAGGTTGGCCTGCCCTTCCAAGAAATTGGGTCCCAAATTTCTTGGACCATTCCCTGTTAAACGGAGAATTAATGAAGTGGCATATGAACTTGAACTCCTGGATTCACTAAAGGTACATCCAGTTTTTCACGTGTCCTTGCTTAAACCATCTATTACTAACCCATTTCCAGGTCGAAGTACGGATCCTCCTGATCCAATCCTGGTAGATGGGGAAGAGGAATTCGAGGTGGAGGCTATCATGGACCACAGGAAAAGAGGTAACCAAAATCAATTCTTAATAAAGTGGAAGGGGTTTGGCCCAGAGGAGAACCAGAGGATAATATTCATGCTGAAGACCTGTTACAAGCCTTTAAAACAGCTCATCCAGAGAAATTTTTTCAAAGGGGCATCCGGAGGCTGCCCCTTGGGGGGGGGCAATGTCACGAAGATCCTGCCAGTAACCGGCGTCCCAGGCGCACGGGGACCCGGCCACGGGTCCCATTGCTCATGCGCGCGCGTTCACAGGTGCGGTCACGCACGGGCACGCGTGCGCACTCCCGCTGGTGTCAGGCGGGCTATTTAAACCTGCCTGTCACACTCCATCCCCGCTGTCTGCTCTACAGCGTTCTGTGAGTGTTACCTGATCTGATCTGTGTTTCCTGTTATCTGACCCGGCTTCCTGTTTGACGATCCTGCTATCTGCCTGCACCAGACCCTCTTGGCTTGCCTGACTATCCCTCTGCATTACCCCTGGTACCTCTGCTGTCCGAACGTTACTGACCACCGGCTTGTTGACCCTCCGCTGTGTTCATCAGCTTCCAGTCTGCTATTACCTGCTGTTGTTCCTGGTTCCAGTCCAGCTTCCAGTCTGCTATTACCTGCTGTTGTTCCTGGTTCCAGTCCAGCGTTCCAGGCTACCTTCTGCTGTGTTCCAGCCCAGCGTTCCAGGCTATCTTCTGCTGTGTTCCAGTCCAGCGTTCCAGTCTATTACCTGCTGTTGTTCCTAGTTCCAGTCCAGTGTTCCAGGCTACCTTCTGCTGTGTTCCAGTCCAGCGTTCCAAGCTATCTTCTGCTGTTGTTCCAGTCCAGCTTCCAGTCTGCTATTACCTGCTGTTGTTCCTGGTTCCAGTCCTGCATTCCAGTCTCTGTCCTCAGTCTACTCCTCAGACTACTGACTCCAGAGGGTGCCACCACTACTGGACTTTCAGCAACTGTTGATCCTGCCAGGCACCCATACCACTCTTCACTCCTGGCCCTCTGTCTCCATTCCAGGGGAACGGGAGTGGGAGTTGTAAGGGAGCTCTTTTCCTGCACCTCAGGCTCACAACCTACCAGGTACGTGACAGTTGTAGCATTGAGACAATAATCCACACATTCTTGATTAACATTATTTTTATTAGCTGCACAATCACATGTGCATTTAGAAAAGGTTTTCAAAACAAACCAACATGTTTGTTGTATAACAATTTTTGGGGTGGCATTATCAAAAATAGAAAAAACAAGAAAGACACAAATCTTGAACTTACAAAGTTCACATTAGGTAGAACTTGAAGGCAATATCAGACATGAGTATTTAGGAACTGTATTTTATATTGCGTTCAGATGGGGTGAAGTCACCCCAGGAAAAGCCAAATTTGGAAGATGCACACCAATTTACGAATGTCAACATGTGCTAGCTGCCAACCCCTTCCTCACAGCTACTTTATTTTTGAGGAAGGGGTTGCACCCCCAAAACGCGTCCATTGATCTCCCGTGATGGCAGATAGCACATGTTGACACACTGTGTGCATCCTCCAAATTTGGCTTTTCTAAAAATCACTAAAACATTTTGAACATTGTAGCACACAAAAAAAAACAAAGGGTTTTGGTGGGGTTTTAAACTCTCCCCAAAACATCAATGATGTTCTTATTTTTTTGAATAACATCATTGATGTTTTTCTTGAGGTTTTCCAATGCTAAATTACACCCCATGATCTCCCCGGTCAGGATCTGTGCACTTTCCGAGGTGAAAGGATCTGGATCCACAACATCACGATCACCTAAAAAGAAAGAAACCAAAAAAAAAGCAGGTATTATAAATATGCCGGCATCCATCTCTTACCTCAGCCTGTGGTCGCAGACACTCACCTGTTGTGGTGACTAGTTCCACCACGTCTTCTTCCTCCTGCTCTTCTTGTGTTGGGGGTATTTCCCCTTCTTCCAGGGGGGGGGGCTCTGGTCTCCTCGGATGAGGGGTGTCCTCCGAGTCTTTTCTCCCCTATGTAAAACAAAAATGATATACTTAGCACACAGATATTTGATGGCAGAACTTGAAAATGAAACATTGCTTGGAAGTGGGGTACAATTGTCTATTTTGGCAGAGTTCCAAGATGTAGAATTTTGAGTGTCCTTTGTCAAGCTTCAATACTTAACCTGTTTTGTACAAGCTTCACAGATGGAGACACCCCTATAGTATACACTGGAGCACATGTGTGCCCCCCCTAATAAAAATGGTGTTCTTGTGTCCCACACTAGTGCTCCAGTGTCAAGATGTGAAAACAGCTGCTGAGTGTCCTCTCCTTACACAGAATCTAGTTTGCATTTCATTCTAGTAACAAACCCATCTACACAACCAAATTAGTTTCATACAAGTAGGCCCTAAAAAATGTGGGCAAACGCATATGGCCAAAACAATGGTCTTTTATATGCCGAAAGAAAAATGTTTGATACGAACGAATAATGTGCCCATGAACATGAAAGTTGACATATTAAACTGTTCAACACTTTTAAGAAAAGCACAGGGAGCAGCACGAATGTAATCAAGACAAAAAGAATAGGAACACAGCACAACTACTTACTTTTTTGCAGAACTCTCTGGATCTTTCTGTACTGCTCATATTCTCTTAATTTTAGGTCCGACCACCGCTTCCTGAGCTGATCTTTCGATCGACGTACCCCGAAATTCCGGTCCAGACGTTTGACCACTTTCGCCATTATCTTGGCCTTTCTGACATTGGGCTTGGGGTAAGGTCCATTCTTCCCGTCATAGTCGGCCTTCTTCAGGATGTCCACCATCTCCAACATCTCCCCAAAGGACATATTTGAGGCCTTAAATCTTCTCCTTCTGGATCCAGATGTTTCCAGCTCTGGGCTTTCCTCCTCCTCCTCGTTGCTATAATTAGCACGCACCTGCTGTGTCTCCGCCATGTGCTCTTCCCCCACTGGAATAGACCAGAAAGAACGTCAGGGGCAGGCGGAGTTACACGCATGCGCAGTGTGTATAATGCGTAACACGCGTGCGTAGTACGTACGATCTGTGAGTGGAGGAAGGAGTATCGGAGGCGCCGATCGTGATAACGAAGGTAAGAGACAAACTTAGGCCTATACTGCTTCTAGATTGAGGCCTATATTGTAACAAGATTAGGAGAGTTTTGCCTGACATTAGGGTTTGTCTTGTGTTGTGTCTTGCAGTGCAAATGGATATCTTTAAAGATACCGACTTTATGGCAATCTTCATTGACATGTTCAGGGAGCTGCCTTGTCTGTGGGAGATAAACCATCCACATTATAAGAACCAAACAAAGAGGAAGGCAGCGCTGGGTCAATTGCTGGAAATTGTGAAGCAGGTGATCCCCACGGCAGACATGACCTATTTGAAGATCCTAATTGGTGGTCTGAGGAGCACTTATCTAAGGGAGCACAAGAAAGTCCAGGATTCCCAGAGATCAGGAGCAGCAGATGACATCTATGTCCCCAGGATGTGGTACTATGACAGGCTGCATTTTCTGGCAGGTCAGACTGAACCCAGGTCATTACTCTCCAGTCTTCCTTCCACCCCAGCTGAGGCTTCTGATGCCCAACCTGGGCCTTCCAGGCAGCAACATGTGGAGGAGCCCAGATTTTTTTTTTTTTTGAAAATTTTTGTTTATTAACATTTTAACCGCTCATACAGTACAGTACAACGTGTACCAAAATTCCCCCCACCTCTCCCTCCCTTCCCTCCCCCCTAACCCTTACCCTTGTGCAGCCTTTCACTATTGCTGAATCTCTTGCACAACCTTTAAATATTGCTTTCACTATGGTTAAATCACATTCCATGCTCATAAAATATTTTGTTTGTTAGAGATCAATGGTACACCCAATCCTCACACAGTCAAATAATTATCTAATCAGGATTACATCATCATTTTACCCAATACTTAGAGTGCTTGCTAAGGCTCTCCCCCAGCGTAGCAGATCAATTCAAAGTGTCCTTGTCATCCAGCCAACATTGCCATACTTTTTCGAATTTTTTTGGACAACCCCTGCTTAAGTATGTTGCTTTGTAAAAAGGTAATGCTTTATTGATTATGCCTTTCCAATAAGACACTGTGGGCGGTTCAGGTTTTTTCCAACACAATAAAATAGCTTTACGTGCATAAAAAAGGGAGAGAGAGATCATAGTTCTTTGCACCCTCCGGGGCGCCAACTCCTCCACTAGACCCAGCAAACAGACTGCGACCATAACAGGAATCGGTACCGAAAGTACCTTCTGTATGGTGCGTGATACCCCCTTCCAGAACTCCCTTATCGGCTGACACTGCCAAAATATGTGGTCAAAATCAGCATGGCTAACCGTGCATCGCCAGCATTCTGTTGCACCTGTACCATATATCCCGGCTATCCTTACAGGAGTATAATACACCCTGTGAAGTATTTTAAATTGAATGAGCCTATCCCTGGCCGACACCAGAGTCTGGAACGGGTGATCCCACATGTTGTCCCAATCTTCCCCCCCAAAATCTGTTACTAATGCACTCCATGTGTCTTTACATTTGTTAAGCATTTTGGGTCTTTCCACAAATAGTTCTTTGTAGACTGTTGATAGCGGTTTTTGTAGGTCCTCAGCCCCGAGCATGTTCTCCAATGGGGATGTGCCCAGCTCTAGTGTGTCAGAATTGAACTGAGTGAGAAACGCATGTCTCAACTGGAGGTATCTAAATAGATACCAGTTGGGAAGATTATATTTATCTTTAAGTTGGTCAAATGTGAGTAATTTTTTTCCCCCCACTATGTGCTTCAGTTGTTTAATGCCAACCCTGGCCCAAATCACCGGGTCAGGGATCGCACCAAAGTGCGATAGTCTAGGGTTAAACCATAGGGGGGTGTCCTGTGACCAGCTCCCATCTTCAACCTTCATCAAAACTTGTGCCCTGTCCCATGCGCGGACAGTGACACGCATTGAGGCAGTCAGGGATGGGGAGGCTTGGGGTCCCCTGTAAACTAAGTAGGATAGGCTCTCATACGATCCCATTAGAGCTGCCTCTAATACTGTTGCTGAGTCCCCATCGTCCCTCATCAACCAGCGTCTAGCAATCACCATCTGTCCCGCTATAAAGTATTTGAAAAGATCTGGCATTGCTAGTCCACCTTGACCCCATGGCTCCTGTAAAGTACGGAGACCAATTCTGGGGTGTGCAGTGGCCCATATGAAGGAGCTAAATAAGCTGTTTACCCTCCTAAAAAAAGAACAGGGGATCCAAATTGGTGTGTTCCGCAGGAAGTACAAGAAAACTGGGAGAATCTTCATTTTAAGTAGGTTGACCCTACCAATTAGGGACAATGGGAGATGTTTCCAGGCATCAAGCTGCGATTTGACCTTGACCAATGCAGGGAGTAAATTGATGGACATAAAATCACCAACCCTGGGCGATATACGTATGCCCAGGTACTTAAACTCGGTTACCCATGTAATGGGAACCCGTTTGGTTGCTGAGGCCTGGGTATCTGCGTCAATAGCCATTGCACTGGATTTCTCCCAGTTAACCTGCAGTCCCGAAAAGATGGCAAATTTATCCAGTATTTCAAACACTGCCTCTAGCGATGGCCCTGCGTCCTTTAGGAAAAGTAGCATGTCATCTGCATAGAGTGCAATGCATTCCCGTATACCTCCCACCTCCAATGCTCCCACGTTAGGGGATCTCCTCAGTGCTATAGCCAAAGGTTCTATCGCTAGGGCGAATAGAGATGGTGACAACGGGCACCCCTGGCGTGTGCCTCTACCCACTGTAAATTGGGAGGAGACCGAGGTGCCCAGCTTTATGACCGCTTTGGGATTGCTATACAATAATGAGATCCAGGTCATGAACACGTCCCCAAACCCCATGTGGCGCAGTACCGCCAGCATATATTTCCAGTCCACAGAGTCAAAAGCTTTGGCCATGTCGAGGGACACTACCACCCTAGATCCTGAGTTGTCATGATCAATCTGCAAATGAGTAAACAGTCTGCGTAAGTTAGTGTCTGTCGATTTTTGAGGCATGAAACCCGTTTGGTCTATGTCTACTAAGGTGGTAATAACTTGGGACAGTCTTGTAGCTAAGATCTTTGTTAAGATTTTTAGATCCTGATTTAATAGTGCTATGGGTCTGTAGGAGGAGCACGTCAAAAGGTCCTTGCCTGGTTTTGGCAATAGAATCACCTGTGCTTCTAAGAATGAGTCTGGGAGGCATTTATGTTTAAGACAATGATGAAACAGGGCTCTCAGTCTGGGAACCATGTCCTCTATATGTAGTCTATACCACTCAATACAAAAACCATCTGGTCCGGGTGATTTATGAGGAGGGAAGGCCCTTATAGCCGTTTCAATTTCTTTGTCAGTTATGTCAGCTTCCAAAACGTCCCTATCCATCTCGGTCAGTACCGGCACATTCAGTGATGTCAATAATGCATCCAATTCTTGATTATCATAGACTGGTATGGGAGCATACAAGGCCTTGTAGTACTCCACAAACGTATCCATAATATCAGTTGGGTTTGTGAGAATGTCTCCCCGGTCGTTTTTAATACATGGTATGTTTGTTTGTATCCTCTGTTCTGCCACTAACATTGCCAACAACTTTCCATTCTTATCTCCCTGCTCAAAAATGGATTCAGCTCTTTTTGTCCTGGATGTATGTGTTAATTCGGTAAAGTGAAGTGCCAGCACGCGTCTTGCCTCTAGCAGCTCTTCATATGTTATATCGGACTGATCATTTGCGTGAGCAAGTTCACAGACCCTTTCTTTTTCCTGCAATTCCTGTTCTTTTTTATTGTGAGACCTGCGGGCCTGCTTAATGGCCGAGATATAATGTCCACGCATACAAGCCTTGAACGCATCCCATACTGTGGTGGGGTCTGCCGAGCCTATATTATCTTTCCAGTAGTTAGTGAAATGTGGCGCCACATGGGAGGACACCTCCTCCACCTCCAACCAGCCAGGGTTTAACCTCCATGCCCCTCCCCTTAGAGCCGAGGGAATACTAATATGCACCGATAGTGGAGTGTGATCTGAAATGCCCCCAGCTAGGTAACTAGCTCCTCCCACTAATTGTAACATTGGCGCGTTAGCGGATGCCATATCTATTCTCGAGGAGGACCTGTGTGTTTTTGATAAGTGTGAATAGCTTTTGGTGGTGGGGTTTTTCCATCGCCATAATTCTGTCAGGGAGGCCGCAGCCGCCCAGGCAGAAAGGTCAGCAGATGCCACCCTAGCTACATTCGATGAGTCTAGAGCGGCAGAGAGTATGGCATTGAAATCTCCTGCTATAATAAGAGGAAGATGCATGTAAGGGGCTAATTTACCAAGGAGATCATAAAGAATCTGTACCTGAAAAGGAGGAGGTATATAGACATTAACTAAGACCATCTTACATGTACTAATGTCAGCTATAACTATCAGGAACCTGCCGCCCGGGTCTGAGATGACATGGTGTATGGTGCAGGGTACCGCCTTGCTAATCAGGATTGACACTCCCCTAGCATAGGTGGAGTATGTTGCGTGCATCGCCCTTTGTATCCAGGCTCTACGCAATGCCAGTACCCTGCTCCCATCCAGATGTGTCTCCTGCAAAAACACCACGTGCGGTGTGATCGTCTTTAAATATTGAAACATTAAGGCTCTGCGAAATTTGTTGTTTAGGCCTCGGACATTCCAAGATATCACATTAACCCTTGATTCTGCCATATTCACATTTTAACTCAACATACATTATATAGTGTACCTGTATCAAAGAGAAAAAACAGAGTAGATTATGCAAATCATGTGTGTACCACATCATTTGTATAACAAAGGGACTACAGTGAAAGGCTGCACCTGCTAAGTAGAAACATCCCAAAACCCCATTAACTCCCTGCTGCTGTGAAGCGAACCGAAACAAAGAGTACACGCAGCTTTTCCCCAAAACTTGTCCAAAAAAAGTCCTGGAAGGCATGACCATAGAAAAAATAAAAATAAAAAAATGCAAAAGAAAACACAAAAAAACTGTATTAATGTCCATCTTCCTGAAGACGGTGTCTGTATCTGTAGGGCTCCATGGCTCCGCAAGGATATCCGTCAGTTGTTCACATGGATACGTTGTTAGTTAGCGCCCTTTCCTTCCCCCATGAATGATAAATGTTCCCAGAAAAAAGGATGGGGGATTCATGGCGCAAACAGAGGCCAGGTTGGAGAAGTCCCGCACTGCCCATAAAGGAAAAAAAAAAAAAAGAAAAAACCCAGAACAGTATTAACCGATGATAGTAAGTAATATGCTAGGTTAATCAAACTGCCACGGAACTAGAACAGATGAGCCTTGGGACAACAACAGCAGCCAGGATTGCAGACAGGAGAGAAGGCTCAAAAATTACTGTAACGATAGTAACCAGGTGTTGGCCTCATCAGGGGAGTCAAAAAACTTCACCGAACCACCATGCTGAACTCGTAGGCGGCTTGGGTAGAGCATTGAATATTTAATATCACGTTCCCGAAGTCGTCTTCTAATATCGGTGAAAGTTTTGCGACGTCTTTGTAGGTCTGCAGAGAAGTCAGGATAGAGATGCACCACTGTGTGCTCAAAAGGAAGGGTGGGATGTTTACGGGCCTCACGGAGGATGCGGTCACGATCTCTGAAATTGAGGAATCTCACCAAGAAAGGCCTTGGGGGAGCTCCAGGGATGCTCCGGCCCGTCGGGACTCTATGGGCCCTTTCTACCACATAAGTCGGGGTGACCTCAGTCAAGTTAAGAAGTTTCTTAAAGAATGCTTCTGCAAATTCAGCTGGATGGTCCCCCTCCGCCCCCTCCGGGAGACCCAGGACCCTCACATTATTTCTCCGAAGACGATTTTCGGCATTGTCCGATTTAGCCACCAGGGATTGGACAGTGCGCTGCAATGTGTGGATGGCATCATCATGGTGGGTAGTGAGGTCCTCTGTGGCGGAAATTCGCGACTCAGTCTCAGAAAGTCTGCCCCTGAATTTGTCCAGGTCTGCCCTGATGAGGTTACATTCCGCAGCCAAATGGTCAATGCGGACCAATAGGGAGGTTCTGCTCTGTTCTATGGCTGCAAGGATGACGGTGGTATCACTTACTGGTGCAGGTGCTTGAGGAGATGAAGAGGCCGTTGGAATCGCTGCCTGTTCCATGTCCACTAAAAGCGCTTTAAATTGTTCCAAAATGGCACTGGGACACTGAGCGGGCTGAGCAGGCTGTGCTGGTGCCTTTTTAGTCGCTGTTTTGCTCTTTGATGGCATGAGCAAGCAATCTGGAGTTACGCAGAGTAGAAGTTCAGGATGGATGTTTTGTTCCCTTTAAGAGCTTGCAGTAGCAGTGAGAGAGACTATCATACAGGGGCGATAAACATCTGTGGCTGGTGCAATGCTGAGCTCTCCCACTGAGGCCTAATGGTGCTGGCCTAAGGTCCCCAGATGTAGCAGTCACCACCTGTCCCCCCAGAGAAGTTGTCACAAAGGGGGGTGGTGTACACCGGCCGCCCCTTCCACTGGTCACAGTACCTGGCTGAGGAGAGCAGTGCAGGCCTCGTAGGCCGCAAGATGGCGGCGGTCCGCGGGTGTGTGCGGCTGGGCGTGTGGGGTCCTCAGGCACCTCTGGAGCTGGCCGCCGGTCGGGAGGCTGCCGTGGATGTGCTGGGGTGGAGCGATCGCTCGTTCCGCGGATCGCGGCACCCGAGCGCGGAGGCTTCAGGAGGCTTTGTAGGCCTCAAGATGGCGGCGGGTCTCTGCTGAGGAGTGGTAGGCCGGAGGCCGTGTATCCACACAACCGGCCGCCGGACTCCTAAATGAAGGGCGATACCGCTGCAGGAGTCAAGCGGGAACAGGCAGGGCAGCTGTGTACGCTCACCGGGCCTGTCTGTGCAAAGGATGGCGACGGATTAGTTCAGGATGAACGGAGCTCCACAGGGACACGTCCTCCTCGGCTTACATCCGGACACGCCCCCCCGAGGAGCCCAGATTGAGCCAGGTATAGCATTCCTCTAAATATTTCAGGTTGTCCAATCAATGATGTTAACTAGATGTTAGTTTGGAGTACTAATTTATGATTGTGATTGATGATGCAAAACATAAAACCATGTCCCTTTTTCATACACAGGGAAGTCTCAGACAGGAGGTGACCGGGCCGAGCAGACTGCCTGATATGCAGGTCCCTCCCCTACACCCGCAAAGAGAAAGTGGCAGGAAGAGGAGTACCCTGGAGGAGGCTGCCATAGGCCTCTTTTGGAAGGCTACAGAGGCCCTGAGAACCCCCCACACTGGCATAATTGCCTGTAAAATGCAGCGGATGGAGAAGGGCCAACGACTCATGTGTGAGTCATTAATTTTGGAAGCTCTCAATAAGGGGTTGAGGGGCCAAATAACATCTGATACCCACATTTGTGACCTCACACATGGTCCTCCTCCTCCTCCTCCAGGTTCTACTACTCCTCCTCCTCCTCCTCCAGGTCCTACTAGTCCTCCTCCTCCTCCAGGTCTTACTCCTCCTCCTGCCACATATCCAACAGCAGAGCCACAGCCAGGAAGGAAGTGTGGAAGGAAGACCAGAAAGTGATGACCCTGGATCCAGTCTGGTCTGGCAAAAGATGCAGCCTCTTGTGGTACCACAGCCTGGGGACACAGAAGTCATCTGCTGCTTTACGGATCTCTGGGACTTCTGGACCAAACTGCACTCCCTTAGATAAGGACTCCTCAGGCCACCAATTTTGATGTTCAAGAATTGATGTCTGCCCTGGGGGTCCAAGGCTTCGCCAATTTCTGCTGTTTCTCCAGCGTTGCCTCCCTCTTTGTTTGGTTCTGAGCTTCAAAAAGGACAGTTTGTTTGTGAGGATTCAGGTACATTTCTAAAGTACAATGTGAAATTAACAAGAGACACCAACACCAAACAATCTCCTTGAGATTAAATAATACAAGATATCAATGGTGTTGTGGTAACTTGACACACAAAACACACACAAAAATATTCTGGAGTAAAACTAAAAATAAAATAAAACAAAGATCAGCCTTGAAAAAAAATACAAACCTAAAAAAAAGAAACAAATCTACCTTTAAAAAAATAAATAAATAAAACAACCCAAAAATATTTTTGTCAGATGTGACAAATCAAAATATATTGAGGGAATCCCGATAAAGAATAAAGAAAGAAGTTTGTGAGAAGTCTGTGTGAATATGAGCAGCAAAACTACTTCATTCTTCTCACATTATAAAGAAGAAGAGAGTGCGCTGTATTAAACCATTTTTAACACTGCACCGTGACGAAAGTGTTGAATCCATTGCGAACGCTAATTTTACCAGACCGAGCTGTTCCGTCTCGGAATTTCTTCTGAGCATGCGTGGCACTTTCTGCGTCGGAACTGGCCACACACGGTCGGAATTGACGCGATCGGATTTTGTCGGAAAATTTCATAGCCTGCTCTCAAACTTTGTGTGTCGGAAAACCCGATGGAAAATGTCCGATGGAGCCCACACACGGTAGGAATTTCCGACAACACGCTCCGATCGGACATTTTCCATCGGAAAATCCGACCGTGTGTACGGGGAATTACAGAATACATCCAGTATTTCATGCCTCCTTATTAAAGCCTGTTGTTTCCAGCCCCTTCTCTGGGAGAGAAGAACTACTACCTCCCCCACCAGTCAAGGTCGACGGGGAGAGGGAATTTGAGGTGGAGTCTATTCTAGGCTGCAGGAAGAGGGGTAGACAGCTCCAGTATTTGATTATTTGGAAGGGGTACCCTCCTGAGGACAACTCCTGGGAACCCGCTAGGAATCTGCACGCTCCTCTCTTGATCCAAGCATTTCATCAAGAACATCCTTAATTGATGTCCAGTTTGGACGTCCTGAGTCCGCCCCTTGGGGGGGCACTGTCAGAGAAATAATCAACCCGGCCGTATTGGCCGAATGGGTTTCTGTAACGAACGCATGTGCAGTAGAACGATGCGGCGCTCGTGGCCCAATGGCACAACGCACACGCGTTCGTATTAGCACACGCTCAACGTGATGCTCTGGCTGCCTTTTTAAAGACACTCAGGGGCTCAGACAGGTTGCTGGTTTGTCTTCAGCTTCCTGTCTGAGTTGTTTCCTGTTTCCTGCCTACTGAATCACTGCTTGACCTGGATCGTTCCTGACTACTCTGCTCTTCTCCTGGACCCGACCAACGGCTTGTTTATACAGATTCTGCCTTGTCTTGAGTGTTTGACCCCCTTGCTTGTGACCCGGATTTACCTGCTATCTCCTGTGCCTGAACCTTTGCTTGTGACCCGGATTTGCCTACTATCTCCTGTGCCTGAACTTCTGCTTGTGACCTGGACTTACCTGCTTTCTCCTGTTCTTGACCCTCTGCCTGTATCCCGGATCTGCCTGTTAACCTTGTGTTTTATCCTCAGCCTGTTTCAGACATTCTGAATTGCCAGTCTCTGCACATCTACCAGGACCCTTCAAGGAGTATTACGCAAGTCCCATCCAACCTGCTGGTAGCCTGTGCCTCTTCGTGCCATCCGCTCCCTGTTCCACCTTCAGGGGGCGGACTGCGCTTAGTTGCAAGGGCGAATCGCTCTCGGCATCTCGGCCTCGGTAAGTACTTACCTGACAGCACCTGAGTTAAATATATGAGTGTCACAGCAAAGGGTCTGAATACTTAGGACCATGTGATATTTCAGTTTTTCTTTTTTAATAAATCTGCAAAAATGTCAACAATTGTGTGTTTTTCTGTCAATATGGGGTGCTGTGTGTACTATAATGAGGAAAAAAATGAACTTAAATGATTTTAGCACATGGCTGCAATATAACAAAGAGTGAAAAATTTAAGGGGGTCTGAATACTTTCCGTCCCAACTGTATACCTGCATATTTATAATACATGGTGTGTTTTTTTTATTTTTAGGTGATGTGGATGTTGTGGAAGAAGAAAATCACTTCAACAATGCAAGTGCACAAGTACTCATCAGTGAGATAATGGTGTGCAATCGGGATTTATAGAAGGTCAAGCAAAATAGCAATGATGTTCAAAAAAGACTGACCAACATCATTGATGTTTTAGCCAAAATCTAAAGCCTACAAAAAAATGTAAATTTTGTCGTTATTGTTTTATGTTTTTTAAAAGTTTTAAAGTAATTGCAAAGCCAAATTTTGAAGATGCACACAGTGTGTCAAAATATGCTATCTGCCATCATGTGATATCAATGTACGCGTTTTGTGGGTGCAACCCCTTACTCAAAACTAAAGTAGATGAGAGGAAGGGGTTGCACCCCCGAAACACGTCCTTTGATCCCCCATGATGTGAGCTAGCTCATGTTGACACACTATGGGGTACGATCACCCCATCTGATGATGGCAAAATCAACACAGTTTTGACATACTAATGTCTCATATGGCCTTCACTTTATGAAAGTTGAACTTTGTAAGTTCCTCAGTTGGGGATGTGTATGTTATGGTTTTAAACATGCCTGTTTAGCCACAAAAAAGGCTTTATACTGTCAAACATACATGTTATACACCAAAGATATTGGTTTGTTAAAAAACCCTTTTATAACGCACATGTGAATGTGCTTGGAGTGAAATGTTTTATACTCAACAATGTGTGGCTTCTTCTTTCAATGCTCAATACCAGTTTTTTTAGTAAGTTGGTGTAGTTACAGTGACAATGGGGTTTATTTAATAAAGGCAAATTGACTTTGCTCTACAAGTGCACTTGCAGTGCACTTGTAGTGCAAAGTGGATTTGCCTTTAGTAAATAACCCCCACTGTGGTCTAAAATTTGCCCCAATCAGGCCATTTTAGGGACTCCAAGCAATTAAGTCATGGAGTTGAAAAGGATGATTAGTTTTATCATTAATGCATTACATACATTAACAAAAACATTGTGTGTGCGTGTAGCAGACCCACAGCACAACAGAATAGCTGAAGAAGAGATTGTCACCTCATGTATCAAATAAGTTACATTTGCACCATTGCAAATAGGAGACAGATAAGAAACACAAGCAGTGAATCAAATGAAATATGAGTTTAGTTTTTCACAATAAATTTATTTGAAAGAGCTTAAAGATTCCCTGGCATATCAATTGCCCCCCTACCCACAAAGTACTCCACCTAGCTTTGGCGTACTTCATGGGCACAAGCCAGGATGGCCAGTTTCAAGTGCCGTCATTGTTTCTGCCGGTGAGTCGGCCTCAGTTGCAACTGAGGCCAGATATTTGGCTGCATTCTTACGTAGAAAATTATGTAGATTGCTGCAGCTTAAAACTATGTGGTTCAGTTTGTATTCGGCCATGTTTATGGCTGTTTGGAATAGCCGTAACCGGCTACCCATTATGCCAAAGGCATTCTCGACCACTCGTCTGGCTCTGGCCAGCCAGTAGTTAAAAACCCTCTGCTCCGGGGTGAGGGTCCTCATGGGGAACGGCCTTACCAGATGGTCACCCAGCTCAAATGCCTCATCTGTCACAAAAATAAACGGGAGGTCCACCACATTATCTGCTGGAGGTGGCAAGCCCAAGATGCCATTCTGGAGACGCCTGTAAAATTCGGCCATTCTTCCCCACATCCAGATAGAGGAACTCTTAAGTCGCCGACACCACTGCCAACATCACAATACTACTGTACCCCTTGTAGTTGTAGTAGTATGACCCCGAGTTGAGGGGTGGGATGATCCGGACGTGCTTCCCATCTATTGCACCACCGAAATTGGGAAAGTCCCACTGCTGGTCGAATTGGGAGGCCACAGTCTGCCATTCCTGTGGGTTGGAAGGAAACTGTGGAGTCAAACAAGAAAAAAATAGTACTTTTCCCCATAACATTGCAAGCAGATTGGACACAAACATTCTTGGGCAACATAAGTATAACATTTATTGAAATGAGTATTTAAAGACAAAAGTATAAGGTCCACTTATCAGATTCCTTACCCCCTCTGATGGCCCATTGTAAAAATTTTAGGGTGGGGGGGAAATGTTTTGGACAGGTAACTGTCTCCACTTCATTGAGAGCTGAATGCATAAATAATGTGTGTTTCTTTGGCCAGCCCCTTCTTACTTACACTATTGGCAGCCCACTGGACAGGAAAGAAGTGTCATAATCCAAAAATATGAATACACACTGTCCAAATTGAAGCACATTTTTACATTCTGGAATTACCTATCAAGATAATATTAGAACAAAACTTTAAACAGTACCATTTGAAAGTATTCAGGCAGGCCTTTGCACTACATGCTTTTGTTAATTCATCCATAAATATGAACACAAAAGAGGTAGGTATAGTGTGTATGGGTTTGGCAAAGTCAGCAGATAGAGTATTGGTGTCGGTTGACTTAGTAGTTGGGGGGAGGGAGAGTTCCAAATGAGTTTTGGCCTCCAAAAAAAAGCCTCTTGTACTCTGCCTGAATTTAGGGACAACAATAACATTTGGACACATTTTAGGGGGTGTTTAGGGTAAGCACTACAATGGAGCTGACAAAATACATTGTTAAGTGACTAGGCTAGGCGTGTATGGGCCCAGGATAGCATGCTGCAGAGGTTAGTGAAGGCAAATATGCTTGAAGGACAGAAAAGGAGCATTAAAAGCTTACAGCATGCATGAGGACAAAGAGGACATTCACATCATATTACAATCATGG
This sequence comes from Lithobates clamitans, assembly GCA_037952925.1. Taxonomy (NCBI): domain Eukaryota; kingdom Metazoa; phylum Chordata; class Amphibia; order Anura; family Ranidae; genus Lithobates; species Lithobates clamitans. Next base: position 3,462,345 of record JBBGZY010000656.1, read on the forward strand.
TAATTAGGGAATCATGAAATACATTAGCAAACATTAAATACATTGAATGTGATGTTAAAGGATAAAACTTACCTTAATATAGTCCTTCTGCAGGACCTGAATGATAGCAGAACAGGTCTCTGGAATAATGATTCCTAGAGCCTGGGGGGAGATCCCAGTCGTGAACTTAATATCCTGGAGACTTCTCCCCGTCGCCAAGTACCGCAAGGTGGCAACGAGCCTTTGCTCGGGAGTGATGACTTGCCCCATGCAGGTGTCCTGCTTGGTAATATAGGGGGACAGCAAAGCCAACAGACGGTGATAGACGGGGTCCATCATCTGGAGATAGTTCCTGAAATTGTCAGGATTATTCTCCTGGAGCTCCCGCAACAAAGGCATAAGTAACCAATTCTTGGTCCATGAACTCCTCCTCCCAATGTTCATGGACTGAACTTGGGTCAAAGCAAGAACTCCAACACCAAGCCCAACAACAGCACAAACTCTATGATGAGTATGTAACCACAACATGGCTAGAACACGGTCGGCTGCTCACAACGAACTGACAGAACGCACTGAAAATCAGAAAGGATCTGAGAAGAATCAGCTAAAAATCAGAAACAAGCGGACAAGAACTCACTGAAAAACAGAAGCAAACTATAAATAGAACGCACTGAAAGACAGGAATGAACTGACAACACGCACTGAAGAACAGATACGAACCGACAAGCACAAACTGAAAACCAGAAACAAACTGAAAAGCACGAGGCTGAAAAGCGCGAATCATCTCTCACCAAACTTCTACCAAAATGAAATAAACATGAGGTTAGCAGAAGGAGCCCAAAGGGTGGTGCACTGGCTATTGAACTTCCTGTTTATCGGCTTGTCGTACATCACTGCATTCAAGTTTGAGCCAATAACCTTCGAACAAAAATCCAGGGTTTTGTTGACGGAAAGTCCGATCCTGTGTACGCGGCATAAGTGAGTATAGTAAAAGTAAAATGAATTCCTGGTGTACTAAAGAATACCCGTTATACCTCTTCAAAAAGGAGACTGCCTGTAAAGCCAAAGTGTGAGGAATCGAGGAGTCTCGTGACATCACAAATGATCCACCTACAGCCAGTGTTCCTTTTAAAAATTTGAATTTATTCAATACCTGTTTGGTATCCCTGAGATAACCAGGCAGACTGACCACCAAAGGTAGTAATTGGTGGTCCACCCATTGGCCCAGATGCTCATTCATAGTTTCAATGCCTGTGACAATGGGTCTGCCTGTAAGGGGAATACATCCCTTATGGACCTTGGGGAGATAACGAAAAATTGGCCTTACTGGATATTCTGGAATAAACATATCTCTCTCACTTTGTGTAAAGAAGCCAGCTACCACAACTCTATCTAATAACAAGGATAGATCTCTTCTGAAAGATAATGAGGGGTCACCTCTAAGTTTATGGTAAGTATCAGAATCTGGCAGTTGACGCAGAGCTTCAGCTCTGTACATTTCTGAATCTACTGCCGCGTACACACGATTGGAATTTCGGCCAGCAAAAGACAGATGAGAGCTTTTCGTCGGAAAATGCGACAGTGTGTATGCTCCATCGGACTTTTGCAGCCAGCAAAAGATTGAGAGCATGTTCTTAATTTTTCAGTCGGAAAAAGTTCTTATCCGAAAATGCGATCGTCTGTGGCAATTCCGACGCGCAAAATTCCTACGCATGCTCGGAAACAATTCAACGCATGCTCGGAAGCATTGAACTTAATTTTCTTGGTTCGTCGTAGTGTTGTACATCACCTCGTTCTTGACGGTCGAAAGTTCAGCGAACTTTTGTGTGACCGTGTGTATGCAAGGCAAGCTTGAGCAGAATCCCTTCGGAAAAGGCATCATATCTTTTTCAGACGAGAAGTCAGATCGTGTGTACGCGGCATTAGACAACCACTGAACACCCCTTTATCAGCTTTCTTAATAATAATACTATTATCGTCACTAAAAGGCAGATTAGAGCTTTTGGATGGAAAATGCGACTGTGTGTATGCTCCATTGGACTTTTGCTTGCCAAATTCCAGCCAGCAAAAGATTGGGAGCATGTTCTCAATTTTTCGGTCGGAAAAAGTTCCTATCCGAAAATGCGATTGTCTGTGGCAACGCGCAAAATTCCTACACATGCTCGGAAACAATTCGACGCATGCTCGGAAGCATTGAACTTCATTTTCTCGGCTCGTCGTAGTGTTGTACGTCACTGCGTTCTTAACGATTGAAAGTTCAGTGAACTTTTGTGTGACCGTGTGTATGCAAGGCAAGCTTGAGCGGAATCCCGTCGGAAAAGCCATCATATCTCTTTCCGACCATCCCGACTGTGTGTACGCGGCATAAGGGATCTATGAGCAATATGAGTCAAGTCCCTCTCAATAAGTCTATGGGAAATATCTATAATCTTGCCATCAAGCCCACAGGTTAAAAGTCAGATCTTAACTTTAACCACTTGCCGACCGCCTCACGCCTATATACGTGAGCAGAATGGCACGGGCAGGCAAAATCACGTATCCATACGTGATTGCCTTCCCGCGGGCGGGGGGTCCGATCGGACCCCCCGGTGCCAGCGGCGGTCGGCTTTTGGCTGGGAGCGTTCCGTGATGAGGGGGAGGCCATCCGATTGTGGCCCCCCCTCGCGATCGCTCCCAGCCAATGAGAAACATCCCCTGCCTAGTACACACAGGCAGAGGATGTGATGTCATCTCTCCTCGGCTCGGCAGTTTCCGTTCCAGCGCCGAGGAGAGAAGACTTCACAGTGAGTGAACACACACACACAGTAGAACATGCCAGGCACACATAATACCCCCGATCGCCCCCCGATCACCCCCCAATCCCCCCTCCCCCCTCCCTGTCACACTGACACCAAGCAGTGTTTTTTTTTTATTGTTTTTTTTTCTGATTACTGCATGGTGTCAGTTTGTGACAGTTACTGTGTTAGGGCAGTTAGGGTTAGCCCCCTTTAGGTCTAGGATACCCCCCTAACCCCCCCTAATAAAGTTTTAACCCTTTGATCACCCCCAGTCACCAGTGTCGCTAAGCGATCATTTTTCTGATTGCTGTATTAGTGTTGCTGGTGACGCTAGTTAGGGAGGTAAATATTTAGGTTCGCTGTCAGCGTTTTATAGCGACAGGGACCCCCATATACTATCTAATAAATGTTTTAAGCCCTTGATTGCCCCCTAGTTAACCCTTTCACCACTGATCACCGTATAACTGTTAACGGTTGACGCTGGTTAGTTTGTTTATTTTTTATAGTGTCAGGGTACCCACCGTTTATTACCTAATAAAAGTTTAGCCCCCTGATCGCCCGGTGGTGATATGCGTCGCCCCAGGCAGCGTCAGATTAGCGCCAGTACTGCTAACACCCACGCACGCAGCATGCACCTCCCTTAGTGGTATAGTATCTGAACGCATCAATATCTGATCCGATCAGATCTATACTAGCGTCCCCAGCAGTTTAGGGTTCCCAAAAACGCAGTGTTAGCGGGATCAGCCCAGATACCTGCTAGCACCTGCGTTTTGCCCCTCCGCCCGGCCCAGCCCAGCCCACCCAAGTGCAGTATCGATCGATCACTGTCACTTACAAAACACTGAACACATAACTGGAGCGTTCGCAGAGTCAGGCCTGATCCCTGCGATCGCTAACAGTATTCTTGGTAGCGTTTTCGTGAACTGGCAAGCACCAGCCCCAGGCAGCATCAGATTAGCGCCAGTACCGCTAACACCCACGCACGCACCGTACACCTCCCTTAGTGGTATAGTATCTGAACGGATCAATATCTGATCCGATCAGATCTATACTGGCGTCCCCAGCAGTTTAGGGTTCCCAAAAACGCAGTGTTAGCGGGATCAGCCCAGATACCTGCTAGCACCTGCGTTTTGCCCCTCCGCTCGGCCCAGCCCACCCAAGTGCAGTATCAATCGACCACTGTCACTTACAAAACACTAAACACATAACTGCAGCATTCGCAGAGTCAGGCTTGATCCCTGCGATCGCTAACAGTTTTTTTGGTAGCGTTTTGGTGAACTGGCAAGCACCTGCCCCAGGCAGCATGAGGTTAGTGCCAGTACCGCTAACACCCACGCACGCAGCGTACACCTCCCTTAGTGGTATAGTATCTGAACAGATCAATATCTGATCCGATCAGATCTATACTGGCGTCCCCAGCAGTTTAGGGTTCCCAAAAACGCAGTGTTAGCGGGATCAGCCCAGACACCTGCTAGCACCTGCGTTTTGCCCCTCCGCCCGGCCCAGCCCACCCAAGTGCAGTATCGATCGATCACTGTCACTTACAAAACACTAAACGCATAACTGCAGCGTTCACAGAGTCAGGCATGATCCCTGTGATCGCTAACAGTTTTTTTGGTAGCGTTTTGGTGAACTGGCAAGCACCAGTGGCCTAGTACACCCTGGTCGTAGTCAAACCAGCACTGCAGTAACACTTGGTGATGTGGCGAGTCCCATAAGTGCAGTTCAAGTTGGTGAGGTGGCAAGCACAAGTAGTGTCCCGCTGCCACCAAAAAGACAAACACAGGCCCATCGTGCCCATAGTGCCCTTCCTGCTGCATTCGCCAATCCTAATTGGGAACCCACCGCTTCTGCAGCGCCCGTACTTCCCCCATTCACATCCCCAACCAAATGCAGTCGGCTGCATGAGAGGCATTTTCTTTATGTCCTCCCGAGTACCCCTACCCAATGAACCCCCCAAAAAAGATGTCGTGTCTGCAGCAAGCGCGGATATAGGCGTGACACCCGCTATTATTGTCCCTCCTGTCCTGACAATCCTGGTCTTTGCATTGGTGAATGTTTTGAATGCTACCATTCACTAGTTGAGTATTAGCGTAGGGTACAGCATTGCACAGACTAGGACACACTTTCACAGGGTCTCCCAAGATGCCATCGCATTTTGAGGGACCCGAACCTGGAACCGGTTACAGTTATAAAAGTTACAGTTACAAAGAAAAGTGTAAAAAAAAAAAAAAACACAAACAAAAATATAAAATAAAAAAAATTAGTTGTTGTTTTATTGTTCTCTCTCTCTCTATTCTCTCTCTATTGTTCTGCTCTTTTTTACTGTATTCTATTCTGCAATGTTTTATTGTTATTATGTTTTATCATGTTTGCTTTTCAGGTATGCAATTTTTTATACTTTACCGTTTACTGTGCTTTATTGTTAACCATTTTTTTGTCTTCAGGTACGCCATTCACGACTTTGAGTGGTTATACCAGAATGATGCCTGCAGGTTTAGGTATCATCTTGGTATCATTCTTTTCAGCCAGCAGTCGGCTTTCATGTAAAAGCAATCCTAGCGGCTAATTAGCCTCTAGACTGCTTTTACAAGCAGTGGGAGGGAATGCCCCACCCCCACCGTCTTCAGTGTTTTTCTCTGGCTCTCCTGTCTCAACAGGGAACCTGTGAATGCAGCCGGTGATTCAGCCAGCTGACCATAGAGCTGATCAGAGACCAGAGTGGCTCCAAACATCTCTATGGCCTAAGAAACCGGAAGCTACAAGCATTTTATGACTTAGATTTCGCCGGATGTAAACAGCGCCATTGGGAAATTGGGAAAGCATTTTATCACACCGATCTTGGTGTGGTCAGATGCTTTGAGAGCAGAGGAGAGATCTAGGGTCTAATAGACCCCATTTTTTTCAAAAAAGAGTACCTGTCACTATCTATTGCTATCATAGGGGATATTTACATTCCTTTAGATAACAATAAAAATGATTTAAAAAAAAATGAAAGGAACAGTTTAAAAATAAGATAAAAGCAAAAAAAAAATAAAGAAAAAAAAAAAGCACCCCTCTCCCCCCTGCTCTCGCGCTAAGGCAAACGCAAGCGTCGGTCTGGCGTCAAATGTAAACAGCAATTGCACCATGCATGTGAGGTATCACCACGAAGGTCAGATCGAGGGCAGTAATTTTAGCAGTAGACCTCCTCTGTAAATCTAAAGTGGTTTTTAGAAATGTATTTAGTTTGTCGCCACTGCACGTTTGTGCGCAATTTTTAAAGCATGTCATGTTTGGTATCCATGTACTCGGCCTAAGATCATCTTTTTTATTTCATCAAACATTTGGGCAATATAGTGTGTTTTAGTGCATTAAAATTTAAAAAAGTGTGTTTTTTCCCCCAAAAATGCGTTTGAAAAATCGCTACCCAAATACTGTGTGAAAAAAAAAATTAAACACCCACCATTTTAATCTGTAGGGCATTTGCTTTAAAAAAATATATAATGTGTGGGGGTTCAAAGTAATTTTCTTGCAAAAAAAAATAATTTTTTCATGTAATCAAAAAGTGTCAGAAAGGGCTTTGTCTTCAAGTGGTTAAAAGAGTGGGTGATGTGTGACATAAGCTTCTAAATGTTGTGCATAAAATGCCAGGACAGTTCAACCCCCCCCAAATGACCCCATTTTGGAAAGTAGACACCCCAAGCTATTTGGTGAGAGGCATGTCGAGTCCATGGAATATTTTATATTGTGACACAAGTTGCGGGAAAGAGACAAATTTTTTTTTTTTGCACAAAGTTGTCACTAAATAATATATTGCTCAAACATGCCATGGGAATATGTGAAATTACACCCCAAAATACATTCTGTTGCTTCTCCTGGGTATGGGGATACCACATGTGTGAGACTTTTTGGGAGTCTAGCCACGCACGGGACCCCGAAAACCAAGCACAACCTTCAGGCTTTCTAAGGGCGTAAATTTTTGATTTCACTCTTCACTGCCTATCACAGTTTCGGAGGCCATGGAATGCCCAGGTGGCATTTTGCAGACCTCACTTTTTGTCACAAAGTTTTGAAAATTGAAAAAAGAAAAAAAAAATTTTTTTCTTGTCTTTCTTAATTTTCAAAAACAAATGAGAGCTGCAAAATACTCACCATGCCTCTCAGCAAATAGCTTGGGGTGTCTACTTTCCAAAATGGGGTCATTTGGGGGGGGGTTGTGCCCCCTGGGCATTCCATGGCCTCCGAAACTGTGATAGGCAGTGAAGAGTGAAATCAAAAATTTACGCCCTTAGAAATCCTGAAGGCGGTGATTGGTTTTCGGGGCCCCGTACACGGCTAGGCTCCAAAAAGTCCCACACATGTGGTATCCCCATACTCAGGAGAAGCAGCTAAATGTATTTTGGGGTGCAATTCCACATATGCCCATGGCCTGTGTGAGCAATATATCATTTAGTGACAACTTTTTGTAATTTTTTTTTTTGTCATTATTCAATCACTTGGGACAAAAAAAATGAATATTCAATGGGCTCAACATGCCTCTCAGCAATTTCCTTGGGGTGTCTACTTTCCAAAATGGGGTCATTTGTGGGGGTTTTGTACTGCCCTGCCATTTTAGCACCTCAAGAAATGACATAGGCAGTCATAAATTAAAGGCTGTGTAAATTCCAGAAAATGTACCCTAGTTTATAGGCGCTATAACTTTTGCGCAAACCAATAAATATACACTTATTGACATTTTTTTTACCAAAGACATGTGGCCGAATACATTTTTTTAGAACAAAAAGTAGAAAATATCATTTTTTTTTCAAAATTTTCGGTCTTTTTCCATGTATAGCGCAAAAATAAAAACGGCAGAGGTGATCAAATACCATCAAAAGAAAGCTCTATTTGTGGGAAGAAAAGGACGCAAATTTCGTTTGGGTACAGCATTGCATGACCGTGAAATTAGCAGTTAAAGCGACGCAGTGCCAAATTGTAAAAAGTGCTCTGGTCAGGAAGGGGGTAGATCCTTCCTGGGCTGAAGTGGTTAAAGGTATACCCATACAACCACCAGCTAGCTCAACGGGGCAAGGATCAGACTCAAAAGCTAAATCAACAAGATCATGTAACGCACATACCTCAGAGAACATATGTGGAGAGGGAGGAGACTGATCCACTGCAGGAACATCATTGGTGGATGCTACATCATCTTTATTACCACCAAAATAATGTTTCTTCAAAGTTAATAAACGTACAAATTTATTTACATCAAGCACAGTACCAAATGTATCGAAATGTTTAGTGGGACAAAAATGTTGTCCTTTTGACAGTAGGGACACTTCTGCATCACTCATTGGACGCTGAGAACTCCTCCATGAGATCTTGCCGCCTGCCCCTTTGTTCCGCACACACTGACACTTCCCTGCACAGTGTTGACAGTTTGACTGAATTCAATCTCCACTCTGACACTGACACTGGCCAGGAAGGATGATCGGAATGCGGGGCTGGACTGGAGCTATCAGAGTGACATGCCTGCATTTAATGGGCACAGTGGAGGCATTTGATGGGCATAGTGGCTGCATTTGATGGGCACAGTGGCTGCAATTGATGGGCACAGTGGCTTCAACTTATGGGCACAGTGGCTGCATTTGGTGGGCACAGTGGCTGCAATTGATGGCACAGTGGCTGCATTTGATGGGCACAGTGGCTGCATTTTGTGGGCATAGTGGCTGCATTTTGTGGGCACAGTAGCTGCAATTGATGGCACAGTGGCTGCATTTGATGGGCACAGTGGTTGCAATTGATGGGCACAGTGGCTGCATTTGATGGCACGATGTCTGCAAGTGATGGACACAGTGGCTGCATTTTGTGGGCACAGTGGCTGCAATTGATGGCACAGTGGCTGCATTTGATGGGCACACTGGTTGCAATTCATGGGCACAGTGGCTGCATTTGGTGGGCATAGTGGCTGCAATTGATGGGCACAGTGACTGCATTTGATGGCACAGTGGCTGCATTTGATGGGCACAGTGGCTGCAATTGGTGGCACAGTGGCTGCATTTGATGGGCACAGTGGCTGCAATTGATGGCACAGTGGTTGCATTTGATGGGCACAGTGGCTGCAATTAATGGGCATAGTGACTGCAATTGATGACACAGTGGCAGCATTTGATGGGCATAGTGGCTGCCGTTGATGGGCACAGTGGCTGCAATTGATGGACATAGTGGCTGCATTTGGTGGGCACAGTGGCTGCATTTGATGGGCACAGTGGCTGCATTTAGTGGGCACAGTGGCTGCATTTGATGGCACAGTGGCTGCATTTGGTGGGCAGAGTGGCTGCATTTGATGGGCACAGTGGCTGCAATTAATGGTACCATAGTGGCTGCAATTGATGGGCACAGTGAGGCTGCAATTGATTGTTTCAGTGTTTTTTAGAATGTTTAAGTTTGTTTGCACCCCCCAAAAAATTTTGAGCACCAGCCACCACTGGTGCATGACCATCTTAAGTGCCAAATTTGGAATGTAGATGTGCCATGACCCACTTGTATTTTCCAAACAATATTTCTTGGGCATTATACAAGGCACATGATAAAACACCTTTTTTCAAGAAATGCTACAGTGATCAGGAATCTTCGAACTCTGTCCCTCCAACTGTTGCGGAACTACGCATCCCATGAGGCATTGTAAAACTCTGACATTCACGGACATGACTAGGCAAGATGGCAATTGTAGTTTCTAAACAACTGGAGGGCCGTAGTTTGAAGACCCCTGTGCTAGACCATTATTATGCCTCCAGAATTGGGAGTGTGGCCTCTACCCAACTTCTCTCTGCTGGTGGACACAAGAACCTATATATACACACACTGAAGCAGGAAGCAATATACATTGGCCCGGAAGTGAATCTGTACACAGGAAGTAGGTGTGTGTTTTGAGGCCAAATCATTTAGACATACACACATGACCCACACAAACACCACCCCCACACAAACACCACCCCTTGTAAAAATAAATTAAAAATGATCTTAATTTGCAAATAAGGTTCATCTCTTCCTCAGAGAATAGTGAATGGGGCATGGTGGTGGGAAGAAATTAGCAGCAGTACAAGCAACTTCCTGGAGGGGTGTTATGTCATTCCTGTGTGTTGTCCACCGCTTCCGGGCACCAGATATGCACCATGGGTACATACCTCCGCTCACACAGCAGTTGCGCATCTCACATACACAGCGGTCATTTAGATGCATTTGGCTCATCTAGCTGCAGGAACCCAATTTTTATGGAGATTAATAGTAAAGCAGATAGAGATTTCCTGGACTGGACCAACAAATGTTTATAGTGAAAGGCAACTGGTGTTTTCTATTAAACAAGGTCTAAATGGGCCATTGACATGAATCACAGTTGAACTTAGGAATGAGTCTTTCCAAAGTTAAACTAAGTGAAATCCTTTCTTATTTTTGCTTGGGGATAGAGTGCAGAGGGATTAGAAGTCTTGTCAGTTTTTGGGGATGTCTGCACCCCTGATAGGGTGAAGACACCTCCCAAATTTTGCCAGTTTCTCCTTCAAATTCATTCACTACCTTTCACATAGCCAAACAGGAAGTGAGGGTAAAACCCTACCAATGTCTTTCCTTGGGGACACACAGGTCAATCTAAATCGTTTCCCCATTAGGTAAATTGCACTCTAGCATTTTGCTCTGTACTATTGAACAGCGAACAATATGTGGTAAATACGAAAGCCTCGAAACGCCGTTAAAGTCTATAAGACACTAATATTAAAAAACAAAAGTTCTAATTTTAAAAGCTTATATGCAAGTTATTGCCATAAAAAGTGTTTGGGGTCCTGGGTCTTGCCCCAGGGGACATGTATCATTGCAAAAAAGTTTTAAAAATGGCTGTTTTTTCGGGAGCAATGATTTTAATAATGATTAAAGTGAAACAATAAAAATTCAATATTCCTTTAATTATTGTGCCAGGGGGGGTCTCCTTAGTATGCCTGTAAAGTAGCACATCTTTCCCATGTTTATAGCAGTACCACAGCAAAATGACATTTCTAAAGGAAAAAAAAGTAATTTAAAACTGCTCGCGGCTGTAATGTATTGTCAGGTCCCGGCAATATAGATAAAAATTATTGAAAAAAATGGCACAGGCTCCCCCCTAGTCCATTATCAGGCCCTTTGGGTCTGATATGAATATTAAGGGGAAATAAAAAAAAATGTGTGGGGGTTCCCCCCAAAATCCATACCAGGCCCTTCAGGTCTGGTATGGATATTAAGGGGAACCCTGCGGCAAATTTTTTTTTTTTTAATTGTGTAGGGGTCTCCCCCAAAATCAATACCAGGCCCTTCAGGTCTGGTATAGGTATTAAGGGGAACCCTGAGCCAATTTTTTTTTAAATAGTGTAGGGGTCCCCAGCAAAATACATACCAGACCCCTATCAGAGCATGCAACCTGGAAGGCTGCAGAAAAAGGGGGGGGAAGACAGAGCGCCCCCCTCCTGAACCTTACCAGGCCACATGCCCTCAACATGGGGAGGATGCTTTGGGGTCCCCCCAAAATGCCCTGTCCCATGTTGATGGGGATAAGGGCCTCATCCCCACAACCCTTGCCCAGTGGTTGTGGGGGTCTGTGGGTGGGAGGCTTATCGGAATCTGGAAGCCCCCTTTAACAAGGGCCCCCTTATGTGATTGGGTATTGCGTACATTGTATCGCTACACATTCACCAAAAAAGAGTCAAATTGGTAAAATGAGAGTAGACAATTTGGGACAAGTCCTTTATTTTAAAAAAAAAAAACTGTCTTGCGGTGTCCATTCATCTTCAATCCCAGCGTCCAACGACCCGATAAAAAAAAATGGAAAAAATTCTGGGTAACGTCACATGTCAGAGGGGGGCGGGGTCACCCATATACATCACTGGGTGGGTGGGGTCACCGGGTGGGTGGGGTGGGCACCCCGCCCTCAGCAGCTATATAACAGCTGTCATCGCAAAGAGGCTTCAGTCATCAGGAGCCTTCCATGAAGGCAGAGTTTTTTCTGTTTCTTTTTTTTTTAAAAGGGGTCGCCGGACGCTGTGATCGAAGATGAATGGACATCGCGGGACACTTTTTTTTTTAATAAAGGACTTGTCCCAAATTATCTACTGTCATTTTTAACATTTTTACACTTTTTTTGGTGAATGTGTAGGGGTACAATGTACTTGATACCCATTTACCTGGGGGGGACCCCCACGCAATTTGCTTTTAAAATTTGGGTGCTGGGTTCCCCTTAATATCAATATCAGACCCAAAGGGCCTGGTAATGGATTGGGGGGAAACCCATGCTGTTTTTTTCAATTGATTTTTACCTATGTTGCCGGGATCCGACAATACATTACAGCCGCCGTTTTAAATTACTTTTTTTTCTTTAGAAGTGTCATTTCGCTGTGTTACTGTTATAAACACATGAAAAATGCGCTACTTTACAGGCATACTAAGGACACCCCCCAAGCACAATGTTTAAAAGAATATTTCATTTTTATTGTTTCACTTTAAGCATTAATAAAATCACTGCTCCCGAAAAAACGGGCATTTTTAGAATTTTTTTTGCATTAATACATGTCCCCTGGGACTGGACCCGGGTCTCCAAACACTTTTTATGGCAATAACTTGCTTATAAGCCTTTAAAATTAGCACTTTTGATTTTTCATTCTTGTGTCCCATAGACTTTAACGGTGTTCGAGTGTTCGTACAAATTTTTGTGCCTGTTCTCAAGTTCTGGTGCGAACCGAACTGGGGGGAGTTCGGCTCATCCCTACTGCCCACTGCCATACCCTCCACACTCCTCTCCTGTACATAGTGCCCACTGTTATACCCTCCACATTCATCTCCCTCACCTACACATACTTCCTATTTTTATACCATCCATACTCCTCCCCTATGCCTCTTACCCACAAAAACAGTTCTTTAAAATTATATTGAATATCCCCAATGTTACCAGCTCTAGATTGGACACACTTGTGTTAGTTCAATTAAAGGAAATCTTTTCAGTCCTCATATTTGTTTTGCCCATTATTAGTACTCATTTAATTTTGTGATTACTACTGTGATGTATAGAGGAACATAGGGGATGTCAGTGACTCTAAATGTACCACTGGTAAAAAAAAGTGTCCCTGAAAATATTTTTTAAATGTTGGCAACTATGCACTTGAGCACTGCCCAAGGGCCACCGGTTCAGTAGGGGGCCTCATGAGAGGCTCCTGGGATCCTGTGATAATAAAGCGGGAGTAAACTTTGCTAAAATTACTACTTTTTAGAGGCCCTGAGGTAGGTTATGCCATAATGTACTAGTATGCACAGCATATTTGCACATTAAGGTACACTTACCTGTCAGACTGAACCCTCCAGCGATGTGCTGTGATCAATCCAGTCTTCCTTCTGGGTTCTGTGCCTTTGGTCACTTGCCTTGGCCGGGCTGCGTTGATGTCACTGATGTCGCTCATCCGCATCCTCTCTCTCTCTCATCCACCCTCTCTCTCTTATCCTCCCTCACTTACCCCTCACCCCTCTCTCATCCCCTTTCTTTCTCTCTCTCTCATCCTCCCTATCTGTATTTAATTTAATTTGTTATAACAAAAATTGTTTGCATATTTAATTTTTAATAAAAAGCCCCACCAAAATCCTCAGCACCAGGCCCATGATGTTCTTAATCATATCCATCAGAGAGATAGCAGCAACATTAGGAGTGGCCAAATTAACAGTTTGGTACATTCTGAGGAAAGAAAAATGCACCGGTGAACTCAGCAACATAAAAAGGCCTGGACGTCTACGGAAGACAACAGTGGTGGATGATAGCAGGATCTTCTCTATGGTAAAGAAAAACCCATTCACCACATCCAGATAAGTGAAGGACACTATCCAGAAGGTGTGTGTATCATTGTCAATGTCTACAATCAGGAGAAGACTTCACAAGAGCAAATACAGAGCGTTCACCACAAGGTGCAAACCATTCTTAAGCCTGAAGAATAGAAAAGCCAGATTAGACTTTGCCAAAAACCATCTAAAAAAGCCAGACCAGTTATTTTCTTCCCATCATTCTGGTACAGATTAATCTTGGTTTCACCCTTCCAAAGAATGCAACTAAGATTAATCTGTACCAGAATGACGGGAAGAAAAAAGTGTGGAGAAGGCTTGGAACAGCTCATGATCCAAAGCACACAACATCCTCTGTAAAACATGATGGAAGCAGTGTGATGGCATGGGCATTCGTGACTTCCAGTGGCACTGAAGACAGAAGCAGCCGGATTAATTCTGCAGTGTTTAGTGATATTCAGATAGTCAGCCCAGATTCAGCCAAATGTAGCAAAGTTGATTGGACGGCGCTTCATAGTACAGATGGACAATGATCCAAAACAAGCTGCAAAAGCAACCCAGGTGCTTTTGAAGGAAAAGAAGTGGAATATTCTGCAATGGCAGAGTCAATCACCTGATCTAAACCCAATTGAGCATGCATTTTACTTGCTGAAGGCAAAACTAAAGGCAGAAATACCCACAATTAAAGAAAAACTGAAGACAGTCGCAGTTAGAGTCTGGCAAAACATCAGGAAGCAGGAAACCCAGTCTTTGGTAATGCCAATGGGTTCCAGACTTCAGGCAGTCATTGCCAGTAAACGATTCTCAATAAAATATAAAAAATGAACAATTATTCATGATTATATTCATTTATCCAATTACATTTGAGCACTTGAAAATGGGGGGATGGTGTAAAAAAAATAGTTGCAGTTGCTAAAATTTGTAATTGATATTTATGTTCAACCCCTTGAATTAAAGCTGAAAGTTTGCACTTCAAACTAATTTGGATTGTTTAGTTTTAATTTTATTCTGGTGGCATACAGAGCCAAAAATATGAAAATTGTGCTTGTGTCCAAATATATATGGACCTAACTAGTTATATACTTTTTTTTTTTTTTAGTACGTAGTGTCCTATGTCCTGATAGTTGCTTCTTACTGCAGAAATCCTCCCTTGACTAATGTTAGATCCTCCTCACAGCTGTAAACCTCCTGCACTGCATGGATTAAGAGCAGCTGCCATAGCTGTAAAAGTCCCTCCATCCCTGCCGTCCCCTTCCTCCCCCAAATAATGCAACACATTCTGCAAATCAGTGAGGGTTAGATGAATGATGGGATCCCTTCTTCCACTCATAAAATGTGGTGCATTCTGTCAAAAAATAAAGCATTTTCTGAATGGAGCAGGGGTGATTCTGAGGGCAGTTGTAGGAAGACTTTCACTGCCTCAGCTGCCCTTAAACCATGCAGCAGCATAAGTTCATAGCTGTGAGAAATATCTGATATTCCTACAATAGAAAGCATCCAGCAGGGCATAGGACACTCTTTATTTGAGGTAAGTTATGTCCCTAAAGCAATATACAAACAAATAGTTATTCAATAACTCATGTCTCCTGTCATACGAATTTGCATCAATGTGAACCCAGCCTAAAGGTGAGTATACACACATCATCTTTTATTTTTGTACAATCAGCAGATTACCTTACAGATCCCTTTATAAAAACAATGGATGAAGGGATTTCTCACCTGAGCTATTGTATTCTGATGTGGAGGGGGGGACACTAGTCAGCGCTTGCAGCTATTGCAAACGCTGATTTCCAGCTTGACTGTTCAACAGAAGCTGATCGTTAGACTAACTTCTGTTGAACAGAGAAGGGTACACACATACCAAAAGTCAGACAGTTCCTGCTAAACCGGTCTAATTTCAGTACATATGTACCCAGATTTGGCGTCCACCTCATTTTGGTGAAATACTTGCATAGAGGTTTATACATCCAAAGAGATGCTAGACATCAGGGATACAGTGTTACATCACATTTTCAACTGATTAGCGTTGGAATAGCCTGAAAAAGCAATAACAGGTAAGGATCGGCAATAACAATTTGTAGAACCATCTGAATTTAAGAAGCTGTCCTTAAGTTGATTTTCCCTCTAAAACTAAAGAATTACCTTAGGGCACATTCACAATGCTGTGCTGCAGTCTGGCTGCAGCATGGGTACAGCACAGTGTATCTATGGTTTTCGTGTGGGTTATCTGCAGTGGCATCACTAGGGGGTAGCTATTGGGGCTATAGCCTCAAATCTCTTGCTGCAGGGTCCCTGCCTAACCAGCGGGCAGCGAGTGGGCGGACAAGCAGAGATGACATCATCTCTCTCCGCCCGCTCCACATCACCGTTATTCTGCCCTCACAGCTGGCCTCTTAAATGTGGGAGCGAGGTGCAACAGGGAGCAGAGGATGACATCATCTCTCACTGCCCGCCACACATCAGCGCTCTTCCACCCTGATAGATCCCTCTATCAGATCCCTTTGTCTCACAACGGGGGGCCTCTTCAATGTTGGAGGTGCGGCGGGAAGCAGCGAGATGACATCATCTCTCACTGCCCGCCCCACATCACTGCTCTCCTGCCCTCCCTAAATAGACCAGTGCTGCCAGCCTGCCACCAGTGCAGCAACAATGAACATTTGGTGGCACTGGCTGGCATGGCAAGTGACAATCCACATCAGTTGGAAAGTGACAATCCACATCTGATGCCAGGTGATGTGGCAAGTGACAATCCACATCAGGTGGCAGGTGATGTGGCAAGTGACCTTCTGCAAATGGTGTCAGGTGACGTGGCAAGTGACAATCTACAAATAGAGGCAGGTGACGTGGCAAGTAACAATCTGCAAATGGTGGCAGGTGACGTGGCAAGTGACAATCTGCAAATGGTGGCAGGTGACGTGGCAAGTGACAATCTGCAAATGGTGGCAGGTGACGTGGCAAGTGACAATCTGCAAATGGAGGCAGGTGATGTGGCAATCTGTAAATGGTGGCAGGTGACATGGCAAGTGACAATCCACATCTGGTGGCAGGTGGCATGGCAAGTGACAATCCACATCAGGTGGCAAGTGACAACCCACATCTGGTGCCAGGTGACAGTGGCAAGTGACAATCCACATCTGGTGGAAGGCGACATGGCAAGTGACAATCCATATCTAGTGGCAGGTGACTGTGGCAAGTAACAAGCTGCATCTGGTGCCAGGCGACGGTGGCAGGTGACACACTGCATCTGGTGGCAGGAGATGTGGAAAGTGACACGCCCAGGGCTCCCACTGATTCTACATTATGGTGAGAACTTCATTATATATTAGAATGTAACAATAGAAACAATGCGCTTCAATCACCCTGACACCATATCAACCATGGTGCCACGATGATTGAAGCGCCAACACCAGCCATTGCCCGCAAAAAATTGCTTCCCACTGGCATGCCCCTCGGGCCTGCAAAAAGGTTGGTGAAAGCTACTATGGGCTCTAGCCCCAGATCTTTTGCAGACCTAGCAATGCCCCTGGTTATCTGTATGCTGCATAGTTGGTGTGCTTTCAGAAAACACATCTAAATTGTCCAATCTAATAAAAGTAACGGGAAAGTGAGGGTAACCCGCACGGAAACTGCAGGTACACTGGGCTGCACCTGCACTGTGGCCAAACTGCAGCACAGCAGTGTGAAAGCACCCTTAATGTTACAACTGATGTAACTGAAAAAGTGTGCGTGTTTATATCTATATATAATATTTGCAGTGTGTTGATATAATGAATATAATATACAGTATATAAATTATATCACTATACCAAAAATATTGAGCTCTATTCCATGTATGCAAAGTATATATAATATATCTGTATGGCATGAGTGGAGGAGTGTTTGTAAATGTACACTTTTAAACCCAATGCTTTTTGCCTATACTCATGGCAATTTTCCAATATGTGTTGACTTGGGACTTTTATATCACTAGCAACATCTCTAGTATAAAGCTTATATAAATAAAATGTTTGAAATGCCTGTTGCTTGATAACATTTTCAGAATGTAGAAATATCTAAGGTGAAATATCTTCAGTTTTAGTAAGTATATATTTAACCATAGCAAACAACTAGGTTTAATATTTTGTTGCTAGTGCTATTAAAGATGACTAACAATGTGTCCAATAAAGTTTACCTGTAACACATAAGGCAGGCTCACAGTTTTGCAGAGAAGTCTAAGCCGGGTACACAAGATCAGCAAAATCGTACAAAAAATTCAGATTTTGGATCGTATAATAATCTGATCATTAGTACAGAGCGTTCGAGAGCCGATCAGGGCAGTTCATCCGATATTATTTGATCGGACATGCACAATCTTTTTTTTTTCGTACAAGGGCAGATCGTATGATTTTCGTTTAATCAGTACAGCTGTCGTTCGAAAATGCAATACAAATGCATTACAACACATGACATCACTTCCGATTTTTTATTCTGTTGTGCGCAAATTGTCGTGCCTTTAGTAAACTCAGCATGCAAAAACAAAAAGGACGATCATCAGTCCAATAATCTCATCGTGTGTACCTGCATACGCCCAGGTTCACACTCATGCGCTGTGGGACACCACATGCAATTCCCAGAGGAATTGCAGCACATTCCTGTGCAAATTACTCTCTGGGGTGCAATTTGAGCCATGGATTTATGTGGCTCACATTGCACCGCATTTGCACCAAACTCATGCAGGACCCCTTTTTTTGTCCGCACCAGTTTTGCAAACTGATTGCTGGGTTGTTGTTAACTTAACTTAACATACACCCCGCAATCGGTTTGCATGAATTAGTTATTTTGATGCGGTGCGAAATTGGTAGCGATTTGGATGTGAATTTGCATCTAGTGAACCAAGGCTAACTCCGTATTTTAAAAAAAATGTATTCAGGGTGCCTTTGCTGAGTATTCAGTGGTGGAAAATTAGTATTTTTTACTCAATTCTATTTAAATGTTTGCAGAATGAGGTCTATCAATTTGCATATACCAGTGCTGGCGAACCTTGGCACCCCAGATGTTTTGGAACTACATTTCCCATAAAGCTCATGCACTCTGCATTGTAGTTGAGCATCATGGGAAAAGTAGTTCCAAAACATCTGGGGGGCCAAGGTTAGCCATCACTGGCACATACCATAAGCTAAACAAAAGCCTGGACATTACAGAGACTATGGTAGCAGCTGGAGTAGTTTATCCACTTGCCGACCGGCTAGCGCCAATATACGTTGGCAAAGTGGCACGGGTGCGCAAAACGACATACCCGTACTTCACCTCCTCATCGGCGGCTAGCGGGCGCGGGCCCATTGCCAGCGGCGCACGCATGCCTGCCGCGTGCCGCTGGAGCGTGCCCGCTGCTCCCGCGGACTTGATGTCCACCGGTGGACCACGATCGTGGCACAGAGAGGGAGAACGGGGAGATGCCTATGTAAACAAGGCATTGCCCTGTTTTGCCTAGCAACATGACAGGGATCTACTGCTCCCAGTGATCGGGAGCAGTGATCTCTGCCATGTTCTTTTGAGCCCATCACCTCTACAGTTAGAACACACTGAGGGAACACACTTAACCCCTTGATCGCCCCCTAGTGTTTAACCCATTTCCTGCCAGTGACATTTACACAGTAATCAGTGCATTTTTATAGCACTGATCGCTGTGTAAATGCCAATGGTCCCAAAATAGTGTCAAAAGTGTCTGATCTGTCTGCCGCAATGTCACAGTCACGATACAAATCGCAGATTGCGACCATTACTAATAAAAAAAAATAATAATAAAAATGCCATAAATATATCCCCTATTTTGTAGATGCTATAAATTTTGCGCAAACCAATCAATATACACTTATTGCGATTTTTTTTACCAAAAATATTTAGAAGAATACATATTGGCCTAAACTGAGCAAGAAATTTGTTTTTTTATATATTTTTGGGGGGTATTTATTATAGCAAAAAGGAAAAATATATTGCTTTTTTTTTTTTTTAATTGTCGCTTTTTTTGTTTATAACGCAAAAAAATAAAAACCGCAGAGGTGCTCAAATAGCACCAAAAGAAATCTCTATTTGTGGGAAAAAAAGGACGTCAATTTTGTTTGGGTGCAACATCACACGACCACGCAATTGTCAGTTAAAATGATGCAGTGTCATATCGCAAAAAAGGGCTTGGTCAGGAAGGGGGTAAATCCTTCCGTGGCTGAAGTCGTTAAAATGTAATATTACCCTGGGCGCAAGCTGCAAAAACACATTACTTTCCGTTATTAGAACCTGACAACTGCTAAAAAAAATAAAGTGTTTGAAAATACAGCAATTGTCTTAGATGTTAAAACTGCAGTTAAACTAATATAACTTTTGTCACGCGAGCTCATTTTTATATTTTTTTCCCCTTTTTTGTGCACTGAGAGTTTGCAGGGGTGCATAGTCCCGCACGTTAAACTATTTATTACACACTGTTTAGGGAAATAATAATTCATCACAATGTAACCAGCTACAACCTTGCTGTGAAAGTGTTGTAAAGAGCAGCTAGAATGTTCGTGGAACAATACTAAGTGCAATTCAGTTGAACAGCACAATTTCCCAACAAAAGGCTTCAAACTGCAAACTAGTGAAAAGCCTTTATTTTTATCTTTCTTTGTCAGCTCTTTGCATTGTTTATTGATTAGTAGTGCTGCTGTCAGTATTTTACCCAGTACTCTGATAGGATCTCCTGACTGGCATTTTGCCTTTTTAAAACCATCTACACATGACTAGATTCAACAAAAATCTCAGTCTGTAAATCAGATGTGTTGACGACTCTCCACGTCCATGTTATTATTATTATTAATGTTCTTGGAGGCAAAGGATATTGAACAGTAATTAGGATCCACTATATCTGCTGCTGGGATAGACTTGAAAAGGTCACTTTGCAGGCAAGAAACCTTTTATGTACCTATATATACATTTTTTTTTTTAGCTGCTATTATCATTAATGTAACGATGCTTAGCACATTTATATCAGCAAGGGAGCATGACAGATTGTTTAGTTCATTTGAAAAGATGCAGTAATCATCTGCAGGCAATTTTATGGCAATACCATCTCTGTTTAACCTTTCGTTCTAGCTTCAGGTGGTATTATTGGCTTGCATTTTTAATATGTGGTGGGAGAGGGAGCGGAAAGGCGCATATTGTTGTAATGTTAATTGAACGAGTCTTGGGTAGAGCATAATCACTCAGAAGCATAGTAGTATTCCACCAGGTGCCGTTAAGTTGAGCTAAATAAAAAAGTTTGAATTAGTTTTAATGCCAGTACATCTGGAACAAGTTATTTTTCCTGAATGTTGCCATTCAGGTGTCCAACTGGTGTTTTCCACAGCTGGGAACGAGAGTGAAATGTGAATCACTTATCTTTTTCGCACGCGTGCCTTTATTTTCGACGCTGCACATAAATAATATTGATGTGAATGTAGCCGGGTTGGAAGGCTTGGAGCAGAAGTATAAACAGCCTAGGTTTGTCTTTTTGATCTGGGTTAATGCAGAGTAGGGACGCCTTGCCTTTTATTCCTTTCTGTGTTTTATGGATGCACAGGCTTATGGGGGTCCCAGTAGCTTGTTCAAAGAAACTTCTTTATTGTTCTTGAAGGAATTACTTTTTAGTGCAGTGACTTTAAACCACTTTTAGCATTGGAAAAGAATTTGGAAAAGAAGTGATACGATACCCTGAGGAAGTTGCTTGCTTTGTTCAGATGGAATATAATTTTATATCGAAGTCACACAAGCTCTTTGCAATGGAATTATTTGTTATTATTTTTTTGGGTTATGGGAAGTGTTATTCAAGAGCACAGTTGTTCAAATGTATTTTTCAGAAGACTGTCGATCATGTATCTAAATGAGTCATTGAGTTAAATTTAGTGTGAAAAACATTTTCTGTAGTAAATGTTTAGAAAGTATCTGTTATGGTTACTTATTTAACTGTTTTATGGGGTGACAGTTTTGCCTGGGAAATTACCAAAACTGTTAATACATCTTTTTTTTTTGTTTATTTTTTACTGTTCATGCTTTTATTTGACAGTTAAGCTACATTACTGTATTTCCTACATTTTTTTCTCAGATATCTTTTCACTTCCATGTAAACATTTTTAGTACCTGTGATATTTTGAAGGGACTGAACATACATGAGAATCTAGAGAAAAATGTAAAACTTTGTTTGTAGATATCCTGGACAAGTGTCATGTATATGGTCAATTGTAAATTTGCCATCCAAGTACAAGCTATGAATATGACCTACAGCTTTATTCAGGTGCAAATAACCTGTTTTGGATATTTTTAAGCAAGCCGTAGATATTTTAGGAACGTGAAATATATATATTTTTTATTTTGATTTCTGCAATTAATCTGGCCATATAATACTGCACAAAATCAATAAAAAATAACCCTTTAAATGGGAAATGCACAGTTTATGGGGCACAATAGCTTTATGTAAAAGAGTTTTAAAAAGTGGAGGTCATTGCATTACCTCTTCACAGCCCTAATGGTATAGGGACAGGCAATAACATGGCTTACACCCTTTTCAACTTCAAATAATTTTGAGCAGGATGGAAGGAAAGGAAAAAAACTGTTTGTCTTTCTAGTGTATGAAAAAAGCAAAATATAACCCTAACAAATTCAAGAACAGAAATAAACTTGATAACAGTTTACAGATCTAAAGGTCCTTCTAGTTGTTTGCTTGAGTTAACAATAGCATTTATATGAAATAATTAACCACCTCTTTAGGAACAGACATGAACAATCCAGGAAATCGCAGTATTATTAGATACAAATAAGACAACTAAATGATGATTCATATCATGTTTACCCCCATTAGGAGTCTCTTCACTTCACTTCACAGACCCTTAGGATCTCACGTCTACAATTTTAAAGAAGGGGCTCACATACTCCCAGGCCCCTTTAACCCTATCCCTCTCCTCCCACTCCCTTTTTACCCTTATCTTCCTAAACTTTCCCATTCCCCAAGTATTCTGCTAACTCCTTTCTAACATTACTACCTTTCTACATCCCTATAATTCATGTAAACAGACTCACTCATCCATGTCTTTATGGACTTTGCTTTATGCACTGGTGTGCAGTTATGGTGGAACAAAAAGGGGCCATCCTCAAACTGTTCCCGCAAAGTTGGGAGCATTAAATTGTCCAAAATGTCTTGGTATGCTGAGACCTTAAAGATTTCCCTTCACTGGAACTAAGGGGACAAGCCCAACCCCTGAAAAACAACCCCCACACCATAATCCCCCCTCCACCAAATGATTTGGAGGGGTGGCCCAATACTTTGCTTTCAATATGTTTTTATTTTCAATTACGTCATACAGTTTATGCATTGACATATGAGAATGTACAGGAGGGAATGCCTGCACGAACATGAGACATAAAGGTTACAATTCAAAAAGGATAGTAACATATAACATACGGTATCTCATCCTAAAAGGCTGTTGTTGGGGTCAACCTGACATATATCCGTATCTTGGCTCTAAATAATCAGTCTCCATGTATATTCCCTATAACAGCACAGAATCTTTCCCCTACTCCAGCACCCCTGACGGGATCTAGCTGTGCTAGGTGGGGAAATCTCCGTACTTCTCCTTTGCCCATTAGGGTGGAGCCATCAGGAGTATTGAGGAAGTATGAATCCCCTGAAGGTAAGTAGTTTACCGTATGGTAACTTCGTATTGAATTGCCACCAGTAAGCTAACTGATTTGAGGTAGAAGACAGAAAGAAGAGTAGAAAGAGAGGGAGAGAAGAGTGAGGAGGGAGGGGGGGTGGAGGAGTTCATCAAGGTGGGTGGGGGGGAGCAGGATTACATCTGTGTACCTCTAATCTTACTGAAGGATGAATTTGTTCAGGAGTGGGTTAGGAGTTGATGCGCACCTGAACCCCTGGTATGAGGGAGGTTCCCATATATTGGGCCCAAGGTTCCCATATTGTTTGGAATTTCGGGGAGGTGTTTGTTAGGATGCTAGAAAGTTTTTCTTGGGCCATAATCCATGAAACCTTCCTTTTTACTGCGTTAAACGAGGGCCTCGGCTGTTTCCAGGCTTTGGCAATGGATATTTTGGTGCCCAGTAATATAAAGTTGATCAGTGTAGCCTTAGAAATTCCAGGTAGGTTAGCGTTGAGAATAGCCACCTCAGGGGACCTAGGGATCTGGCAAGTCGTCACCTTGCAAATCATAGAGAAAACTTTTCTCCAAAAAGTGCGTATTTTGGGGCATTCCCACCAAATGTGGGCCATTGTGCCCAGGTGTTGGCAACCTCTGAAACATAAGGGGTTCGCTGAGGGATAGATTGCTGCCAACCTGGTAGGGGTCAGGTACCATCTAGTTATCAATTTGATGCTTGCCTTTTGCAAGGAGATGTTCTGGATCCCTTTAAAGGATTTAGTTAGGGCTGCTTGCCAGATCTCTATGTCCCTGCAGCATCGGAAGTCAGCCTCCCAAGCCTTCATATATGTGGTTTTGTCCGTAGGGCAAGTGGGGGCCGAATATATCACTGATATGCCTCCCCTCTGCTCCATGGCTTGTCCGCACCATTGTTTGTATACAGTAAATTTAGGGGGAAGCGGTTTCTCCTGCCAAATAGTGTGAAGAAAGTGGGCGATTTGGTAAAAGCGGAATCGTTCCGATTCCGGGAGGTCCAGGTGTTTGATACAGAATTTGAGGGTGATTGGTCCATTGGGGGTGAAGAAGTGCCCTATCCGGTATAGCCCTTTGTCCAGCCACCATTTGAATGCTGAGATGTTGAGTCCCGGTGGAAAGTCAGGGTTGTGGAACAGGTGAGCTAGGGGACGACCCGTGGAGACCAGAGCTGTGGAGTGCCGGAGGGAGTCCCAAAGGGCGCAAGAGTGGGATAAGGTGGGTGATAGGATGGGCGGTCTAGATTTAGTCGGGCACCAAAGTATGTAGTCAAGCGTATGTTTGGGGATGGCCTGTCTTTCAATATTCACCCAGTCTGGTTTTTCATAGCGTGAGTAAATTGAGGACAATTGGGCTAGTCTAGCAGCCAAGTAGTATTTATGTAAGTTTGGAAGACCCAGCCCACCCTTGCGTCTCTGAAGGAAAAGAGTGCTCTGCGGGATACGGTATCCTTTTTTACCCCAAATAAAATGGAGTATTTTACTCTGTAAAGCTCTCAGGTGATCTTTCCTGATTGGGATAGGAAGGGAGCGAAAAAAGTAGAGGAGTCTGGGGAGTAAGGTCATCTTAATGGAGTTGATCCGACCCAGCCAGGAAAGCTCATGTTTTGACCATGTATTAAGGTCCGCCTCCAGTTTCCGGAAGAGTGAAGGATAATTTTGTGCATATAGAGTTTCCGTCGTGGCCGTCAGTGTGATACCTAGGTAGCTAATGGATGTGTCGCCCCATTTGAAGTGGAAGGATTGTTTTAGAGAGTCAACTGTTTGTGGTCATAAGGAAACATTAAGAGCTTGAGATTTGGCGAAATTCACCTCGAGTCCGGAAATGTTAGCAAAGTTCCTTAACACTAAGCAGAGATTAGGTAGTGTAGTGAGGGGGGATGTCAGGAAAAGGAGGATGTCGTCGGCGAAAAGCCCACATTTGTGCGTCTGGTCTCCACAGGTCACCCCTTTTATATCCGGGTTCTGTCGAATTGCGATCGCTAGGGTTTCTATGGCTATTGCGAAAATTAGGGGGGATAGAGGGCACCCTTGCCTAGTGCCACGTAAAATGTCTATTGGTTTGGAGTAATGGCCTTGTAGGCATATTTGGGCCTTTGGATGTGAGTAGAGAGCATGCAGAAGTCCCAGAAAGCGGTCGCCAAATCCCCATCTCTCCAGGACTGTGAAGATGTATTGCCAGGAGACTGTGTCGAAGGCCTTCTGCAGGTCTACAGATAGAAGGAAACCCGATTGGTTTGGCCCCCCTGCCCAGTTAGTTTGAAGAATCGAGGTGATATCTATTGCCCTCCTTATTTGGTCAGGACCCTGTCTCCCGGGTATGAATCCAACCTGGTCTTTATGTATATAAAATATAAATTGTAATTTGGGTACAGTGTTGCATGTCCGCACAATTGTTATTCAAGGAGTGAAAGCTGAAAATTGGTCTGGGCAGGAAGGGGGTTTAAGTGCCCAGTAAGCAAGTGGTTAAAGTTCATGTGCATGTAAAGGCAGACACCCCAATACTTTTGGTAAATTAGTGTATGTTATTGCATTCTACATGCTGGCCCCAGACCCCAAACAACTGGGATGGCAACTCACCTCATAAAAAATTTGCTAAGAAAATTGTATGGCAAAAGGCCCTCAAGCATATCAGACAAAGAACCAAGAGAGCTAGGCCATAGAATCACAAGAGTTGGACAGGACTTACTGTATATTTTCATACATACTATCTGGTCAGTTTTAGATGTATGGACTAACCACATTTTTACAGATTATTGATTGGTCCATGACTGTTCTATCCATATCTATCCAATAAAATCTTTTTAGACTTGGGCTTTAAGTAAATAAGTCACTACACACTATACAGTAAAAAGTAAGGTATTTATTGATTTGAAAAAAAAACAATAGGGTTTTTTTACTAAAGCTGGAGAGTGCAAAAATCAGTCTCACTTCTGCAGAGAAATAAATAAGCTTCTAAACTCAGCTTGTTCAATTAGGCTTTGGCAATAAAACCTGGAAGCTAATTGGTTTCTGTGCAGAAGTGAGTCTGATTTTGCTATCTCCGACTTTAGTAAATAAACCCCAATGTTTGAAAAATGTTTGAATATGCATATTAAAGAAAGCGCCTTCCTGTGCACTTTCTGGGAATGTGTGACCATGGCTTCATTTCAGTTGAAGTACTGACCTCTAAAAGCTTATGTGAACAGTAATTTGACAAGGTATAGTTATTTTGTCTTTAAGAGCCATTTACAATGATCTGGAATAAGCAGACCATGTCATATTCAACCCTTTGCAGGCTGCTTACCTGTCATTGGCTGTAAATAGTTCTCATTGATTTTTACAAAAGAGCAACAAGTAGGTTCTCTGCCATGCTAATTGGTGGAGAGAAGGGTAAACATAATGTACCCAGCAAACACTACAGAAACCACTTCAAAATCACAAAAGCTAGAACAAGAAATACATTTTTCTTATGTTTAGTGTCTTTCATTGTTGTGAATTTCATAACTTTGGTGGTCAATCACAATTGATGTTTCTATTTAGTGATCTGTTGCCTCTTGAATGCTATTACAGCTTAGCAGTACAAACAGCAGGGTGGTGGTATTCTAAATGAAACTTTCATATTGTCGTGATCCCCATTATCAATAATCGCATGGCTTCCATATCTATTATTTATGCCAGTCATCCTTACCAGGATTAACATTGGATGGCCATACAATACAACAATAGCAGGCAGGGGCAGAGATCGAGCATCTCTGCAAAAGATTGTGTCATGTGGAGGTAATTACCGTAGGTAGCCTTAATGAACATTTTCACACATAAGCATTGTTTTTATTATGTGACACTAGATTCTTCAATTCGTCATTGAAACGCTGTTTGACTAATCATTTACTAACTAAATACGGAATTAAAGGGGCGTGTCCAAGATGGCAGCGTGAGCAGTCACACGCTCCAGAGCTCCGCCGGGGCCTACTGTATTATCCGTGCCATCGGACCCCAAAATCCACCCTGAATAGTAGCCTGCAGTGGCTGGAGATGCAGTGTAGAGGGGGAACTGCTTCCCGAACCCCGGAGAGCCTTTACAGGGCAGCACAGCCCCTTGTCAGCCCGAGGCCCGGTCCCTCCGTGTGGAGCACCGGACTAGATTTGCCGCTGTAGCGGAGCTGACTGGTGGGCGAGCTGACTGGGGACTGCAGGGGAGCATACCCGGCCTTCTCCTATCCCATACCACGGCCGATGTTGTCGGATTCCCCCCGGATCCGACCCACCCTTGACGCGGACGCGGAGGCTGGAGGCAGCCACTAGGCCCGAAGCGAAGCCGCGGCCTTGCCTGAATTAGTGGTCGGAGCCGCCGGCGATTGACACGGCGCTGCCTGAGGATCCTAGAGGCCCTTTTCCATCACAGCTCTAGAGGCACACTGCCTGATCCTGAGGTGCAAGAGACCCCGGTGACACTGTGGAGGATCCTGAATGAGGCGACGCCAGTCGGGCGCAACGGCCGGTAAGGGGAAAAAATATAAATTTCCTCCTTCCCCAGAGACAGTCCCCTCACAACCAGCACCTTCACAAGCCCCCAGACCCACCCGCAGTGCACACAGAGCATCACAGACTGCCACAATGGAGGCTGAGGAAGCAAGACCCCCCTGGCTAGCGGAAGTTATGGGGGCCATAGCTACATGTCAGTCCACGCTTACCGCGAAAATTGAAGCGGTACAAATGGATGTGGGACTTTTAAGGCAGGACATGGATAAGCTCCGAACTAGAGTGACTGAAACAGAACAGAGGGTTAGCAATACAAAGGACACGGTAGCGGAACAGACCAATGTCAAGGCCCTGGAATACCGGGCAGAAGATGCAGAGAACAGGAATAGGCGCAACAACCTGCGCATAGTGGGCCTGGCGGAGGGGGCCGAGGGCAATAACCCTACAGGTTTCGTGGAGGATATGTTACGTAACCTCTTGCTCGCTTATCCCCCCACTACGCGGTGGAAAGGGCGCACAGAATTCCACCCAAACCCGGCCCCCCAGGGTCACCCCCTCGAACTCTCATTCTCAGACTTCTTAACTTTCGGGATAGAGACGAGATTCTACGCGCCTCTAGGAGTGTGGGTGACTTAAGGTACCAAAACAACAAACTGATGATCTTTCCTGACTACTCGATAGAGACGCAGAAACTCAGAAAGTCGTTTGACCACGTGAAAGCAGGGTTGAGGGCCCATAACATCCGCTATAGTGTCCTATTCCCAGCACGTCTGCGGGTCCAGGATGGAGAATCTGTCCGCTTCTTCACTTCCCCCAGGGAGGCGTCAGCATGGCTGGACACGCTGCCCCAAGACCGACAACAGAGAGCTTGATCTGCGAATATCCTACATTAATGTTTGACACCCGTTAAGCCCCGAACACCAAGCCTCGACATTGACTATCACTGTATCCTACACTTCGGTATTCGATTTGAGGCAGTTCAATTGCACTTGCTTCCTTGTTTTGAAGTGCTTGTCCTCACGAGGGGCCCAGAAACCACCAAGTCATCACCCCTGGTTGGATGAACCAGGAGACCGTTACTGTTAAAGTTGCTTTGTAAGACTACTGGTCCCTACTCATCAGGGATCATAGGGAACCGGATTGTCACATGCACTTAAGATGGCGGAATTTCCCCTTCCAGTTTGCCTTCTTTTTCTACATATATGCAGGGGAGGAGCCCAGCCCAATGCTATATTATCTGTTCTCTTACCCTCCTCATGACAGGGCCCCTCGCCGGTTATGGCGACGCTCCGGCGGAGCCCCAAGTCAGCAGGGAGTGACTCGGCTCCCCTGAGACCCTCAGGAATTCTTGGGGGCTCAAAACGCCTATTGCACAGGACCCCCCTTTTGCAGCCGGCGTGCTGATTTCGTTAGGGATGGATACCTACCTTAGTTTTAAGGGGTTGGGTGGGGTGAGGGGAGGGGATAGTCGCCCCATAAGGGCAGGTTCATTGTTCTGGGTTAAAAGTTTGATGTTGTTAACATGTTCTATGAATGCATTGCAAATGTCAGTACTGTACGATCATGCATGTTGTATCCTCAGGGTCGAGGTGGCAGCCTCAGGGGAAGAGTGCTTTTCAAATTCGGACACTCCCGTTCTACCGCATGGCTATGGCGTCCCTTAACATTTTACCTTGGAACACCAGGGGTCTGAATTCCACGATCAAGAGGTCACTGGTGTTCCAATTCATTAAAGCTAGCAGCCCGCACATCTGTATCTTGCAGGAAACCCACTTGGTGGGTAGTAAAACTATGGCCCTAAAGAAACCCTGGATTGGATACCACTATCACTCCACATACTCTAATTTTGCGAGGGGCGTAAGTGTCCTAGTTCATAAATCTCTCCCCTTTAGGCTGCTAGACCTTGTGCTGGATTCGGAGGGAAGATATGTGGTGGTTCATGCTCAGATACACTCTATGAACTGGGTGATAGAGGGAGTGTATTTACCCCCTCCAGCTTCAATATCTCTCCTGCACCAGATGGCCTCCAAAATAGCAGACTTCCAGAGCGACAATATAGCCATTCTGGGAGATTTCAACTTAGCCCCCAACCCGGAGGTGGATAGAATGTCTGGCATTGGCCATTCCCACCCCGGTCTGGGAGACTGGGCAGATTTGTATTGCTTGACGGATGTGTGGAGGTGGAGGAACCCACATGTCAGGGCCTTTACCTGCCACTCCGCCTCCCACAGATCTTTTTCGAGAACAGACTTGGCCTATGTGGACCGCACTGCCTTATCTAGGGTGAGGGACATCAGAATTCTTCCCCGGGGTGTGTCAGACCATGCACCACTCCTCCTGACGCTGAAACTATCCTCCACGTCGGGAACTTCCCTGTGGAGACTATCTAGGTTCTGGGTGTTGGATGAGGGGGTGGATGGCCATTTTAGAGAGGCGATGAGGGAATATTGGGATACTAATCTAGGCTCAGCTAGCGCAACAGTGGTCTGGGACACGTTCAAGGCATACACTAGAGGGTGCTACCAGTCAATTATAGCCAGGGTCCGGAGGGAAAGGAGAGCAGACTTGGAAGAAGCAGAGAGGAAGGCAGATCTGCAGGAGGCACATTTTCTTAGAACTAGAGACCCCAGTGACTATGACGCACTTCAACAACTGACAGGTGAGGTTGTTCGCATCCGCACCTCTCTCACCCAGAAACGTCTTCTCGCCCAGACACACCGCATCTTCGAGCAGGGGGAGAGGTCAGGGAAATTATTGGCTTGATTGTCCAGAGAACAACAGGGAGGGATGTGCGTACCACACATACAAGGACCTGACGGGTGTCTTAAATACGCCTCGGACGAGATAAATGACTGCTTTGCTTCCTTTTATAAAACTCTTTATAGTTCTAAGGTTGCTTACACTAGGGAAGAGCTGACTACCTACCTAGAGCCCATTGATTTCCCGGTTCTGACTGGAAAATACCGTGACAACCTCGATGCCCCTATCACCACAGACGAAATCTTGAAAGCTCTCAAGACTCTCCAATCGGGCAAATCCCCGGGACCGGACGGTATACCAGTCGAGTTCTATAAGCAATATGCAGAAGAGCTGGCGGGGAAACTGTATGACATGTTGAAGGAGGCACATCGCTTAGAGATGCTTCCGAGCTCCTTGAGTGAGGCGGTGGTTGTTGTAATTCCTAAGCCGGGCAAGGACCCGTCCCTATGCTCCTCATACCACCCCATATCCCTAATAACGTGGACGCCAAGCTCCTGGCCAAAGTGTTGGCCAGGAGACTTAATACAGTCATAACAGCTCTAGTACACCCGGACCAAACAGGGTTCATGCCGGGGAGGGGAACGGATATCAACATCCGACGGCTTTTCACTCATATGGATAGGGCACAGGCAGACTCGGAGGGAGTGGTGGTCTCCCTAGATGCCGAGAAGGCCTTCGATTCAGTAGAGTGGGAATTTCTATGGGAGGTCCTATCTAAATTTGGTTTCGGACCGAAATTTCTAACATGGCTGCGGATGCTTTACGCCAGCCCCAAAGCGAGGGTCCGTACAAACGGAGTTCTCTCTGAAACCTTCCCCCTGGGAAGGGGTACCCGCCAGGGTTGCCCTCTGTCGCCGGGGCTTTTCGCCTTGGCGATAGAACCTCTCGCCATCGCTTTGAGGGCGGATGCGGTAGTGAAGGGCATTTCTGTAGGCACAATTGAAGAGAAAGTGTCCCTATATGTGGACGACACCCTGCTTTACCTAGCTGACCCCGACCAGTCACTGCAGAGGGCCCTGGTCCTGTTCAAAAACTTTGCTCAGTTCTCAGTGGTTCGTATAAACTGGGACAAGTCGGTCCTGTTCCCGCTCCATCCCCTGCTTCCTAGGGTGGATACGGCCACCCCACTACAATGGGTAGAGGAGTTCACCTACTTAGGCATCAAAATAAGTAACACCACTCATGAGTTCTTGGAAAAAAACATGCAACCTCTTATCTCCCAACTTACAGTAAAGTGCACGGCCTGGCGCACCCTTCCTCTCACCCCCGTGGGTAGAATTAATTTGCTTAAAATGGTGTTTCTTCCAAAATTCCTTTATTTTTTTCGTAATGCACCCACCCATATACCTAGGTCCTTCTTTAGACGCTTGGAGGGGATCCTGAGTTCTTTTATCTGGGCCGGGAGGACACCTAGAGTGGCGAAGAGGGTGCTCTACCTTCCTCTTTCGGGGGGGGGGACTTGCCCTTCCAAATTTTTTGATATACTATTGGGCAGCAGTACTGGTGACGGTGCGCTGGTGGTTCTCCCAGCCCAGACAGAACCCTGCTGTTAGACTTGAGGCGGCCATCTTGGGCTCTTATGCGGCTCTGTCAAATTTAGTCTATAGGGGTCCTAAAGCTCCTAACCATCTGACGACCCCAATGAAAACCACCATTAAAGTATGGGGGGAGGCTAGGGCAATATATGCAGAGCCGAATCGCATGTCCCCACACACTCCGCTTTGGGGCAACCCCGCCCTCCCACACCTCTGCGAAATCCCAGACCCCTCTCAATGGGCTATGCGAGGAATCACCACCCTAAAACATATTATAGCCAATGGTAAGCTTATGCCCTTTCAGGACATTAAAAGGCAGTATTCCCTACCCCAAACTTTTGAGTTCAAATATTGGCAATTGAGACACGCAATGAGGGCACAATTTCCAGACAGACTGACTCTCGAACCGGACTCTGTAGAGTGACTTCTGACTTCAGGCGTGATGGGGAAGCCCTTGTCCTCACTGTACCTATATCTGACGGTGGCACACGACGTTAAGCCCACTCGCACACTTGACAAATGGAGGGAGGATATCCCGGAGTTGGGAGACGACGAGTGGGAGGAATGTGTGTCGAACTATATCCCAACAGTGATAGCGGCTAAGGACAGGTTCATACAGCTGAAATTTCTCCACAGGGCCTACTTTACTCCGCATAGGATGGCTAGAATCTACCATCATATTGACCCTTTGTGTCCCCGGTGCAGAACCGAAGAGGGTACATTCTGGCACATGGTGTGGGCCTGCCCGAAGCTCAGACCTTACTGGGAGGGAGTGACGGAGGAGCTTAATGACATTTGGGACCTCAGGTTGACACTTGACCCTAAGCTGCTTCTGTTGAGCTATCTGGTAGACGTGGAGGGGGACAGATACACCAAACTCTCTATTACGCTCCTGTTATTTTATGCTAGGAGGGAGATCATGCTGCATTGAAAGTCGGCTGAGCCCCCTACCCTTAGATCCTGGAAGAAGGCGGTGGACTCGGTGTTGCCACTGTACAAACTTACCTACGAGAGTAGGCAGTGTCCGGCTAAATATGACAGGGTTTGGTTGGCCTGGCTGGCGGCACGTGGTTGAGGGCCCGGGAGTGGGGGACCTACTGATGGAATTCCCCCCTCGCGGAAGGGACGTTGTCCCCCCTCGGACACGGGGCGTGGTCGGGTCATCTTGAAGGAAGATAGTCCTTATCTGCCGAACTTCTTCGGAACACGCCGGCCCTCCGGGCGGCGGGGCATATGCGATCGGCTGATCCTCAGGGTTGGAGGGAGAAGGGAATGTTCTCAGATCCCACTGAACAATACAGACAGGAAATGGGTAGGGATGGTTTAGAGTGAGATTTATAACGAGGTTGAGGCTCTGGAGGGATAACGTAAATTAGATACCTTATGTTGTATTAGAATTATACATTAACGGAGTCTAGTTAAATCATCATCCTTTTTTTTTTTTTTGTTGTATCCAAACGGATTCTAGAGGGAAATAGTAACGACGCACTCCTGAGATGATGTAGTGTTGAACGAATGTTTTATATTATGTTGTAAGGATTGAGACACCCATGTCAAGCACTGACGATCTTTTGTAATGCTGGTTTGTTTATTTAAAAAATAAAAACCTTTACTGTTAAAAAAAAAATACGGAATTAAACTTGTGATTGTTCTTTATTGAAGATTATTACAGATTTCTTACCACCTTTGATTTTGGGATGAGACAACTTGGCCACACATGTTGCACTACAACAATTTTTGATATAAGACAACTCTAATAGTTTGAAGGACTACTGGACTGGATATGAAATGAATGAATTGTTTAGGTTGTTGTAAATCTAAAGGAACAGAAAGGAAAATCCTCACTGTGGCTTCTCACAGATGCCGATACCGTGGCAATCACACCACATGCTTACAGCAGGGATACAGAACGCAAAGAACACTACAGGTGTTATAAATAGTTCTAAAATATTTTTACTTAAAAATTCTTTTGATTATTGCAACAGTTTACAGTTATCTATTATTTAACTGAAGCTTGTATATACTTAATTCTTGAAAATTATATTCTACACAAACAACTTGTTGAGGAAGAAAAACAATGCAAGCAAATGAACAGCAAGCAACCTTTTGCTGGCTCATTTGAAGACCTTTCTGCATAAAAGCTGTAAGGTCGATAATTTAAGAGGAAAATCTTGGCTATGTCTGGAACTGTTAATATGATTTTTATGCTTCTGCAGACGCGTCCTTCTGTTCTCGTAGAGGATAGCTTAACAGCTGTATCTGGCATTTTATAAAAATTATGGCTTGTCCTTGTCTCATGCTCTGTGGGTTTTATTATGTTTATACTTCAACTTTTCTGCTTTCCATTTAGTTTTTGTCATTTAAACAAAAAGTATAAAATATTCACTGTCCAGTCTATAATGTCAAAGTGTTCACCCACTGAAGTGAAAAGTTTGATGTTATATTAGTATGGAGTCTTATCTTATGTCAAGGGATTTTTTTTTATTACCTTCAAAATTCACAAAAAAATGGATGTAGAATCTAAAAATAAGTGTGTTTTATTGCTAATGATGATAAGTGCACAAAGCAAGCACCTGTGAAATACGATAATCATTTTCTAATGTGTACAATGAAGGAACAGGAGGATATCAATAATAAGAAGAAATGTCACCATATGGTTGACTGTAATATGCACAAACCATAAATGCAAAAATATATGTAAATGTTAGTGTGATATTTAATACATAGTGGTGGGTCCCAGTCATCAATATTTTAAAGTTCAACAGTTTTATATTAGGTAGTTATGAGGCTAGATTACATCTGTCAAACACTCATTTTCATTACCAGACACATTAACAGAGCAGTACCTACTTAGTTATTACCTGGCACCTACTCTTAAGGTAGAGTCTACAGATAGGTTAAATTTCAGAATGAGGTATTAATTTAAAAAGGCACAATCACTAAGTTGCATGAGT
Organism: Lithobates clamitans; assembly: GCA_037952925.1. NCBI lineage: Eukaryota > Metazoa > Chordata > Amphibia > Anura > Ranidae > Lithobates > Lithobates clamitans. The sequence goes on from JBBGZY010000656.1 coordinate 3,497,278, forward strand.
TATTTTAACTGCATGTTTTACCTTACTAATTTTCTCATTAACATGTTCAATTCAAAAACATAAATTGTTGGTGTGGAATCAGCATTTTCTTTGGAAAAACTGCATACTTAACTATTGAAGTCTCTGCTTCTTATGAATCTGGACTTTATCTCAAACTCAAAAGATTCCTGTGATCCCTAGCAGACCCCTCAAAACACCTCAAAAGTTTCCACAGGCAGAGCCTAGAGACTAAGTATTTTAAGTAGAAAGATTACCATTTAAATAAAACGTATTGTGAATTTACACCATTGGAGGCAAAGATCCAAGCTGTTTCCTTTATCGGAGTGTTTGACTAGGCTCTACTAGGAGAGGTGACCCAGCAAGTTACAGTTAAGTATGATAATTTAAGAAGGAGTGGTGAACAGTTTGAGGGAGTACATATCCATCGCTGTATGACAGCAAGAGAAGAGTTCATTTCAGGGATTCCTCTGTGAAACTAAATTATTACATGTATAGTAACCTTTGTGGTAGTAGTGATTTTCTATGTTTTATTTTCAATAAATGAGTCGCAGCACCCTGTGCTATGACTGCATACAAACTGGCCAGGCAGAAAGGCCATACACAGAGTGAATTTCTTTCCTGCAACCTCCTGCCGAGCAATTCTTCTCCCGGTGGGCCAGGCAGGGGAAGTTATCCCCGCCAGGAGAAGACAGTGATTATCAGTAGCAGCTATAGCAGCCGCTACCGACAATCGCAAGACAATTCGGCAGACTGGTTGTACCCAAGTTGAAGGATCGATCCACTTGGTACATTCAGCTTACCCATTAACATTTTAAATCTTGGCCGGAATCTTGTATGGCTGGCCTTACTCTTCATTTATAAATGGTAGTCAGCTTGGGACTACCACCCTTCTTTAGTCTTACTCTGTACTAAAAATTAATCATAAAAAGGTTTCACCTTCTCTTGTTAAAAAAAAAGGTTTCACCTACCGTCACTTGTTTTGTAAGCTTGTGTTGTAAATAGGTTGGAATATTTCTTAGACCCCCCCCCCCCCAAAATGCTGGGAGAACAGCTTTATCTTCATTCAATTTCTTAGTGAAAGAAAAGCATGATTTTACTATATCAGTGCTTCACCACTTGATTCATTAGATCTTCTGTCACTTTGGGTTGCAGACCACTCACATTAAGAAGATTAACAGAACACTAATTGCACTAACATTCAATTGCCTTTCAATTACTCACATTTTATCCACAATCATGCCACTGACATCGGCACTATCACCAGAGATTTATTTTCCATAATGACATATGTGGGTTAGTGCCTTGAGCCACCAGCTTAGGGTTGCCTGCACCAATCTTAAAATGTACAAATTGCGATCATTTTTTCCTGTTGTGATTTGTTCTTTTTTTTCCACCTGTGAACACTTTTGCCTCCATTTATCAAAAGAATGTAGGGGGAAGAAAGTGTTGGGTATTTTATAGGCTCTTTATTGTTGAAGAAACATGAACATATCTATTTTTTTCTTGTTTAGTGGTCTGCACAATTAAAGTAAAAACAGAGACATCTAATTACATACTCCCTTTAGGCCTGGTTCACACCTATGCGTTTTTTTGGTGCTTTTTGCTGAAACGCACTATGGTCCATTTAACATGGTTTCCTATGGGACGCGTTCACATCTATGCTTTTTTCAGCTGCTGCGTTTTTGGAAAGGGTCAGGGACTTTTTAAAATGCAAAACCATGTGTTTTTGGTGCAATAGACTTCAATGGGGATGCTGCAGAAAAGCATGTACTGCATTTTTTAGGCGTTTTGCATTTTTAAATCTGCCCAACAACAAATTGGCCCTCAAAAAAAGCATAACAAAACAAAAAAGTTTAAAAAAACCATCAAAACATGTGTGCAGAAACGCAAAGCACACCGCAAAAAGCATGGCAGAAATGGATTAAAAGCAAACTGCATAGGTGTGAACCAGGCCTTCTTGGATTGGGGCTTTTTGGGGGCTTGCTCTTCTTTCTTTTTCTTACTTACTTACCTGCACTGATAGTTCCTAACTTTATCTGTTATATAGGAAGATGGATATGGCACGCCCACATGGCATGAAGGAATCTTTTAGAGCTTTGCCTTGAACTATTATTGGTGTTGTTGTGGGTCAAAGGGTGTAATTTATCAATCAACAGCTCAATGAGTTCCCTGGGCACTCATCCTTATTTTTCATGTCACAACCTTATTTCTGCGATTGTGTCACTCTCTACATTGAAGGAAAGATGATTACTTATATTTTATGATTTAGATAAATATATGGTTTGAGTAATAGTAACTCAGTTGCTTTTACATTTATTATTTGCTAAGTAAATTAGTATTTGGTAATGTCATGCTGTTTAAAACCAGTAAAAAAAAAAAAAACCTACAGCTATTTCCAATCAATTAGGGTACAGCATGCAGATCCATGTAATTTTGCATATAAGGAAAGTTTCATGGTGCCTGTAACAGCACATTCTAGCAATAGCCTTTATCAAAGTATTTACAACACTGGGTAGAGCTTGTACAAAGTCTGTATGCGTGTGTGTTTGTGTGTGGGGGGGGGGATCATTGTGTGGGTGTGCCTAGGGCTGCATGATTTCCAAATTTTGACTGAGTTTGTCTGCATTCTCTAACCATCTCCTGTTGAATGTCTGCAGTCTGATCGTATGCTGTCATACTATGAGTCCACAGTCTCTGACAGCTTCCTGCATCATTACATTTACTGTGTGGTCTTTTGGTGATGTCAGGGGCTGCACTTGAGGCTTCCTATGTCAAATAAGCTAACCTTTGATGCTCTAAGGGCTTTATCAGTTTGTTCTTACTAAGCAATTGAGTTATTTCTCTAAAGCAGGGGTCTCCAAACTATGGCCCTCCAGTTGTTAAGGAGCTACAATTCCCATCATGCCTAGTCATGTCTGTGAATGTCAGAGTTTTACAATGCCTCATGGGACGTGTAGTTCCACAACAGCTGGAGGGCCGTAGTTTGGAAATCCCTGCTCTAAAGCCTCCAATCAGATGCAACTTTTCAGGTCACATCTGACTGGTAGGAGTAACTTCTTAGGGAAAGTATTTTTTTTATATAAGGTCCCATATCTATTTTGATGTTTCCAATTCCAAGGATATCTAGAGCCAAATGTTTCTTTTAATTTTGGATAGAGTAATGAATAGTTCCAACACACATGTTTTTTTGTCTGTACTTTTTGTATCACATTGGAGAGATTTTGTTTTAGTTCCTGTCTATGATACAAAACAAAGTGAGGGAAAATCTGCTCCTAGACAGTTGTCCTTGGAAGTTGGAACAAGAGTATCAATTTCAAGGATTATCCTCTGGTTCCAGCGTATTATTCAGCTCCAGTGACAGTGGCCACCAGGACAAACAGAGAGGGTGAAACAGACAGCAATAAAAACCATACCGCATACTATGCAAAAAATAGATTTTTAGCTACACTCTGAAAATAAAGGTTACTTCATGAAAGATTTAGTTAAAAAGCCTATACAATTACTTACAAAAGATTTGTATAAAGGTTTCTACAGGAAATGTTGCATTATATCTGCTGCCAGGTTAGGTTGTCAAATGATATATAATTGCTGAAGTGCTTCTGTTCACAAGCATTGACCGACGACAAATATGTCCATTTCCATTTTGGCTTTGTTCACACAGCACACAAGTGATGATATGTGCATATCATAAATAGGCTGTTTTTTGCAGCGTCTGTAACTCCCAGTTGCATCCCATTGAAGTCTATTAAGGCACTCAGCTGCATGGACAAAACCATTCAACTTAGTGTGATAGTCATGTGGGTGTTGGGGAGTGGCCCTGAATGCAGACCGTGTGCATTTGGGGTCACTTACCTGCACCTGTATGCCTGTAACATTAGGATGAGAAGCTGTGTCTGTGCAGTCACGCTTCCTAATAGACTTTAATGGGATTCCTGTACACTGTGCCTCGACGTTACAGATGCTGCAAAAAACAACCTTTACATGTTAAACAGACATCATCACCCATGAGAATGAGGCCTTAGCCCAGCCTTTTTTAGCCAGGGTGCCCAGGCACCCTGGGGTGCCTTGAGGCTTCTTCAGGGGTGCCTTGGCAAAATGCCTAAAAATTGTCCAAAAATTGTATACAAGCTGGCATGTGCATTCAGGCTGCCTTTTAGTTACACTAAGTCACAGGTTTATATTGTGCACCATTACAATGCTCTAGCTGCCGGCGTCCTAATGACCAATGGTGTCATCGGTTGATAAGGAGGATGTCAGTCACCTACATATAATCCTTGTTTGACCCTCACATGCCCCTCTCTATCAGCGGTGGGGTCACATTAGCTGAGTGATGGAAAAATATTGGAAAACTAGTCAGAACCAGTCTTCAAAAGTGTATTTGCTTTTTAGGAATAAATCACCTCTAACACTGGGTGTCCTACTTGGACTTGTAGATGTTGCTTCATTATATAAAACTATTGGAATAGTTTTTAAATTTTAGAATGGGGTACCTTTAACCACTTCAATATTGGGCATTTATACACCTTCCTGCCCAGACCAATGTTTAGCTTTCAGCGCTGTCGCATTTTGAATGACATTTACGCAGTCATGTTACACTGTACCCAAACTAAATTTTTATCATTTTGTTCCCACAAATAGAGCTTTCTGTTGGTGGTATTTGATCACCTCTGGGATTTTTATTTTCTGCTAAACAAATAAAAAAAGACTGAAAATTTTGAAAAAAAAGTTTCAGTTACATAACTTTGTAAATAAGTAAGTTTTCTCCTTCACTGATGGGCACTGATGGGGCTGCACTGACGGGCACTGATAAGGTGGCACTGATGAGGTGGCACCAATGAGGTGGCACTGATGAGGTGGCATTGATGGGCACTGATAGGTAGCACTGATATGCGGCACGGATGGGCACGGATAGGCGGTACGAATGGGCACTGATAGGCAGCATGGATGGGCATTGATAGGCGGCACAGATGGGCACTGATAGGCGGCATGGATGGGCACTGATAGGCGGCACAGATGGGCATAGATGGGCACTGATAGGTGGCACTGATGTACTGTTATGTATGGTACTGATGGATGCCAATCAGTGCCAAACAATAATGCTTGCCAATCAGTGATGCCCATTGTGGGCACTGATTGGCATCCATTGTGGGCACTGATTGGCATCCCTGGTGGTCTAGGGTGGCATACCTTGTGGTGACATCCCTGGTGGTCCTAGTGGCATCCCTGGTGGTCCAGTGTGGGCATCCTCAGGGGGGCTGTACTGATAATCGATCAGCACAGATCCCCCTGTCAGAGGAGCAGCCGATCGGCTCTCCTCTACTCGCGTCTGACAGACGCGAGTGAGGAAAAGGCGATCACCGGCTCTTCCTGTTTACATCGTGATCAGCCGTGATTGGACACAGCTGATCATGTGGTAAAGAGTCTCCATCAGAGACTCTTTACCGAGATCATAGTTGCGGTGTGTCAAACTGACACACCGCAACAACGATCACCGCGATGCACACCCCCGAGGGCGCGCAGCGGCTTAATATCCTGAGAACATCATATGGCGCCCAGTCAGGATATTGAAACCACTTTGCCACCGTCATTATGCTATATGGCGGGCTGCAAGTGGTTAAAGGGTCCCTCAAGAATGTCCATAAATTTTAAAGGGTGCCTTGAATGAAAAAAGGTTGAGAAAAAATGCCATAGCCAACAAAGACAATTTCCTCCTTTCTGTTCTGTAAAAACACAATGACTTCCAAATATTTTTTAACAATTTTAAAAGAATCTACAGGTGTATATTATATACAGGTATGTTGCAAGGATTCTGAACATGTAACCAGCCCAGGAAGCACACTGAGCTGTTAACCTGCGAGCATATATCAGTGGTTAGTGTATGTCGCTGGGATACTGTATTCCATGCAAAAGACTGTATGTAATAAATGGAAAAACAGTGAACAAATTACAAGTGCAGGGTGGTTAAGAGTTCAGGAATTCCGTCTTCAAACATTACACTTGTAATGGATGCAAGAAAAATAAATTCTTGCAGCTACAGAAAGCATAGTAGTAAATTGCTCCTGCACACAACTTTGAGTTCCCACACTTATTATAATAAGGTCTTAATAAGTAAACTGGTAAAAAGAACACATTTTGCAGACTATGTCCTTTTTAGTTATTATGCCTGGATTATAATATATAATATTATTAATATTATATAAATATTATATAAATATAATTTTGGAAATCAAGGCAGTGCACAGGGCCAATTTAGTATTTTGCCTGGATATAAAGACAGATGGAAGTCCTTTCGAACACCAGCTTTGTAGGAGAAGGTAGACAAAGTTGAGCAGGTATAATCTTTATTCATCCACAGAAAAAAACATAGTTGGGGTAGAGTAAAATAGAAATATATTTTTTAAAGTAACATTATACAAATGGTATGTGTATCCATTATATACTGTATGTTATTTCCTTTTTATAGCAACCTGTGATATAAAAAAAAACAGGTTGCTGCCCTATCACATGGACTTCTGATGGAGACTATGAGGTTGATTTACTAACGGCAAATAGACTTCTCACTTTGCACAGGAATTTTCACTTTGCAACAGAATTTCCCTAAACTTAGTGAATGAAATGAAGCTTTGCTAACTTCCATCTTCCAAATCATGTGCAAGCAAAAGTACTTCTTTCCATGTGATTGAGTATTCATATTAAAACAAATTTTACTGCTTGTTAAAGTAGTTGTAAACCTCCCAGAAAAAAAAAAAACCTGCATAGCATACTAGCTCATTATGAATTAATTACCTTAGATCGAAGCCCCCACAGCGATCCTCGTACACTGCTCTGGCCAGCAACATCACTCCCAAAGTTAATTCTGGGTATCGTGGGCTCCAACGCTGTTATTGGCCAGAGCAGCGATGACCTCACTCCCGCGCATGCGCGCGGGAGCCGCCGGTAACGGCATACTAGCTGAAGCAATGGCACGGACGTGCCATTGGTTTAGTGCGCATGTGCCGATGATGTTGGTACATGATGATACAGGGGATATCTCCTAAACTGTGCGAGTTTAGGAGATATCCGGGGTAGCTACAGGTAAGCCTTTTTTTAGGATTACCTGTAGTCAAAAGTGGTTGTAAAGGGTTTACAACCACTTTAAGAATATGAAAATATTTAATGTCTATAGTCTGGGTTCAGGTGTGCTTTAAAGGCTCCATGCATACTGGGCTTAAAAAAATGGCAGTTCCTTTATACACATGTTTAGGCACATTTAGGAGGCCTTTTTTTTCTGCCTCTAAACGACAGGCTTAAAATATGCCTCTAAACGTCCTAACATGGACACATATAATAACATTGAGTTGCTTCTACAAATGCGCAAAACTCCTGTAGAAGCAGTGTTTTGTTTAATCCAATGTGCATGGACCCAAAGAGTGTTTAGTGTCTCAGATCTATTGTTGAGGTTGAATGTCCCATTATAGCCAATGGTCTCATTTTTATCTATCTAATCTAAATTGATCCATTTTTATCTATCTAATCTAAACTGGTATTAAATTTGCTACAACCACAGCAAATTGAATACCAGTGTTATTCAAAACAGTAGTAGAAAAAACAATGAGTACAGTTTACTGCAACAAAATTTAGATTGTGCTGCCTAACTGCTAGATTACTTTACTTTATACACGTTTCTGCTATTGGTGAATTAGTCTTGAAAATTCCAGTTGCATAATTTCAACTCAATTAATTTAATGATTTAGTGACAAGACACTGTCCTGGAATGACTACACAGAAAGTGACCCAACAAGTGTTAAAATCAATTGATCCAAATGCCAGCCAACCAGAATCAGCAATGTTAGCTTATATAACTCTCTCAGTTCAGGTTTTCAGCAATAAGTGGCCCTGAGATACGGGGCCCCAAATTTGGTTCGGAAAATGTCATTCTCTGCTGCAGAAAAGTGCTTGACATTTTCCGAACCGAATTTGGGGCCCCATATCTCAGGGCCACTTGGTGCTAGGAACCCCAAATTTGGTGTGCAAACCCAGTGGACCTGCTATCATAACATATCCAAAGTTTGGGTTCCTAGCACCAAGTGGCCCTGAGATACAGGGCCCCAAAACTGGTTCGGAAAATGTCATTCTCTGCTGCAGAAAAGTGCTTGACATTTTCTGAACTGATTTTTGGGGCCCTGTATCTCGTGGCCACTTGGTGCTAGAAACCCCAGCTTTGGAAATTTTATGGTGCTAGTTCCACTGGGTTTGCACACCAAATTTGGGGTTCTTAGCACTAAGTGGCCCCGAGATACGGGGCCCCAAATTCGGTCAACTGCGTTAATCTGCAGCAATGTCATTTCGGGACCCTTTGGGTTCAGAGAGCCCAAATTTTGGCTGCAGCTAGGGGGTATCTAGGAACCCCTAACTACCGAGTTTGAAGCTCAGGGGACCTATGGCTGCAAATGGGCACAGTGAGGCATGCAAATGGGCATTGCTGACCCTCTTTTCCACTTATAGTAGCTGCGCATTTCTCACCCTCGTCTTATACTCGGGTCAATAAGTTTTTCCCATTTTTTTTGTGGTAAATTAGGGCCTCGACTTATACTCAGAACGACTTATACTCGAGTATATACGGTAAGTACTGTGTGTGAGTGCTATTACATTTGTCAACTGTGTTCATCCTATAAATGCATAATTGTTGGTTCCCTGTATTCTTTTTCAATTGAAATACCAGAAGTATTTCAGCAGTAGCCAAGGACACAACATAAAGCATTTGTCACTTTGTTTAGACTATGCATATTTAGCATTTAGTATGGGAATTTTAAATATTTAGAAAATGGAAACATTTGGCGTAAAACTGCTTTACATTACATTTAAAGTAATTATGTCAGATCATATATATCTGTTATAATGAGTTGTGCTTTGATCATTGTACCTAATGTATCTACATATTGTATTTGATTTTTTTATTTTCTTTGTTTTGTCCTTTCTATTTTGCAATAACATTTTCTACTACCTATTGACTTGTATACTTCTTCTTTATATTTCGCTAGTTAAAAGAAAACTCTTCAGAAAATAAATAGTTTTATTGTGGGTTATCTGGGTCTGGCTTTGATCGCCTGGTATGAAGGGGGGTGGTTACAATGATCATTTCCACTGGGAAAGTTCCTAGTCCTCTCCTTTTAAAAACTGTCCATAAGGCCATGCTGCTACTAGGTGTGTGCCTGAGCCATCTGTTATATAATAGATACTAATGATTGAAGGCAGGATATAGTGTGTAAGCAATATAATTAAAACTGAAAGTTTAAAGGATATTTGTACTAAGAGAAATGTAAAGCCCTTGCTAAACGTGTTATGAACATACTAGTTGCCTGGCTGTTTCTGACTTCAGAACTGTAAAACACTGGCCTGGAACAAGAATGCATATCAGGAAGGCAAAGGTGAAATCAGAACTTCTAATTTGCTAAATTATGCCCAGTCACTGACTGAAGCCACGAGCCAGCAGGAAAAAATGGTTACTGTATTTTCAAACGAAGCTCAGTAATGGTGGGCTCCACACTTCCACAATACAGGTTTCCTTTAAAAGCTGGATAAATGCACTGGGGTATTGACTGAGGGTGAGCACTTTTTAAAAAAATTTTCTGTGAGCCCTAACTGCTATTTTGGTTACAACTTTAGCAAATATTTTGGACTATTCAGTCGAAGTATTTCAAGCATGGTACAGCTTAAAGTGTCTCAAGAACGGTATATTCAAGAAATCATGGTGACAGTTTAAAATATTACAGAGAAAAAAGTAAATTCAGAGAGATTATTCTGACCAGAAAACAATATAATGGTGAAGACACCAATAGAGGGTAAATGCATTGGTATATTCTTAGGGGTTTTATAAACACTTTTATACACTGTCCAGTGAGCCCTGCTATTCTGGTTCCAAACTTAGCCTAATTTTTGTCATTTGCCCTTACAATTTGCAGAACACCACCTACTTTGACCCCTAACTGAGAAATAGGGAAAACCCTTCCTTGGTAAGTAAGTGGTAGAAAACCAGTAACTCTTCAGATTAGAGGCAAATAGACTGTGCACTTTTGCAAGTGCAGTTCTGCCAGAGCTTAGTAAATGGGGTAGAGCTCTGCTGACTTTCATCATCCAATCATGTGGAAGCAAAAGTGCTGTTTTTTTTTAATTTTACTTGCATGTGATTGGGTGTTCTTTGTAAAGTGAAGCTTTACCTCATTTACTAAGCTCTGTAGCAACTGCACATGCAGAGTGAAACTGCCCTTACAAAAGTGCACAGCCCATTTGCCTTTAGTAAATCAACCCCATAGTGATTATTTGAAGCAATATGCCTATGATTGTCTATTTCCTTCCCCCAGCTTTAGATAATCTAACAGTGTTTGCATAGTCAAAACTTTATTTTTGGTTTTATATAGACTGTAGAAGGATTAGAACCCTTGTCAACATTTTATTGTTGTCTGTATTTGCACTGGAGAGTTTTACTTTCCCTATTAGACTATTTCCTAATCTATCTAAAACTAAAACATAAAATAAACAAGATAAAAGTTAAAAGAAAATTGCTTAATTATCATGTTATTAAATAGAGTAGTAATTCAGGTTTACTATCTCAATTGCAGGAACTGCTTAAAATGTGTTTTGATTAAAAAAACTGATTGAGTCACTACCATAAAACTCCCTTTTCCTGTTCATATACTTCATCATTTGATGGCAATGGGAATACACTGAATATGATACTGAATGAGAATACACGTATTACTCAAGAAAACTTTGTCAGTCAAGCCTCTCTGCGTTAGTCTGACAACATCTATTCTTTGTTTTGACAGACGTATTCCCTGGAAACTTAAAATGAGATGCAGAAAATATTACATTTGACACTCAAATTGCTACCACTTGTCTGTGTAAATTGTAAATCCTCCCAATTATTAATGAGTGTTACATTTTTCCAAACTTTTCAGATGAGTACTTTTCTGTTTTACTATTCGTTATGATATTGTCAGACTTCAAATAATGTTGACATTATACAGTAAAATTTGGTGCAATAATTCATTTTCTCCTACAGGAACGATTTTGGATTTTTATGTTAATATTAAGTACTGTATTTATCGGCGTATAACACGCACAGGTGTATAACACGCACATTAACTTTAAGAGGGAAGTTTCAGGAAAAAAAAATTAAATTTTAAATAAGGAACTTTGAAGCAAAATAAGGGTCAGTGCCCATCTGCAGTCTCACCATTGCCACCAATGCAGCCCCATCAATGCCCATCTGCAGTCTCACAAGTGCCATCAATGCAACCTCATCAGTCCACATCAATGCAGCAGCCTCACCATTGCCATCAGTGCAGCCTGATTGATGCCCATTTGCAGCCTAGAGGGGACAGGGAGGGGGGCAGGACGAGCGCCGAAAGATTATATACAGTGAGAATCCCCTATTATAGACAGAACAGTGGTCCAATGGTGGCCCAGGAGACGGGACTTCCTATTACAGAGGCCGCCAAGTAAACAGGAGATTCTGTATGTAATCTGACAGCGCTCATCCCGCTCCCCTCCCTGTCCCCTCCGAGGCATCTAAAATTGAAGTATTGGCGTATAACACGCACATGCTATTTGCACCCAATTTTTAGGGTGAAAAAGTGAGTGTTATACGCCAATAAATACAGTATTTTGAAAATAATGGCTGTTAAAATAAAAAAGAAAGTAATGGTGTTCTCTACAGTATAAAAAATGCCGACAGCAGTGTAATGTATACCAGTGGCTGTAGTAGCTCATTAAAGTTGGTGGTTACCACAGCGTTAGCCTAACATTAGTAGTGCTATTGGCAAGACACAAAGTAAAAAATTCCTGAGAAAAACCAGGAAGCTGCCAATGTTGTCCACCAGTTCTTTAGCTATCTTGAGTCACAAACACAAGAATGCAGGTCAGGAACGTTGGAGTGAAGACAGGAGTCCTTAAAATGGAGCTTCACCCAAAAGAGGACGTTCCACTTTAAAGCTTCTTCTCTCCTTCCCTCTCCACAGTCTTCTGGCATACACGTCACAGGTCCCAGAAAATGCAGGACCATTCACAATGCACGGCTCGCACATGTGCAGTAGGCACCCGGGTGTGAAGCTGCAAGCTGTCACAGACGGGTGCCCAGAGTTAAGATGTGGCACTGGGGACCCAAGACAGGTGGAGAAAAGGTAGTGCAGTGCTGGATCCTGGGACAGGTGAGTGTTTGTTTATTAAAACACTTTTAATTTTTACAATAATGACTGGAGCTCCTCTTTAACTTTACATTTGTATACATGATCTGGGATAAAGATGCAAAATATTGAAGCAGGAGGGCTATTACAACAGCCAGCAAAAAAAGTTTGCAGAATCAGCTTTTATTCTTTTCTCGCGAGAGGTCTCCTGCAACGTGTTTGAATAATGCTGTTGTCCATTCGTGTGGCACGCAATAAACAAACCTGCATATTTGAAATCAGGTGAAAGAAGATACATTCAGCAAGCTTGCATTTGCTGTCTGTTCACCAGAAAACGGAAAATTGTATACTCACCTTTCCGTAATTTTCCTTTCCTGTCGTATCTTCATGGCAGCATACACTTTGGGTTGTGACTCCGCCCCCACAACCTGATAGGACTACATAGCTATAAGTTGTAGAGATGGCCCCTGCCCAGTATTCTCCGTATATATATCTCACCTTAGACGGGTGGGAGATTGTATGCTGCCATGAAGATACGACAGGAAAGGAAAATTACGGAAAGGTGAGTATACAATTTTCCGTTTTCCTGTCGCATCATGGCAGCATACACTTTGGGGAGTAACTCGCAAAGACTGGGTGGGAATTCAAACTAAGTTTATTAATCAAATAATAAAGGAATTGGCCTGGATAACGGATCTTCCGAAATCTGCCGTGGATAAGCAGGCAGAATCCACCTTGTAATGAGACATGAAGGTGTTCCTGGAGGACCAGGTAGCCGCTCTGCAAATCGTCTCCGCCGAGACTCTACAATATGCCGCCCAGGAGATTGCCACTGCCCTGGTGGAGTGTGCCCTTAAGCCCTCAGGTACTTGATGGTTACCCAGTGAGTAAGATCTCTTGATGGTCTTTACTAGCCATGAAGCAATGGTGCGTGAGGATGCCGCTTGACCTCTCCTGAAACCATGTGGGATAATTAGGAGGTTCTCCGACTTCCTGATGGATTTTGTTGCCGAGAGATATTCCATAACGGTACCCTTAACATCTAGTGGATGAGGGTCTCCCTGATCCGTGCTGAGTGCTGGAAGATTAATCTCCTGGTTAAAATGGAAAGATGAGGACACCTTGGGGATGAATCGATCCAAAGGCCTTAGGAATAGCCTGTCTGGAAGAACAACCAAATATGGTTCGCTAACCATTAGAGCTTGCATCTCTGACACTCGCTTTGCCGATGTTATGGCTATTAAAAATGAAACCTTCAGCGTTAGATCCCAGAGGGATATGCTCTGCGTTGGAAAAAAGGGTTCCTTGGATAATGCCTCTAGAACAATTGAGAGATCCCAGACCGGGAATGACGGTTTTCTGGGGGGCCTCAGCTTTAGACAGGCCCTCTGAAACGGAACCACCAGAGGCTCTTGCGCCCATTTAACTCCTGTCAAGGCGGACAGGGCCGATACCTGGACCTTCAGGGTGCTTGACCTAAGGCCTTTCTCTAGGCCTAATTGAAGGAATTCCAAGATCTGAGACACCGACAGGGAGGACGAGTCCCAACCTTGCTGTTGGGAGAAGGAGACAAATTTTTCCCAAACTCTTCTGTACGTGATGTTGGTAGTAGGCTTTCTGGCCTGGAGTAAGGTATCCACCACCTTCTGGGAACAGCCCTGCTCTAGGTACCTAGCCCTTTCAGTCTCCAGGCCATCAAGTGTAGCTTCCCCGGGTTCGGGTGAAGAAGATGTCCCTGGGAGAGTAGGTCTGTTGTCAATGGGAGAGGCAGAGGCTCTGCCGTGTTCAGCTGCATGAGGGTAGTAAACCATGGCCTCCTCGGCCAGAAAGGGATCACTGCTACCACCAATGCTGTTGACTTCTTGAGCCTCAGGAGGAATCTCGCTATGAGAGGCGTCGGGGGGAAAATGTACCCCAGGTGAAAGTTCCAGGGGTGTTGGAGGCAGTCCGTCCCCTCTGCCGAAGGAAACGGTATCCTTGATAGGAATCTCTGACACTTTGTGTTCTCCGGAGTTGCTGCTAGGTCTATCTCTGGAGGGCCCCAGGTTCGGGATATGAGAGCATAGGCTTGTGGACTCAGAGACCATTCGTTGTTGGAGTGGGAATTTCTGCTCAGCGAGTAGGCTAAGGTGTTCTGGACTCCCGGGACATAAACCGCCCTTAGATCCAGTAGATTCAGCTGCGCCCATTCCAGAACAGGACGGACCTCCTGCAACATGGACCTGCTTTTGGTGCCCCCCTGCCTGTTGATGTAGGCAACAGCCACCTTGTTGTCCATCCTCAGGAGGACGTGCTTCCCCCTCAAGTAAAAACTGAAGGCCAGGAGAGCCTGGAACGCTGCTCTCATCTCCAGAACGTTCGACACTGTATCCTGTGCCCTGAAAGGCCAACGACCCTGAGCCGCAAGGTCCTGATAGTGAGCTCCCCATCCCTGTAGACTGGCATCTGAGGTCACGGTTTCTTGATAGGGAGTGATTATATGCCTGCATCTTCTCAAGTTGTGAGGTCGCACCCACCACATCAACGATTGCTTTACCTCCTGGGATATGAGGATTGGTTGGGACATTGATGTGCCCTTCCACTGACGTAGGAAGGAGATCTGGAGAGGCCTCGAATTCCATTGCGCCCATTGGACCATTGGAATGGTGGAAGCTAGGGAGCCCAGGATACTGAGACACGTCCTGGCCGGGAGCATTGTAGCGGAGATTGCCCTTTTCACCTTTTGAATTAGAGGAGGGATTTTTTCCCCCGGAAGTTCCACTGTATTCTCCCTTGTGTCCAATTCAGCCCCCAGAAAGACCATTCTTTGTGTGGGATGGATGTTGCTCTTCTTCCAATTTATCAGCCACCCTAGGGACTGTAACGTGGAGACCAGGATTTCCCTGTGAAGGACAAGAGAGTCCTGGCTGTCTGAGAGAAGTAGGATGTCGTCCAGATAATGGTGGACCCTCAGCCCGTTTTCTCTCAGGTGGGCTATTACAGGTAATAGGACTTTTGTAAACGTCCTGGGTGCGGTAGAGATCCCGAACGGAAGGCTTCGGAATTGGAAGTGCCGATGATTTAGGGTAAACCGGAGGAATTGGATATGCAAATACGCGTCCTGGAGGTCGATTGACAGCATCCAATCTCCCAAGTTTATTGCTTGGAGGATTGATTGAAGGCTTTCCATCTTGAATGTTTCTAACCGTATCGACCGGTTGAGGTTTTTTAGGTCCAAGACTGGACGAAGGTCCCCTGATTTCTTTTTCACTAAAAAAAGTGGGGAGTAGAAACCTTTGCCTCTTTGGGATGGCGGTACCTCCACTATTGCTTGTTTCTGGAGCAACTCTTGGATATACTGGACTAGGGATAGTCTTTTCTCTTGAGAAGGAGGAAGTCTGGTTGAGCAGAATTGGTCTCTTGGAGGACGACCTCTGAATGCCCACCTGTGTCCGAAATGAATGGTGGACACCGTCCATGGGTCTTTTATCATTCCCGCCCAGACCAACTTGAACTTTGTGAGTCTGGCACCCACTACCGCTGGTTGGGCGGGCGAACCTTCAAAAGGTCTTCTGGTCATTGGAGGCAGGGGTCTTGGGTTTCTGGAACTTGAGGAAGGACGTCTGGGGGTTCTTCCAGCTCCTTCTGTATTCCTTCCCGGGTCTATAGGATTTCGCATCCCTATATCTTTCCGGAAGATTACGTTTAAAGGGAGGTGGCCTTTGTTGTTTCGGCCTTCTGTCCGATGGTATGAGACCCGACTTCCCGCCTGTTACTTTAGAGATTGCGGTATCCAGCTTTGCTCCAAAGAGGTTCACCCCGTCATACGGAATCCTGCACCAGTTTGACTTCGAGGCGGGGTCAGCCGACCAAGGTTTAAGCCATAGCGCCCTTCTGGCCATTACAGAGGCTAACATGGACCTTGATGTGGATCTGATAGTATCTACGGAAGCCTCCGCCACGAAATCCCCCGCAAGGCTAAGTTCTTGTAAGGCCTTAGTGATCTGTTCTTGATCTGCGCCCTCAGTGACGAGCCTCACTGTAGCTGAGGACCAGCTGGAGATAGCTTTCCCAACCGCCGCTAATGCCACCGCTGGTCTGCAGGCACCTCCTGCGAACAGGTAAGCTCTCTTAAGGTCTGTATCCACCTTCCTGTCAAGCACGTCTCTGAACGTTACTGCATCTTCAATGGGGAGCGTCACGTGCCTGGCTAGACGCATCAAAGATGCATCCACTACTGGAGGAGAAAGTAAAGGAGATACTTTGGGTTCCTTGAGTGGGTACAGTTTGGTAAGTCTGTTGGACAGACTGAACTTCTTTTCCGGATTCTGCCACTCCTCCTTAATGAGCTCATCTAATTCGTCGATGAATGGGAAAGCCTCCGGAACCTTCTTGAGGTTTGGGAAATACTTTCTCTGTTTAGGCTGTGTCTCCTCAAGCTCCTCCCAGTTAATCGCTTCCTTAACCGATCTGATGAACGGTTCTATGAGCGCAAAATCAAAGCCAGCTGATGCTTCCGGCTCTTCATCATCCGACGGGAGTTCTTGCTCTCTTGATGCACTGGGAATGGTGGGTGAGGTGCTATAGGCCGTAAACTCCACATCAGGATTTGAGACCTGGGGAGTAGAGACTCCAGTGGGTTCTATGTGATCCGGCTCTTTCTCCCTGATGGCTTCATCTATGCACTTGCGGCAGGCTAGTTTGTCTGGGAGGGCCGTGGCCCAACATACCCAGCAGGCGTTCCCGGCTGGGCGGGAAGGGTGCGTAGAGGATTGGTGTCCTCGTGTAGGGGATCTTCTGTGGTAGGAACGGCTATGTCTTGAATGGGATCGACTCCGTCTACGACTCCCCTTGTGGCCTGAGCGACTTCTTCCGCATGAGCGGCTGCGTCTATGGCCGGAGCGGCTTCTCCTGTGCGAAGATTCTCTTCGTCCTGACTTGGATGATCTTGCGGACCTGACAGGGCTGACCAATTAGGTAGCATTAGTACGGTCCTGCTCTCTTTTTCAATCTTCTCTACTTACCGCTGGAATCCCCCCCCTTACCTATTAGGCTGGTGGTGATCTGCTGGGGCAGCGGCCTCCATAGGAGAGGAAGGTGAGTACCTGAGAAGGGTATAGGAAGGTAAGAACATGCAACCAGGCCCCAAAAAACAGTGCATAAGTATTAGACACTTACCCAGAGAGAGAGGGTAGCTTTAGGAATGCAGAAGGTCAAAAACACAGCAGTCAGAAGTCTTCCAGGAAGCAAGGAGAGCTCAGAAATGACAAACAGGGCTTTTAAATTTGCCGCCATGGCCGCCGAGGTCACGACCCGCTCGCGCATGCGCAGTAGCGGCGCGAGGGCCCGGCGCCATCTTGGAAACTGGCAAAATCAAAAGGACGCCCTGACGGCACGCACCGCGCATGCGCGGAAGCGCCGAGATGCCCGGGAAGCCTGTAGGGAGGCACAGAGGGACCACAGAGCCCAGCAAAGAGGGAGAAAGGCAAAAAGTGAAAAAAGAGGCATGGCGACCGCTGCACAACAACTAAGCCTGTTTAAGGCTTATACTGGACCGCAACATACCCCCGAGATCACCAGAGCGGGGCTCCTTCCATCTAGCTCGTTTAGAGGCTGTACAGGTAAGGAATTCCACCCAGGAGAGGCTAGAACCTGGCTGGGGCGAATTCGGTAAGGGGGTGCTGCTGATATGTTCAGTCCTTCAGGTGAGGAAAAAAAAGAGAATACTGGGCAGGGGCCATCTCTACAACTTATAGCTATGTAGTCCTATCAGGTTGTGGGGGCGGAATCACAACCCAAAGTGTATGCTGCCATGATGCGACAGGAAATATCTTTGTAGATTTACTTTCATTATTTGAGCAGCAAAGAAATGCAAAGTAGGATTTTACACAGATGATCAAAGATGGCTGTAACAATTAGTCCCTGATTTTTTTTAAAGTTAAAGAGTTAAAATCCAGATAGGCAGCAAGTAGAAGCAAATGGTGTTTGATCTAATAAAAGTGGGTAGATATTGTCCTTTACAGTATAAATAAAGCAATTCTTTCAACCAACCATGAACAGCCAACTAACTGAGCATGCACTGCTTTAATAATAAATATGCTAATTTTATAGGCTCTAGTAACTGTTTTGGAAGCCTTGCCTTTATTGGATGCTGACATTTTTAAAAGGCAGGTCTTTGGCCATAATGGTAGAGAAATTGAGCTGGTCCATACAATGATCTTATCAGAAAGACAAGAAGGAATAGACCATTATGAATACAATCCTGGAAGCTTTTGTGCATTGAGATCCAGTAAAGGTAAAGTTTTGTTGTGGATGAGTAAGTGGGTAGTAACTTATAGTGATGGGGCAATTTGAGACAGGTTTGGTGAAGGCAGCCAAAAATCTACAGCTTGTAAACTTTAATGGGAACTCCATTGAAGACAATCAAATGAGAGTCTCTCCATTTTCAAGGCTAATTAGCAAAGGATTGTCATAGGGAGCTGGACATAGGCGGGGGAACATGGTTACATATATTTTAACTACCATTTGGTGCTAGGCAACTCTTTTGATAAGACTTAAAGGAAAACATTAAAAATGCAGTATTTTATTTTAAGTATTTAATTTTAAGTATTTTAAATAACATTTGAAAATGCATTAACCCTGACTGACATTTACAAAAGAAAAAAAATGTTTGCTGCTAAATGCCTTGGTTTTTGTTGTAAAAATCCATGGGGACAAAATAAAGAAAGGACATATAGGCTGGGCACTGCCCTGGGGGATGTTTATTGATGCAATAAATAAATAAATAAATAGAAACACAATTCAACAAGACGCAATTCCTCTAACCATTTGCTGACTGGCTCACGCCGATATACGTTGGCAAAGTGGCACGGGTGCACAAAACCACGTACCCATACTCCGTCATCGGCGGCTAGTGGGTGCACACATGGCGCTGGTGGTGCATGCAACCGCCACGTGCCACGGGAGCATGCCCGTAATGGGTGACCCTGCCCCCCTCTGACGTCACGGGGAAACCCAAAGGGAAGTCCCCGTCAAGTCCCCGTGCGGCAGAGGAGGGCGGGGTCACTGGGTGGCCCTGCCCTCCGTTATTTAAGAAGTGTCAGAAGAAGAGAAGCATCACATAGCGGGAGCCTCCCATAGATGCAGAGTGGTCCAAGAATGAAGCGGGGAAGAAGACGCCACAGAGGAAGATGCTGGACGAGAACACCGGAGCAAGAAGCAGAGGATCGGAGGAAGAACCAGAGGAAGAAGAAGATGGAGGAAGAAACCAAAGGAAGAATGAATTAAGGAAGAAGACCCGAAGAAGATGGAAAGAAGAAGACTTTAAATAAAGGAATTGTCAAAAACTGTCTCTTGTCATTTTTAACATTTTTGACACTTTTTTGTGAAATGGAAAGGGTACTTTTGTACCCCATTACCATTTCACACGGGGGGGGGGCTGGGATCTGGGGGTCCCTTTGTTAAAGGGGGCTTCCAGATTCCGATAAGCCCCCTGCCTGCAGACCTCCACAACCACCGGCCAAGGGTTGTGGGGATGAGGCCCTTGTCCTCATCAACATGGGGACAAGGTGCTTTGGGGGTCACTAACCCAAAGCAACCTCCCAATGTTGAGGGCATGTGGCCTGGTACAGTTCAGGAGGGGGGCGCTCTCTCACCCCCCCTCTTTTTTCTGCGGCCTGCCAGGTTGCGTGCTCGGATAAGGTGCTTGTATGGATTTTTGGGGGGACCCCATGCCAGTTTTTTTTAAATTTTGGGGTGGGGTTCCCCTTAATAACCATACCAAACCTGAAGGGCCTGGTATGGAATTTAGGGGGACCCCCGTGCCATTTTTTTTTTTTAAACTGACAACAATTTTATTGATTTTCAACATTTTCCAACAAAGGGAAAAAAAAGTAAGGGGAAAAAGAAAACATATAATTGTAGACAGCATAAATCTGACTTGCTTTCAATGTACAGTAAAGCCAGTAATACAACACGTTTAGTACAAACAATGCATATATCCATCGGTAAACTGTGGTATCGACAAGTTGGTCAGATAATATTCAGTGTTACTGTGGTATAACAGGATTCACCCTGTACAAATGCTTGTGAGCATGTAGAAGAGGTAAAAGGCATAGTGAGAAAGTTAGAAAGGATCAGAAAAGTGAGAGAAGGGGAAGAAAATTAGATAGGAGGGATTAGGAAATAAAGGGTGGGGGAGGACAACCAACCACTCCAAGGGCTCCACTCTGCCCCGAGCCACCCAGCACAATCACTGGCAACCCCCTCGCGGTCTGGGCTCCTTGGAATATCAGATAATGGGGTTCTCTAGCATAACCCACAATTTATTATGAATATCAAAAGTGTTGTTAAGGGAGGCTGTCAGGTATTCCATCCTTTTAACATCTCTGATTCTAGAGTGCAACTCGAACAATGTGGGGGGTTCCCTCCTTTTTCATTTCAGGGCTACCAAGCATCTCACTGCTGTTATCACCTGGGCTAAGAGCTTTTTAGACAGTTTGGAAAAGGAGGGGGGTGGAAGACCCAGAAGAAAGTTTTCGGGTTGAATGGCACCCAAGAGTTGAAGATGGAATAAAGTAGAGAATGTACCTTTCGCCAATAGGGGGTGATTAGAGGGCAGGTGCAATAGGTATGATATAGGGTCCCCACTTCTTTACTACAGCACCAGCAGTGGGAATCAGCAGAGGCATATATGGAATGGAGCAGGGCCGGGGTTTGGTACCAGTGCAGTAGTATCTTGTATTGATTTTCTTTATAGAGCGTACAAATGGAGCTCTTGGAGGCCTGCGACCATATGAGCTGCCATGTCTTCAAGGGTATATCCTCACCCAGGGTCTGCTCCCACTTGTGCATATAGGCATGTCTAGGTCCCGCTGGTGACATATCCATAATCAGGAGCGCAAAATCATACCTTTAGGGAGGAACCCTCTAGGCAAATTTTTTCAAATTTGGTTAAGGGGGAAAACTGAAGATAATCCCCATGGGCAATGGCTCAAAAGAATGGACCTTTAATCCCGACACGGTGGAGCGTTGCAAACAGAAAAGGCCAGCTCAGCCTATCAAAGGCTTTTTCCGCATCCAGACTGAGAAGTAGTGCCTCCGACCTATTTCTGTTTGCAACCTCGATAAGATCTATGACTCTCTGGGTATTATGCCCTGCCTGACGGAAGGGTATGAATCCTACTTGATCTTTGTGGATTAGTGATGGCATAAAGTTGTTTAATCTGTTAGCTAGGAGTTTTGTAAAAATTTTTAGGTCGGCATTAAGGAGTGTGATTGGCCTGTAATTGGAAGATAGCGTATGGTCCTTTTCCGGTTTGGGGATCAATGTAAGGTAGGCATGTCTCTCGGGATAGGTGTGTCGGTCAAGAAGGAATTGAACAGAGGTGTGATGTGGGGAAGAAGGAGCGGTATAAAAGTCTTGTAGTATAGGTATGGTAGGCAATCTGGCCCAGGGGCCTTATTATTTGGTAGAGATTTGATTGTATTGGTTATTTACTCCTCAGAGATAGGGAAGTTTAGGCTAGTTAGGGCAGAGGAGGATAAAGTAGGAAGATCGCAGTCTGCCAAATAGGACTGGATGGTCTGGGATAAGTCAGGCGATGGAGGGTTATGTGGGACACTTGGGTTATTATATAGAGTCGAGTAGTAATCATTAAAGAGGTGAGCTATTTTGGAGGGATGAGACTGGAGGGAACCATTTGAGTCCCTGAGGGAAGCGGGTGACGTAACTGTTACCCTCTCATGAAGTTGTCTCGCTAACAGCGTATGCGGTTTATTGGCCTTGTCATAGTAGGTCTGTCGTAGCCTAAGTAGTGCCTTCTCAGTCTTACCTAGTTCAATGTCCCGCAATCCGGCCCTAGTGCTTATAAGTTCCCTAAGGATGATCAGGGACGGGGAGAAGAGCAAGCGTGTCTTCAATTGTCTGAGTTTTTCTAGTAATAGTCGTCAGGCCGCATTGGCGTTATGTTTTAGGGCCGTGGACAGTGATATGCAGTGGCCTCTGAAGACTGCTTTATGAGCTTCCCATATGGAAGCGGAGGAGACATTGGGAGAGCTGTTTTTTGTAAAGTACAGTTGTAGGGTCCGCTCCAGTTCCAGTTTGGAGGGATCGTGCTAAAGCAGAAACTCATTCAAGCGCCAGTGGCAGGATCTAAGGGATCCCGGTGAGAGTGCCAGGGAGAGTTTAATCGGGGCGTGGTCGGACCATGAAAATGCTTGGATGTCTAAGCCTGTACAGGATAGCAGGGTTGGGGCATTAACGAAAAAGTAGTCCAGACGTGAATGAGATTTGTGGGGGATGGGGGTAGAAGGTAAATTGTTTAACGGTTGGATAAGTGGTGCACCAGGTGTCGAATAAGGCATACCTCCTAGTTAATTGGCGAAAGAGGGTGGATTTCCTATCATTTGCTGAGTGGGGATTTCCACGGCCTACAAAGTGTTTATCTATGCCTGGGGAATAGGTCAGATTGAAGACTCCTCCAATGACCAAAAATTGGTGGGGAGCTGCAAACAAATTTTTATACACCTTGGAGAGAAAGGGGTTTTGATTAGTATTCGGCGCATTGATATTACATACGGTACGGTTAGTACCCTTCCAGGTGCCTCGTAAAATAAGATAGTGCCGGTGTGGATCTGAGTATTGGAGATGAAAAGGAGAGCCCTGCTTAAAAAGAATTGCTACCCCCGCTCGTTTGCGTGGATTAGAGGCAAGGTATATCTGAGGGAAGTGCTTAAAGTGGAGTTCCACCCACTTTTACAACTCTTCAGCATCCCTCACTAAACTGTGCACTGTAAACGAATTGGATATTTTTTTATTTTTTTTCTCAGCACCTACTGTATATCTGCTGTATTCATTTTTCACTTACTCCTCCCTGGCCATGGCCCATCGCATTATTTCCTGTTTGCAATGCCTTCTGGGAAGGGGCAGCAACTTCCTTTGACACTGCCGTTGCTATGGAAACCTGACCTGAAACCTATTACACTGCTTGTGCTGCACTGAGCATGTGCGAGATCTGCAAGGATGAGATCCAGGAAGAAATACAGTCTGGCTTCAGATATCCACACTTAAGTTGGCCACGGCCTGCTGTAAGTTTATAAAATAACAAACTACTGCTATAAACTAACAAAACAGACCTTTTTTCACAGACTAACTTTACTAGAATACATATAGCTTGTGTATTATATGGGTATTTTTATTTAAAAAGTATAATTTCGGCCGGAACACCACTTTAAGAGCAAATGCCATATTGCTGGTTTTATCGAGATGTGTCTTCTGAATAAAGATAATGTCCACTGTGGACCGCTTGAACTCCCGTAGAGTCAGGCTTCGTTTGACATTGGAGTTGAGGCCCTTCACAATTAGTGACATTATGTCAATCATGGCGGATATTGTAAAAAAGAGAGCGTTCGCTTACCCATCAGACTAGGTGGTGTCCTGTCGTTGAGGGTGTCTGTTTGTAGTTTCCACATAGGGGTATCGGGTCGTAGATTCAAGCCCCGGCAGATGGGGGGGAAGGGGAGGGGGGAGCAGAGGGTAGTTGGGAGGGAGGGGAGGGATACATCTGTGGCCTATAGAACCACTTAGGGCAAAGACATGTTAATATATGAAATATATTAGTGTCCATGAGTTTATACTCTCACTAGAAAAAAAAGAAAAGGAAAACCCCCCTCCCTTAGTACCATGGGAGGGAAGAGCCAATTAGCAAACTATCCTCAAGGAGGAGCCTTCTGAAGGGCTGAGGATTCAGTCCTGATGACGTGGAGGAGAGGGGCCAGGAGGATGAGGCGGCCTGGATCCAGGGGTCTGGGCGCGAGGTAGGAGCCGGAAGAGGATCCCATCCAGGGATGTTCAGATCTCTGCAGAATGACTGGAGATCCTCTGGGTACCGTAGTGTAGTGGACCGCCCGTCTTTCTTTGCAGTAAGGCTAAAGGGCAAACCCCAGTGGTAGCGAAAATCGTGGTCCCTCAGCAAGGTGAGGAGTGGCTGCAGACAGCGTTGCTGCTGAAGGGTGATCCACGATAAGTCCGGAAAGAGCTGTATGTGGGAGTCATCAAAGTCAACAGTGCACATATTGCGCACTTTTCTCATAATTTCTTCTTTGATGGTGTAATATGCACCCTACAAATTACATCTCGGGGTCCGGACCCCAGTCCGCAGGGGCGGAGAGCACGGTGGGCCCAGTCCAGTTTGATTTTTTGTTGTTCTGGACTGCCCAGAATACTGTTGAAAATGGCTTGTAGGGTCAATGGTAGGTCTTCATCCTGGGTAGCCTCTGGAAGACCTCGAACCCTAATATTGTTACACCTGCCCCTATTGTCAAGATCTTCTAGGTGACATTGAAAGTCCCTGAGGGAAGAGGCTTGTGAGGCTAGGCGAGCATGTATTTGTGAGAGTTCGTGCTTGGTATCACATGCTTCCTCCTCTAGTGATGTGACTTTAGTGGATAGATGATGGAGGTCTGTACGAAGCATGCCGATCTCAGATCTACATGTATCACACACTTCTTGAATAAGCATGGGAAAGTCCTGTTTTGTTCACATAGTCCCGCCAGGAGGTGTATGCCCCGGGTTCAGTATCAGAATCCAGTGCAGTGTTGGCATAGGAGCCCTGCATTGGGGCTGTGTAAGGTACTGGCGTGGGGTAAGCTCCCTGGGGAGGTTGTTGGGCAGAAGTTGCTTTGAGCTTAGGTGTGTTGAGGGAGCTCTGCAGGCGCCCAGAATGTGAATGGGCCCCCTGGAGCTCTGCTGCGTGGGGGAATTGAAGGGGCGGTTGTGTGTAAGATGATTCCCCCTGGTGTGGGGAGATGGAGGGGGCTCTGTCCCTGTGAGCCTGGGAACGCTGGGGGAGAGAGTGGGGATCCCATTCAGGGATAGAGGAATCCCAGGAGGCAGATGTGCATGCAGAGTGGGCAGTTGTGGATGGGGAGGCTCTACAAGACAGGGGGGAATGGCTGCGAGAGGCTCTCCAGCAGTTGGTCTCCTGAATGAGCGGGGCCTCTGATCGAGCTGAGGAGGCGGGCGATGTATTAGCAGTCTGGAGATCCCCATCGGAACCATATCTGAGCGTTCCGGTTCCCGGGGAGGATCGTGGAGAAGAGATAGCTGCGGTGCATGGAGCCGGCGCCATCTTGGCCGTATGTAGTCCCGCCGGAGCTTCGTGGCTGAAGTATTCCCTTATTAGCGGCGGCGGAGGTGTGGAGGAGGACCTGGTGTTGTGTCCCTGAGGGTTAGTGTCCCTGTTTCTCTTTGGTTTTCCCATGTTTCAGTGTTGCAATCTGCAGGTTTTAGTACTATGCAGGCATGCCTGGTGAGGAGCTTCAACAAGATGCGTCTGCTCCCAAAGCCATCCAAGCCACACCCCGGCATTTTTTTTTTACATTTTGGTTCGGGGTTCCACTGTGGGGGAATCCCATACCGTTTTTATCAATGAACTTTTATGTGTATTGGATAGTGATCATAAATATAAAGATAAATAAAAAGTAATAAGAGCTATATATAAGTGAAATTATCCCACAACAATACGCTATACATTAAAGTGCAAAGTGCTATACCATATGTAGCCTAACATATATCAATAAATAATAATCCACAAACAATCTGGACAGTGATAAAAAACAACATGTAGCAAAAAAATCATTTAAAACCAATCTGAACCACTATGATGGAGTGTCCAACAGTGGTGTGCAAAGTGTCCAATTAGTGTGCGAAGTGATAATGAAAAACACAGTGTCCTAAAAAACTCAATATAGTCTGAAAAGACTGTGATGTGTCAATCCAATGAAATGACAAGATTCTTGATATGGCAAGTGCTCCCCGTCTTTCTCTGCACCCCCAATCGTGCCCTCACTCACTAGAGTGCCCACCCCCTGCAGGGGTAACAGGCGTGTAGGTTAAGATCCAGCAATGATGATCCTTGGCTACAATCCTCAGCCCGGTTGCCGTCCTTCCCTTCTCCAATGCCGCGATGTCCTCTTATTAATCCCCACCGTTAAGCATCCATATATTATAAGAAAGAAGTGGACAAGCGTTTCGTCATCCATCTTGATGACGAAATGCGTAAGTCGTGGCCACGTGATACGCATACGTCGATTCCTTTTGTTGTGCTTTACTCTGTACTTCCGGTTTTTGGGCAGGCAGACGGTGGAGTGCACGCGCAGTGGTGATTGGCTGGTGAAACGCGTCAGCACGTGACGTCAGCACGTGACGTTAGCACGTCATCCCGGAACCGCGAGTCCATGGTGCTTTGAATGGATGATCGGGAATCTACAGCTGACGGCCGGCCTTTATCATCTTACTGAAGGTGCCTACAGAACGGGATATTTTCAACCTGATGGCAAAGGCATATGCAGCTTGCTTTGGCACTTACAAGCCACTACTCGGGGTAGAGCGCACGACTTCATGATCGGCTGATTCACTTGGTGAGAGAAGTATCACTCCAATTATATAAGTTCATACAGTCTGAGTCGTTTATGCTCCCCCTACCTGCTTCCCCTACCTGCCTTACATTAATACTACTGCTCTGCCTGCATACCCTTGGCTCCAATCACCTTCAGCAGCTACAGCCGACCAATTCAACTGTGTACCCACATTGGGACGAGTTCCCGGACTGCCAATAGGTTCCAATTTATATCCATCCATCCACCCATACGCCCATACCACCTCACTACCTACACTTGGACTGATTTGAGGTCTCCTTGTATATGATATTGTCCAATTTAGTAGGAATTGCTGTTGTGATTGGTGTGTGTATGGGGTATGCTTGGCCGCGGCTCCGGTGTTTTTAATGATAACGTTATCAATTTTAATCTGGTCATTTGACATATTCCCTTTATTGCCCAATTTTTTGTAATTTTGTGTGGTGCTTTGTAGTTTAATAAACATATTGTTTTTTGGCAGATTGTGTTTGGATCACTTGCTTTCTTTTGGGAATTCCTTTTCCTTGGTTGTTTTGTATGCCTCATAAAGCAATCCAAACTGCATCCAATTTCCTTTGGATGAATATCTGTTCCTACCATTTATTTTTGTAACTTTACCGGTGGTTGATCCAGGCAAACCTCCCCCTTTTTCTATATGCACGCCGCACCACGCTGCTATTACGGCTCGGCTATTGGCTTTGAGCCAGCCAGTGGAGCACTGTCAGCTCCTTTTTTAAGTGTTTTTTATAATAAATACATTTTTCGGATTCACACTATGAGGCTCACTTTTTTCTTATAACATATGGATGCTTAACGTTGGGGACTAATAAGAGGACATTACGGCATTGGAGAAGGGAAGGACGGCAACCGGGCTGAGGATTTTCTCCTCCTAAGCGCGGAACCATTGTTTTTCATTTTATGTGTATTGTCGCACCGACAATTCATTAATAGCCGCAAGTAGTTTTAAATGACTTTTTCCTTTGAAATGATGATCATTGAAAATGAAGTGGATATGTTGGGTATAGAGAATACCCAGAGCTGTAATAGTTATGAGTATAAGCAAGGCCAGGATATAAAAGGCAAGGCAGTGGGGTGCCATATATTTCAATTTTAATCTTTAATCTGTTTTCCCGGAACTAAAACCCTACAAGAATGGTCTGAGGCTGTCGGTTTCATTCAACCCAGGGGGGGCGGTGGCCCTAAGGTATCTTATCCAGGGCATTTCCCGCTGGAGCAGAACCTTGTTCCAATCACCCCCCCTTTAGGTAGATGAATCCGGTCTAAAACTGTAAAGTTAACGGAGGGTAGTCTGTAGTTGTGCTGTCTAGCAACATGTCTTCCCAAGGGTAAATATAAGTTGCCAATGCACATGCTCTGCATGTGCTTGTCAACTCGTTTCCCGAGTTCTTGTCGGCTCTTACCCACATAGAAGGCACCACACTGGCACTGCATGAGGTCAACCACTCCCTGCGTTTTACAGTTGGCAAAATGACGCAAGGAGAAATCCTCTCCATTGGGCAGGGCCAGCGTGGTCCTCCTACCAATGACCTTGCACTGAGCACAAGATCCACATGGGTAAGTACCCCATGTTTTGCATGGATCTTTATTGGCATTGCCTTTGTATTCACTTTGGGTCAATAGGTTCCCTAAAGAACCTGATTTTCTATATGTGATTTGTGGTTGGGAGGTAATCAGACCTTTCAAAGAGGGATCCTCTGTGAGGATAGGTTAATAAGTCCCATAGGGAAAAATGAAAAATATACAATTTCTTTAAATAACATGCTTGGAATGCCTTAAACATGCCCATGAAGTGGCACACCTGTAGGATGTAGACAATCAAAGTGATACCTACAAAAATGTAAAAATACCATTTTGCTAAATGACACTTCCCAGCCACTTTGTTTTGTTTGGAAATGAGGTGGCCAGAATTTCCCTTTACATCCAAACCAGACCCTTATTTTGTATAAGAGATTTGATAATGATTGTAAGGGGCCACAATGAAAAAGAAAACTTTTATCCTTGATGGATTTTAGGACCCAATCCAAAATTGCAAAAGAAAAATGGCATGGAATCTGGTATCTGGGTGCCCTTTTATTCTACACGTACCGCAGGCCCACACATCTACTAGGCTTTCACAGGGGGGTTCCTCTTGGCAAGATACCCACCCATGGTTGAAGGATTGTGGCCTTGTATGGATCAGGGAAGGAGCCCATATTCACTATCTCCTCTTTCTGACCAGCCAGCCTGCATGCTCAGATAAGTGCCTGCTGTGAATTTTGGGGGGACCCCACTCTTTTTCTTTTTTTGCATGGGGTTTCACCTTGATATGTATACCAGAATTGAATGAACTGATATAGAATTTGGGCAAATGCCATGCCTTAAAATCCCCCCCCTAAAATCTATTACAGACCCCTATCTAGGATATAGTTCTAAAATAAATTTTTGGAAAGAACCCCACATCTTTTTTTTCAACATCATCATTGGTTGTTGTGTACCATAACAACCAATGACTGTGTAGCCACTGACATCCTAGCAACTGATGATTTAATCTTTTACTAAGACACCAATGGGGGCACAGTCCTTGGTTGCTAGGATGTAGATGGCCATTTGCATTCTTGCAACCAAAGATGCTTGTGACCCACACAGCTAGAAGTTTTCATTTTATGGTGGTAGTAATGCTGCTATTAAATTAATGTTGACTGGCTGCAACGGGAGGTTCACTTGGGTGGGTAAGTGAACCCTATTGTTTGCTGCTTTCCAAACTGTGAACACCCAAAAAAAGAGCTTCAAAACAAGATCCACATCCCTAGTAACTTGTAATATCACACATTCTTTTTTGGACACTGCAATGTTTGTGGTAATGTAACAGAGTGGAGCAATGAGAGCTTAGTAAATATGTCAATAAACACCAGTTACTTATGACTGAAAAAAGCTTCCATGTGGGAAACGTCATCAATTCCAAAGTAGCATTGTAAAGTGATAAAAAAAGTAAAATTGGTTCTCAAGTGCAACTGTTATGTGTTCTATTCAAACTTTGCAGAAAACGGGACTATAGAATCACATATAGAATCTGTAGAATTACACTAATACCGTTTAATTGGCAGATGTTTATTGTATAAAACCTGACATTAGCAAGTTCTTGTAACGGAATACATACCGTGTATTCCATTTGCAAGAAACTTGTTTTGAAGACTTAAAAGTTTCTCTTTTAACTGATGAACTTTCCCCAAAAAATTTTTTTGCTCAAAGAGTTTTTATTGGGCAGTTTTTTGTTACAGATAAAACAAACATTTTCAAAATTATATTTGCAGTAATAATTTGCTAATTCCTACTGACTACTGACTCTTTGGGCAGTCAAAACAAGAACATATAAAAGTGTATTAGAACAAACATTTAAAATAAACTTAAAAACAACAGTTACAAATAATTAAAAAACAATTCACAGTTTTAAAGAGGAACTGCAGTCTCCTCACATAATTTAAAATAAAAACATCTTTGTCATTCTGAAGCTTCCCTCCAACCACTTTGCATAATATTTTATATATACTGTGTCTAAGTCTGGCTGCAGCCATTTTAACTTTGGCCAGCTGAAGCTGCTGCATGTTCACTTCCTGGATTTCCACAGACACACAGAGGCGCACCTTTCATTGGCTCTCTTATGACTCATCCCCCCTCCCTTCCTGGCAAACTCTAACGAGAGTGAGAGAGAGAGAGAGAGAGAGAGAGAGAGAGAGAGAGAGAGAGAGCTGTGCATGATGTCATAATCCTAGGTTTCTAAAAAAGAGACCATAAACATTAGTGGCGGTTCACACTAGGACGACTTGTCAGGCGACCTAGTCGCCTGACAAGAAGTGTCCCGTTCAGTACAATGGAACCGTTCTAATCGGAACGACTCAAGTCGATCCGACTTAGAAAAAAGTTCCTGCACTACTTTGGGGGCGACTTGGGGCGACTTGCATAGACTTCTATACAGAAGTTGTTTTGCAAGTCGCCGTGGCAGTCGTGTGCAGGTCGCCTCGGTGAGGCGACCTGCAAGTCGTGCCGCCCCTAGTGTGAACCGAGTCTTAAGGTAGGGTTTGAGTTAGTCAATAGATTACAATGTGGCCTGTTAATGGTTAATGCAGCAAAAGAGCTAAATTCTTCTTGGATCTCATTTGACAAAGGGTTTTTTAATCCGAAACATTGTGATTTCCACCTCTGCCTGATCCTGATTGTCCGCATGCCGACTGTAAATTTTGTTAATTAGTGTACTTTTAGTCTGGATCCCCACCCTGTTCTAAAAAAAATGTATATGGTGTTTGTAGCTGAGAGTTTGCCTTTGTCTAAATAGAGGAACTGCTGGGTTAATTTACTAAAACTAGAGATTACAAAATCTGGTGCAGCTGTGCATGGTAGCCAATCAGAGTCTAACTTCAGACTTATTATTATTATAATTTATTTACAGGAAGTGATGGGAACTTCCTTAACCACTTCACGCCCGCATTATAGCCGAAAGACGGCTGCAGCGTGGACGCTATCTGCCGGGCGGCCATCCCTGGACGTCCTGTTGTTTACTTCCGTGATATGTGCTCCCGCGGGCGCGCATCGGGGAAGTTCTGTGCTGGCCGTGTCCGTCAGACACAGCCAGTCACAGATCACTGAAAATGGCCAATCATAGAGGCCGTTTTCAGCGTGATCAGCGGTGCCAATGGGAGACGATATGATATGTAAACATATCAGATCATCTCTCATCGCCGGTGTTCTG
Organism: Lithobates clamitans; assembly: GCA_037952925.1. NCBI lineage: Eukaryota > Metazoa > Chordata > Amphibia > Anura > Ranidae > Lithobates > Lithobates clamitans. The sequence continues at coordinate 3,528,583 of JBBGZY010000656.1, forward strand.
CGGCTCTCCCTCCTCACACAGAGAAAGCGTGTGAGGAGGGAGAGTGAACCACTGCGGCAGTAAGTTAAAAAAAAATGAAAAAAGTGTCCCCACTGCCATCTGTCCCTGCCATCTCTCCCCACTGTCGTGTCCCTGCCATCTATCCCCAGTGACATCTGTCCCCACTGCCATCTGTCATCAGTGCCACATAGTGTCATCTGTCATCAGTGCCATCTGTCATCAGTGCCACATAGTGCCATCTGTCATCAGTGCCATCTGTCATCAGTGCCACATAGTGCCATCTGTCATCAGTGCCACCTGTCAGTGTCACCTGCCATCTGTCATCAGTGCCACGTATCAGTGCCATCTGTCATCAGTGCCACGTTTTAGTGCCATCTTTCATCAGTGCCACGTATCAGTGCCATCTGTCATCAGTGTCATCAGTGCCACGTATTAGTGCCATCTGTCATCAGTGCCACGTATTAGTGCCATCTGTCATCAGTGCCAGGTGTCATCAGTGCCATCTGTCATCAGTGCCATCTGTCATCAGTGCCACGTGTTAGTGCCACATATTAGTGCCATCTGTCATCAGTGTCAGGTGTCATCAGTGCCACGTATTAGTGCCACGTATTAGTGCCATCTGTCATCAGTGCCATGTATTAGTGCCATCTGTCATCAGTGCCACATCAGTGTCAGTGCCACATCAGTGTCAGTGCCACATCAGTGCCATCTGTCATCAGTGCCACATCAGTGCCAGGTATCAGTGCCATCTGTCATCAGTGCCATGTCAGTGTCACGTGTCATTGTCCTGGTGCTCCAGGGCCTTCAAAAGTGTAATAGGTAGTCAACAAGTTAGATGTCTAATTTATGCTCCTTGAACACCTGATGGTGCTCCCTTCATTTTGCAAAGAATTGTGGGAAAAAAAGACAACATCAAAAACCTCACCATGCCTCAAATAAATAATATTTGGGGGGTATTTGTACTTTCCTGACTTGTTCGGGTCGCAAAAAAATGAGATAGGCCACCAGTACATCAGGTGTGATTAATTTTTTATGATTTGCACCATAGATTGTAGACTCTATAACTTTCACACAGACCAAATAATATCCACTAATTTGGGTTATTTTTACCAAAGATATGTAACATTATAAATTGTGGCCAAAATTTATGAAGAAAAATTACTAATTTGCAAAATTTTATCACAGAAACAAAGAAAAATGCGTTTTTTTTCAAAATTTTCGGTCTTTTTTCATTTATAGCGCAAAAAATAAAAAAACCCAGAGGTGATCAAATACCACCAAAAGAAAGCTCTGTTTATATGAAAAAAAGGACAAAGAATTCATTTGGGTACAGTATTACATGACTGAGTAATTGTCATTCAAAGTGTGACAGCGCTAAAGGTTAAAAATTGGTCTGGGCAGGAGGAGGGTTTAAGTGCCCAGTAAGCAAGTGGTTAATGGTACAGAGACAGCAAAAAACCTCGCCATGAGTTTTAACACTTTCCTAGCAAAGATTAAAAAAAAACTTTTGGCTATAAATACACTGTTCACCTGACAGGAGCATCTTACTATGCACCCCTGGCAGGGAGATGTTCTGTGAAGAGGTCATGAGGCACACAGAACCCCACAGTGAAGTCCCTTATAGAACATCGACAGGCAAGTAGAACACTTGCAAGATTTACTGGGGGGAGGGGGATCCGACATCTGGAATATGCAGTTTATTTTTGGGCACCAGTGCGCAAAAAGGATATCGGGGAACTGGAGAAAGGGCAGAGAAGAGTCCCCAAACTGATAAGAGGCATGGAGGAGCTCAGCTATGAGGAATGCTTAGAGAAACTGCATTTACGCTCTCTTGAGAAGAGGAGATTAAGGGGGGATTTGATCAACATATAGAAATACATAAGTGGTCTATATTGCAAATTTGGTTTTGAGTTATTCACTTTAACCACTTTAAGACCAGGCCTTTTTTGGAACTTCTTGTTTAAATTAGTATTGCTAGAAAATTACTTAGAACCCGTAAACATTATATATGTTTTTAGCAGAGACCCTAGAGAATAAAATGTCAATTGTTGCAATATTTTATGTCACATAGTATTTGATCATCGGTCTTTCAAACGCAATTCGTTTTTTTAACCACTTCCGGACTGCCGCACACCGATATACATCCTTTCTTTGAAGAGGGATATCCTTGTTATGGCAGCAGCTAGCTGCCATAACCCCGGTATCCTCCTCTCCAGCGGGTGGTCCAGTTTCTGATAATAGTGGTCTCTGCGGCGGATTCGGCCCCCCTCCCGTGGCTCTCTGGTGCCCTCCGCCGCTTATCGGAGCCATCGGCAGCGGTAGAGGTGATCGGGTCCTCTTCCGTGTTAGGTATGGAGACGAGTGAGGGGAAGATGGCCCTAACCGTCTCCATACCATTGCAAGGCGGAAGCAGCGTCAAAACGTCACTTCCGCCCATAGCTCTTAAAGGGCCTTTTTAATTTTTTTCAAATGACATTGCATTTTGGTGTAAATATGAGATCTGGGGTCTTTTTGAACCCAGATCTCATATTTAAGAGGTCCTGTCATGATTTTTTTCTCTTACAAGGGATGTTTACATTCCTTGTAATAGGAATAAAAGTGACACTTTTTTTAAAAGAACAGTGTAAAAATAAAACATAAAAGTTAAAATAAATAAGAAAAAAAAAGATTTTCAACGCACCCCGTCCCGTTGAGCTCGCGTGCAGATTTAAAATTGCGCATACTCGTGGAATGGTGACAAACTACAGTACTTAAAAATCTCTATAGGCGATGCTTTAAAAATGTTTACAGATTACCTGTTTAGAGTTACAGAGGAGGTTTTGCATTAGAATTATTGCTCTCACTATATCGATCGTGGCGTTACCTCACATGTGTGGTTTGAACTTCGTTTACATATGTGGCTGCGGCTTACATAAACGTTTGCCTCTACGTGCTAACACAGAGGGATGGGGTGCTTTACTTTTTTTCCTATTTATTTTCCTACTTATTTTTTATTTTTACACTGTCCCTTTATTTATTTATTTTTTTGATCACTTGTATTCCTATTACAAGGAATGTAAACATCTCTTGTAATAGAAATAAGCCTGACAGGTAAGACCCCAGATCTCTCATTTATCTTTAAAAGCAAAAGAAAAAAAATAATTTATTTTTGCATTTTTACGTAAAAAAAATAAATTATTTGTTTTGGCTTGAGAACCAGAAGTAACACCAGACGTCGCTCTGGTCCTCCAAGGGCATAGAGACAAGTGGCGGCCATCTTGGCCCCACTTAACTTTCTGCCCAGCAAATGACTGCATTGGATCACTCCCGGGGTTTACCAATAGGTCAGGTAAGCCCAGTAGCGACAAGTTACACTTCTAAAAGTAATTCTGCAGCGAATCCACCTATAGGACCACCCTTATCTGATGCAGAACCGGCTATAATAAGAAATTATACCGGTGTTATGGCAGCTAGCTGCTGCCATAACATCGGTATTAAACGTCAAAGTAACAACATATTTTTACTATCGTCAAGTGGCACTCTTTATGCCTGAAGGAAAAGAGATGTAATCTCCAAATACAATAAGGTTTCTCCACAGTGAGAGCTGTGAAAATGTGGAATAGACTCCCTGAAAAGCTGGTTCTGTCCAGCTCAGTAGATTGCTTTTAAAAAAAGGCCTGAATTCTTCCCTAAATGTTCATAATATAACTGGATATTAACATTTATAAGTAAAGTGGATCCCGGGAATATCTGATTACCTCTTGGGGGATCAGGGAGGATTTTTTTTCTCTACTGGAGCAAATTGGGTCATGCTTTGCTAGGGTTTTTTGTCTTCCTCTGAATCAACTGTGGGTATAGGTTTGTGTTTTTAGGATTGTGTAATATTTTCTTTCTCCCTTTTATTGGTTGAACTAGTTTTTTCAATCAGACTAACTATGTAACTATCTATTTTAACAATAATTGCACTAAAAGTAGTTATTCTTTAATACACCTATATTCCTTCCAGTGCACAGTTGTAGACCTACAGCCTGTTCCCTGGGAATATGAGTCAGTGAGCTCACTCTTTGTAGCCGTGCTGAGACTGCACCAAATAGTGCCAGGTCTGGTACTGAAATGTAGTATATTTTAATATTGCACGTGCAATATATTTCCAATTCTTGGAGCATTAGGCCATAGCTCCCAGCTGTCCCAGATTTCGAAGGACTGTCCCTGATTTGGAAAAAAGTCCTTATTTCCTCCTCATTTGTCCATTATTTTGGTCTGATCTATATAGTTACCATGTAACCAGCTATGTCCAGTCAACCGTGTATCGGCTTTTCTTCACTCATGTCTAACAGACGTGAGTAGAGGAGAGATGATCAGCTGCTCTCCTGACAGGGGGGGGGGTCTGCGTTGATTGATTATCAGTGCAGCCCCCCCTAGGATGCCCAAGCAGGACCACCAGGGATGCCAGCAGGACCACCAGGGATGGCCACCACTGATGACCACCAGGTATGCCACCCATGGCCACCAGAGATGCCAATGTGTGCCCACATATGATGCCAATGTGTGCCCACATATGAAGCCAATCAGTGCCCATCAGCATTGCCTGCCAGTGCCTCCATAGCAGTGATGCCCATCAGTGCCATATATCAGTGTCCACCAGTGCCACTCATCAGTGTCCATCAGTGCCAACTATCAGTGCCCATCCATGCCCATCAGTGCCCATCAGTGCTGCCTATCAGTGCCCATCAGTGGCACCCATAAGTACACATCAGTGCAGCCTTTCAGTGCCCTTCAATGTCAAGTGCCCATCAGTGCTGCATATCAGTGCCACCTGTCAGTGCCCATCAGTGCCGCATATCATTGCCACCTCATCAGTGCCACCTCATCAGTGCCCATAGGTGCTGCCTTATCAGTGCCCATCAGTGCAACCTCATCAGTGCCCATCAGTGAAGGAGAAAACTTACTTATTTACACAATTTTATAACAGAAACAAAGAAAAACTTTTTTTTCAAAATTTTCGGTATTTTTTTATTTGTGTAGCAAAAAATAAAAACCCCAGAGGTGATCAAATACCACCAAAGGAAAGCACTATTTGTGAGAACAAAATGATACATATTTTGTTTAGGTACATTGTAGCATGACTGCGCAATTGTCATTAAAATAGCGACAGTGCTGAAAGCTGAAAAATTGACTTGGGCAGAAAGGGGGGAACGTACCTGGTATTGAAGTGGTTAAGGGGGCGTGGCAGGGGCTCTATCCTATGCTTACATACTTTTGCTAATAGGTGTCCCTCATTTCTATCTCAAAAAGTTGTGAGGTATGTTAGGCTACATTCACACAGCTGTCTAAATTTCAGAGTTTAGCTGCATTTAGAAGACTTTTCTAAAAGCTGTTGGACTTACACAATGCAAAGTAATTATGTTATTCATACATAACGTTTAGCAGCATTTAGTTACAGACAGTTTAGCTGTATTTAGTAAAAGAAGGAAAGTACTGTGTTCAGGGTCAGCTATCTGCAGCTAAACGTGCATTGCATTTAGCTGCAAATAGCTGCAGGGCCTTTAGCAGCAGAAAATGGAATACTTCCCCTTTTGTTCCTGAAATGTTAGTATTCTTTCTTATGTTGGTTCTAATTCATTCTTATTTTGGCATTCATTCTTTGCAGAAATGGTCAAACAATAGTTAGTTAGCTGTCAAAGGTGAACACTGATATTCTGGTAAAGTTGTAACATTTTTTTTGAGATTTCCTCTTATGTCAGGACAAAATATCCCGTAGTTAGATGCTGGGACGTTGGAGGGTGTACCCATCTTTGCTTCATTAGTCTCTGTCGCTGCCTCTGGGTCAGTTCCCACCAGAACCCAGTGTGGAAAAGGTGTGTTCCATGCAAATTTCCCACACTGCAGGTGACCACACTGCCCTTATGATCTGCATACGGCTGCCAAATAATTCTTAACGGCACCCTAACACAGATCACAACACGTTTGTGCATTTGTGGGCACCATGTCATTTGGAGTAGTGTGTTTTTAAAAGTAGTGCCATGTGTGTAAACCAGCCCCCAATCTTCTCTCAAGCAGACACACAATGGTAGGCAACAGCTTTGCTCTGCACTCCATTTGAATTACACAGCTCTATCTTCTTGCTCAAAAAACTATTCACAATGTGAATGGTATATAACACCCCCCCACCCCAAGAATGGGGTATTGAGAAAAAAGTGCCTGAAAATGCTGACACACCTAAACTCAACTAAACACAGCTATATGCAGGAAATATTTCAACTTTTTAAAGTGCAGATTACTGGTGTTTAGCTGCTGTCAGGTACAAACGTTCATGTGAATATAGTCTTAAACTCCTAACCACTATGCCCTGTGGTTGTCAACTTTCGGAGAACTGAAGCCACTGTACATTACAATACAAATATTTATAGCAAACATTCACAATTAAATTACACAATAGATTATTAATAAATATAAATATAATACATGATACCTAAATTATTCATAAATATATAATAACAACATTCAGTACGAGAATAAATGAACAGTAATAGCCACAGCTTGCCAAAGTTTTTTTTTTTTTTTAAAGGGTTATCTGACTTCTGGCTTCTATCCGCTATATTATTTGAGCACAAATGTAACTTTGATCCTTTTTCTAGTGTGTACTAACATGTCAAACTTTCATGTAATACAGATTATAATGTTCCAATAGGTTTTTAACAGGTATCTTAACTGCTTAAAAGCGAACACAAGGCTGAATTGTAAACTAGCTTGGAAACCAAGCTCAAAAGGCAACTTTCCTAGGGTACATTATTCTGAGATCTAAATAGATCTGCTAAATCTTCAGGTGTATTTCCACTCATGCACTTTTCTACTGTCAGTATTTTGTTGGAAGAGAACATTCTATAACATCGGGTCAACAGCAGGGAAGAAACATATAAATAAAAATCAAAAGCTGCACAACAACAAAACAAGAGCTGCAGGAAAAAGGCTAGAGGGAATACTAAAAATGTGCTTTACCATAGCAGGGCAGATATAATAAGATGAAAAGTTGAACACCTGAAGTTCTGCTTTGCAAATAAGGTTAGCGTTACAAAAAAACACAGAGAAGTGTACAGAGAAAATATAAAAAGTAGGACAAAAACATTATACAAAATATTCTGAAATGCACATAACTATATAATAACACACAATCCAGATCCTGTTAAACAGACCTGACACAAAAAGTAAAAGGAGTAAACGCACTCAGTTTGGCTTTATTCTTTCTCTCTCATGAATCTAGTTCTTTGGGTCCCTCATCTGTTGAAAAGCAAGAAAAATCTAAGAGCAAAATCAGTAAAAGCCTCAGAGTAAAGATGTGAGTGAGCAATTTTAAAACTAAATAAATAGTTTGAATGAAGAACCCAGCAATGGGCAAACATGATACAAATATGACCACTTGATTTTCAACAATTTAATAAGTGGTTTATTTTCTAAAAGCTAATGTACATTTTTTTTGCTTTTCTCTCTATTTCCCTCTCTGATGAACTTAAATCACTTCTGCATTCAAACAAAACACATATACTGTAGCCTATGATGTTCCTTTAAGCCCAATGTCAGGTTCCTTATGCATATATACATAATGCATATAGCATCAGCCATTCTAAACGCCTTACCAGAGGCAATATTATAAGTGCATCCTCAAATAATCCTTTCTGATAAATTTCAATCGCTTCCACATCCAATCAAAATGCTTATAACCTCAAAAAAGAAAATAGTGTAATACCGATTTAATACCGATTTATTAAAAATGTGCAAAGTGCCAATCCACTCACATGGTATTACATGCTCAAGTGCCCAAAAATTTAAATATTACTCCCAGCCACCTGGTATCGATATAGTCACACCGTGCACCTTACCAGAGTGTTACAAGTAAACACTGTAATTAATACTCTTTCTGATCCTCCATCCTCCAGGGTTAGGACTCACTCATGCAAGATATTAAAACAGGGCCCATAGTACAGCAATAAAAGCAAAGAATCCAAAGTTTAATGTTCACAATCTACATATAAACAATCATTGTAAAAAACATCTAAAAAACACTGTTAAAATGTTTCCTGTGCGAGAAAAGATCTCTTGAATGAATGAATGAATGACTTGTTTAGCGCTACCTATGCGAACTGATTGCCTCAGGGCGCTTTTTTTTTTTGCTGCCGGTGTCCATCTGCAGTATAGCGCGGTCCTTGCCCCATGGGGTCCTGACACGCTTACAAACACATACACATACACATATTTGGCCAATTTTTCAACAGGATCTAATTAACCTACCAGCATGTCTTTGGAGTGCGGGAGGAAACCGGAGTACACGGAGGAAACCCATGCAGGCACAGGGAGAACATTCAAACTGCAGGCAGATGGTGTCGTGATCGGGATTTGAACCAGCGACCTTATTGCTGCTAGGTGAATGTGCTAACCACTACACCACTGTGCTGCTCTTCAGGTGTCTGACATCATTTCCGATGCATTTCATCCAATGGACTGCCTGAGAACAATCTGAGAAGTCCATTGAACAAAATGCATCGGAAGTGACGTCAGCCACCTGAAGAGATCCTATCACGCGAAGGAAGTGCTGTGACAGACATTTTAACTGTGTTTTTTTTGTGAACATTAAACTTTAGATTCTTTGCTTTTTACTGCTGCACTATGGGCCCGGTTTTATCATCTTGCATGAGGTTATATGCGTTTTGTTTGGATGTGGAAGCAATTGAAGTTCACCAGAAAGGATTATTTGAGGATGTACTTATAATCTTGCCTCTGGTAAGGTGCTTAGAGTGTCTAGGGCTTATATTTATATACACAAGGGATTTGATACTGGGTTTAAAGAGATACAAACACATATAGATGCACTTTTGTGAGTAATATGATTTTTGCAGTGGGTGAAAAATGTTTTGTTACTGTATCACACTATGTGAGTTTTTTTCATTCTCTGGAGTTTCTAACACACCGTATTGTGATGAGGAGGGAAAGAATCTGTCTGGAGGAGAGGTTAAGATAAACAACGAAAATCGCATGCAAATTTTATGAAAGGCTTTATCTGAGATACATGAGGGTAAGGTTACATATATATGAACACATTTGGATCTGATGGAGATTTGTTTAATGTAAGCACAATATAAACGCATGGTATTTATTGATGGTATCAGACATACTAAACCATGTATAGCATTTTTTCTTTCAAGATTTCTCACAGATAGGAGGGAAACATCACAATGAAGCTTCATCAGAAGGTTTAACTCTGGAGTTGCTTGACCCATTTTGGACTTTGGAATGTTATAAATCCTTTAGGAAAGACACTTTTTTGGAATGGGACTTTAGGAGTTAATTTTGTTTATTTTTTTTTTTATTTTTTTTTATTTTTTTTTTTTTTCCTAAATCTTCTTTCAAAGTATTTTATTGAATTTTCAGCGAAAAAAAAAGGGGTTTACAAGTCATCAGCATTAAATGCAGGGTTATACATCAGACAAATGTGAGCCCCCTTGGGGTAACAAATCAAACTTAAGACTATAGATAAAAGCATGTCTCTGGAAAAACGGTACAGTAGAGCCTTCCCATACCAACTTTTGTTAGCGCAAGCCATGTAACCCGGAGATATGGACCGGTTGGGGGAGGGGGAGGGAGGAGAGAACGACAGCACCCCGATTGGGAACACACTGTGCCTGATCGGAGCTCACCAAACCCTCCCCAACCCTCACTCCTAAAGTATAAAAAGTCTCAAGGTATCTATCAGAGTAGGGAAGCCTACTTCGAGTGCTCCCCTTGGGAGTACGACCCCCGAGGGAGCCTGCAACAACATGAATTAAACAGGCAAAGCATCATCTTGTTAAGTCAATCAGAGAGATAAGAAAAAGGGGGAAAGAGGGGAGGTAGAGATGAGAAGGGGGGAAAAGAGAGAGAGAGAAAAGAGAAATCGAGAGCCAATCCACTGGAGGGAACCCCCCCCACCCCGAAACAGGCCCACGCCTCAAGGTTGTACCCCTGGAATTAGGGAGATGCCTATGAAGTCAGCCCACGGTTCCCAAACGGCTTCGAATTTCTGTGTGGTGTTGAGCAGGGTACTGGCTAGCTTTTCTTGGGCCATGATCCAAGAGATTTTGCGGATAGCCGCTTTGAATGAAACCCTGGGCTGCTTCCAGGCCTTAGCAATAGATAACTTCGCTCCCAGCAAAATGAAATGAATCAATTTACGGGCCTGCCTGGGGGTCTTAGGTAAGTGGTCGTTCAATAAGGCAGCTGCGGGGGACCTCGGGATCTGGACTCCAGTAACCTTTTTGATCATGTGAAAAATCCTGCTCCAGAAAGGTCTCAATCTTGGACATTCCCAAAAGATATGGGCCAGGGATCCCCTAAGTTGGCAGCCCCTAAAGCATCTGGGGTCCGTGGAGGGGAACATTTTGGCCAGTCTTTCCGGTGGTAGGTACCAGCGCGTGATAAGCTTCACGCTGGACTCCACCAGCGAAATGTTTAAGATGCTCTTATAAGCCCTATTAAAGGAGACCCTCCACTTCTCCAGGTCCCACTCCAAGGAAAGGTCTGACTCCCAGGCTGTCATGTAAGAGGTCTTGGTGGACTGACCTGAGAGTGACTGATAGATGGTGGAGATTCCTCCCCTCTGCTCCGTGGTCTGTCCACACCATATTTCGTAAGGGGTGAATGCGTTGTTTGAGGGGTTGTTTTTACCCAACTGAGTGAGGAAGTGTCTGATCTGTTGGAAACGAAAGAATTCGGAGTTTGGCATCTTTAGTTGATTCACACAGAAGGCTCTGGTGATGGGCCCCATTGGTGTAAAGTAGTGTCCTATCCGGTACATCCCCTTGTCCAACCACCAGCGGAACGCTTTGATGTCAGTACCCGGGGGAAAGTCGGGGTTGTGGAAGATGTGAGCCAGGGGGTGTTTGCATGAGGTTATGGATTGATGGTTTCTCAGAGAGTCCCATAATTGAAAGGATTGTGAAAGGATAGGGGATAAAATGGGTGGACGTTTTTTTGGGGGGACCCATAGGAGGAAGTCGATAGTGAAGGAGGGTACTGCCTGTCTCTCAATCTGTATCCAGTCCGGTCTTTCAGTCTTCGCATAAACCGACGAGATCTGGGCTAGCCTGGCTGATTGGTAGTACCAGAATAGCTGCGGTAGGCCTAAACCCCCTTGTGGTCTATTTAAGTATAAAGTGCTCTGTGGAAGTCTGTACCCCTTCCCCCCCCAAATGAATTTTATTATTTTCCTTTGAAATGCTTTCAAGTGCTCTTTATTGATGCTTATTGGGATGGCTCTGAAAAGGTAGAGGATTCTAGGGAGTAAAGTCATCTTGACTGCATGGATCCTACCCAACCAGGATAAGCCCCCTTTAGCCCATTTGGATAAGTCTGCCTCCAGTTTGCGGTATGTGTGAGGAAAGTTAGTTGGGTAAAGGAGTTCCGTTTTAGCAGTGAGCCTTATCCCCAGATAGTCAATGTACGAGTCACTCCATTTGAAATCAAAGGCACTTTGCAGGGATGCCAAGATGGATGGGTTAAGGGAGATGTTCAGGGCTGAAGATTTAGCATAATTGACCTTCAGTCCAGAGACCTTAGAGAAGTCTTTCAGGAGTTTGCACAGGTTTGGAAGGGAGGTGGTTGGTGATGTGATAAAGAGGAGCATATCGTCCGCAAACAATCCACATTTGTGGACCTGGTCACCACAGGCGACCCCTTGAATGTTGGGATCTGCTCTTATTGCTATTGCTAGCGTTTCGATCGCGATAGCGAAAATTAGGGGGGAAAGAGGGCATCCCTGCCTAGTGCCTCTTGCAATGGTTAGGGGTTTAGAGTATTGACCTTGCAGGCGAATCACCGCTTGAGGGGAGGAGTATAGGGCTTTTAGAGTCCCTAAAAAGTTGGGACCAAATCCCCATTTCTCCAAAATGGAGAAAAGGTAAGGCCATTCTATCGAATCGAAAGCTTTATGGAGATCCAGCGAGAGGATCATTCCTTCTTGTTTCGGTCCCCCTTCCCAGTTGGACTGTAGAATGGAAACTATATCAATTGCTCTCCTAATTTGGTCGGGTCCTTGCCTACCAGGAATAAAACCCACCTGATCCTTGTGTATGTAGAGATTGATGAAGGAGGAAAGGCGGTTGGCAAGAATTTTAGTAAGAATTTTGAGGTCATTGTTAATTAAAGATATGGGCCTGTAGTTCTCAACTTCCTCATGATTTTTGTTGGGTTTGGGAATCACTGAGATAAATGCTGTATTTAGTTGGGTTTCAAGGTGAGATCCCGTCTTTTTAGAGTTAAAGAACTTTGCCAAGTACGGGGCTAGGATAGCGCCATATTCCTTGTAGTAGGGGACTGAGAGACCGTCTGGTCCAGGGGCGGAACCAGATTTTAAACCTTTAATAACTTCTTTAATTTCGGCCTCCGTGATAGGAGCCTCCATTAAGTCTTTACACTCTCTGGTTAGTGAGGGAAGTGGGAGATTCTTTATAAACTCGTTATCTAAGGGCCCTTTATCCGATTGGGAAGGTTTGTAAAGATTAGAATAAAAGTCGTGAAAAGCAGACATAATACTGGCCGGATTAGCTGTTGGGGGTTGGCCTGCTATCCTTAGTTTGGGAAAGGAGAGAGAGCGAAATTTAGGGGAGAGCTTAGCTGCCAACATTGAGCCGAATCTATCTTTGTGGCAGTAGAATTTGGCTCCTCCCCATCTAAGATTTTTTTCTGCTTTAGCCGTTAAAGTGAGATTCAGTTCCAGTCTCGTGGCATCAAGTTTGCTTAGGAGGGTTCTAGACGGGTTATTTTTGTGTTCCGCTTTTAGTTGAAGGAAGGATTTTTCAAGTCTAAGTATGTCGATTAAGCGCTCCTTCTTAAATTTGGTCGCTAGCCTTATTATAACTCCTCGTATAGTTGCCTTGTGGGCGGCCCATAAGGTTTCGGGGGATATGTTCTCCACATCATTAAAGAGGAAGTATTCTTTAATAGATTTTGCTATTTCTTGTGTTATGCTAGGGTCAGTCAGAAGGGACTCATTTAGTCGCCAGTAGAAACCTCCTCTCCCAGACAGAACATTTCTCAAAGTAAGGAGAACCAATGAGTGATCTGACCATGCGGTGTCTAGTATTGCCACCCTGGTGATCAGGGGAATGAGGGCAGTCTGGGTGAGGATGTGGTCAATTCTCGCGTAGGACTGGTGGGGAGCAGAAAAATGCGTAAAGTCCCTTTTGTTGGGGTTCATTTCTCTCCAAGCGTCCACCAGACCCTGAGCGTGAACCATCTTGGCGATCCTAGTACTGAGTTTGGATGGTCGTGTGAGTTGGTCTTTAGGGGGCTTAGTTTTGTCTAGTCCCTGGTCAAACGCAACATTTGAGTCCCCTCCCAGGATGACTTTGCCTTCCAGGAGCGGTTCCACTGATGAGAACATATCCTGGAAGAAAGACGCTTGGCCCTTGTTTGGGGCGTAGTAGGAGACGAAGGAATATAAAACCCCCTCCAGGGTACCCTTCACCAAAAGAAATCTACCCTCCGGATCCCTAAAATCAGAGAGATGTGTAAATTTGCAATTTTTAGAGAAGAGAATAGCCACCCCCTTCGTTTTGTTAGGGGCATTCGCTAGGTAAAATGTTGGATAGTGTGCATGTATGAACTTGGGGGTGTACCGGATGGGAAAGTGCGTCTCCTGCAGAAGCACTACATCTAGTCTTAGGGATTTATAATGATCCAGTGCCAGTCTCCTTTTCCTGGGAGAGTTTAGGCCCTGGACATTATGAGAACCTATTTTGAGGTCCTTACTCTTCGCATTCAGGTCAGCCATCGGAGCAGAGGGGGTAGAAGCCATAAACCAACCAGTCACTTACCCTTGGGAGTCTTCTCATACCGGATTTAGGCCTGGTTGCGTGGAGGACCGACTCCGGGGCGCAGGGGGAAACCCCCCCATGGATGGCTAGAAGAAAGAGGGGAAAAGAGATGGGGAGAAAAAAGTTATGAGACTTACTAACATGTAGGAACAAACAAAACGACATGGGTACTTGGAGTGTACCCTTGGAGTTGTGCGAATCGCAATTCGCTATAGCTCCAATAACAACTTCAGAGAGCCCAGAGGGCCGTCTGAAATTCCGACACCAAAGGACTCAAAAGGTTCTTTGGGATCGAGTGGAGGCACAAGGGTTCCACCCCGGACCCTTGGTATATCAGATTTAATACTTAACATATGCACACCATAACGTAAAACATAAAAATTGTATGGACAGCCCTAGGAACTGGGCTGTGAGGGCCTGAAACCGAAAATAACCCAGGCAGGAATAAAAAAAAACAAATTCCTTGAGGATCCCATCTCCTGGACAATCAGAAAAATCCTCCCCCCCCTATCTAACTATGAGGGGGAGAATATCTGGGGGATAATCTATCAAAAAGGCGGGCCGTCATGGCCCAGCTTATCGTAAAACCCCCGGAAAGGGGGTACATGGGATGGGTATTTGAATTGAACCTAGACTGTAACCTGGACCAAGGTATGACACATCCTTTTGAACTACGTTAATCTAGTCCAGTAAACCGGAGGTTTGTCTTCAAGAAACCGGGTACTTCCAATAGGAGCAGGTACTCTGTGGAAGACTGCTTCCTCTGAGAATGTTAGCTGGTTCGTGATGTGGAGAAGGTGAAGCAACTAGTGGTAAGTATTTGTTTCAAATCTCCGTTAACAAAGCAACTTTTGGACGTTGAAAACGTCGTGAGAGGCCGTGAAGTTCGATAAGAACCTGGATGTGTGGATTGTCATGTCCATAAGACTTGAGGGGATTTGGAGAACTTGCTCCATCAACAGGAGGGGAAAAGTCGGCCCAAAGATGCCTCTGCCGAGACTGAAGGGATAAGGTATGAGGAGGTGTCCTTAGGGCGGTCTCCCGTCCTTGCTCTTCTTGGAAGGTCCCTTTAGCCAAAGTGGGGATACAGGGCTGCCTGGAGGAGGACGTTTAGTGGAGCCCGAGGAAGAAGATGAAAAATCCATTGGTGCTTCCTGGGAGATAAGCCTGAGTGCGAGGAACAGTCTTTCACCTTCCTGAAGGCTTGCAAAGGAATGGGTCTTACCCTGAATGGTGAATTTAACTGCGAAGGGGAAGGTCCAGCGGTATTTGATATCCCGTTGAGAGAGTACCGTGAGGAGGGGTTTTGGCGTCCTCCGTCTTTGGATAGTCGTGGGGGCGAGGTCAGCGAAAATCTGGATCTGGTGACCCTGGTGTAGTAGCTTTGGGTTTTGTCGGGATTGCCGCATGACCTCTTCCTTAACCCCGAAAAAGTGCGGCTTGACAATTATGTCCCTTGGGGATCCATCTTGTCTGGGGGGACCGAGAGACCTGTGTGCTCTGTCTAGTTCAAGACGTTGGGGGGTATGTTAGGAATAAGGGCTGCAATAATGTCCTGAACCGTGGAGGGGATGTCCGAAAAAGTTTCGGGAAGGCCTCTGATCCGAAAGTTATACCTTCTGGACCGATTTTCGAGCTCGTCGATCCTAGAAAGGGCAACATCTAATTGATCCTGAATGGTCATGAGGTGTGCAGAGTTTTGGTTGGTTCTCGCGGCTGTGCATTCCACTTTGTCCTCAATGGCTTCAATTCTGGCGCCCAAATTGGACAGGTCCGCTTTAATAGTGCTGGTAATCTGATTTGCTGTATTAGCCAGACCTTTTTCTAGCAGGGATGAGAATTTGGCGAACATGTCTGCCTGCATCGTTGTGAGGTCAGCTACTGAGAAGCTTGGCTGCTGGGAGAGTGAAGATGGAGGATGGGCCTGTGCAGGGAGGGCTTGAGAGCATAGCTCCTGTTGTGTGAGGCTCAGAGTCTCAGTGGAGGCCTTTGCTGCGGCCTGGGGCTTCGTATGGCCTTGCAGGTGTACTTGGGGTGTTTGGGGGGGTCCCTGTGTTGCCTGAGCATATGACAGGGTCGGGGGATTAAGTACTGGCCTGTGCTCCTGGGTCCTGGAGTGGATGCCTGCCTGCTGTGTCGGTCCGTCCGTTACGGCGGCCATCTTGGGACTCCCTTCCGTGCTGACTGAGGAGAATTGGGGGCCGAGATCGCGTCTCACCGGGGGTCCAGACATTCCTTCTGGTTCCCGGGACGTTCCCCTACTCGGGAGTGTTAATGTTTAGCCCGTAGTAGGGCTGAGGCGGCTGGTGTGCGGCTCGGCGGTCCGGGGTGGAGCGGAGCTCTCGGCTCAAGCAGCCATGACGGAGCTCTCGCGCATGCGCACTCCCATTTTGTTTATTTTTAGTGAGCGCTGTCTTTACTTATATATTGTTTCCCATTGGACTTGTGGGGTTTTCTCAGTTGCCACTATAGCCTTGAGGTAGATAATACAAAAAACGCCTGGTGCTCTGATTTTTTTTACCTATTATTATTGTATATTTGGCCATATAAGCTGCAACAAATTGTTAATGTCAGCAATTTTACTGAAGTCTCAGTGAACAATACATACCTGTATCACCTGAAAAAAGTTAAACAACTTCTTGTTTGGTACAACCTGACAAAATAAACAAATGCTACAACTTCTATCTATACATACTGTATACAATTATGTGGAATAAAACTTCTAACTTTTCTTTGACTTTCATTATATACATTTTTGGTCCAGACCTGGAATGGGTCAGCATAACAGCTAGTCAACTAGAGCTGTCAGATGATAAGCAAAGGTGCTCCCTTATTTCTCACACATAAAAGAAGGAACACATGGCTAGTGTTTGATTTATGTAACATTAAGTAAAAAAAAAGTAGTAACTATTGAAATATAACAGCAGTAACATATGATTCTACAGTACATATGTTATTTCTTACAGCAGCCTCAGGTGCTAGAAAATGGTTCTAATACTCTCTGCATTATACTCCATGTAGAACTATAAGCCAGTCAGATTAATATATGAAGAAAACCCCAAAAGCAGTATGGTGAATAACTGGTCAACATTTTTGCCCTAGAGCTCCAGGACTCTGGATTAGAACCCCAGTATGGTATTATCTGTATGGTGTTTTTTATGTCCTTCCATGCATTTATTTCACTTGCTCCTGTTTTCTCCTACAACCCAAAAGCATAACGATGCTTTAATTTGCTTCCACTAAGTTGGCCTGTGGTATGTTTGCATGTGTATATTTGTGATAGCCATTTAAATAGCACTGATGCGAATAGTTCAATGTTCAATGTTCTCTTATAAAAAACACTGCAAAGTATGCAGGAGACATACAAATGAGTAAGCAAAAAAAAAGTGCCTAACAAATTCTAGAGCTGGCCCTCTCTCTAACACTGGTATATCCTTGAGACCCTATTTAATATGCAGTAACAGCACTTATGTTCATTTATTATTAATGTGTTCTATTAGAACAGCCTCCCAATATGTCACTGATATATTTATTATCGTTCAAATTGTGTAATTTAATTCATGGAAGGAGTCATCCAGCCATTACCACTGCCCCAGGAAAATTCCCTCCTGTAGATTAGTGTGGATTTCTTTTTAATCTGTCTGATTTTAAAAATATCAACTTGAAAATTAGCTCTGCATTAAGACACACATATCAAATTAAAAAACTAATTTGGATGAAACTGAGCTGGATAAATTGTGCAGAGTAATTTAAAACAATCACAACACTTGTGCCATAGGTGCCACGTCTTTAAAGTAGTGTCACAACCCATTAGGACCTGGGCTTAGGGCAAGGAGAAATTCAAAATGTTTGCAATATGGTTTCAAATTGGTTATCATAGATAATGCAATTTTTGCTAAACACTTTGTTATTTGTGCTGTATTATTGAATACGGTCATACATGTTTTTTATTTTAGGTGTACATAGTTTATAGGAATCAATCACAGATCAGTTGTTAGAACTTTTGTGTAACAGACAAGTAAAAAATTATCTCTGCCATACTGAGTTAATATATTCTATTATATTAGTCATTCCTAGCTAAACAAAAGCCAAATAACATGAGATAAAAAGAAAGATGCGTATACAAACATCCCTATGTATGGTAATTAGGAAATGAAAAATATGCTATAACCTGGGGCAACCAGTTATCTTTCTCTCATCTAACTCCTAAAAGTATGTAATCTGATTGCTATGTGTTCTTGTACTTTGTATATCACCACTCTTATTTGCAATACCTTATTAAATAAGCCCAGTGGACCACAAACTTTTAACTCTTACACTTAGCCAGCAAGCTCTAACAGGTTATCAGATGCTAGCACATATGCTTGGATACCTCCGCATATCTCCCTGAACAGTCGGAATCATTCAAGCAGAAGGGCGACAAAATAGAGGGCATTACCAAGTAAATAACATCTGTTCTGGAAACAATAGGCAGAAACCTGTCATAAATGGATGAAAGAAATTGATATAGATTTTATATCGGTTGCCAGATAATATTCTATTATAAGAAAAGGCTAATATTAAAGGGATTTGACGCTGGGATTAAATGTTATGTGGAGTTTACGTTTTTGTTCCTATAATTGATTTTCCACATTTTTTACAAATAACCTTTTTCAAATTTGTCAAAAATAACAAGAGTAGACTTGCCTCCACTATAGATTCATCTACATAGCTGTTGCCTAAGTGGTATTTTTGCCTAGTACACATAACTTTTTATTATGGTGATCTGTTTCCAAAAAAACTCAATTATGTAGATGAATTAGTACTTTTTGCTTGTCCCCTTAGAGATATAGTGGCCTGTTTTTAAGGTAAAAACACATATTGAAAAAAATCCATCAAAATCTATTTGTATATTGACGTAACCTTTATTTTTCCAATCATTTCCACCAGCCTAAAGCAGGTATGTGTAAGAACAGGCTTCCTCTTCCCAGGGCACCTGACTAATTGGAGAGTCGAATATCATCTGTAGTGTTCTGTGGCTCTGCTTTAGCCAAGTGCATTCATTGCTTTTTTTAGAGCTTTTTTTATTTATCTTCTCTTATTTAGAGCTTTCATAGCAAAGGGTGTACGGGGGTGTACTTATGCACACTCAAGATTTCTGTTTTGTTTTTTTTCAAATATTACTTATCTTGCAAAAAAATATTGTGCACCTTCAAAGTCGTAGGCATGTTGTGTACCTCACATTGTACATAGCCCAAAAAACTATTTTAATTACAGGCGTGGGGGGTATTTTTACAAGTTTATTTATTGGCATGTCTCTTCATCTGTGTGGGAGGTTAAAGGGTTAGTTCACATTTATAGAAAAAAATTAAAAGATGAATTAACACCATACACCCTCCTCACCCCCAGTAGAACAGTGTTAATAGGAAGGATTGAGCCACATTAGGTGTTCAACGAACAGTGAACATTATGCGGTGTTTGCGGCAAATTCAAAAAGCCACGTAACACCATTAAAGTCTATGGGACACTAACATGAAAAACAAAAGTGCTAATTTTAAAGGCTTATATGCAAGTTATTGTCATAAAAAGTGTTTGGGGACCTGGGTCTTCCCCAGGGGACATGTATCAATGCAAAAAAAAGTTTTAAAAACTGACGTTTTTTTCGGGAGTAGTGATTTTATTAATGCTTAAAATGAAACAATATAAATGAAATATTCCTTTAAATATCGTGACTGGGAGTGTCTATAGTATGCCTGTAAAGTGGCGCAGTTTTCCCATGTTTAGAACAGTACCACAGCAAAAGGACATTTATAAAAAAAAAGTAATTTAAAACTGATTGCGACTGTAATGAATTGTCGGGTCTTGGCAATATAGATAAAACTCATTAAAAAATGGCATGGGTTGCCCCCCAGTCCATTACCAGGCCCTTTGGATCTGGTATGAATATTAAGGGGAACCCTGAACCAAAAATGTAAAAAAAATTGAGTGGGGGTCCCTCAAAATCCATACCAGGTCCTTCAGGTCTGGTATGGATTTTAAGGGAAACCCTGCGCCAAAATAAGAAAAAATGGCGTAGGGGTCTTCCTCAAAATCCATACCAGACCTTTATCCAAGCTCATGAACCATACTAGGCCACATGCCCTCAACATGGGAAGGATGCTTTGGGGTCCTGGAAGCACCTTGTCCCCATGTTGATGGGGACAAGGGCCTCCAAATGCTGTCCCCCCTATGTGAATTGGTAACGGGTAAATTGTCCTCCTATCATTTTACAAAAAAAGTGTAAAGAATAGTAAAAAAGACAGGAGACACTTTGGGACAAGTCCTTAAATAAAAAATTTAAAATTAAAAATGTCCCGCGATGTAAATCCATCTCACACTGCCCAACGAACCTAAAAAGAAAAAAAATGCAACAGCTCCACCTCCATGGGAGGCATCCCGTACACTGCAGGCTTTTCGCTTTGACAGCTGTTATATAGCTGAGGGTGGGGCCACCAGGTGATGTAAACGGGTGACCCCGCCCACCCCTGATACCATGTGATGTCAGAGGAAGGCGGGGTCACCTGTTTACGTCACCGAGTGGCTTAGCCCTCAGCTATATAACAGCTGTCACCGAGAAGAAGTGTCACTAGGCATAAGCCTCCCATAGAGGCGGAGCTGTTGTGGCTTTTTTTTTCTGCTCGTTGGGCGGCTTGAGATAGATTTACATTGCAGGACATTTTTTATTTTTTAATAAAGGACTTGTCCCAAAGTGTCTCCTGTCTTTTTTACTATTTTTGACACATTTTTGTTTGTGAAATGGTAGGGGTACAATGTACCCGTTACCAATTCACATAGGGGGCAGGATCTGGGGGTCCCTTTGTTAAAGGGGGCTTCCAGATTCTGATAAGCCCCCCGACGGCAGACCCCCACAACCACCGGGTAAGGGTTGTGGGGATGAGGCCCTTGTCCCCATCAACATGGGGATAAGGTGCTTTGGGGACCCCAAAGCATCCTCCTCATTTTGAGGGCATGTGGCCTGGTATGCTTCAGAAGGGGAGGCACTCTCTCATCCCCCCTCTTTTCCTCCGGCCTGCCAGGCTGCGTGCTCGGATAAGGGTCTGGTATGGATTTTGGGTTGGCCCCTATGCCATTTTTTTTTACATTTTGGCGCAGGGTTCCCCTTAATATCCATACCAGACTTGAAGGGCCTAGTATGGATTTTGGGGGGACCCCCATGCAGTTTTTTTTTACATTTTTGGTTCGGGGTTTCCCAAAGCGCCTGGTAATGGACTGGGGGGGGAACCCATGCCGTTTTTTTCAATGAGTTTTATCTTTCATGTTAGTGTCCCATAGACTTTAATGGTGTTCGTGTGTTCGTCCAAATTTTTTGCCTGTTCGCAAGTTCTGGTGCGTACTGAACCGGGGGGTGTTCGGCTCATCCTTATTAGTAGGTGAACTTACACTTTACATAAAAAACCTGCTGTAAATGGGGAGGTGGGTAAAGATTACAGGCAGTGCATTCAGCTCCCATTATACAGGGAACCAACCTATTCACAAAGGTTATCTGAAAAAAGGTTATTATCTAGGGACTCATCTAAGAGGCAGTGCTTACATTCCACCAATTACAGTCAATTGAATTTTCTATGAGAAAAGTTAAACTGAGAACCCCAATTATACAGTATATTCATTATTAGCAGACATTCATGGTGATGCTAATAGATGGCTTTTTTACTGAGAGAATAGGTGAAGGAACTCAAACACACCCCCACTTTTCCCATGTGGGGGAGCTGGAGAGTAGGGATGAGCCGAAAACCTCCCTGGTTTGGTTCGCATCAGAACCTGCGAACGGACCGAAAATTCGCACAAACTTTAGAACCCCATTGACGTCTATGGGACTCGAACGTTTGAAATCAAAAGTGCTCATTTTAAAGGCTAATTTGCATGGTATTGTCCTAAAAAGGGTTTGGGGACCCGGGTCCTGCCCCAGGGGACATGTATCAATGCAAAAAAAAGTTTTAAAAACGGCCTTTTTTTGGGAGCAGTGATTTTAATGATGCTTAAAGTAAAAAAAAAAGTGAAACATTCCTTTAAATATCATACCGGTGTCTATAGTAAAGGGGCGCGTGTTTCCCGTGCTTAGAACAGTCCCTGCACAAAATGTCATTTTTAAAGGAAAAAAAGTAATTTAAAATTGCTTGCAGCTTTAATGTAATGGCGGGTCCTGGCAATATGGATGAAAATCAGTGAGACAAATGGCAATGGTACCCCCAAGTCCATTACCAGGCCCTTTGGGTCTTGTATGGATATTAAGGGGAACCCCGCACCCAAATTAAAAAAGGAAAGGTGTGGGGCCCCCAGGCCCTATATACTCTGAACAGCAGTATACATATTTTAAGCTTTTTGGAAAACCTAGGGAAGGGTTATCACCCCTGTGACATTTGTTTTGCTGTCTGTGCTCCTCTTCAGAAGATTTCACCTCACTTTTTGTCCCAATGACAAATGTTTTTTGAAAATTTGGGTTTTTTTGTGAAACAAGGATTGGTGATAAAGCATCAGTGGAAAGGAGAAAAGTTTTTCCCATATTAACGCTTACAGGAGAGAATTTCCCTTCCTAGGGGTAGATTTCATCTCACTTCCTGTTGTCTCCTTCCGTTTGCAAGTAGGAGTCGTTTGTAAGTTGGATGTTTGAAAGTAGGGTCCTGCCCTATATACTCAGCAGAAATTTGGGCCTTAAGTGTTGTTGTGGCCACAACACTGTAAGCCCTCACAGGGCCCTGCTGTGAAATATTAGATCAAGAATTGTAATTACATGCCCCTGTTGAACAGGGACAGAAAAATTGGGCCTTTGGTGGTGGTGCTGGTGCCACAACACTGCAACCCCTTACAGATACTCTAGTTGGAGTGCAGGAACTAGCCCTGCTGCAAAGAATTGCATCAAAAATTGTAATTACATGCCCCTGTTAAACAGGGGCTGAAAAATTGGGCCTTAGGCACTGGTGCTGGTGCCACAACACTGTCACCCCTCACAGATACTCTAGTTGGAGTGCAGGAACTAGCCCTGCTGCAAAGAATTGCATCAAAAATTGTAATTACATGCCCCTGTTAAACAGGGGCTGAAAAATTGGGCCTTAGGCACTGGTGCCACAACACTGCAACCCCTCACAGATACTCTAGTTGGAGTGCAGGAACTAGCCCTGCTGCAAAGAATTGCATCAAAAATTGTAATTACACGCCCCTGTTAAGACAGGGGCTGAAAATGTGGGCCTTAGGCACTGGTGCTGGTGCCACAACACTGTAACCTCTCACAGATACTCTAGTTGGAGCGCAGATGCTAGCCCTGCTGCAAAGAATTGCATGAAAAACTGTAATTACACGCCCCTGTTAAACAGGGGCTAAAAAATAGGCCCTTAGGCACTGGTGCCACAGCACTGCAACCCCTCACAGATACTCTTGTTGGAGTGCAGGAACTAGCCCTGCTGCAAAGAATTGCATCAAAAATTGTAATTACACGCCCCTGTTAAAACAGGGGCTGAAAAATTGGGCCTTAGGCACTAGTGCTGGTGCCACAACACTGCAACCCCTCACAGATACTCTAGTTGGAGTGCAGGAACTAGCCCTGCTGCAAAGAATTGCATCAAAAATTGTAATTACATGCCCCTGTTAAACAGGGGCTGAAAAATTGGGCCTTAGGCACTGGTGCCACAACACTGCAACCCCTCACAGATACTCTAGTTGGAGTGCAGGAACTAGCCCTGCTGCAAAGAATTGCATCAAAAATTGTAATTACACGCCCCTGTTAAGACAGGGGCTGAAAATGTGGGCCTTAGGCACTGGTGCTGGTGCCACAACACTGTAACCCCTCACAGATACTCTAGTTGGAGCGCAGATGCTAGCCCTGCTGCAAAGAATTGCATGAAAAACTGTAATTACACGCCCCTGTTAAACAGGGGCTAAAAAATAGGCCCTTAGGCACTGGTGCCACAGCACTGCAACCCCTCACAGATACTCTTGTTGGAGTGCAGGAACTAGCCCTGCTGCAAAGAATTGCATCAAAAATTGTAATTACACGCCCCTGTTAAAACAGGGGCTGAAAAATTGGGCCTTAGGCACTAGTGCTGGTGCCACAACACTGCAACCCCTCACAGATACTCTAGTTGGAGTGCAGGAACTAGCCCTGCTGCAAAGAATTGCATCAAAAATTGTAATTACATGCCCCTGTTAAACAGGGGCTGAAAAATTGGGCCTTAGGCACTGGTGCCACAACACTGCAACCCCTCACAGATACTCTAGTTGGAGTGCAGGAACTAGCCCTGCTGCAAAGAATTGCATCAAAAATTGTAATTACACGCCCCTGTTAAGACAGGGGCTGAAAATGTGGGCCTTAGGCACTGGTGCTGGTGCCACAACACTGTAACCCCTCACAGATACTCTAGTTGGAGCGCAGATGCTAGCCCTGCTGCAAAGAATTGCATGAAAAACTGTAATTACACGCCCCTGTTAAACAGGGGCTAAAAAATAGGCCCTTAGGCACTGGTGCCACAGCACTGCAACCCCTCACAGATACTCTTGTTGGAGTGCAGGAACTAGCCCTGCTGCAAAGAATTGCATCAAAAATTGTAATTACACGCCCCTGTTAAAACAGGGGCTGAAAAATTGGGCCTTAGGCACTGGTGCCACAACACTGCAACCCCTCACAGATACTCTAGTTGGAGCGCAGGAACTAGCCCTGCTGCAAAGAATTGCATCAAAAAATGTAATTACATGCCCCTGTTAAACAGGGGCTGAAAAATTGGGCCTTAGACACTGGTGCCACAACACTGCAACCCCTCACAGATACTCTTGTTGGAGTGCAGGAACTAACCCTGCTGCAAAGAATTGCATCAAAAATTGTAATTACACGCCCCTGTTAAGACAGGGGCTGAAAATGTGGGCCTTAGGCACTGGTGCTGGTGCCACAACACTGTAACCTCTCACAGATACTCTAGTTGGAGCGCAGATGCTAGCCCTGCTGCAAAGAATTGCATGAAAAACTGTAATTACACGCCCCTGTTAAACAGGGGCTAAAAAATAGGCCCTTAGGCACTGGTGCCACAGCACTGCAACCCCTCACAGATACTCTTGTTGGAGTGCAGGAACTAGCCCTGCTGTAAAGAATTGCATCAAAAATTGTAATTACACGCCCCTGTTAAAACAGGGGCTGAAAAATTGGGCCTTAGGCACTGGTGCTGGTGCCACAACACTGCAACCCCTCACAGATACTCTAGTTGGAGTGCAGGAACTAGCCCTGCTGCAAAGAATTGCATCAAAAATTGTAATTACATGCCCCTGTTAAACAGGGGCTGAAAAATTGGGCCTTAGGCACTGGTGCCACAACACTGCAACCCCTCACAGATACTCTTGTTGGAGTGCAGGAACTAGCCCTGCTGCAAAGAACTGCATCAAAAATTGTAATTACACGCCCCTGTTAAAACAGGGGCTGAAAAATTGGGCCTTAGGCACTGGTGCTGGTGCCACAACACTGCAACCCCTCACAGATACTCTAGTTGGAGTGCAGGAACTAGCCCTGCTGCAAAGAATTGCATCAAAAATTGTAATTACATGCCCCTGTTAAACAGGGGCTGAAAAATTGGGCCTTAGGCACTGGTGCCACAACACTGCAACCCCTCACAGATACTCTAGTTGGAGTGCAGGAACTAGCCCTGCTGCAAAGAATTGCATCAAAAATTGTATTTACACGCCCCTGTTAAGACAGGGGCTGAAAATGTTGGCCTTAGGCACTGGTGCTGGTGCCACAACACTGTAACCCCTCACAGATACTCTAGTTGGAGCGCAGATGCTAGCCCTGCTGCAAAGAATTGCATGAAAAACTGTAATTACACGCCCCTGTTAAACAGGGGCTAAAAAATAGGCCCTTAGGCACTGGTGCCACAGCACTGCAACCCCTCACAGATACTCTAGTTGGAGCACAGGAACTAGCCCTGCTGCAAAGAATTGCATCAAAAATTGTAATTACATGCCCCTGTTAAACAGGGGCTGAAAAATTGGGCTTTAGGCACTGGTGCTAATGCCACAACACTGCAACCCCTCACAGATACTCTAGTTGGAGCACAGGAACTAGCCCTGCTGCAAAGAATTGCATGAAAAATTGTAATTACATGCCCCTGTTAAACAGGGGCTGAAAAATTGGGCCTTAGGCACTGGTGCCACAACACTGCAACCCCTCACAGATACTCTAGTTGGAGTGCAGGAACTAGCCCTGCTGCAAAGAATTGCATCAAAAATTGTATTTACACGCCCCTGTTAAGACAGGGGCTGAAAATGTTGGCCTTAGGCACTGGTGCTGGTGCCACAACACTGTAACCCCTCACAGATACTCTAGTTGGAGCGCAGATGCTAGCCCTGCTGCAAAGAATTGCATGAAAAACTGTAATTACACGCCCCTGTTAAACAGGGGCTAAAAAATAGGCCCTTAGGCACTGGTGCCACAGCACTGCAACCCCTCACAGATACTCTAGTTGGAGCACAGGAACTAGCCCTGCTGCAAAGAATTGCATCAAAAATTGTAATTACATGCCCCTGTTAAACAGGGGCTGAAAAATTGGGCTTTAGGCACTGGTGCTAATGCCACAACACTGCAACCCCTCACAGATACTCTAGTTGGAGCACAGGAACTAGCCCTGCTGCAAAGAATTGCATGAAAAATTGTAATTACATGCCCCTGTTAAACAGGGGCTGAAAAATTAGGCCTTAGGCACTGGTGGCAGGACTGGCGGCGCCCAGAACCAAAAATGTTCTTACAAGCTATCATCATGATCATTGAGGAGGAAGAGGATAATTACTCAGTATAACAGGATAGTCACTCAGCATCAGCATAGGCAGTCTTTGAAGGGATCTGATATTTCAAAAAAATGTATTCAATTACATCAGCATCAGGTGCTTGGTAGCTGGTGGTGATCCAAGACTGATTCATTTTTATGAAGGTCAGTCGATCGACTGAGTCGGTGGACAGACGCACCCTGTGATCGGTTACAAAGCCTCCAGCAGCACTGAATGTGCGTTCCGAAAGAACGCTGGATGCAGGACAGGCCAGTAACTCAATTGCATACTGTGCAAGCTCTGGCCAGTGATCCATCCTCAAGACCCAGTAACCCAGAGGATTTTCGGTGGGAAAGGTGTCCAAGTCAGATCTTGCCCCTAGGTATTCCTGCACCATGTAAAACAGACGCTTGCGATGGTTGCTGGAACCGATCATACCTTGGGGCTACGGACTAAAAAATTGTCTGAATGCATCAGTCAGACGGCCACCTTCTCCACCGCTCCTTCTTTGACTGACTGAAGCCTCAGCAACATGTTATCCTGAAACAGGAGTTTGTAACCTCCCAGTCTCTGGGAACGCATTGCACAGACCTTTCTGAAAGGCCTCCCGAAGATGTTTCATCCTCTGCTCCCTCTACGATGGCAAGATAACGTCTGCAACCTGACCCTTGTAACGTGGATCAAGGATGGTTACCGGCCAGTATTGTTCCTTCTCCTTGATACCACGAATACGAGGATCCTTCCGCAGGCTTTGCAGGATCAGGGAGGCCATACAGCGTAGGTTTGCTGAGGCATTCGGTCCGGAGTCCTCTGGGTCACTAAGGACGACATGATCCACAGCCACCTCCTTCTAGCCATGTACAAGTCCATGTGTTTCTTGGGACTGTAAAAGATCCTTTAAAGACTGCTGCTGATGCCGAGTGCCAGGCTCCACCTCCATACTGACACAATCCTCCTCCTCCTCTTCCTGTGTGATCGGCGGGCATGCAGGAACACTGTCTGGATAAAGAGGGCCTTGAGAGCTAAGGAAGTCCTCCTCTTCCTGCCTCTGTTCTGCCTCAAGTTCCCTGTCCATTGCCACGCAGCGTGTGCTCCAACAGGTGGACAAGGGGGATAGTGTCACTGATGCATGCACTGTCACTGCTCACCATCCTCGTGGCCTCCTCAAATGGTGACAGGACAGTGCATGCATCCCTGATCATGGCCCACTGGCATGGGGAAAAAACCAAGCTCCCCTGACCCTGTCCTTTTGCCATAGTCGCACAGTTACTCATTGATTGCCCTCTGCTGCGTGTGCAGCCACTGCAGCATGGCCAACGTTGAGTTCCACCTGGTGGGCATGTCACAGATTAGGCGGTTCTTGGGCAGGTTAAATTCCTTTTGGAGGTCCGCCAGCCAAGCACTGGCATTATATGACCGGCAGAAATGCACACAGATTTTTCTGGCCTGCCTCAGGACATTCTGTAAGCCCGGGTACCTGCCCAAGAACAGCTGAACCACCAAGTTAAGGACGTGAGCCAGGGCACATGGGCCATTTGTCCCTGTCGGAGGGCGGAGAGGAGGTTGGTGCCATTGTCACAAACCACCATTCCTGCCTTAAGTTGGTGTGGCGTCAACCACCTCTGAACCTGCCCCTGCAGAGCTGACAGAACCTCTGCCCCAGTGGGGCTCCTGTCCCCCAAGCACACCAGCTCAAGCACCGCATGGCATCTTTTGGCCTGCATACTTGAGTAGCCCCTTGAACGCCTACGGAGCACCGCTGGTTCCGAGGACAAAGCACAGGAAGAGGCCATGGAGGAAGAAGAATTGGAGGGGGTGGAGGAGAGAGGTGTGTCAGAATCATTAGTAGTGGCATTTTGGAGGCGTGGTGGCGGAACAACCTCCAACACTACTGCACCTTGTCCTGCATCCTTCCCAGCTGCCAGCAGAGTCACCCAATGCGCCGTGAAACTTAGGTAACGTCCCTGTCCATGCCTGCTGGACCATGAGTCAGCGGTAATATGCACCTTACCACTGACCGCCCTGTCCAGCGAGGCATGGACATTGCCTTCCACATGCCGGTAGAGAGCCGGAATCGCCTTCCATGAGAAAAAGTGGCATCTCGGTACCTGCCACTGAGGAACCGCACATTCCACAAACTCACGGAAGGGGGCATAGTCTACCAACTGAAAAGATAGCAGTTGAAGTGCTGGCAATTTTGCCAAGCTAGCATTCAACCGCTGGGCATGTGGATGGCTGGGAGCGAACTTCTTTCGGCGGTGCAGCAGCTGGGGCAGGGAAATTTGCCTGATACAAGCTGAGGTTGTTGTACCGAAAGCAGATTGCCCACAAGCACTTGGCTGTGATACACCTAATTCTACACCTTCATTCCTCTCAGTGCAGGTCTCAGAGAGGACTGAATGTATAGTGGGGTTGGAGATCTCAGCTGATAAGGAGCAAGGAGAAGTCCTCTTTGTTCTTTGGTGTGGGTCTTTTAGATACGCTTGCCAACAATCTGCATGGCAGGTCAACATATGTCTGGTCAAGCATGTGGTGCCCTAACGGGAGATGTTTTGGCCACGCTTGAGACATATGTTGCAAATAGCAGCGGTGCAATCTGATGCACTTGTCTCAAAAAAGGCCCACACCAAAGAACTTTTGGAATAATGCACAGAGACAGCAGCGCCCTGCACAAGCAGAGCTTTGTCGTGTGATGCAGTCAGTGTGCTGCCCTTAGGCTGTGCCTCCTCCTCCTCCTCTCTCCTATCAGGGACCCACGTTGAGTCAGTGACCTCATCATCCCCTCCCTCCTCATCACTGGAGCAAACCTGGCAGTATGCTGCAGCAGGGGGAGCATGACTGCCAGATTGCTGTCCTTCTTGGGCACCCCTTCTGTCCATGCTCATGTTACTGCCTTCATCTAGCTCAGTATCATCATCAGAGCCTTCTAAACGCTGGGCATCCTCCTGGAGCATGTACCCAACACTGTGGTCAAACAGTTCGAGGGGCTCCTCAGGAGGACATGGTGGGGCTAGGGAAGGAGTCACTGATGCCATTGAGCCGAGGGAAGAGGCCACGTTGGCAGCTGCTTTGCCAGACAAAGTACCCTGAGCATGGGTGAGAGAGGATGAGGAGGATGAGGACGGCTTGGTCTTCCACTTGACCAAGTCTTCTGCATGTTGCGGCTCAACGCAGCCAGCTGCCAAAAAAAAGGCCAAGCGTGTCCCATGGCCACGTGCTGATGAGGATGCACTGTCTCCATGACCAGCACTGTTGCCTCTAGACACAGAGCCTGCCTGCCCTCTTTTATAGGCTTGTGACTGTCTGCCTCTCCTTGTTGGCCTTCCAGACATACTAATGGCCTGCAGTGAGATGTAGCTGCACTAAGCTGGGATAAATATACATATATATATATAACGTGTAAATAATGTAGCTGCCTGCGGTAGTGATAGGATCAGGAAAACACCACCAACCTTCTACAGGTAGCTTTAGCTGAACACTGTGCAGAGGACACACTACACTAACGTTAAAATAATGTAGCTGCCTGCATTAGTGATAGGATCAGGAAAACACCACCAACCTTCTACAGGTAGCTTTAGCTGAACACTGTGCAGAGGTCTCACTACACTAACGTGTAAATATAGTAGCTGCCTGCGGTAGTGATAGATCAGGAAAAGACCACCAACCTTCTGAAGATAGCTTTAGCTGAACTCTGTTTTTAGAGGACGCACTACACTAACGTGTAAATAATGTAGCTGCCTGCGGTAGTGATAGGATCAGGAAAACACCACCAACCTTGTACAGGTAGCTTTAGCTGAACACTGTGCAGAGGTCGCACTACACTAACTTGTAGCTTTAGCTGAACACTGTTCAGAGAACGCACTACATTAACTTGTAGCTTTAGCTGAACACTGTGCAGAGGTCGCACTGCACTAACTTGTAGCTTTAGCTGAACACTGTTCAGAGGACGCAGTACACTAACCTGTAGCTTTAGCTGAACACTGTGAGGAGGATGCACTACACTAACTTGTAACTTTAGCTGAACAATGTGCACTACACTAACTTGTAGCTTTAGCTGAACACTGTTCAGAGGACGCACTACTCTAACTTGTAGCTTTAGCTGAACACTGTGCAGAGGTCGCACTACACTAACTTGTAGCTTTAGCTGAACACTGTTCAGAGGACGCACTACACTAACTTGTAGCTTTAGCTGAATACTGTGCAGAGGTCGCACTACACTAACTTGTAGCTTTAGCTGAACACTGTGCAGAGGTCGCACTACACTAACTTGTAGCTTTAGCTGAACACTGTTCAGAGGACGCACTACTCTAACTTGTAGCTTTAGCTGAACACTGTGCAGAGGTCGCACTACACTAACTTGTAGCTTTAGCTGAACACTGCACTACACTAACTTGTAGCTTTAGCTGAACACTGTTCAGAGGACGCACTACACTAACTTGTAGCTTTAGCTGAACACTGTGCAGAGGTCGCACTACACTAATTTGTAGCTTTAGCTGAACACTGTGAGGAGGACGCACTACACTAACTTGTAGCTGTAGCTGAACACTGTGAGGAGGACGCACTACACTAACTTGTAGCTTTAGCTGAACACTGTGAGGAGGACGCACTACGCTAACTTGTAGCTTTAGCTGAACACTGTGCACTACACTAACTTGTAGCTTTAGTTGAACACTGTTCAGAGGACGCACTACACTAACTTGTAGCTTTAGCTGAACACTGTGCAGAGGTCGCACCACACTAACTTGTAGCTTTAGCTAAACACTGTGCAGAGGTCACACTAAACTAACTTGTAGCTTTAGCTAAACACTGTGAGAAGGACGCACTACACTAACTGTAAATAGTCTAGCTGCCTGACTGTGGTACTAATAGGATCAGAAGAACACCAGCAAATTTCTTCAGGTAGCTGTAAATACTGTAACAACACAAGCCTGCCTGTCAGTAGGAAGATAATAACAGGAACGGATCTAGCTAAACTGAATACAGTTTATATATATATATATATATATATATATATATATACAACACCTGGGATGCATATATATATACACAATACACTGTAAGTGCAGTTAACTGACTGACTGTCCTGCCTAATCTATCTAACTTAAATCAAATGACACTGTCTCTCTGTCTCTGTCTCTCAATGCCGGAACACACTACACAGGGCCGCCGTGCATGCGGCCTTATATAGTGTGGGGCATGTACTAAACCCCCTGAGCCATAATTGGCCAAAGCCACCCTGGCTTTGGCCAATTACAGCTCTCTCTACAGATGGCGCTGTGATTGGCCAAGCATGCAGGTCATAGTGCATGTTTGGCCAATCATAAGCCAGCAATGCACTGCGATGCCGCAGTGAATTATGGGCCGTGACGCGCCACACAAATTTGGCGCGAACGGCCCACATTGTTCACAATTCGGCGAACGATCGAACAGACGATGTTCGAGTCAAACATGAGTTCGACTCGAACACGAAGCTCATCCCTACTGGAGAGCTTGCTGCAGAAAATTGAAAGTTTGGCCAAAAGGAGGGTCTTAAAGGGACAATAAATACCAGGAGTGTGCTATGTAAAGTGTGCAGAGTTTAGAAATGTGCTTTGTACAGGGTTCAGGGGTGCGCTACATACAGAGTGCAGGGTTCAGAGGTGCACTACATTAATGCCCCGTACACAAGGTCGGATTTTCCGATGGACATTTTCCATCGGATTTTCGGACACACAAAGTTGGAGAGCAGGAGATAAAATTTTCCGACAACAAAATCCGTTGTCGGAAATTCCGATCATGTGTACACAAATCCGACGGACAAAGTGCCACGCATGCTCAGAATACATAAAGAGATGAAAGCTATTGGCCACTGCCCCGTTTATAGTCCAGACGTACGTGTTTTACGTCACCGCGTTTAGAACGATCGGATTTTCCGACAACTTTGTGCGACCGTGTGTAGACAAAACAAGTTTGAGCCAACATCAGTCGGAAAAAATCCTAGGATTTTGTTGTCGGAATGTCCGAACAAAGTCCGACCGTGTGTACGCCCTATAAGAGTGCAGTGTTCAGGGGTGTGCTACGCAAAGAGTGCAGGGTTCAAGGGTGCACTATGTACAGAGTACAGGGTTCAGAGATGCTCTACTTACAGAGTGCAGGGTTCAGGAATGTGCTTTGTACAGAGTGCAGGGTTCAGGAATGTGCTTTGTACAGAGTGCGGATCTCAGGGGTGCGCTATGTAAAGAGTGCAGAGCTCAGGGATGCGCTACGTACAGAATGCAGAGTTCAGGGGTGTGCTACATACAGAGTACAGAGCTCAGGGGTGCGCTACATACAGAGTTCAGGGGTGTGCTACGTACAGAGTGTAGGGTTCAGAGGTGCACTACGTACAGGGTGTAGTGTGCAGGGGTGCACTACATACAGAGTGCAGAGTTCAGGGGTGAGCTACATACAGAGTGCAGGGTTCAGGGATGCACTATGTACAGAGTGTAGGGTTCAGGGGTGCGCTACGAACAGAGTGCAGGGTTCAGGAGTGTCCTACACAAAGAGTGCAGGGTTCAGGGGTGCACTACGTACATACTGTAACTCAGGGGTGTGCTACCAAAAGTGTGCAGGGTTCAGGGGTGTGCTATGTACAGAGTGCTGGGTTCAGGAGTGCGCTACGTACAGAGTGCAGGGTTCAGGGGTGTGCTACGTACTGAGTTCAGGGGTGCACTACATTCAGAGTGCAAGGTTCAGGGGTGCACTATGTTCAGAGTCCAGGATTCAGGGGTACGCTACGTTTAGAGTGCAGGGTTCAGGGGTGAGCTACGCTCAGAGTGCAGGGTTTAGGGGTGATCTATGCAAAGAGTGCAGGGTTCAGGGGTGTGGTCGGTTCCGGGGTGCGCTATGTACAGCACGGTGGATTCAAGGGTGCGCTATGTACAGAGTGGTGGGTTCCAGGGTGCGCTATGTACAGAGTGTTGGGTTCAGGGGTGCGCTATGTACAGAGTTGTGGGTTCCAGGGTGCACTATGTACAGAGTGGTGGGTTCAGGGTTGCGCCACCCTCAACTAAAAATGACTCCCACTTTTCCCACAAAATCTCCCCCCTCCCCTAGTACAGAGTTCTCCCATCCCCATCCTTGGCAGGATTGACATCCCCCCACCTAGTGTAAATCCTATTCCCCTGCCATCACAACCTCCCCATCCCTCTGCCATCACAACCCCCCTTATTCCCCTGCCATCACAGCCCCCTATTCCCCTGCCATCACAAACTCCCGCACCCCTCCTCCCCCATCTGTATAATTGGCACTATCATTTTTTTTAATATCCCCCTCCAATTTCCCCTGTCAACACAGACCTCAGATGCAGCGCAGCTTGATGTGGGTGGGAAAGTACTTCCTCCTCCTTGTGGTCTGTCATGAATAATGATAGATCGTAGAGCCAAGGAAGGATCGTTGTGGAAGCTTCCTTGGCTCTGTTACACAGAGCGGTGGCGGGAGATGAGAGATGATGCAGCCGCAGTGGGTGCCGGTAAAGCCCAGGTGCTGGGTGCCGGGCGCTAGTGGTAGCATTTGCGCCCGCACCCCACCCTTCCGATACATTACTGCACCTGGGGACCACGGGGAGGAGGGGGGAGGAGCTGGTTTCAATGCAAGCGCACAGAGAGGAGTGTTGTCACCTTTAAATATAGAAGCCAGGCTTCTGTGTTAGAAGGGACAGTAGTGAGCAGGAGCTCGCAGCGGCGTTGTGGGGAGAACACTGTAGCTGAATAAAACAGCAAAAATTTTGATAGCCCGGGGGAAGGAGGGGGGAACCACAGTGCCCCTCTCAATGTGGCGCCCGCGGCAGATTCCCCCCTGCCCCCCCTAGTTTCGGGCCTGCCATCCGGTAATTGTGCCAGAAGAGCACTCTCGGTATAGAAATATGTTTACATAGGGATGCATATTTGCAGCCTCTCAACATTAATGTCCACCCACCGAGAGGCTGCATATATGTGTACCTCCAGCAGGAACTGGTTAACAGTTATAAGACCAATGTAGCCTTGTAATTAAAGGCTAAGTTCACCTTTTGGGGCATGTTTCACCTATGTTTAGAGTGTAATGTGTAACATGATCCAGGTCTGCACCTCATACTCCTCTATCCCCTACACCTGTGACAATGGGCAGGGATCCCCTCCACATACCTGCTGTCACATTTAAAAAAAGGCAGGGATGTGCAATCTTAGAATGAGAAAACTATAAGTCCCATCTTGTACTGGGACAGACAGCTTGTAATTCTCAATGAACTCTGAGGGTGCTGATGAGCACCCTTATAGTGATTAGTTGTTTAATCTGATACTCCCTATGGTCAGTAAGGGATTTAAAAGTTTCCTTTTTACTGGGCTGTGTTTTACTAACCCTACATCTTTGGCACCTATAAAAGCCTACTTGCTGCTGCCTAATCACTCTCACTGGAGGTTTACTAGGTAATATCTGGGTTTGCTTGGTGTCAATTTTTTTTGGGATGGGTTATATTTGGGACAGCCTCTTATTTATGCTAATAATGCTACTTCTATTATGGCTCATATCTATATGGTGGCTATATTATTGGATCTGTTGCGATACATAATTTAGTTCTCCTTTATAACACCCTGGGAACCAACACCCCCACCCCACCCTTTTCTCTATCTCTATGTAAGTTTATCTGATAGCTCTGGGATATGTACCTCTATTGGTAATTTACCCCCCTCTTTTGGTTCACCCCCCTTCTTTAAAAAAAATAAAAATGTAATTTTTAATTAATTGTAAAGGTTTACAAGGTAAGATCTGGGTTTGCCCCTTACTTAGCTTCCTCTGTGGTTTGGGCTGTAATTACACTTCTGACCAATTGGGACAGATTCCAATTAACTGAGATTTTTTTCTCATTTAGGATAGGGATCTCTCCTACTATATTACGGGGATCAATCGTTAAAATTATGGCTGATTTTTACTTTGTGATAATTTGACTGTATCAGTATATGTTCTTCCAATACTCTTGTCTGTAAATATGATTGTTAGGGGCGAGCGGAGATGCAGTGGTTTATTAGCAGTTATATATCGGGGACATGCCGCTACTATGCGTGCAATACTTTACCATACTCTCACTTTAAGGTTTATATGGGAGCAACCGCCCCTTGTGGCAATGAAAGTTGCTTACTATCTATTTTTTGTGAGGGGGAGGAACCAGCATGGCCGCTCGCCTTATAAGTCATGAAGTGTAGTAAGATGGCGCTGCCTTTGAGAACATCAATGATGAAACGTGTAAGACAAAGCCACGCACTCACGCTACTTCCGGTACGCTAGCAGGGAGCTGGAACACAGTTGGAGCACACGCTGCGAGCCGGCCCCTGTATACACTGAATCTAAGTAGTATTTTAAGGGCTGTACCCACTTGGTGGGAAGCTTATTATTTGATTTTACCTTTGATTTCCTAAATAGACCAACCCTATACTACATTATAGGAGCCCTATCTCTTTTTTTGTGCGGATCAATCCCTGGAATTTTATTGAACTTTTTTCTGGAAACTGTGATTAGAAAGC
This sequence comes from Lithobates clamitans, assembly GCA_037952925.1. NCBI lineage: Eukaryota > Metazoa > Chordata > Amphibia > Anura > Ranidae > Lithobates > Lithobates clamitans. The sequence goes on from JBBGZY010000656.1 coordinate 3,564,695, forward strand.
TCTGATTAGGAGATCAGCTTTGAACATCCTGATCTGGAGCACTGACCAGATGAGCCATTAGGGGACACCACGCCAGGTGAATCTGCTAGAGGATATATCAAGGTTAAAAATAAAGTGTGGCGCTAAAATGAGCTTGTTCCTCATTTAGGTCAGCCCCACTGAATCGACAATCAGAGGGTCAAAATTCCCCTATGAGGTATTTACTCAGATAAATTCTGTTTAAAGAATTATAAAAAAAGAAAAAATGGTAAATACTTAAAGTAGGCCCCCTATAGTCCACCTCCAATATTGCACTGTATCAAATCAAGTGTACCAGACCAGAATTCAGTGTCTATATCTTACAGGGGATGACTATATGGGGAAAAATATGTGTGTTATCTAAAACACAGAAAAAAAGGAAATGTGTGGTATATGAAGAAAAAAATGTGTAGTATTTAAATTACGTGAAGAAACACAAAATATATTATACCGTGAAAACACCAAACATGTAAACAAGCATCATGAGAGTGCATATATAGTGTTATTGAATAAAAATTAATAATAAAACTTGATGTGATGACAAAAGTAATTAGTGTTCATAAATGTATATATATAAATCAGATGTAAGTCCCAATGGTGGACCTATGGAGGTACATCTGGATGTTGGCTGCTTGAGCTCTCTCTGAACTGCCCGGACGTCTCACATGCAGTAGAAATTGTGGATATAAGTATGTATAAAATACTCTTACCAAGAGTGGTGGACTCACCGGCCAGCGGCTTCGGAGTCAAGGTAAGCTTGTACTGACCCGAACGGCAGTAGGTGGAGTGCTGCTTCCTTTGCTTGGTAGAGACGCTGGGAGGTAAGAATCACCATCAAGCGATCTCCTACAGTCAGGTATTGGGTCTCCTTATAGCTCATGCGATGGAGAAATCAAGAGGAGAAAACTCCACATAGCGTGAATCCACTTAAAAGGCTTTAATAAGAAGCTTTGCAATACAAAGAAACGACTGGCTCCAAAGCCAAATCGGAGATCAAGTCAAACAAAAATCCAAAGGCCCATAGACAATAGCAAAGGCCAAAAGACAAAAAACAATAAAATCCATAAAAAGCGCTTAGATAAGTTGTGGCATAGTAGGCATATCAAACCCGACGCGTTTCGTCCGCTAGGACTTCAACCCCAGTTGAAGTCCTAGCGGACGAAACGCATCGGGTTTGATATGCCTACTATGCCACAACTTATCTAAGCGCTTTTTATGGATTTTATTGTTTTTTGTCTTTTGGCCTTTGCTATTGTCTATGGGCCTTTGGATTTTTGTTTGACTTGATCTCCGATTTGGCTTTGGAGCCAGTCGTTTCTTTGTATTGCAAAGCTTCTTATTAAAGCCTTTTAAGTGGATTCACGCTATGTGGAGTTTTCTCCTCTTGATTTCTCCATCGCATGAGCTATAAGGAGACCCAATACCTGACTGTAGGAGATCGCTTGATGGTGATTCTTACCTCCCAGCGTCTCTACCAAGCAAAGGAAGCAGCACTCCACCTACTGCCGTTCGGGTCAGTACAAGCTTACCTTGACTCCGAAGCCACTGGCCGGTGAGTCCACCACTCTTGGTAAGAGTATTTTATACATACTTATATCCACAATTTCTACTGCATGTGAGACGTCCGGGCAGTTCAGAGAGAGCTCAAGCAGCCAACATCCAGATGTACCTCCATAGGTCCACCATTGGGACTTACATCTGATTTATATATATACATTTATGAACACTAATTACTTTTGTCATCACATCAAGTTTTATTATTAATTTTTATTCAATAACACTATATATGCACTCTCATGATGCTTGTTTACATGTTTGGTGTTTTCACGGTATAATATATTTTGTGTTTCTTCACGTAATTTAAATACTACACATTTTTTTCTTCACGAGATTCATATACCACACATTTCCTTTTTTTCTGTGTTTTAGATAACACACATATTTTTCCCCATATAGTCATCCCCTGTAAGATATAGACACTGAATTCTGGTCTGGTACACTTGATTTGATACAGTGCAATATTGGAGGTGGACTATAGGGGGCCTACTTTAAGTATTTACCATTTTTTCTTTTTTTATAATTCTTTAAACAGAATTTATCTGAGTAAATACCTCATAGGGGAATTTTGACCCTCTGATTGTCGATTCAGTGGGGCTGACCTAAATGAGGAACAAGCTCATTTTAGCGCCACACTTTATTTTTATTTGTGATTTACAATTTGTCTGATTGTTGTGTTGGCAGCTTTTTACTCGAATTTTTCTTTGGGACTGGCGCAATATTATTTTAATTATATTTGATATATCAAGGTTATCTACACATGCCAATCACCCCTGCAGGGGTAGTGGGAGCTGGTGAGTGGGGACGCTTGAGGGGGAGCACAAGAGTCACCTGATTTGCTGAGCACTGTGGTCACCTTGGAGTTGCTGGCACTTTTTACAGCAATTTTTTGCACATCATGTAGGTATTTATTGGAATTTTAGTTTATGTCACAGATGGTTTTATTTTATAATCTTTTGATGTGTGCATTTACACTTGTTACATTATCATCACTATCATGATATGTATGACTATTAATATCATTTGTTTATAAGAAGGTGTGTGTGGTATACCACTGTGGGCTACAGAGTATCACCACCCCTCATTATATTAGGGTAGCGCCATTCACCTCATCTCTTTTTATCATTATCTGTATAGCTCCTTATGGGAGGGGGCTGCAACCCGGTTTTGATCCTAAGTGCGGAGTCTACCACTTTCTTGCAATTTTCTAAAGGCTCTTCTGGCAAATAGATATTTTTATGGTCGTTGCTAGTTGGATTCATTATCTTTATTATCAGCATCTTCATAATGGGAAAGACCAATGCCTAACTGTAGAAGAGGAAACTGAATTGTGACCTGACTGGCTCTGCTAGGTGGGCTATGTAAATCTTGGGACTTATCAGGCAGAAATTCAGATGCTTTGGCAGGTAACAGCTACTATACAGTATAACAGGGTCATAGTTATAGGGGTCACAGGAGTCGCAATTGAGAGCCAGGCCCCATGCTGCAGGTGGCCCGTGCTGCCCCCTGTACATATGGCCAGTGCCAGCATAGGCAGCTGGGTGGGTAGGAGTACCAGAGCACAGATGGCTAGAGGACGGGGGTGACTAGCAGTGCTCCCTGCTCTGCCTCACTGGCTACTCTTTAGTCTTGCATTAAACTGTGTTTACTATGCTTCAGTTTATGAATGGACAGGAGGCTCTGTACAGAGATATTCCTGTCCATTCGTTCTGTGTAGCTGAGGCTGCAGAAAAGGAGATTGGGGGTGTCCTCAGTCTTCTTCTCTGTCTCAAAGGTGGAACATCATAGGTCTGTTAAGACCCCTGTTATTTCACCAAAGCCCCCAAAGAGGCTCCCACAAAAATTGTAAAAAATAATTTTAAAAAAATGTAAAAAAAATAATAAAACTACTGATACCAGTGGCGGAACTACAGGGCTCACAAACATCGCACTTGCAACCGGGCCCTGAAGTTCCACCACCAGGCTCGGAGGGAAGGTGCCCTGGCTGGGGTTCAGGGGGGCCCTTCATGATTTCTTGCATCGGGACCCTGAAGGTTCTAGTCATGCCACTGCAGTATACTGTATGTATTTTAATTGTTTATGTAGCTGTTTCTCTGGAGCCCTTCCTTGTTAAGTGCATACTGCCCAAGCATTGCACTGAATGGTTTAACGAATGTTCTAGATCCTTAATTTGATACGTCTTTAATTCTGTTACTTAATGCTAATAAAACACAATACTTCTGGGGCCTTAGTTGTTTAAATCATCTATCTGAAAATATTTACTTGTCAAAGATGACAGCTACTCTGTGATACATTGCTGTCCCTATTTGCTTACCAGATTAAACATTAATCCCTTATGTGGACCTATTTGCGTTAATAGCTAGCATTGTATGCTTTCCTGAGTCTTTTACTAGATAAAAGTATGTTCAAAATGTAAACAGTAAAACAATGCCCTTTATGTGATGCTGTGCATATATTTATGTGTAATCAAGGTATGTGCAGAAGAAGAAAAGTATAATGGACAGATTAAGCTGACCTGTGTACTTTGAAAGGGAGTTGTGTAAGTTTAAAATTTAATGTGAAAAGACACAAAAATAGGAAGATATGGGACTTTTAGGATGCAAAGATCACAAGGAATGTATCAAACACCACTAATATAGATAAAATACATTAGTTTATTAAATATTGCATACTAAAAAAAATGTAACCAAGAAACACTCAATAACTGAGCACACAATACAGACACATGGAATAATCATGATAAATTACAAAAAAAAACGTATCCCCCCTCCCCATGGTACTAAATAAAATTATACTAGAATATTTAACTGACAACAAATAATACTGCACTTATGATACACAACAGCAATTTAACCACCTCAATACCAGACACTTTCACTCCCTTTCTGCCCAGGCCATTTTTAAGTTTTCAGCGCTGTCACATTTTGAATGACAATTACTCAGTCATGCAACACTGCACCTAAATTAAATGTGTTAGCATTTTTTTTGAGACAGATAGAGCTTTCTTTTGGTTGTACTTAATCACCATTGTGTTTTTTGTTTTTTTTCTAAATAAACAAAAAAAGGCTGAAAATTTTGAAAAAACAAAAACAAAATTTTCTTAGTTTCTGTTATAAAATTAGCAAATACTGCTATATTTTTGGGTGAAAATATCCCAAATCAGTGTATATTATTTAGTCTGTGTGATACTTTTTCACAGCCTAGCCACATAGAGGTGCCCGAAATCCAAGGATCACCTTCAGGCATTCTAGGAGCATAAATTACACAATGTCTTGACTACCTATCACAATTCTGGAGGTCCTAGAGCACCAGGACAGTGGAAAAACCCACAAAATGTCCCAATTTTGAAAAGCAAACACAAAGGTATTTTCTAAGAGGCATAATGAGTCTTTTGAAAATGTTGTGTTTTCCACAAGTTAGAAAATACAGGAAAGAAAATGTAATTATATTTTTTTACACAAAGTTGTCAATTAATAAGATATTAGACATATGGGAATACCAGTGTGAGACTGTTTCACAGCCTTGCCACACAGAGTGGCCCAAATTACAAGGAGCACCTTTAGACTTTCTAAGGGCGTTAATTTATGAATTTAATTTCCTGAATACCTATCACATTTTTGGAGGCTCTGGATCACCAAGACAGTGAAAACATCCATAAAATGACTACAGTTTGGAGAGAAAACACCACAAGGTATTTTATAAGAAGCACAGGGAGTATTGTGAAGACTTCATTTTTTTGCCACAAGTTTTTGGAAAATGTGGAATGAAAAAAAAAATTCATTTTTTTTTTTACACAAAGTTGTTTAGATTATGTACTGAACATTGTATTTTTGTGTATCACACAAATCAACCAATATGCCGTAATGTATTTGGGGAATATTGCTTAATGTATTATCACCTATAGCAGTCCCAGTTCCTATAAGCAAGCAAGACTAGCCTAGTGGTACATGGCTATCCCAGGAATGCCATGTTCACTGGCTAGGAAATAAAGGAGGTTAGAAAAAAAGAAAGGAAGAAGAAAGGGTTCCTTTGATTTCAGGAGTGCAGTTGTCCACAGGGAATGGCTGGGACTGGTGTCTCACAGAAACATAGTCAGTTGGACATGGATATAGGTCAGTTCAGGCACAGACAGAGACATGGTCATCAAATGGGCAAAGGATCAGTCCAGGCAACAGGCAGAGATGTGGACAATAAATAGGCTCTGCACTACTCTGGGAAGGTGATCTGGATTTTTTTTCACTGTGATTGCTTGTTACAGTGATGATTACTGTAGCAGCAATTATTTTTAACTGTCATGAATGGCTTTCATTCATGACAGCTTGCTTACTATTGTGATTGCTTTGATTGGCTATAGCAAACAAATGGTACAAACCTGCTATGAATGGCCCCGTAGTATGTAAATGAAAGCTATTCATGACAGTTTGTTTACAGGTCATCATGTGATTGGTCACAGCAATCGCATGACACCTCGGCCGTGTGCAGCTGCTGGGAACTAAACACTGTGATCTGATGTGTCTGGTGGGCACAATGGTCACAAGATTGCAACACTGCAAGTGCCAGGGGATGACTGGGAGGACATCCTTGAACACCCTCCAAGATCTGGAGAACCACCCTGTGGCCGTATTTCTACAAAATGGCAGCCAAGAAGTGGATATTTATAAGATGTTAAATTGTAGGGTGGGGAAATTTTCACATTTTTCAGAAAAGGCTTCTTTGGGAGACTTTAAGGTGCTAGTAATAAAGAATATAGATTTCAAACATTATCTTTACAATACATATGACCAGTACATAAAAATTAAGGCATAATACGCACAAAAAACAATACAAGAAAAGACAAGGTGATTCTGCACAGCAGCAAACTAGGGGAGGAGTAGAAGACCTAGAGATACAGTACATTGGTCCAGGAAAGCAGGGTGGGCATTAGAGGGGCTCAAGCATCAAGGCTAACATGGCATGACACTTTATTACCAATGAAGACCAATAAATATACCAATCCAGGCACAGTCAATGGTACAAGCATAATGAGAGTATATGGGGAGAAGCATACAACTGTAAGAGAGATCCCATGCACAAGATGTTCAAAACAATAGAAAACAGAGCTCTGAAGAAGGAGAAAAAATACAAGACAACAAATTTAGATGGATGTTTAACTGGTCCCTAAATAAAAAGCTCTGATGCCAGAAAACAAAAAAGGAAGTAACACATCAATACCTACTTTTAGACAGCAGCAAGTATGCATCTCCCCATGTGAAATGGAACCAGCCGTTACAACCCCAACCCAGCTTTTCTTAAATACAGGTATGGCTGCCTATGGTCCATTCCCACGTCTGCCTCTGGAAACATAGCGGCATATACGAGCGTGGGTGGATATGCCACTGAATACGTGGGGCTGTGAAATGCCACACATGTAAAGTGGTGAAAGCGTGGAAGAGAGTCCAACCGAAAACCCCTCCTGTCAAACACGGAAGCCAATGGGATGATACATTGCACAGCATATGCACGTGCACCACTAAACCCATCACTCAGAAAACCAAGATGCCCCATGACAGAGGGGAAAGAGGGCAAAGAGGAGGCAAACACAACCCCCACACACAAAACACAACGCCATAGCGAAGATGATATACTGAAAGAAAACCAAGGCAAACAACAACCCATAAAAAGCAGCAAAGCAAAACAACAAACACAGAACAGAAAGGGGCCAGGGAGCATTGCTCAGACCACAATCTCAAACACCATGCCTACCCCTCCAGTGCTGCACTTCCTGGGATATACCTTCCATGGCACACATTAGACAGTGCCACCCTCACGTAAAGCTAACTAAAAAACAATTACCAGACAATATGCAACAATTGGAAACAACAAATACATCATTAATAATAACACTCAAAAAATATGAAAGGCCTTTTGTGGATCAAGTATAGGTCACTGACACTCAAAAACTCTCCAGGTCATGTCATAATTCAACACAGACTGCTACAAGAATGGTTTGAGCTAATGTTGGCATTTAAACCTGGTGCCTTAGAGGAGTGATTTGCTGATTTGATCCCCTCTCTCCAGCTCTTTGTGTGCTCTAATGTAATATGAAATATAAAGTATATTCTCGATGACACAGCAACATGAGTACATTGATTATCATCACAAACTTTCAGTACTAGTATTCAGGTCTCAAATATCCCTAGGAAACTATCAACATAACATTTGTTTTCCTTGTATTTGTGCAGGATTTTTGCTCTTTTTCAAAGATAGCCTGGTAGAATAATGAAATAGTGTTTTGTTAACTCTAGAGCACTGGGGTTTGTTTGTACTTGAATGCATTTATAGAAGAAATGCTAAATGATATATTGGCATTGAAAAGCTATCTATAGATATAGGAACTGTTATTGCCTTTAAAAGTGCAGGCTCTAGGGCAGTCATCTAGATCCCGTTTTCACTACCTAGTGAGTCTCTGACCTGGAACAATCATTCAGGGAGTAATTGAGGCTTTTTTGGATTTCACTGGATATGTGCAGGCCAGTAATTTACAGGATAATAAACCTAGATAAGGATGACAGCCCCAAAGCCTGCATAGATGTCAAATGTCCAAGTTTTGTACTATCAATCCACCCAGACAGGAGGGAGACAAAGGTTGTTCTTGTACACCTAGCTGGATTGGGATCAAGCTCAGGTAAGTATAAGGATGGGGGAAGGGGGGATCCTGCAGCTCAGAAGGTTTTTTACCTTAATTCATAGAATGCATAAGGTAAAAAAAACCTTAAGGCTTTAGAACCACTTTAACCACTTGCTGACTGCCTACCACATATATTGCGGCAGGTCAGCTCTATAGCGCCAAATCACATACCTGTCACTTCATGCAATAGACACTGGGGGGCATGCGCATGCCACTGGAGGTGCGATCACATGCTGACTGAACACTTTGGATGCCAATCAGCGGGTTCAGCGGATGCGATTTTCGCTGGCCACCCACGATCATTCTCGGGAGAGGCAGAACAAGGCAGATCACCGTTCTGACAGAGGAGAAGATGGGGATCTCTGTCTTCATTCAGCCCCTACAGTTAGCAAGCACCAGCTAGGCACACACTTAACCCTTTGATCGCCCCTGATGTTAACCCCTTCCCTGCCAGTGTCATTAGTACAGTAACAGTGCATATTTTTAGCACTGATCACTGTATTAGTGTCACTAGTCCCCAAAAAAGTGTCAAAAGTGTCAGTTAGGTGTCCAAATTGTCCGCTGCAAAAACGCAGTCCCGCTAAAAATTGCTAATCGCCACCATTACTAGTAGAAAAAGAAATAAAAAATTCCATAAAAATATCCCAACATTTGTAGACGCTATAATTTTTGCACAAACCAATCTTTATACGCTTTTTGGGATTTTTTTGCCAAAAAAATGTAGCTGAATAAATATTGGCCTAAATTGAAAAAAATTTGATTTTTTAAATGTTTTTATTGGATCTGTTTTATAGCCGAAAGTAAAAAATATTGTTTTCTTTTGTCTCTCCTTTTTTGTTTATAGCACAAAAAAATGAAAACCACAGGGGTGATTAATAACCACCAAAAGAAAAAAAAAATCAATTTTATTTAGGTACAGCGTCACACGACATTGCAAAAGTCAGTTAAAGTAACGCAGTGCCACATCGCAAAAAATGGCCTGGTCATTAAGGGGGTAAAGTCTTCTGGGCTGAACTGGTTAAAGTGACCCTGTCACCTCGTTCATTCAGGGAAATTTTTAGCCCTTTTGTGACCAGACTTTTTAAATTCCCAGCACAAGTTTAGCAGCGCCAGTATATGCCATTTAACTTGACAAAACCTCTACTTTGTCTTTTGAACAGTAGATCTGAGCGCTAGGAACATACACATTCCTAGTTCTCTTCTGCAAAATAAATTGATGATGTTAAGACAAGGGACATTTTACATTCAAACATAAAAAAGGCATATTGCGGTCATGGAGGGTATCATTGCAAGTGGTAGGGTGCTCAAAGTGAGCAATGTCTACTTTATTTACATTCACTGAACTGAAAATACACTTTGTTCAGTCTTTACTCTCTTAGCAAACCAACTCCACAGTCTAAAAAGGAAAAGCAATTCATAGTTACATAGTAGGTGAGGTTGAAAAAAAGATACAAGTCCATCAAGTTCCCCTTCTTTCTTTTTAGAAAGCCAAATATGCACTGTGCATGGGTAAGCACTGCTTTAATTGTTCATTATTAAATACTAATAACATTTCATATAATGTGGAAAATGATTTAAAACCTCTGATTAAAATGTTTTAAACTAAATTTCAAAAATGATTCCAAACTGCTAAATAAACAAAAAAAAAATATTATTATATTATAGTGTAACTCAAAGACAACAACAATCAATTAGCTAATATGATTTCCTGAAGTGTTGTACGTCTGGTTGGTTGCTATAGCTTACAACAGTCCACTGCTCTTTGCTCTGTTATGAAATGATCTACTTTTAAAATGCTTTCAATGCAGAAATTACCGCCATGGGTGGCTTATGAAACAATTCAGCACAGGACATCTTGAGCTGGTCCCTTGACAGACTGGTTAGTGGTTACCATGGAAGGCTCTGCTCTTGGCAACACACACAATCTCTATACCTCTCTAATTGTTAATTTTAAATATTGAAATAGTGATTTCTTGCAGGAGTCATGTATCCCAAGAATAGCCAACAGGCAAAATGTTTTAGAAAGGTCTGCAGTTTTGTGATACACGCAATTAAATGATAGAATAACTAAGCAAATGAATTATTATAAAACGCTGCATCACATTTTTAGTAATTGATCTACAAAACTACGGGTATAGGTTTTATATTTTTTACCAGTTACCTTTTCTTAATTTCTGTAAAGGTTGATTTTAGGAACAATTTATGAAGAAGGCTTTAAGAGAAAACTGTGTGTTTCCTTTTCCCTAGCTTGCGTACAGAGCCTAAGTAAACTATCTGGCATCTGTGAAAGCAATAATTACATGACCTGGTTTAAAATGTCTTTTGTTTAAGATGGCTTACATTAAAAATACTACTTAAAATTTTGCTGTGAATTGCAAAATGGACACAAATAAATGCAAAGTTTTAGCCTGTCAAATATAATAAAAAAAACCCTGTATATAAAGATTTAACTGTTGTTAAATAAAGGATATTGCTATTCAAAGTTTGTGCTGTAATGAACTTGTAAAGCGGCCACACCTTGGCAAAATAGTGCACTGTTACGGTTGAGCAAGCTCCTGTGTAACAAATAACAGTGTATAAATTGGGTTGTTAGGTTTACTGCCCAGTAGTTTTCTGCTCAGTTGTTTGCAGTACGTGCATTCAGCTGATGGAGTTTAGATTGGGACTCTAGTGCTTTTGTTCTACATACTTCAGACAAAACTTTAGCGGAGATGGATGAGTTCCGTGAATTGAGCAAGGTATGTGTTTTTTATTTAGGGTGCACTTTTTGTATTGATATACATAAATCATGAGAAACTAAAAATGCTTTTATACTTTGTCTGACAGAAAGAGCCTATGTTCAAGCTTGCAGTTTTAATTGCCTGTTAAACAGTAAAGGGTGTCAGTTCAATTGCTTTATTGGTAAGAAAGAATGCTACATTGTGTGCAATGCCAAGACAGTTACTATAATCTGTATACAGCTTAGTGAGTATAGCGTTAGCCTGTTTTGACAGCTGAAGTTATTATTCTTATATACAATATAGTAGGGTATCTTTTATTTCATTCTGACCATAAATGTAAAGAATATTTCACCGTTAGAATGTTGTTTACTGCTATACATACCTCTTGTAAAAAAGGAGTAACAGTACCCGCTTGGAGTAACGTCACATGTATAAATGATCTTGAATGACATTAACAGAACCCATTTGACTTTTTGCTTTTTAACCCTGCAACTTTTGCATTTAGGAAAATTCTGTTTTGCATTTATTTGACATTCAAAATCTAACATTCTTACAGTTCTGCATAAACTGTATCATATCCTTTGCCTCTGATGAGAATTTGGGTATCAAAGGCCAATGCAAAGCACCTCATTTATATGATAATTACATATAAGCAGTGGCTAGTGTTTCACGATTCAAGTCATTCGATCCTTTGGGACTTGTATGTTTACCAGACAGCAAGTATGTGATTATGTCGTGCTAATTAGTTTCCAGGTGACTGGAAAAATGAGCCCACATTCAATAATTGTATACTCAATGGGTCCATTTCCTAGTAACAAAGTTAATTCTAATTGAATAACTAATCCTCATTGAGCCAAATGAATGTGATTATGTTTAAAACACTTATTTTTGCATGGTTACAAGAAAAAAAATAAATAACCCTATCACCGCAAAATTATTCGTTTTTTTTTCTTTGTGTGACTTTGTGTCAAATGTCTTTGTGTAGGTCACTCCTTTATCAGTCGGCTCAGATTTTCTATAGGTGTGCTATTATTTGTATATATCAAACGAGTATAAATGTGATACAAATGGGGGTTTACTTACTAAAGGCAAATCCACTGTGCACTGCAAGTGCACTTGGAAGTGCAGTCGCTGTAGATCTGAGGGGGACATGCAAGGAAAATAAAAAACAGCATTGTTGCTTGCACATGATTGGATGATAGAAATCAGCAGAGCTTCCCCTAATTTCAGATCTTCCCCTCAGATCTACAGCAACTGCACTTCCAAGTGCACTTGTAGTGCACAGTGGATTTGCCTTTAGTAAATCAACCCCATTATATAGTTATGGCATTGATTACATTTGCAGGATAGTTTTTTACGATTGATAAAAATTAGATTTATGTTTGAATCTATGGGGTTGATTTACTGAAAGTAAATAGACTGTTCACTTTGTTGCACTCTGCATAGGAATTTTCTGCAGATCTTAGTAAATGAGGAGAAGCTCTGCTGTCTCCCATCAACCAATAATGTGCAAGCAAATATGTTTTTTATTATTTTCCTTGCATATGACTGGTTGATTTTCCAAAATGAAATTGCACCACATGCACTAAGCTCTGGGGAAATTTCCCTTGCCAAGTGCAACTTTCCTTGCAAAGTATACAGTATAGCTTATTTGCTTATAGGGTTAAGATTAAAATTACATACATTTGGGATCCATTTGAGGTCAGTTTGGAGCTTGAGTTGAGGACTATTTGTTAAAAAAATGGGAGGAAAAAAAACTGGTACAAAAATTAGTTCTTGCGCAAAGTGATCAATTAGGTTCCTTGTTCATTTTGCAAAATAATAAAAGGTAAATTCTAACTATGGTCAGAAACTCAGTTTTTGTTTCCTTTTTTTTAATTATATATATATATATATATATATATATATATATATATATATATATATATATATATATATATATAATCCATTGAATAAAGGAAATGTAATACAAGATGACAATAAGCACAACTTAGCACTGTCCCATATGATCCATTTAATAGTTAACCAAATGCAAAATGCAGGTCAGACACAAAGCAAAAACCCCCATGTCCATTAATCTTTGAAGCTTATTTCCAACTCAAGCAACAGAAAAAACATCTCTTGCTGCAAAATGTATTCTATCTGGCAGGGGCATGGGACAGAGCGTGTTGTCAGGTCACTATTTAGGTGTGAGACCACATACAGTAAGAAACCTCCCAGAAACCAACTCCAGCCCATTTTTAAAAAAAAAGAGTTTTGCATAGTATGGAGAGGGGTTAGAAGCTCAGTCGGTTTTTATTGCTGTCTGGGTCCCCAGTGAAGCAATTTACTCTTACCTCCTGGACGCCTCTCACTTATGCTATCAAAATAGGGAGAGCAGTAGGCATTTTGTAGTCCAGAAAGGTTGACAACACTGCCAGAGATTTTAATGCAGCAGAGGCACTGGGGTTGATTTACTAAAGGCAAATGGACTGTACGCTTTGCAAATGCAGTTGCACTCATTTTCCCCAGAGTTTAGTAACTGTGGTAAAGCATCAATTTGTAAAGAATGCGCAATCAGATGCAAGGAAAAAAAAATAAAAACTGGATGATGCAAGTCAGCAAAGCTTTACCACATATACTAATCTCTTGGGAAAATGAGTGCAACTGCACTTGCAAAGTACATAGTCTATTTGCCATTAGTAAATCTGTTATTAATAGGGCAGTAGGAGCCGCTGGATTTCTGGCAGATCAGCAGGTTTTTTTCTGCAGTTGCTTTGTTTTTAAAGAATACAACATTGGAAATTATGCATGTATTGCAGCATTTTTCTTATTTTTGCCCAGACAAACATCTTAAATCTCTTAGAAACAGAAGAGATTTAGTCACTCTAACCTAAGGGTCTTGAACAGTGATGAGCTTGGGCATGTTCAGACTAGCATCTGAACCCATGTGTGTGAGCCCACCAGGAATCTGTCACCTGTAGGGAATGCCCTGGCCAGAGGTGATAGATGCCTGGCTCACACCTAGTCTGAACATGCCCAAGCTCATCACTAGTCTGGATGGAGTCAGTTTGACAGAAAACTATAATCTTGTTTATTAAATTGATTTTAAACCCTTATAATCCACTTTTTACTACAGGTAACACTATAATAAGGCTTACCTGTAGTTACCCCAGATATCTCCTAAACCTGCACAGTTTAGGAGATAACCCCTGTATCAGCATGTGCTGATGTCATCAGCAAATGCGCACTGATGCAACGGCTCGTTTGTGCCGTTGCTTCAGCTGATGTGCCGTTACTGGCAGCTCCCGCACACATGCGCAGGAGTGACTTCATCGCGGCTCTGGCCAATCACAGCGCCGGAGACCACTATACCCGGAAGTAACTCCGGGAGTGATGTCCCTGGCTGGAGCTGTGTACTGGGACCACTGTGGGGGCTTCGATCTAAGGTGAGTATTTCATAATGAGCTAGAATGCTATGCATTCTAGCTCATTATGCCTTTATCTTGCAGGTTTTTTTTTTGTTTGTTTGTTTACAACCTTTTTAAGGCCCTAGATTCTGGCTAAGGCTGGCCATCCACGGTTCGAATGTCGGCCGGTTTGTCAGGAACCAGCTGAGATTCAAACCATTGATGGGCAGGCTGAATGTACCAAGTTGATCGTTTAATCAACTTGGGTACAACCAGCCTGCCGGATTCTCTGGCAGTTATCGGTAATCACTGTCTTCTCTTGATGGGGACAGCTCCCCCACCCCCGAGAGAAGACTATGGCCCGGCAGGAGGGATTCATGCATCAACACTGTCCGTGTTGATAGGGCAATTTAGCAAATTTCTTTCCTGCAACCCGTGGTTGCAGGAAAGAAAGACACTTCGTGTATGGTCGGCCTAACGAATGCTTGGGGAAGTTCCCCAGGCATCAAACAACACTATGCCACACCCGGTTTTCCACCTGCTTAAAGCCATGGGTGGTTTTTGAATGACTGTGTGAAATGCCAAAAGCCTTTTGGAACTGTTGGCCAGGAAACAGTAAGATTTATGTTCCGTTTTATGTACCACTGTGTTGAAAGACTTAATGCTGGGCCTTTCTGCTTGGGTAAGAAAAAAGAAACTAAACCTATAATCAATTTGTTTCGACCTATCTGTCTGTTCATGTGAGTGGACTATTTCTGTGAAGATCTCTGTTTGCCATTTAAAAGTAAACCCTGTAAACAGGATCTGTGTATCTATCCATCACTATATACATAAGCATATAAAAGTCCACACGTTATAAATGTAAGAATATATAAAAAGTATGTTTGTGTATGTCTGTGTGGCTACATTTATCAGTATTCTTATCTTCTTTCTAACATATGAATTCTAACAATGGCTGCAGGAAAAAAAAAGAAAAAAAAGATCATCCTTCTATTTTGTGCTGCATGTGGCCTGGGAATAATACAGCTTAGTACACACCATAATCAGGTTTTCAGATTGGCTGATCTTTTTTTACAGATGTGCCCCTTGCCATCACCTGCGCCGCAGTAATTTATTTTGATATAACATGGTGTGCTTGGTTGCTAAAATCTACACAGCACAATGGCTGACTGGAGCAGGCCAATTCATTGTTACTAGTCACAGCGTTCAGTAAAGTAGATTCACAATATGCCAGTGCTGCTAACAAAATGAGGATGAATGCTATTCTTTCCACAAGAGAGCCTTATAAATTCTGATCATACTATTAACACAGTGTGACTTATAGCTTTCCATATGGGAAATGTGTATTAAAAATAAGCCTATTCCTTTAAAGAAGGTCATAGTGTTGTATAAATATATAGCAGGTCAACAAAAGCAATATATCAAAAAAAGCTAATAACATGCTTATCCTTATACATCCACATTTTTCCAGTTAAGGAGGATACAGTGAAGAATATTTTCTTCGTCTAAATAAATCTCTACGGTGACTGCATGTTTAGCATGCCTACTGTGGTCCAGATGAGCTCTGCATCTGGGATTTCTTTTTAAACCTACCCTTAAACAGTGTTCAATTATTACACAAGGAAGATTTCAGCACAGCTGTAGATTGTGACAGTTCCTGCTAAAGATAAGGTCAGAACATCACCTGAGCTATTTGGAAAGTGCAGTTCAATTCCCTAAAGTCCTTCCCTGAGTGTGCAGAAATATGACAGTATTTATGGCAGAGATCTCTGTTTTTTAACAGCATGGAAACCAAATTCACATCAGACAAGTAATGGGGAGCCAAGTTTAGTATAAAAACATTTAAAGGCATTTAGTATTAAAAAATAGCACTAGGAAAACAATAATAAATAAGGCAATCTGTGCTGGGATTCCTGCATGCGCAATGTCCTTTAAAACTAAGTTTAGTCAAAAATATATATAAAAAAATAATCAGTACAAGGATTGATAATTGCAATCAATGCACAGTGCAGTTTTATTTAAAATTTCCTGTCTTCTGATCTCCCCTACCCCACAACCAAAATCTTCCAGTTCTGCAGTGGTTAGAGAGTATGTGAGACAGGGTACCTGTCATATGCTGTAGTCAAGAATGTGTCCGGCCCTCTTTTCCATTCCTAGAATTCGTACTATAGCTTCCATTATTGAAAAAAAACATATGAATGGAGGAGATAGACCTTTCATTCATCTGCCTGTCTACCCTTTGTAGAGAGCTTTTAATTAGGGGAAGCTATAGTATGGATTCTCTGAATGGGGGGGGGGGGTGGAAAGAGCGGACCTAGTCAGCACTCTTGACAAAAAAATACACAAGGTCTCTCGGCTAATATTAACCCCTGCAGCACTAGAAGAGGTTTACTGCTACAGGGGTAGGGGGGCATCAGAGGACATAATGTTTAAAGTGGAGTTCCACCCAAAAGTGTACTTTCTGCTTTAAGGTCTTCTCCCCAGCTCCTGTTTGTGAAACTGCCACAGGAGGCAGCAGGAGGGGGGAACGTCACCTCCTACTGCTGGTAACAGCAATAGAGCAGCTGGTGAGCTATTACAAGAGATCCAACCGCTAGCTCTAAAATAATATACTGGTATAATGCTTGCAGCAGCAGGCATCATACTGGTTAAACCACCAAAAGTCCAGAGACGTATGGGTATGTCACTGGACAGGACGTTGTTGAACTAAAGCCTCAGCCAACAGCACAAAGGACACTTTACATTTATTTTAAGTACCGTCCCTTGTGCTGATTTAAAAAAATATATAACTAAACTTATAGGCTTCAGAGGTTAACTAAAGCCAAAGCTTCATACAGAGTGGGGAATGCTAAGAACCGTTGGCACATTTTTATTTGCAGTCTGTTTCCACATGATATTTCTTCTCATTTTCTGTAGGAACAGGAAGTAATAAGAAATCCCTTGCATGTAAACACAGACTATAGGAAAACTCTGTTCAATTGTATTGCACAGAATGGTCCCTTTCCTCCTCTCCTTGAGTCCCCCACCGATGCTCTTTGTGGAGCAATCATGTGGGCATGCTCTGGAGCCAGGCTGCGTCCATCCATAGACACACAATGCAACTCAGCCACACACTTGCACCCCCCTCACAGGATATCACTGACAGTAGTTGGATTGGTGGAGAAATCAGGTAAGGGCTGGTTCACACCACAAAAACGCACTCCAGATCCTTTCCGGATGGGTTTCTGCATGCGCATTTTTAACGTGTTTTTGATGCGTTCTGGTGCGTATTTGATGTGTTTCCAGATGCATTCCAGGTGCTTTTTTTCTTGTTTTTTTTCCTGTTTTTCTTCACTATACTAGGGTCCAGTGCATTTGTGATGCGTTCTAGCATGTTTCAGTGCATTTTTGATGTACAGTACAGTCCAGTGCTGGAAAAATGCAGCATGTTCTACTTTTTTTCTGGAACTGAAAAGCCCTGTAACTGACTGCACTGGTGGGAACTATGTCATTAACCATACAACCTACTTTTCATGCATTTTTGATGTAGAACAAAAACTCACTGGACTGCATGTGGTGTGTTTAGGCACACTTGGGGGGAGACAGG
The DNA here is from genome assembly GCA_037952925.1 of Lithobates clamitans. Taxonomy (NCBI): domain Eukaryota; kingdom Metazoa; phylum Chordata; class Amphibia; order Anura; family Ranidae; genus Lithobates; species Lithobates clamitans. Next base: position 3,582,632 of record JBBGZY010000656.1, read on the forward strand.
TAGTGTTTTTTTTTTTTTTTTTTACCTTAATGGAAAGAATGCATTAAGGTAAAAAATAATCTAGATTTTAGAAGCACTTTAATAGCAGCCCTGTATATTTTAGGACACATTTACACACCAACACATCAATGTTTTAAATGTTGGTATGGAGTAACTGCAGCAACTCACATCAAAGGCCACAGGCAGCCTCAAGTCACCTATTGGCAACACTTTTAGGTCAACTAATACCTATAGATCCATGACTGTGCATGTTGGGTAAAAAAAGTGATATCTACCTAGGATTTGATTGTTCTTATATGACCAATCCAAAGCTTTTTTGTTACATAAGTATATACAGCAGGGGTCTAGAAACTTTCTGAACAAAGGGCTAGTTTACTGTCCTTCTGACCTAGAGGGGGCTGAACTGTGGCCAGTGGGAGTAGAAAATCCCTTGGTGTCAATAAAAGTAAAGAATGCCCCATTGGTGTCAGTGGCAAGAATAGATCCCCTATCATTGGTGTCAGTAAGAAGAATAGTGCCCCGTCGTTGGTGTCAGTGGCAAGAACAGTGCCCCATCATTAGTGTCAGTGGCATGAACAGTGCCCTATCATTGGTGTCAGTAGGAAGAATAGTGCACCATCATTGGTGTCAGTAGGAAGAATAGTTCCCCATCATTCATGTCAGCAGGAAGAATTGTGTCCCATCGTTGGTGTCAGTGGTAGGAATAGTGCCCCATCATTGCTATCAGTGAAAAGAATCATACCCCATTGTTGGTGTAGAAGGTATAGTTGCTTGCATCAGTGGGAGGAATAGTGTCCTAAGGGCCTGATAAAGGCAAGCAAAGGGTCACATACGGCCCCTGGGCCGCAGTCTAAAGACCCCTGATATACAGATATATAGATTAAATGCAAACACATGGCAAATATGTAAACTCAGTGGTTAAAAGCAGATAGACATGGCCTTGGGCCACTTATTTTATGTATTTACTGCAGCTATGGAGAGCATGACCTGAGAGCAAAGAATGCTTTTGTGTTTATACAAATGTGTGTCTTTGAAATAAAATGTGCATTTAAGAAAGACACTTTCCTCTTGTGTCATCCTAATTGTTCTGTAATAACACAAGTGTAAAAGGTGGCCACTCACGGGCTGCAATAAAAGTAAGGGGACTAGAGTAAAGACAAATCTAAGAATGGGGGATGATAGAAGGGGAGAGAGACAACAAAGACTGTCATTTAGACAATAATGGAAGTATAGACATATAAGAACTTGATTCCTGCTGTTCTTCTGTTGTATGTGTCCAGATAATCTTGCCGAGAGGTACAGTCATAAAGGTCACGATTCTCTGTAAGAACTGGGAAACAATGGTTTCAGAGCAATAACAAAGTTTTTACTATCACACAGTGTTCTTAGCATTTGCTTTACAAGAGCATGCTTTGCTAAGCCAGTCAGTCCTATTTCAGATGACAAATGAAAAAAAAAAGAATGCTAAATAAAATAGACTGCTGTTTTGCTGAACAATGACTTCAACTTACATCTTCCCCAGTCCTAACTGGTTACTTTTTTTTTTTAATTCGGTTTATATTTGCTCAGCATAATGCTTTTTTTTTCTTTACTAAGAAGCCTACACGCTACACAATATGAAAACTACCAATGGAATATATAATTGTCAATGTATTGATACAGGGCTTGAGAAATCTGTAGTCAACATTAGAATTACAAGTGCAATTTTCAGAAGCTTGATCATCCTACTAAAATCAATATTGATTTACCACTAATAGTAGAAACCTGTCATTGCAAATGGTTTCCTATAATGTAAATGACACAAGTAACATACATGTAGATATCACACACAATAATTAGAGCACTGTGTCACCATACAAGAATAATCACTACTATACGCTAATTGTATAGTCTACACAATAGGGAACTATTTGCCCAATTTGTTTAGAAATCTGTCTTTATTGCTAGTGATTAATCAGTAGCAATGTTAGTATCCTGATTAAGCTATTTAAAATCACCCATGTAACTCAAGCATAAGAAGCATTTGTTGATCAATCAATGTAATTAGCTTAAAAAATCATGTCTGTCACACGTGAAGCAAGACTGCAGTTTTGTAGAACATATTAAGACAGTGTAGAGATCACTTTTTCTATTTTAAGCCATGTATCATTGGCGAGCAGTGAGAATTTATCAATAGCAGCACCTTTTTTTAAAAAAAATGAATTCCTTTAGAAAAGGAAGCTGGATGAAGTCAAGAGCTATGGGCACTGAAAATAATTAAAAATGAACTGTAGAGTTCATATTTACAAACCTTTTCATTTAGTGGCTTTTTTATTTTGTTCTAACATCTGTCCACAGAAAAACTCAGTAGAAGTATGTTACTTTATCTAATTTGTAAATTGCCATTTGTCCAAAGATTTTTTTATTTTTTTTCCTTGGTGATTCACCTTCAATAATCAAACGTTTTTTCTAAGTCCTTAGAAACTTCTGTTTGCATACCTGAAAGTCTACTGACTTGTAGGCAATGTAACAAAATTTGAAGGATTACTCACAACAGCAAATGAGGAAGATGAAGGACGTGGGTTCTTAGAAGCTGACAGCCCTTATCAGTTTTGATAAAGTGCCAAGTGGAATGAAAAGTCTGCAGCAGGTGTTGAAACAGGCAGGTACTGAGCACCTGCTGGGAAGCTGCTGGGAGCCACATCAAAGATATGTGGCTCCTAAGCCACTAGGTGGGGACCTAGAGTGGTAGATTCCAAAGGTCTGCTTGTTCCTATCTAACTGATCAGAAGCAGAGGAATTGAATCTTGACAAAATGTAAAGTGGCACAAAACATCTGTCTATTTTGCACCTTCCATCCTTTTATCTTCCTTGATTTTTGTTGTGAGGAATCTTCGTGTTCGTTCTTCTTGAATACAACTTACTTATAGAGGTGATGTTTGTAAGGTGTTGGAAATAATGTACAGTAGTTATGTTCTTTAACTGATTACTCCAACTGCTGAGCTGTAATAAAACTTATACGTGCATTGATAGATAAGCACCACAAACCCTGTCCATTTGCATTAACTGATTGCTGACTTCACTAAGGATCTTTTTCACTCAGTTGTAGGGAGGTGGAGATAAGTAATCAACATCACTCAGAATGCTTGCTTAAAGCATAGTTACAGCCAATAATACAACTAGGTCTTAAACAAAAGACCACCCCACCCCCTCTGGTTTTGGATATATATTTTTTTCTACTTGTTTTGTACCTTTTTTGGAGTACAAAGGTGTACTTCCATCCTAACCCCGCCATGGCGAGGCACGTCATTTCCCCATCTGCATCGGCCCCTCCTCCTTCCCCACCGCTGCCTTCTGGGACCTATGTGTGTCCCAGAAGACGACGGGGCCATTCAGAAAGTGCAGCGTGACTCGCGCATGCACAGTAGGAAGCCGCCTGCACCCGAGCCGATGGTTTAAACAAATGATGTCCTGATCGACAAGTGGTTATGGCTGCAGTAATATGCCATAACCCCAGTATTGTTTTTTTCACCTGGTGATTCTCTACAAAATAAAAGTGGTCCAAGTAGCAAATTTGGATCACTGGATCCACTGCATCACTTTTGGCATTTCCTGGTGGTTTTGGGGCTTACCTGACCGATCAGTGAAGCCCAGGACCCATCCAGCACCGGTGATGGATTGAAATAGAGATCAGTAAAGGCAAGATGACATTACTTCCGGTTCCTCTGACATGTAAACAAGTTTTTTTTTAAAGCAAAAGATCAAAAAGTGAGAGCAATAATTCTAGCACTAGATCTCCTCTGTAACTGTAAACTGATAACTTGTAGAAATTATTAAAGAGTCACTTATGGAGATTTTTAAGTACCATAGTTTGGTGCCATTCCATGAGCGTGCGCAATTTATAGCATGATATGTTGAAAAAAATTGTGTTATATATTGTGCTTTTCTTTATTTATTTTATTCATTAAAGTGTATATTTTCCCAAAAAATTACGTTTGAAAAATCACTGCAAAATAAACATGTGACGGCTATTTTATTTTTTAAGGCCTCTGCTAAAAAAAATATGAAATGTTTGGGGGTTCTAAGTAATTTTCTAGCAAAAAAACACATTTTTATACATACATGAGAGAAGTGTCAGAATTGGCCCGGTAGGCAAGTTGTTAAGTAATATAACTGTATAGTTTTAGGTGAGGTAACGTACCTGTAATGAAAGATGTCCCACATCATGCAGGATCCTGAAAAAAATCCTCACAGCTGAGCTGCCCTGTCCTCTTCCTGTGGCTGAGTGGTTTAAAAGCTTTGAACTTTAGGAAATGCCCTAAAAAAGCTGCCAATGAGGGCTGAACCCCTTCTCCCTTCTCCTCCATTGAGAAATGGTCTTTCATTGCTTTCACTGCTTGTAACAGGATCTGTCAATGGGGGAGAGAATTGTGTGACTCATCAGACTATCCCCATTCATAGATTATGTTACAGACATTGAAAGCAATAAAAGAAGGTTTCTCATTTGAGGAGGCAGAAGGGGGTGGGTCCAAGTCGGGGTCTTTTTTCACATTAGTTAAGCCCAGAGCCTAAATCTGTTAACCCTTGCAGTACTGGAAGTTCGGAGACAGGAATAAATTGAGGCATCTTAGCAGTGAAGATTTTTCAAGGATTCAGTAGTCTGAATAACGTGGGGCACACTTCATTACAGGTAAGTTACTTTTCTAAAGCTATGGAGCGTAAGAAACCCAGACAAACTTCAGCTTTAACCCTGTTATGGCCAACACATATGTGTGGGGGCAAAAGGGTGAGCTTTAATGCCCACACTAAGCACAAAGACTGAGTTGTCACAGACAGCTCTCAATCTGTGCTAAATATAATTGTTTAACAACTTAAGGAACGGAAGAATTTCCCACTTAATGACCAGGCCATTACTACGTCACTTTAACTGACAATTTCGTGGCCGTGCTAAGCTGTATCAAAACAAAATTTACGTCTTTTTTTTCTCTCACAAAAAGAGCTTTCTTTTGGTGGTATTTGATCACCTCTACAGTGTTTATCTTTTGCGCTATAAATAAAAAAAAACACAATATTTGATACTTTTTGCTATAATAAATATCCCAAAAATGAATGTAAAATGTAATGTAATGTAAATGTAAAAAAATACATTTCTTCAGTTTAGGCCAATATATATTCTTCTACATATTTTTGGTAAAAAAATTTAAATAAGCGTACATTGATTGGTTTGCGCAAAAGTTATAGCGTCTACAAAATAGAGAATAGATTTATGGCATTTTAATTATTTATTTATTTTTTACTAGTAATGGTGGTGCCCTGCGATTTTTTTTTTGTGACTGCGACATTGCGGCGTACAGATCGTAATACTTTTGACACATTTTTAGGACCATTGACATTTATACAGTGATCAGTGCTATAAAAATGCACTAATTACTGTGTAAATGTCACTGGTAGGGAAGGGGTTAACACTAGGGGACAAGAGGTTAAATGTGTTCCCTCCTGTGTGTTTCTAACTGTATAGGGATGGGACTGACTAGAGGAGGAGCCAGATCGCTGTTCCTACTTAGTATGAACAGACAATATGTCTCTCCTCTCCTGACAGAATGAGAATTTGTGTGTTTACACACAAACATCCCCATTCTGGCTCTTGTGCCCATGATCGCGTGTGGCCAGTGGACATTGCGGCTGCCGGCCATGCACATCGGGTCCCCCACCATGCAGCGCATGCACGCGCTCATGCTTGAGCTGTTTAAAGGGCTGACGTACAGCTACGGTGATTCGCACAAATGTGCCAACCTTCCTCAGTATAATGAAGGCAGCTGGTCGGTAAGTGGTCAAAGCAGCAGTCCCCAACCTTGTCGCCACTGGGGAGCGGCTGCGTGGAAGAAAATTATGTCAAGGCCACAGCAATGCAGTTTTTCACGAGCAATTTGTCAGGGCAATGGCTGGTGTTGGTGCTTCAATCATCACGGCACCATGGTTGATCTGGTGCCAGATGCAGGTTGTCACTTACCACATCATCTGCCTTCACATGCAGCTTGTCACTTGCCATGTCACCTTTCACCAAATGCAGCTTGTCACCTCACCTGCCACCAGATGCAGCTTGTCACTTGGCAAGTCGCCTGCCACCAGATGCAGCTTGTCACTTGCCACATCGCCTGCCACGAGAGGCGGCTAGTTCACTGCCACGTCACCTTCCACCAGATGCAGCTTGTCACTTGCCATGTCACCTGCCATCAGATGCAGCTTGTCACTTGCCACGTCCCTTGCCAAGTCACCTGCCACCAGATGCGGTTTGTCACTTGCCACCAAATGCAGCTTGTCACGTTGCCTGCCATCAGGCAACAGTGACAGCAGAGAAAGAGGCTTTTCTCCCCAGCTTTTCGGCATGTGTGCATTGGCTGGATCCCAGAGTGAGGGTGGGCAGAGAAAGATGATATCTCTGCTCTCTTGGCCACCTGGCTCTCTCACATGCCTGCCCGCCCGGCTCTCTCACCCACCACACCTGCGACCATGGCCTGGTACTGAGCCACTGCCCAGTGGTTGGGGACCCCTAGTTTAAAGGGGTGCCAGAGCGGACAAGTAGAGTTTAAGGAACATATTTATAAACACTGTTTGCTCCACATTTAACTCTTAGATCATTTGAAATAGTTATAAAGAACATTCACCACCAGTCCAGATCATATTTATCACCACATATCTATTTTTACCTTTCTGAAATGGCAAATCCAGGTCTCAAAAACATTTGTCATATAATGTTAAAGTTGATTGGCCTGTGTATTCACAGCTGAGAGTGAGTCATTAAATTATTCAGTGATCTGCCCCTCCCTTCCTTTAAAGGGCCCCCACCATCATCTGCTCCACACATGTGCAGCAAACAAGGATTTTAAGGCTAAAGGTCCATTCTCACTATTGCCTAGCTTTAACACGTGCATTGCCTCAATGCTTGGCAGTGCACTTTGAATGCATTGGTGTTCTGTAGGGATGAGCCAGATGTTCGAGTCGAACATTGGGTGTTTGCCTGTTCGCCGAACAGCGAACATTGTGCGGTGTTCGCGGCAAATTCGAAAAGCTGTGAAACACCATTAACGTCTATGGGATATTAACATGAAAAAACAAAAGTGCTAATTTTAAAGGCTTATATGCAAGTTATTGTCATAAAAACTGTTTGGGGACCGGGTTCTGCCCCAGGGGACATGTATCAATGCAAAAAAGTTTTAAAAATGGACGTTTTTTTGGGAGCACTGATTCTATTAATGCTTAAAGTGAAACAATAAAAATGAAATATTCCTTTAATATCGTGCCTGGTGGGTGTCTATAGTATGCCTGTAAAGTGGCACAGTTTTCCTGTGTTTAGAACAATACCACAGCAAAATTACATTTCTAAAGGAAAAAAAGTCATTTACAACTGATTACTGGCTGTAATGAATTGCCGGGTCTCGGCAACATAGATAAAACTCATTGAAAAAAAAAGGCATGGGTTCCCCCCCAGTCCATTACCAGGCCCTTTGGGTCTGGTATGAAACCCCAAACCAAAAATAAAAAAAAAAATTGCGTGGGGTTCCCCCCAAAATCCATACCGGGCCCTTCAGGTCTGATATAGATTTTAAGGGGAACCCTGTGCCAAGTAAAAAAAATGGTGTAGGGGTCCTCACCAAAATCCATACCAAACCCTTATTCGAGCACGCAACCTGGAAGGCCGCAGGAAAAGAGGGGGGATGAGAGATCACCTGCCTCCTAAACCATACCAGGCCACATGCCCTCAACATGGGAAGGATGCTTTAGGGTCCCCAAAGCCCCAAGGGCCTCATCCCCACAACCCTTTCCCAGTGGTTGTGAGGGTCTGCGGGCAGGGGTTTATTGGAATCTGGAAGCAAGGGGACCCATAGATCCCGCCCCCTATGTGAATTGGTAACGGGTACATTGTACCCCTACCATTTCACAAAAAAGTGTCAAAAATAGTAAAAAAGACAGGAGACATTTTGGGACAAGTCATTTACTAAAAAATAAAAAGTTTAATGTCCTGCGATGTAAATCCATCTCACGCTGTCCAACGAGCTCCATGGGTGGCTCCCACTGAGTGATGCTTCTTCTCGATGACAGCTGTTATATAACTGAGGTCGGGGCCACCAGGTAACGTAAACGGGCGACCCTGCCTTCCTCTGATGTCATGTGGCATCGGGGGGCGGGGTCACCTGTTTACATGGAGGCAGAGCTGTTGTGGTTTTCATTTTTCCAGTCTGTTGGGTGGCGAAAGCTGGATTTACATCATGGGACATTAAATTTTTTTTATTTTTTAATAAAGGACTTGGCCCAAAGTGTCTCCTGTCTTTTTTACTATTTTTTGACACTTTTTTTGTGAAATGGTAGGGGTACAATGTACCCGTTACCAATTCACATGAGGGGGCCAGGATCTGGGGGTCCCCTTGTTAAAGGGGGCTTCCACATTCTGATAAGCCCCCCACCCACAGACCCCCACAACCACCAGGCAAGGGTTGTGGGGATAAGGCCCTTGTCCCAATTAACATGGGGACAAGGTGCTTTGGGAACCCAAAATCACTGCTCCCGAAAAAAATGATATTTTTAAAACTTTTTTTGCATTAATACATTTCCCCTGGGGCAGGAGCCGGGTCCCCAAACACTGTTTATGGGAATAACTTGCATATAAGCCTTTAAAATTAGCACTTTTGATTTTTCATGTTTGTGTCACATAGACTTTAATGATGTTTCACAGCTTTTCGAATTTGCAGCGAAGACCGCACAATGTTCGCTGTTCGGCGAACAGGCAAACACCCAATGTTCGACACCCGGTGTTCGTGTGTTTGTCTGAATTATTTGCCTGTTTGCAAGTTCTGGTGTGAACCGAACCGGGGGGGGGGGGGGGGTGTTCGGCTTATCCTTAGTGTGCTGTGGTGCCATTTATTGTGAATTGCACTCCAACGCAACTTCAAAACATGTTCTGTAACAAGCATGATGTCCTATGCATTTCACTGCAATAAAACATAGCCTGCTCGATTTTCACATATATTTCTGTACATTTCAGCCCATTCACTTTGAATGGACTGTTGCACTATTTAACTCACTGCAATGCAAGACAGCGCCTGCATTGCAGTTGTGATTTGAATGAGTCCTTCAAAAGTATCATCTGCATTTTCTCTCCGCTCCTGTTTTTCTAATACAAAACTGCACTGTGAATGACTCATCTCTCATATTAAATATTAATTAGAAGAAGAATTAGGTTGTATTTATTGTAACAATTGAGACCATATACAAATTTGTGTCACCAAGGGCACAACTGTCCTTTAGAACAACTAGGGTTTCTGAAGAAGGTATTTTTTGTTTTATCTCTAAAGGCTAAACTTAAACCAGACATTGGGGGTTACTAAAAATGGAGCCTGGTGCAGCTCTGCTTAGAAACCAATCAGCCCCAAGGTTTTATTGTCAAAGCTTAAAAGAACAAGCTGAAATTAGAAGCTGATTGGCTACCATGCAGAGCTGCACCAGATTGTGAGTGCTCCAAGTTCAATAAGTCTCCCCATAGTGTTTCTTTTTTTTTTTTTTAATTTTTACATGCAGCCAAGTGAAAAAAAAAACCATCAAAACATCCTGAAAATCAGACATGATTACTGAGTCTCGCCCCTGGAAACAGATCCTGTGCTCTCGGCCCTGCTACATTTGGTAGTTAGGTACATTTGTGGAAAGAAGATAGTGATAGAAAATGTGCATAAATGTGTAAAAACATGTTTTGAAAACTGTATGATAAAGCACATAGGTTACAATGATCTTTTGAATACAGTTTGAAATATGGATGTTGTGGTTACAAGGTATATTTACCTGTATTGTACAACCTTTCCTGACAAACTTTGCACTAAATGAGGTATGGAGTGGCCAAATACAAAGTTAAAGAAAAGCACTTATAAGTCGAGACAATCATAGTTTAGAGTCAGGTTGTTGTGCCAATTATGGACGATGAGGTGCACTGCTGTTTGTTCTGAATAGCACCCCAAAGCACCTTGCCTATGGCTGTGTGTAGCAGTGCAACACGTTGCAACAAGATAAATGTACATTTTTGGTGCATCTTAGTGTATTAGGCAGCCTACTTAAATGAATGGGCTGCCGCAATGTGTGACATAAACTGTGTCAGCAAATGTGCATTAAATGCATTGCAAAGATATGAATTTGTCCTTGGGCTTTCTTCATAGCAGGGCTTGCGTGTTCACATAAGTTTTATATATGGTAAGGCAGTGAAGCTTCTGAAGATATCAGCTCCACACCAGACAGAACACAAAGGCGTTGGGATAAAAGTGTAAATGAGTAAGGGGGAAATAGCAATGTGTGTGACTAGGTTGAAGAGATTCAGCACAGAAACAACCCAAGTCAAAATCATGACTAGTACAAGCACTTGCCCAGAACATTGTGGAACTTTTGTGTTCTACTTTTTTTTTGTTTTGTTTTTTGTTTAATTTTAAAAATGTTTATTGAAAAGCAGTACAGTACAGATTAAGGCAGACAAGTCTCTTTGAGACTAAGCTTAAGAAAAGTTGAGATATATAACATAAAAAGTGTAACATACACAACCATTTGTTATAAAATCATCCTAAGATTCAGCTTAGCAGGAGAGTATAAGGTAATGCACATATTACTATCGTCAGGCCTGACACCCCAAATGGGGACAAACTGTGTCAAGCTCCGACATAAACTAATTTTCTATGAATGTGCACTTTTGAGGCTGGGACATTTCTCACCTCCCTGGAATACCAGAGAAGTCCCAAGTCGTGAGAGCGCCCCTGTGTGAAGCTCCTGATCATTACAAATACTGTAAGTACATGAGAAACAGGATAAGATCATAGAACCATAGACTATTATTTGAGAGTATCTGAGAAAGCAAAGTTGTAAGGTACTTGTACTCAATAAGAAGAGAGCTTAAACGCATACATATTCTAACTTAGGCAAGAAGAGATAAGAAGGAGAAGTGAGTGGAAAGAAGGTAGAAAGAGAAAGAATGTGAAATAGGGGGTATGGGTGGGTTACCAGTACTCGAGGAAGGAGCGCTTAACCATTAAAGCGGAGTTCCACACAAAAGTGGAACTTCTGCTTTTCGGAACCCTCCCCCCCTCCAGTGTCACATTTGGCACCTTTCAGGGGGAGGGGGGTGCAGATACCTGTCTAAGACAGGTATTTGCACCCACTTCCGGCATAGACTCCCATGGGAATCTACGCCTCTTCCCGTCCCCACCGCGCTGTCTCCTGGGAACACACAGCTCCCAGGAGAGAGTGGGGACCACTTGGGACGCGCAGCGCGACTCGTGCATGCGCATAGGGAACCGGGAAGTGAAGCCGCAACGCTTCACTTCCTGATTCCCTCACCTAGGATGGCGGCGGCAGCTGCCGAGAACCGAGCGGGTTCTCTGCGTCGCCTGCCGACATCGCTGGACCCTGGGACAGGTAAGTGGCCATGTATTAAAAGTCAGCAGCTGCAGTATTTGTAGCTGCTGGCTTTTAATATTTTTTTTTTTTTGGCGGTGTGGGTGGACCCCCGCTTTAAGAGCTGACTCCTGGGATAAGGGAAATGCCTACATGCCTAGCCCAGGGTTCCCATGTAGCCTCAAAGGTTTTCGTTCAATCCGTTAATGAACTTGCTAATTTATCTTGGGACATGATCCAAGAGATCTTTCTTTTGGCAGCTGAGAGAGAGACCGATGGTTGTTTCCAGGCCCTGGCGATAACAATTTTCAATCCCGTTAACATGAAAGAAATTAGTTTACCAGAGTTTTTAGGTATGTTGGGAATGTGACCATTAAGAAGTGCAATCTGAGGGGATTTTGATATGGGGAGGTCTGTGATTCTTCTAATCAGATTAAACAATTTATTCCAAAAACCTCTAATTCTCGGACATTCCCGCCATACATGGATCATGGAACCCTGAGCTTGGCAATCTCTAAAACATAACAGTGATGAGGAAGGGAACATCAATGCTAACCTGGTTGGTACCAGGTACCATCTCGTGAAAACCTTCAAGTTTGCTTCAATCAAAGAAATGTTCCAATACCTTTGGAAGCTCTTGATCCCATTGTATGCCATTCCTCCAGGTCCCAGGATTTGCCCAGATCACCTTCCCACGCTATCATATATGGAAGTTTGGATGAGGGTTCTGCGAGTGACATATAGATCATGGATATTCCCCCGTTCTGCTCCAATGCTTGGCCACACCAGCGTTCGTACTGTGTGAATTCTGGAGGGGTGAATTTATTTTTCCAAATCATGTGGAGAAAGTAAGAAATCTGGTAATATCTACATTTCTGGAAGATCTAATTTGTCTACGCACTGTTTCAGGGAGATCGGGCCAGAGGCGGAAAAGTAATGTCCAATACGATACATCCCTTTGTTCAACCACCATTGGAATGATTTGATGTCTACCCCTGGTTTGAAGTGAGGGTTTTGGAAGATATGAGTTAGTGGACGTAATTCTGAAGTCAGAGATAATAGTAATAACATGTCGTCCCATAGCTTAACCTCCCTGGCGGTATGATTATTTCAGATTTTAGGTGCTGAAAGCGATACCATTATTTTTGCATGGAAATGTGGCGTTTTATATTGTAGGCCTGTAAATCTTAGGAATAACTCACTGAAATCTGTCCAAACAAGAGTCTAGTAGACATCCTGGGTATGATAAAGTTTGAAACACAAAATCATAAATTATAATATAATAAATAACTATAAATAATAACAAATAATAATATAATAGTAATAATACTTTTTATTCAATAAATTTTAGTAAATAATATAAATCAAAAACACTGACATTTTTTTTGGCCAAACAAGAGTGCAATATTAGTAGTCATATTGCTTTAGTAAACATCTCGGGTATGGTAAATTTTAAAACAGGGTACAGCACAAAGTCCGACGTCACAGTCAGGACAGTAGAACCGGGTTTCTTTTCTGACTTTCCTTCCTGTGTCGCCACGTTTAGAGCAGCAAACCACACACATCCTTGTGGGTGCTGCCTTCTTTTCCATTGGTGGTCCATAAAGTGTCGACCTGTCAGACGTTCCGGGTTTACAACGCCAGCAGCACGTTGTCCAGATCTATTTACAGTGGTTGGTGTTTGGTGCTTCAGAAATATGAGTTCTGCAACTTTCCAAACGAAGTCTGCATGAATCACAGGCCTGTCACTCTTTTTTTTTAGAAGAATGAAAGCGTTCCACAGGCACTGTTTAAGAAGATGCCTGAAGATTTTTTTGTAATATTTTTTTTGTTGCTTTCTCATATCGGGGTAAAAAGTCATGGCCTGGTCAGCTCTGTCAACACCTCCCATTGTGTTGTTGTAGTCCATTACGAGTTGAGGTTTCATAACATCTTTTCCACCTTTTGTATGTACCATGAGAGTAGAGGTGTTGTGAATGGTACTCATTAGGCACACATCTTTTTTATCTCGCCATCTTAGTGCCATCATTTTGCCTTTTTGCCAGGCAACTATTTCTCCTGCCTTGAGCTTTTTATTGGCAAAGGTTGGCGGCATGTCACGCCGGTTAGCTCTAACAGTCCCGTATGCATCCGTCTTGTGTTGTAGAAGGAACTCATAGAGTTCTGGAGAAGTATAAAAATTATCTGTGGTTACACAGTACCCCTGATTCAACAATGGCTCAATCAAAGTGAGAACAGAAGCGGTTGCCATTCCATATTGACTGAATCTGTCGTTGAATTTGGTCCCTTTCCCGGTGTAAAGGACCGAATTCTATATATAACCAGTGCTGGCTTCACAGAGCATGAAAGATTTTATGCCGAATCGCGCTCTCTTAGATGCCATGTACTGTATCTAGCTAAGTCTTCCTTTGTAGGCCATAAGACTTTCATCGATACTGAGGTCTCTGTCTGGTACATAGGTCTGCTGGAAATTTTTCTGAATAATTTGACATAAGTCCCACATTTTTTTCAGTTTTGGAGCTGGATGAGAAGTCTCATCAAATTCGTCATTATTTTGAAAATGCAGATATTTCATTATGAGAGAAGATTTGTATTCTGACATGATGGTGCCAAAAAAAGGAGTGGCTAATATTTTGTTGGTTGTCCAGTACCATTTCTGCAGGGGTTTCCCCACCACTCCCTGGAGAATAATTAGGCCCAGAAACTTCCAGATGTCCTCCTTGGTCACTGGTTCCCATTTTCTGCTCCTTGAAAACCTCTGAGGTATAGCAGCTTGTTGCTCCTGGTATCGGTTTGTCTCCGTAACAATTCTTTCTATGACCTCATCAGTCAAAAAGAGTTGGAGGTATCCCAAGGGGCTGTCATCTTTTACCTCCACTTTGATACCAGGCGCTCCGGTAAACGGGAATCTTGGGGGTGCTGTGTGCTCCGTACCGCAATCAATCGAGCACCAAGTCCACACATCGCTGGGCAAAGTCGCAGGATCATCGCTGAAATCGCTTTCCGTGCCTGATGACGAACTTCCCCATGATTCGCTATCACTCACTTCTGCAAGCGATTCTGTCTCGCTGTTGCTGTTTTCCAGCAGGTCATATGTCGCTTTTGAGGTTGAAGCGCACTTTTTGGATACCATGGTCGCTCTGCAGTTTACAGACACAAAGTACAGTAAAACTGCAGGCAGGGGCACTGGACAAAGCACTGGGGGGCAATCTGAGGTCAATTTTATTATACCGTATATACTCGAGTATAAGTCAAATTTTTTTGTGCTGAAAGTGCCCCCCTCGACTTATACTTGAGTCAAGCACTTTTCTGCAGCAAAAAATTTCATTTTCCGAACTGACTTTGGGGCCCCGTATCTCAGGGTCAATTGGAGCTAGGAACCCCAAATTTGGTGTGCAAACCCAGTTCCTAGCTTCAATTGGCCCCGAGATACGGAGCCCCAAAATCGGTTTGGAAAATGTCATTCTCTGCTGCAGAAAAGTGCTTGACATTTTCTGAACCGACTTTGGGGCCCCATATCTCAGGGCCACTTGGTGCTAGGAACCCCACATTTGGTGTACAAACCCAGTGGATCTGGTACCATAAAATGGAGTTCCTAGCACCAAGTGGCCCTGAGATACGGGGCCCCAAATTCGGTCAACTGTGTCCATCTGCAGCAATGTCATTTTGGGACCCTTTGGGTTCAGAGACCCCAAATTTTGGCTGCAGCTAGGGGGCATCTAGGAACCCTTAACTACCGAGTTTGAAGTTCAGGGGACCTATGGCTGCAAATGGGCACAGTGAGGCATGCAAATGGGCACAGTTGTCCCTCTTTTCCACTTACAGTAGCTGTGCATTTCTCACCCTCGTCTTATACTCGGGTCAATAAGTTTTTCCCATTTTTTTTGTGGTAAATTAGGGCCTCGACTTATACTCGGAATGACTTAAATTTGAGTATATACGGTATTTATTATATTTAGTAATGTAAAATAGGATTACAATGTATCAGTGTGTTTGTGTTATATACTATTTGAATTTGCCGCCGGTTCCACCCCCTGCGTCGCTACGCTCGCAGGGAACAGAAGCCAGGGCACACAGAGCACACAGTGCATCGGGCGGAAGATCCGGCCGCCTAACACAGTGTGAGAACATCGCGGGATCCCGGAGACAAGGTGAGTCGCGTCTTCCAGGATCCAGCGATGCGATCCCGAGTCTTGCTCGGGGTTACCGCTTTTGGTACTAAAATCTCACCCCGAGCCAGACTCGGGAATACCGCCAGGGGGGTTAATGGAGTTCGAAAGTGTGGGAGCCATGATTGGGGGTCTGGATTTGTGGGGGCACCATAGAAGGAAATCCAGGGTAAATGTTGGGACCGCCTGCCTTTCTATATTAATCCAATCAGTTTTTTCTCCTCTGAAATAGACCGTCGAGAGTTGGGTCAGTCTAGCCGCTTGATAATATTTGAAGAGCTCGGGTAGACCCAAGCCTCCCCTATTTTTAGGGCTATAAAGGATGTTTCTGGCAAACCTGTATCCCTTCTTCCCCCAAATGAATTTTATAATCTTCCCCAGAAAGCTCTTAAGGTGATCTTTTTTAATTGGAATTGGGAGGGCTCTAAAGAGATAGAGAATTCTAGGGAGAAGGGTCATTTTGATAGAGTGAATTTTACCTAACCAAGATATATTGTGGGATGACCATGTCCGGAGATTGTCTTCTAATTTGCGGCACATAGGGGGTTATTGGCTTGATAAAGAGATTCTATCCTAGGTGTGAGATTTATCCCTAGGTAGCGGATTGATGAATCGCTCCACTTGAATCTGAAGGCGGGTTTTAGTTGTTCAACCACTGTTGGACGAAGTGAAATATTCAATGCTTGGGATTTAAGCATGTTGAACTGGAGGCCTGATAAATCTATAAAATTTTGAAGGAGATTGTTAAGGTTGGGCAGGAATGTTATTGGGGAGGTGATAAATAGAAGGATGTCGTCCGTAAAAAGAGCCCACTTGTGTGTATTTTGTCCGCACATAACACCTTTGATGTTTGGATCTGACCTAATTGCTATGGCGAGGGTTTTGATTGCTAAGGCGAAAACTAAGGGGGTTAAAGGACAGCTTTGTCTAGTTCTCCTGGCGATTTTGATGGGAGTTGAAAAATAACCCTGGAGTTTGATCTTTGCTTCAGGTTCAGAATAGAGTGATCTTAGAATCCCCATAAAGTCTTTGCTGAATCCACAGTATTTGAGAGCTGTGAATAGAAGAGGCCAAGTGAGTGAATCGAAAGCCTTCTGAAGGTCTAACAATAAGATGAGACCCTCCTGGGGGGGTCCTCCATCCCAACCCGATTGCAGGATTAAAACAATGTCTATTGCCCTTCTTACCTGGTCTGGTCCCTGCCTACCCAGGATAAAACCCAACTGGTCATTATGAATATAAAGACTAATAAAGGAGTTTAATCTATTGGCGTATATTTTGGTAAGTATTTTTAAATCATTATTAATTAGGGAGATGGGTCTATAGTTTTCTACCAGTTCTGGATTTTTATCAGGTTTGGGAATTACTGATATAAAAGCCGGGTTTAATTGGGAATCCATGGGTTCACCCTTCCTTTTGGAATTAAAAAAAATTGGTTAAGCGGGGGGCCAGGGTCTTAGCGAAGTTCTTATGATAGAGATTGGAGAAACCATCTGGTCCGGGGGCTGAGCTCCCCTTCAAATTTTTGATTACATCTAGGGTCTCTTTTAATGTAACGGGGGCTTCCATCATCTCTATATGGGTCTTGTGCAAGGTGGGAATAGGCAGGTTTTCTATAAAAGAGTCAATTGCGTGAATGTCTGCTATGTCATTTTTTAGGTATAATTTAGAGTAAAAAGTTTGGAACGATTGTAGAATAAGTTGGCGGTTTTGGGTTGTTGTACCGTCTTGTAGTCTAATTTTTGGGAGGGTAGTTGATCGAAATTTAGGAGAAAGTTTTGTAGCCAGCATAGTGCTCATTTTATCTTGATTTAGAATCTAGCTCCATTCCAACATACTCTCGGCTTTGACTGTGAGCACAAGGTTCAACTTAACACGTGCAGCATCTAGCTGTGCAATTCGGACCGTTGTTGGGTCTTTTTTGTGTTGTTTGCATAAGGTTTCTAACTTTATAACGTCCATGGCTCTTTCTTTTTTAATCTGCGAGGCAATTTGGATTAGCTTGCCATGGATCGTAGCTTTATGGGCCGCCCATAAAGTCTCAGCCGAGGTTCCCTCTACATCATTAAGGAGAAAGTATTCTTTCAGAGTCTTATCTAAAACTGAAATTTGAATAGGGTCCTTAATAATATGTTCCTTAATACTCCAGTGGGGAGAAGGAGGTCTAGTGAGATGTCCCTGAAGCGTAAGAATCATCACAGAATGGTCCGAAAGGGCGGTTTCCCTAAAGTAGGCTTTAATAACTGCTGGTAAATGTATGGAGGAGATAAGAATGTGATAAATTCTTGAGTAGAATTGGTGAGGGATCGAGAAGTGAGAATAATCCCTGGTAGTCGGGTTAAGTTCTCGCCAGATGTCTGTGAGTCCTTATTGGTGAATTCATTTTGCTATTTTGAATCTGATTTTGGTGGGCCTGGTAAGTTGTTTTGAGGGAGGTTTTGATTTATCAAAGGCTTTAGTCAAATGCTATATTGGGGTCTCCTCCAAAAATCACCATCCCTTCCAGCAGGGGGCCTAGGGAGTGGAACATCGATTGAAAGAAATTTCCCTGACCTCTGTTGGGGGTGTAATAAGAAATTAATGAATAGAGTTGATCTATCTGACCCTTCACTAATATAAACCTACCCTCAGGATCCTTGTGGGTCCGGATAACTTTGAAGGGGCATGTCTTAGCAAAAAAGATCGCTACTCCCTTAGTCTTGTCTTCAGCATTTGCCAAATAGAATTGGGGGTAGTGAGCATGAAGAAAAGAAGGGGTGTATCGTATTGGAAAATAAGTCTCCTGTAGCAATACCACTGCTGCCTTCTGGTAGTGATATGACTAAAGGATTTTTCTCCTCTTAATTGGCGAATTTAGGCCCTGGACATTGTGCGAGATAATTCTGAGGGGGGGAGGAAGCAAGGTGTTATTGGGCATGAACCTCG
Source organism: Lithobates clamitans (assembly GCA_037952925.1). Lineage (NCBI taxonomy): Eukaryota > Metazoa > Chordata > Amphibia > Anura > Ranidae > Lithobates > Lithobates clamitans. The sequence goes on from JBBGZY010000656.1 coordinate 3,601,126, forward strand.
GGGAGTAGAAATATCTCAGTATATATGTCACTTACCCCTCCTAGTGGAAGACAGAGCGAACTTGAGCAGAACGTGGAGCCATACCTGGGACCTGGAGTGGCTTGGTGGGATGGAGATGACTGCGAGCTGGCAACCAGAAAAAAAAGATTAGAGAGGGAAAAAAGAAATGAGGAAGAGGAAAGTACATTTTGGCCTAGTGGCGCGGGAGGTGGAAAATTCCCTTCCCACGTCGCCAAACAACAAACAATAGTAGTCCATCAATTGGACCACTAGTCCATCGAACGAGAATGGGAATACCATTGTCGAAAGATGGATGGTGGCGCAGGGCTGCTGCTTCAGCCAGAGTCTACCCTGGAACATATGAAAATAATTAGGGTAAATCAACAATGAATAACTTAATAACTATAACGTTCTTTTCGACTTGGGGAAAAAGCCAGCAGGACAGATAGTACCTAGTTCTTTATAAACCAGTGGGGTCCGGTGAGGGAGGGAGAAGGGAAGGGGGAAGTTGTGAAGGGAAGGAGGGGGGGGGGAAGGGGTATAGGGAGCTGGGAGGGTGGGGAAGGAAGAGATGTCAAAAATAGGTGAATCATGGGAACATTATGCAAATAGACCAACGTCTCCCCTGAAAAGAGGGGGTTGTGTGAGATCGATCCATTTTGAGTTGGAACTGTCAAAAGCTGCTATAACAATCCTCAAAGAAACAAACAAACACAAACTAAAAAAAAGTGAGGCAGGATTCTGCATGTGTTTTCAGGTAGGTGTCCCTGAGTAGAGATCATCGTAGAGGACCAGGTGGAAATGGATTCAGATGGGTAGAGTTGGGGAAAAATTTAAGGGATAGGCAGTCTGGTTTCCTCGAACAGGTAGAAAAACCTGAGAGAGAAAGTCAAACAGGGTGGAGCCCCTGAAGGTGAGATGAAAAAATACGTTTTTGGGTGTCTTCAAGTTGGCATGTATTCCTTCATCCGTGCTTTTGGTAGATTTCCATGTGGGAGAAATTGGGCTTGTAGGTGTAGGGCGTTTGGAGGATCCTGCTTGCAAATTTGATGTGTCCATTGCTGGGTTCTGTGTAATGAATTTTAGGGAGAGGAGTACTTGTTCACCCTCTGGGAATGTAGTAAATAAGTATGTTTTACCTTTGTAAGCAAATTTTAGCATGAAGGTGAAAGCCCACCAATATTTGATTTCCCTCTGCGTGCGAATCTGCAGCGAAGGTTTGAGGGCTCTGCGCTTTTGTATGGTCGTGGGTAAAATGTCTGCAAAGATTATTTCCTGACCTTGGAAGAGAATGCAGGGTTGATGGCGCGAGATTCTCATGATCTCCTTTTTCACGCTGTAGAAGTGCGGTTTCACTACCACATCCCTAGTTGACCCGTCCTTCCTGGGGGGGCCCATGGACCTGTGCACTCTATCCAACTCCAGCTTGAGGGGGGTAATCTCTGGGATGAAGGATTTAATTAGGTCTTGGACTGCTTTAGGGACATATGTGGTTGATTCAGGGATGCCTCTGACCCTGAAATTGTCCCTTCTTGACCTGTTTTCGAGGTCATCGATCAAGTTGCTCTTGGATGACATGAATGTGGTCAGTGTTCTGGTTTGCCCTGGACACTGCTATATCCTGTTTATGCTCGATTGCTTCCATCCTGGAGCCCAGATTTTGAAAGTCAGAGCGGATATCATTAGTAATTTTGATAGCAGTGTTTGTCAGCCCCCTATCCAAAAGTTCAGACAGCTTGAGAAACAAATCTCCTGCATTCAGGGGTAGATCTACATCCGGGCCTCCCAGTGAGATCATGGTATCTTGGTGTGCCGGTGTGTTGCTCAGGGGGGACAGTGTGAAGTTGTCCATCAATCGATCTATGAGCAATTCTGTGGAGGCCGGTGATGGTGTCACCATGAGGGCATTGTGGGAACTGATCTGGGGAGTGAAAGCTAGTGTGGCTGGAGCAATCACTTGCCTTTGATCCGCGTGTCCCCCTGAGTGTGTGTCTCACTGCTGAGACGCAGCCGCCATCTTGGATTCTGCCTGGGAATCCTTGGCTAAAAATTGCGGCCCCAGGTCAGGGTGGACCGAGCTGCCTGGCATGAATCAGCTCTGGGGGTGATTCTCGGGCGGTTCCCACAAACAGCGGGCATCCTGCTGGCCTTAATCCGGGGCTTGAGCGGCTTGCTGGGGTGGGCAGAGCGGAGCTCCCGGCTTACGCGGCCATATTGGAAGTCCCGCGCCTGCGCTTGTGTTCTACTTTTTATACCCCAATAGAGAACACTTTATTGTTGACTTCATGGCGAACAGTAAATGTCGGTAGGCAACCCTGATATTGACATTTGTATTTACCTTCCATTGCGTTTTTGCTTGTGTTGAACAGTTTTCTGCTGCTATGATGATTTCCCCAAAATATTTGGCTACATATGTTTTGGAGCAAAGAAAGCATTTTATATATATATATATATATATATATATATATATATATATATATATATATATATATATATATATACATACTGTATATATATATATATATATATATATATATATATATATATATATATATATATATATATAGGTAAAACACGGTGTAGATATAACGTAAAATGCACCCCAAAAAATACACAATTGGATGAAAACATAAAAATGGTTAATACATACAGTACAGTAACTCCAGGAATTATATTTTTTGCATACTTACATTGATGTTGCTTTATCTAAAGACTAATGGTATTTACTACCTGTACCTTCCTGCTCTGTGACAACGTGTCACAGGGACAGGAAATGAGTGAAAGTCTCTTCTCTGTCATAAATCATAACTATTATGATTTACGAAAGCAATGTTGTAGAAACAATTAGTTGTATGACAAAGATGGGACGTTAGGCATTGCTGTCTAGGAAATATATGTTGGAGCTTATATGTTCTCCCGTTTTATTGCTTCTGGTATGTGTTTTGAAAGCTGTTTGTAACATATTGGAATGTAATGTTTGAGTTTTGACACATATTCTATTCTGCTGCATGTGAATTTCTTCCCCCACCATGCAAAGCTGAACTGTGTACAGGGGCTTTAGTCTGCATCCAAACTTCTTTTATCCCCATGCAAGTCAATTGGGATAAAAGGACTGCCTTAAGCAGCTTGATGCACCTTAGGAGGTCAGCTACAAGTCAGAAGCACTTGTGAAAGAATTCAGAATAGTCTTAAACTGATTCTAAATGGACTGTATTTGGGCATCTTAACACTCTAATGTGAACAACAGGTCAGAAAAAACTCCAAAGCAATTCAAAACTGATCTAAAACACAAGCCATTTTCTTTGTAAGTGCATATATTGCTGTGTTTGAGTCCTTTTTTGTTTCCACACACATGTACCAAAACCCAAATGATACTAAAAAAGAAATCTCAAACAGCAATGTATGTAGTGAACGCACCAATCCTTTAAGCAGCTAGCACACAAGGTGACTGTACCAACCCTTGTAATCAATATAATCCAATAAACATGCAGCGCTTAATAGAGGTAGTACACTATTATATTTAAGAAATATATATCTATGTAATGAACCCAATACTCTTAAAATGCAAAAGTCCATATGAAGAGAGAATTCATTCAGTGTGTAGTTGACAGTTGTGCTATCAGCTCACCAGAAATACCAGGTATTAGGCATAATATGACATCTATTAGGTATCACCAGGTGCATAAGGAAATCTACACCTGTGTGCCTTCACCCAAGCGATGCACTCACCACGTGGGGGATTATTGTAAGCTTCAATCAGCAGTTTGTACTCAGTCCTCTTCAGTGACTGCCATAGGTTGAATAATAATAATATCCAGAACACCACACTCACTGACCACAGGAACTTGGGCGATGGCTCACTAAATATATATATTGCTATAATAGTGTATTGCCTCTATTAACCACTTGCTGACTGCCGCACGCCGATGTACGTCCAAAGTTTGGCGGCGGATATCGTTGTTATTTGCAGCAGCTAGCTCCCATAGCCCCAGGGAATCCCCGTTTTCCTGCAGCGGTTTGCTTTCAGATAAAAGTGGTCTTTGCGGCGGATTCGCCGCAAGATCACTTTTATCGGTGGCGGAATGAGGGCCCCCCCGCCACGATCCGGTGCCATCCGCCGCTTACCGGAGCCGTCGGTAGCAGCGTAGGCAATCATGTCTGTCTCCCTGCTGTGCCTGGAGACGAGTGAGGCTAAGATGGCGCCCACTCGTCTCCATAACACTGCTGAGCGGAAGCGAAGTCAAAACGTCACTTCCGCCCATACAACTTAAAGGCACATTTTTTTCAATGTCGATTTTTTTAATGACTTTTTTTTTTTTAAATTGCATGTTAGTGTAAATATGAGATCTGAGGTCTTTTTGACCCCAGATCTCATATTTAAGAGGTCCTGTCATGCTTTTTTCTATTACAAGGGATGTTTACATTCCTTATAATAGGAATAAAAGTGACACATTTTTTTTAAACAGTGTAAAAATAAATAAAATTATGTAAAATAAATAATAAAAATAAAATTAAAAAAACCCAAAAAAACCCTGTCCCAACGAGCTCGCGCGCAGAAGCGAACGCATACGTGAGTAGCGCCTGCATATGAAAACAGTGGTCAAACCACACATGTGAGGTATCGCCGCAATTGTTAGAGCGAGAGCAATAATTCTAGCTCTAGACCTCCTCTGTAACGCAAAACATGCAACCTGTAGAATTTTTTAAACGTCGCCTATGGAGATTTTTGAGGATAAAAGTTTGACGCCATTCCATGAGCGGGCGCAATTTTGAAGCGTGACATGTTGGGTATCAATTTACTCGGCGCAATATTATCTTTCAAAATATAAAAAAAATTGGGCTAACTTTACTAGTGTCTTATTCTTTTATTCAAAAAAGTAAATTTTTGCCAAAAAAAGCGCTCTTGTAAGGCTGCAGCGCAAATACGATGTGAAAAAAAGTATTGCAATAACCACCATTTTATTTTCTAGGGTGTTAGAAAAAAAACAATATATAATGTTTGGGGGTTCTAAGTAATTTTACAGGGATTGTAAAGGCAGAAGTTTTTTTTTTATCTTAATGCATTCTATGCATTAAGATAAAAAGCCTTCTGTGTGCAGCAGCCCCCCTCAGCCCCCCTAACACTTACCTGAGGTCTCTCTCTGTCCAGCGATGTCCAGGATTGTCTCAGCCATCCAAGATTCTCCTTCCTGATTGGCTGAGACACAGCAGCAGCGCCTCTGGCTCCCGCTGCTGTCAATCAAAACCAGTGAGCCAATAAGGGCAGAAGGGGCGGGGTTGGATCGGGGCTCCATGTCTGAATGGACACAGGGAGCTGTGACTCGGCTCTTGAGCCCCCATAGCAAGCTGCTTGCTTTGGGGACACTGAACAGGAGGGAGGGGCCAGGATCACAGAAGAAGGACCTGAGAAAAGGAGGATCTGGGCTCCTCTGTGCAAATTCACTGCAACAGAGCAGGTAAGTATAAAATGTTTAATATTTTATAGGAAAAAAAACTAGACTTTACAATCACTTTAAACGCTGCACATTTATTGGACTAAAAAATAAATGTTTGGGCAAAAATCCCACATATACAGATACAGCTGTACACCTTTACGTGTTTATAATTTTTGCATATATAAAATCGAATAAAATATTTTACAGAAAAAAAGCCATTTACAGTAGGTCTGGTGAATAATTTATCTACTGCCATTATAAACCACCACAAACCTATTAAATTGTCCTCTGCATCCTTAAAATATATAGCTAATTTGTGGCTTTGGGTCAGGAAGGTTTCAACCATGGTGGAGGGCTCTCCCCATGGTTTCAATACAACCTTTAAAGCTGAACTCCAGTTACTTCTCCGAATTCCCCTCTACCCAGTTAGGAATGAGTTAGTGTGTTTGGGTTTGGTTCATGGGGCATTGAACCCATTGTAAAGTCTGAAAACTGCAAACTTAAATTAAAACCCAATTGAACTCTATGGGAGAGGAATCTTGAAAATCAATTCTGAGCATTTTCAATTCTAATAGGCAAGGATTTGTGAAACAAAGCACATAGGCAGCTGGGTATTGGCATGAGGGACATGTACCAATGCAAAAAAAAAAAAAACATACAGTTGGTAGAAGGTCCTGCTTTTAATGTGATGTGGGAAAGCACAAATCCTTTGCATCACATGCTTAGATGCTGTATGTGGTTAACAGTACCATTGTCATGGACAGCGCCAGTGACTCCATATTCTGAAAACACTTGTTTTGCATGTGAATTTTTTTTTAAAATTTTACTTTATTGGTTGACTTAAATACAGCAGCATCACCACACTCTAGTAGTTTTGGACACAACAGCTTATTTTTTTTACTTTTTAATGGGGGAAATAGAGTTGAATTGACTGGTGGAAGTAACCGCCACAACAGATCTAAAAGCTGTAGGAAAGTGTACTTTTAAAACATAAAGCTAAAGCCTTCTAATTTGTACAAGTTGGCCGATGGCACAACAGTTTATCAGTTTAGGTTAAAGATTTTTTCACAGTACCCCACTGAATTGTGGGTTAAGTTTAGTAAAAATGTCAAAGCAGAATGCACAAACATAATTCCAAGTCACAACACCACATTCCCTGTATCCCAGTTATTCCTCAAAAATCAAAATACAGACTTCAGGCATGTGTTTAATAGAAATTGACTAGCACTAGGACAGTATATGAGCACTTGAATAGGTGCATTATTATGTGGCCTGCTAATGTGCCATTTTCCTCCTCCTCCTCAAATGTTCATATTAGCACTCTGAAAGGTGTGATGGATTTTAGTAATGGATGTAGCAGGTTGCGGCCCTTAAGCATGCTTGTAGAGATTGCAGCTTAACAGGAATAGTACCATAGTGTGATACACAGTCAAAAAGCAATATGGGAAACAGGTACAGGAAAAAGGTCTGGGCAGGAGGTGAACAAGCATAGGCAGATACAAGGTGAAGTTACTAAATGGAGAAACAAGAATGCAGGAAATGACATGGACTGGCACTAAGAAATAAACCCAGTAAATAAAATCAGTAAGGCAACAGATTTTGGTCTGGAAAGCTGGACGAGGACTTATCGTGTAGGTGCTGTATAAACTAGCAGGTGAGTTCTTACTATGGCTATAGCTTCCAGTCCTTGAAATAAGTTACAGTAGCAAGGAAGAAGAGACAACAAGCTAATAGAACCACAAGTAGGATATCTGCTTTACTGCTGAAAGGCAAGCAGGACACAAACCTGAGCTTTGATGCTGGTTTTAGCCAAATGTCGAGCCATTTCCCATCTTGACTATTTTTTGTTTTTAATTCTCTTTATACTACTGTTTTGAATGCTTAAAATATTAACTTAAATACATAGTTATGTGATGCTTGGGCTCCAAAGAAAATGAAAAAGCTTTTGTGATGACTAGACTCCAACCAGCATTTAACGGTGCACATTAGAGGGCCAGGAGAGTGGTGGGAAATACCAGGTGAAGTGGATGCAGCTCCTCTCAGATTAGGTTTTGAGATCCTAATGATCATATATAAAACAAACACAAGAGGGCGCCTCCATCTAGGTATAGTGATTTATTAAAAAGAATAAAAGACAATACAGATGCACTCACTAGTTAAAAGTGGATCAAGGCTTGTCATTAACCCATTTAGACCTCCATAGGATCATCGTGAGGCTGCAGAGCTCTGCAGGCAAGTGGCTGGCTGAAGCATAGTTCTTGGTGAAAGTACAGTTGTCAGGCTATAGGCTGGAACAGGCTATAGGCTGGCTACAGCTGCTTCTGGGTGTAGCAAGATGGCTACGGTTACAAACATCACCTCTCTCTGTTGGGTGATGTGATGTTTGGGCTTCTGAGTCTTCTGTTGTCTTTCCAGAAAGATATCCATGCAGGATATTGCTAATAAAACAGATATATATGTCACGCAATTTGGATGAAGTAAGAAGAGTCATATCCACCCAGCTTAAAGTAAGACTGTGTGATGGCTATACACATTTACATATTTACATACCCATATATCCTTAAGAAGTCAATAAGCTTTAGAATAAGCTCTGCTTAACTAACCTATGCTTAGTTGAAAAAAACATCCTCCAGATAAAAGGAAAAATTGCCCATTAAGACTCCTGAAATGTATGACATAATTTTGGACTAGGCCAAAAACCAGGAAGCAACTAAAGAAATGTAAAAACAAAGTTTAAAACAAGTAAAGTATATTATATCTTCTTTATATATTTACTAATGCTAACAGCATAAGGAGGAAAAATAGTTAATGTTGATTGAGTTAAGTTAAGTTCTGCTTTAATTCATGAAGTCATTCAAGTTGGTTTTCAACACTTTTCTCTCTCCCCCTATTTCAGTGCATCTGCTCAGTGCTAACATTAAAAATTAAAAGGATGGCAGGCTGCCAACTCACTGCAGGCATAGGGAAGCTGAGCTACTGAGTAAAATGAATAGGTTATGGCTGCAAATTGTGAGGATGAGTTACACCACAGTACTTGCAGGTACAGGGATCAGTAGGGGCTTGTTTTAAAGGTATACTTCGTAGAAAAAAAAAATCCTTGTTACAAAAACATAAATATTTGAATGGCCATCTGCTCTGAGTAACTCAGATTTGGTTGGATATTTTCCAAGTCAAGCTTACTTATAACTGATTTAAATAACTGTGTACACCACTTTTCAGTTAAAGTGGATGTAAACCCCTATTCATGAAATTTGAGCTGGGCACGTATATCTGCAGTGTTTTTTTTTTCTCTCTTCAAAGCCCTATGTTCCATAGCTGTCTCCTGCTCCATTCTTCTGTTATCAGCATGATAACTCCTGACAAGTTCTTCGTCACATATGATGAAAACAGCCGAAGATTTGTGTTGGGAAGGATGCTATAAATAGATTAGCAGGGTGCTGAACGATTCAACAAACAGAACTGAAAGTTCTCTACCTATGAGGAGAGGGGGGGTGTGCCTTTCCTCCAATCAGCTTGACTGTATGCCCAGGCTTCACTGCAGTGTTGAACAGGAAGAGAAAATCTCCTAACATGATCTGAACTTTCTAAACAGTATATAAAGATAAGGACAGCAGATATACATGTAAAACGTATGTAGGGAGATTATCATCTGTGGCTGCTCACTTCACTGTGTATATGTGAGGGTTTACTTCCACTTTAACGGTTATTCTTTTATGGCATTTTTTGTCCTATAAAAAATTCTTCTTCACCAGGCAAATTTTTTAGATTTCCTTTTTTCAGGTCAACATTTGCTGTGTTCCAATGTTTCCAATGATAGACATTCTCTTATTGAAATAAGTTAAATTGAAATAGCTACATAGTTGATTATGTTGAATTGATCTGTGAGTTTATTCATGCAAAAAAAAGGGAGAGATTCAGAACCTTAACCACTTCCCGCCCGCCCTATGGCGGATTGACGTCCGGGAAGTGGTTCTGTTATCCTGACTGGGCGTCATATGATGTCCAGCAGGATAACATGCCGCAGCGCGCCCCTGGGGGCGCGCATCGCGGCGATCGGTGGATCGGTGTGTCAGTCTGACACACCGCTACACCGATCTTGGTAAAGAGCCTCCATGTCCAATCATGGCTGATCACGCTGTCAATAGGAAGAGCCGTTGATCGGCTCTTCCTCACTCGCGTCTGACAGACACGAGTAGAGGAGAGCCGATCGGCGGCGCTCCTGGCAGGGGGTCTACGCTGATTGTTTATCAGTGCAGCCCCCCGCAGATCACCACACTGGACCACCAGGGATCACCACTAGGACCACCAGGGAAGGGGCAACATGTGGATGGCCAGGTATGTACCCCATGGCCATCCACATGTGCCCAGTGTGCCAAATCTGTGCCAATCAGCGCCCATAAATGGGCACTGATTGGCACCATTATGTTGCAGTGATGCCCAGCAATGCCACCCTTAGGGGCATCACTGCAAACAAGCAGTTTCATCAGTGCCACCCATCAGTGTCCATTTGTGCCACCTGTCAGTGCCCATCCGTGCCCATCAGTGCCCATCTATCAGTGCCCATCCATGCCCATCTGTGCCAACTATCAGTGCCACCCATAAGTAACCATAAATGCCACCTACGAGTGCCCATCAATGCCACCTATGAGTGCCCATCAGTGCCGCCTATAAGTGCCCATCCGTGCCACCTATGAGTGCCCATCAGTGCCGCATACCAGTGCCACCTATCAGTGCCCATCAGTGCCACCTATCAGTGCCCATCAGTGCCGCCTATCAATGCCCATCATCAGTGCCCGTCAGTGCCACCTCATCAGTGCCACCTCATTGGTGCCACCTTATCGGTGCCCATCAGTGCCGCCGTATCAGTGGCCGTCAGTGCAGCCATATCTGTGCCCGTCATTGAAGAAGAAAACATACTTATTTACAAAAAGTTTTAACAGAAACAAAGAAAAACTTTTTTTTTTTCAAAATTTTCGGTCTTTTTTTATTTGTTGCGCAAAAAATAAAAACCGCAGAGGTGATGAAATACCACCAAAAGAAAGCTCTATTTGTGGGAACAAAATGATAAAAAATTTGTTTTGGTACAGTGTAGCATGACCGCGCAATTGTCATTCAAATTGCGACAGCGCTGAAAGCTGAAAATTGGCCTGGGCGGGAAGGTGTCTAAGTGCCTGGTATTGAAGTGGTTAAAAATGCAGTTGTTTCACTGAGAAAGAGGAAGAAAAAACCCTCATAAAGCAGGCACTCATTTGCTTTAGTTTTTAAAGCTCTTGCTGTAAGTAACCATTTTCTATGTGAAAATTAAATCTTTCTTTCACACACATAAAAGTACTCTTATGCCCATTGAGAACTGTGAGAACAAAAAGGTTGTATGTTTTTTAAGGACAGTAAAAATAATTACTAATAATACCGGCTTTTCCTCTGTCTTTAGTTTACGTCTGCAAAAGCTTATTCTAGCTCAGTATTTTTGTTTGGTCTTTTTTTTTACCAGGAGTATGGCATTTTTGCTTGAAAATGTGGTCTATTTGTCCTGTTTTTCCATTTTGCAAGGAAGCCATTAAATTCTTAATAAATGTGGTGTAATGCAAATGATGAGCATTTTTTGCCTAAAATAATAATGACCTATTTGTCCATTTTTTTCCATTATGCGAGGAAGGCAATCAATGCTTAATGAACAATATTTGGTTACATTATTATGTAACCAAATGTATTAAAATTCTACTTAAAGCGGAGCTCCCGGTTACCTGTCCAGGGAGCCCGCAATGTCCTCACCCAAAGCCAACCTGTCCTTCGACTCCCGTGTGCAAGCACCGGCACCTTAAGTAAGGGAATCAGGAAGTGAAGCCTTGCGGCTTCACAGCCTGTTTCCCTACTGCGCATGCGCAAGTCGTGCTGCAGGTTCTGACTGGTCCCTGCTGTATTCTGGGACCTATGTGTCTCCTAGAAGACAGTGGGAGGAACGGAGGAGGGCTGGATATGGCGTAGATTGCCACAGATACTGCGGCGATCTTTCGCCAGAAGTGGGAGCAAATACCTGGATTACACAGATATCTGCTCCCCCCTGGAAGGTACCAAATGTGACACCAGAGGGGGGAGGAATCCGGACAGTGGAAGTTCCATTTCTGGGTGGAACTCCGCTTTAATCTCACTGGTAAGTCTAAAAACATCTACAGCCCAGTTTAAAGTATCACTGTAAAATGAGAATAACACTTGGCACCAGCTTATCACCTGAATATTTTATAAAGAACAATTTCATCTTAAAAACAACTATTGAAAGAGAACTATTTTAAGTTGACTTTATGTAAAATCTAACAGCAAAGCTGTAATTTTGTTGGATAAGTTTTAAGCCACATTTTGCTATACCTTGTGATTTTATGTTTCTTGAAACTTGGAAGCATTAAAATGACTTTAAAATTATTATTTCCAACACACCATATGACCCATTTTGCCCTGTGGTGGGCTTTCTGAAGGCATAAGCAAACTACAGAGCACGAGTATTGTTTTGATTTCTAGGCATATTCTATATGCGCCAGAGCTGATGGCACTGTACATGAAAGTCCCTTTTGAAACACTAGGGATTTAAGTGCTATAACTCTGCTGCAGTTCCAAAGAGCACATATCTTTGGTTACACACAAAGGTCAGTGAGACATAAAAGTGAATATCATACTTTTTATAAGCAAAATACCTTATCCAGTGAAATTTAACAGCAAATTGCTGGGCTTAGACCTATGTAGTGAGCAGATCACTCAAAGCCTTTGCATTATTGACAATGTTTTTGCCGAGAAAAGTGTTCTTGTAAGTAGTTCTTTTTGAAGGCTTCATAATAGTTAGAAACAACTAGAGATACGATGCATTCTCCTATTGTGTCAGTATACATATGTAAAAAGAATGCAATGGATAGCGAATCTATCCAAGGAGAATTAGTCTTGGCTGGTTTCTGCAGCTTGAATCCCCATACAGTTTAATATAAATTTCATAATCCTGCTCAGCCGCTGTGTACTTCCCAGCCTTTGGTGTATTAGGAGCATCACGTTCTCCAGAGCTTACATATTTAATCAACAAAGAAACATTCCCTAAATGCCTGCTCCTCAGTCTGCTCTTCAAAGTTGGATAAGTCTCATATCCCCAGATATTTACATGTCTATTCCCCTTAGCCTATACTATATGAGTGTTCTCCATTCCACACTGAGCTGCTCGAAGTCTAACCAGCTGGAGTGTGTCTGTTCCGAACATACCAACTAAATAAAATGTTTTTTCTATATCCTTCCAGTTTAAAATATATACTAATACTACTCTCATGTATGATATAACTGGTAACTGATAACCGGATCCCTCAAATGTACCTCAAACAAATTATGGCATTCTTTTTTGCAGATTTTAAATGTTACCTGCACAAATTGCCTTTTTCCTACAGGAGGCAATTAGTCAATGGGATGAACTAAGCATTCTTGAGCAATACTCTATGGAGTTCTGTTACTTCCAACAAAAACCTTAAGTTTTCTTTTACGTTTGGAAAGCATGGGAAAAGCTTAGACCTCTCTCAGATTGTATTGATGTCTGTGGCTCTTCTGAGAAGAGTTCCCTTTAATTCATATGCAAGTGACAAAGTTTTCATTAGGGCAGGAAGTGAGGGGAAATCTCCAACAGAGTTATAGAGTAATAAAAACCTAACTGATATTTTAACCCTTCCCCACCCTGTCAAAAACTGCAAAACATTTTGTGCTGGAGTTTTGCTTTAAGGGTTTTTGTGCTTCAGTAAAATCACATCCTCTTGTATTGTACCATAGTGTGCTAAGCCTGAAGACTGGCAACAAGTATGCATAAAGAAATAAGTCAGAGAAAAGTCAGAAGTCCTGCATACTTCTTCCAGGTTAGTGAATCAAATGATAACAGCTTTCATTTAAAGCTGACCATCAGGTAGATACTGTATAATAGGCATAATAGGTAAATAGGTAATGGGTATAATAGGTACATATTATTGCATCTTTGTATTTATAATACAGTACATCAATAAATGTATTGTTTTAAATGCAAGCATTGTAAGTACTTTCTTACCCCTACCCCTTTTGTAACCCTTTCTTTCTTTCCTTCTCTCTTTGCAATTAATGCAGCTTTTTTTGGTCTTTAATCTGTGAAGCCTGTTTATAAAAGATTAAAGTGATACCTTTTTAAAAGAAATTCATAATGATGGTTGTATCTATTTGGACAGATTCTTGAGGAAATGTTTGAGTCATTTTAATTCATAGCCAATAGGTATTTTGGTATTAATTTCAAATAATTTTCCTTTTCATCATAGACAGGACGCAATGCGAAACCAAAACTTTTACAACATGGAGCCTTCACTCAAGCTGTACCAATCAAGGAGAAGAAATTCCACAGGCACGTGAGGTAGGGGCAAACTTCATAAACATGTACTTCAAGAATTTTTCAATTTTATTACATTTTATTAAAGGACCACCTATTGTTAAATAAACATCAGCTAGTAGCACTGTCTGCTGCTGTTTCAGTGGAATTCCATGTACTGTTTTTTTTAGCAGTTGCCTAGCCCCTACTTGGCATACTCCTTTGAGCTTCAAATCAAGATCAGTCAAACACTCTGGCATTCTTATGGCACAATGCATGTGCCTCAGTGGCCAGTTGCATGCATTGTACTGCAGGATGCCAGGAATATTCAAGCTCGAATTGGAGTCTACTTTGTTTGTGAGCAATGTTTAAGGAAAGTTTGACAAAGTATTTGAAAAGTTTTCAAAAGCTTTGGGCAGCTTTTTTGAAGCTTCTAGAGCAAACTTTACAGGTATTCAGTATTAAGTATTCAGACCCCCTTACATTTTTCACTAAAGGTTTTCGGCCAGGATATCCCTGTACTTGGCCGCATTCATCTTTACCTCAATTACAACCAGTCGTCCTGTCCCGTCAGCTGAAAAACACCCCCACAGCATGATGCTGCCACCACCATGCTTCACTGTTGGGACTGTATTGGACAGGTGATGAGCAGTGCCTGGTTTTCTCCACACATACCGCTTAGAATTCAGGCCAAAAAGTTCTATCTTGGGCTCATCAGACCAAAGAATCTTATTTCTCACCATCTTGGAGTCCTTCAGGTGTTTTTTAGCAAACTCCATGCAGGCTTTCATGTGTCTTGCACTGAGGAGAGGCTTCCATCGGGCCACTCTGACATAAAGCACTGGTTGGTGGAGGGCTGCAGTGATGGTTGACTTTCTACAACTTTCTCCCATCTCCCGACTGCATCCCTGGAGTTCAGCCACAGTGATCTTTGGGTTCTTCTTTACCTCTCTCACCAAGGCTCTTCTCCCCTGATAGCTCAGTTTGGCCAGACGGCCAGCTCTAGGAAGGGTTCTGGTCGTCCCAAACGTCTTCCATTTAAGGATTATGGAGGCCACTGTGCTCTTAGGAACAAATGATTAATGGGTTGTGTGGCGCTACCTGATAGCTGAGGGCACATAGATGTATATGGGGGGAATAGGAGGACTGCACCATGGTTGTGCAGACTGCACCGGTACACAGCTCCTAATACCCCAACCTGAAATAGTATGTCAGTGCCTCATATAGAAGTAATCCTATGGGGTAAGTGAATATAGGTGTGTGAAAAGAGAATACACCCTAGAAATTGTGTAAGTGAACTACCATGCAGAGTGGCCCCTGGTATGATAGCTACAAAGTACAACCCAGAGGTACCTAATATATGTATATATGCAAACCTGTGGAATAATTCTGTGGCATGTAAGTCCTAGCAACTACATAATAAAAGTGCATGAAAAGTGATACCTACAATTCAACAAATATGAGTGAGTATCTAGTGATACTGCATCCAGCATCCAAAAAAATAGTATAACGAAAAAAGTGATAAAGGTGAATCATAGCTATCATACCAGAGGCCACTCTGCATGGTAGTTCACTTACACAATTTTATGGGTGTATTCTCTTTTCACACACCTATATTCACTTACCCCATAGGATTACCTCTATACGAGTCCACGGGACCCGCAACCCGACGAGATCGTGCGTACAGCGGCAAATTCAAAGTAACGTACGGGTACGTTACTTTGCGCAGCCGTGCCATTCTGCCGACGTATAAGTACAGGAGCCGGTCGGGAACTGGTTAAAAACAAATTTTTTCTGGTAGAAATGTTTATATTTAAGCTCAAGGCCTGTGCCATATGCATGTGGTAATTAGGGTGTTGTCAAGTTTTTTTTCTTTCTTTCTGTTAAAAAATGTACTTCTGG
Source organism: Lithobates clamitans (assembly GCA_037952925.1). NCBI lineage: Eukaryota > Metazoa > Chordata > Amphibia > Anura > Ranidae > Lithobates > Lithobates clamitans. The sequence goes on from JBBGZY010000656.1 coordinate 3,616,807, forward strand.
GGCCCTGTGATTTTTAGTCACACCCATGTATATATCTAACTACTGTATATAAGTTTATTATTAATACATTTTAGCAGCATATGTAACTGCTGTTATACAGTACAGGGTCTGGCATATGAAGTTGGATGTTTACCAAAGAAATTTTATTTTTAGGTCTTGCTGTAGTCAAAATTTCCTGCAAAATTAGTTTTTTTTTGTTCGTAGCCCTGGCTACGACAAAGTATTTAATGTCTTAAGCTGGTGTAGGGTTTCGGAACAGTGGTTTAGGTTTGGCAAGGTTTCCCTTCTTCTAGGTAACATAAACACAATAATTATGTCTGCAATTTTAAGAAGACAGGTAAAACATATATTAATGCATTACAATCAAGACTTATTGTCTTTAGGCCTGTAGTACTTATAGCCTTTCTAATGGAATGTTAAAAACAAAAGCTTAAGGATTTGAATGTGTGTCACAATAAAAGGCGCCATGTTTTTTAACATTGAATGATATTTTATTTCCTAATTATTGCAGGTTAAAGAGTAAAGAGTATAAAGAGTCTTAGGTAAAAAAATATAGAAACCAAACTGGTATACCTCAGGTCACATGAAATGTTTCAAATCTCAGTTTTTCATATAATATAGTACCTTTGGTATTACTATAATCATCATCCCACTGTCTCTGTGACTGTCTCCCACTGTCTCTGTGACTGTCAAAACACCTGTCCTCATTGGTATTTTTTGCACCAAAGCTGTCTGGCACTGTATGGTTTAGTTCATTATATTTCTCCATAGAGCACTACAAGGTGAAAGTAAAGCATTCTAACCACCACCAAACAAAGCACACAAATTACAAGAGAGGACCAATGAAAGTGTGGGATAAGAATATGGAGTGATAATGACAGCAGCCATTAAACATGGTTATTATGTAAGGTGACTAAGTTATCAGTGTATATATTCTATGTTTGATCTCAACATTCATTTGAACTGGGAAAAGCACTTGGGTGCAGGGCCAGGACAAGGGGTGGGCAGGAAGGTTGGCTGCCCTGGGCAATGTGGTATCATGTGGGGTAGGGTGGTACCACAAACAGATTGGGGGAGGGAATTTGTGTTTGGAAGGGAGAATTAGGGAGAGGGTGGTAGGGGGTAGGAATTGTTCTAGATGGGGAAATTTGGGTAGGTGTACTAAGAGCGGTGATTTGGGGGGATTTGTGTTGGAAGGGGGGTGGGTGAAGAGGATTTGTGTTAGGAGGGGGGATTTGGGGGGGTGTACTAGAAAAGGTAATATGGTAGGGAGCGGGGATTTGTGCTAAGATCTGAATTTTTTTGGGGGGGGGCGGGATTTATGCTAGTAGGGACGATTGGGGGGTATTTGTGCTAGGGGGAGGGGATTTTGAATGGTGGGAGGTTTTGTGCTCAGAGGGGAAATTTGAGGGATAGAGTATTTGTCCTACAGTAGGTGGGGGAAGTTTTTTTTGGGAGGGGGTTTGTGCTGAGAGCATATGGGGAGAGAGGATTTGAGCTTGGGGGTGGAGGTGGGGCAAAGATTTGTGTACTGGGAGGAAGGGGGGATTTATGCTTAGGTGGAGCATGCAGATTAGTGCTCAATTTTTTTGGGGGGGGGATTTTTGCTGACACATAATCATACATCTTGGGGGGCAAAATTTGGCATGTTCGCCCTGGGCTCCAGAAGTCCATGTCCCAGCACTGCTTGGTTGAGTAGTGAAACATCTTTGACATTGCAAAACAAGTCCACTTAAATGTGACAAGTAAACTATGTGGACTTTCTGAGTTAAGAACAATCAGCTTTAGTTTATCTGAGCCTACCTAGTAGATGAAATTGGAGTGTCAGAGTGTCATACGGTGCATAAAGTTTGACATAGAAGCATAATAGATTGAGAGGCAGAAAATGACAATGCGGTCCATCAAGTCTGTCTTTTTCTGATTTAACTTTTTTATTATTTTATCTTTTTAACCTTGTTTGAATGTAGATCTATGTCTACCCCATACATGTTTAAATTCATTTAGTACCGGTTCACACAGGGGCGGCTTCAAAGTCGCCTGACTCTGAAGCCACCCCGTACAGCGCGACTTCAGCGCGGCTTGCAAAACGACTTCTGTATAGAAGTCAATGCAAGCCGCGCTGAAGTTGTCCCAAAGTAGTACAGGAACCTTTTTCAAAGTTGGAGCGACTTGAGTCGCTCCTATTAGAACGGTTCCATTGTACAGAATGGAGCGCGACTTGTCAGGCAGCTAAGTCGCCTGACAGGTTGCCCCTGTGTGAACCGGGTCTTACTGTTGAAGTCAAAGTTAAAAAATAAATAAATAAACCACAAATGTTAAAAGACAGACTCAGTGTACCACTGCAGCTTATTATACATTTTACATATCTGACTGTACAATTAGTTCACCAAAACTATGTAATATGAGGACCTGCCTAAACAACCCACATAATCTGTATTTAGTCAGGTAGGACCCTGCACTACATAGTTCTTGGTAGCTCAAAAAGAGGTTGCATGTGTGTGGTGAGCTTAAAGGGTAACTCAAATTTAATAAAAAAAAAAATAAAAAAGCAGATATAAAAAATGCATATACAATTGCTACACAAACCATATTGTAATTTTACTTTATTAAACATGACATGTCTTTTTCAATCTTCAGCCACTGTAATTTAAAAAATTGTAAAATCCAATGCAATATGGCAACCTGTAGGCCTTCTGTAGACAGCTGGTGTACATAACTTCCCCAGAAATGCTACTTCCTGCTTGTGTGATTGGCTTGCTGATTTTCCCAAAAGCCTGCATTAACATACATGTCAATTTAAGCATTCTCTGCAATAGAAATTATATTTTTTAAATTATATTGAGATACTCTCTAAGGGTTAATTACTTCTAAAGGGGTACAGACACTGCAATTTCCTCACTAGAAGAATGCAAGTGCATCAGCTGATTAGATTGAACACAGAAACTCCCATTCAGGAACCAGATATCCTAGGACATAGTATAAGAAGCCACTTTTTCTTACGAACAGAAACACTTTTGTGCTTGCACATGATTGGATGATGAAAGTCAGCAGAGTGTCTGCTCATTTAATAGGCTCTGTAGCAACTGCACTTTGAAAAGCGCACAGTCTATTTGTTTAGTAAATCAACCGCTACCTGTATATGATCAGGAATTTGTAAGCAGCAACTACCAGACTGACCGAGTGACCTCTGTTCCTCTGATTGTCCCAGCAATGGCAGCTCCCATATTTGTGTTTTGACATGTTCTTTTTAAGCTTTGTTGTCCTTCTTTCTGGTTATAAGTTCAGTAACTGATTTTACGTGTTGCCTATAGTTGCTCTGTACCACAATATACAGTTGTGTAAACCAGTTGAAGCACGCAATAGTCTAAATGACATTACACTGTGACCTGACAACTGTATATTCACACTAGCTAAAGCTATTTGACAAAAAAATGTGATAAACAGACTAATGTGAATTTTATGAGAACTCTTGTCATAATGTGAAAACTGTTTTTACAAGGACAGTGTTTCTCTAATCATTTCCTGTGAAGACCTGAAAAAATAAAAAGGTGACCTATGGCCTTATGAACGTTCAAGCTGTGCCTTATTATGCGTTTGTGTTGATGGCTATTCACCACAGGGTGAACAGAGCTAAACCAGCATTGCATATTGTTAAAATCCAAGGATAACACACTGGCAATGTGTGTGAAGCATTCACAATAAAAAAGCAAAGACCGATGGTCACTTGCATAAACTGCCAAAACATTCTTCATACGCTTCAATAAATCCTACATGTAGTTGTGTAAATGACTAAACTCAAAGAGCAACTTGACCCTCTGTAGATCTACCCTCTATACGTTCTGAACATCTTAGTTTCTTCTAAAAATTCTCTTAAGTTGAACATTAAAATTTTTCGCTTTGGATAAAGTACGGAAGTTGTCTATATTTCTGCTAGGGAGTTAGGATTTCACTATTTTTATGATGGCTGTTGTCACTGGAACTGCAACTTTGAGTTGTCAAATAGATTTGGAATATAAGGAAGTGAAGGAAAACAATTCCCCAAAGAGACACAAAAAATATTTGTAAGTGTAATTCTACTTGGGAATGTAAAACCCCCTGCCAAGTTTTTTAGTGTCCCACGGGATAAATTTCAGGCCGTACAGATACAACTTAAAGTAAAAAGCAAAATCTCTCCACAGTAATGGTAAATATCCCCTTAGACAATTGTCAATAGAATACTGTAAGATTTACTAAAACTGGAGCACTCAGAATCTGTTGCAGTTGTGCATGGTAGCCAATCAGATTCTAAAGAGGAAAGGATCGCCGCTACTCCCTCCCAGTCCAGATGAATAAACGATGAAGAGCAGCCTCAGCCTACATGTCTCCACCAAACCACACATGCCTCGGTGGGTGGAGTGATAAGCTAGAGGGTATGCTGAGGCTGCTCTTTCACCTCTACTTTGCGCAGTGTTAGAAGCACTCAGAGGGGTGAATCACCTCAGTATCACAAAAACAGTAGAATAATATTATTTGCACTCAATGATGCTTAAAAATGGATGTATGTTTCAGTGATCAATCCAATCTTTTGGAATCATACTCACCTAGATGGATGCAGCACCTGTCCCCCACTGCCTGCTGGCTCTAAGACTGAGAACCGAGCGATTAAACACAGCCAATGACCAGAGAGCAGATGGCTGTCAGTGACCAGCTCTCTGCTCTGACCCCCCACACTCACTGGAGCACTGGGCTGTGAAGGGGTAGAGCGGCCGGCTTAGGCTCTCAGCTGCTCGCTGAGAGCACAAGTGGCTCTGTGACATCAGCTGACAGCTGGCTTTAGCCCACTGTCTGCTCAAATAAGTCACAGGAGTGCAGAATGAATGGCACTCCTGTGATCCACTGGAGAAGTACAGCCAAATAAGCTTGACATGTGTTATGACTTACTGGATTACCACACCTTTTGCTTGGTTGCTTTTCTATAGAGATGTTGAGATCTCAGACAAAATTTTGAAAATGGGGTGGTATGTTTTTATATTCTAACAGTAGATATTATCAATGCTGGATGTTTTCTTAATGTGACATGTATGTTCACCAGCATTTAACGACTTGCTTAAAAAAACTTTAATACCACATTTACAAATTAATCTCACTGTTAAGACGAATGTATAAGATTAGCGAAATTGAGAGTTTTCTTTTCTCCAAATTTTTCTGTAAACAAAGCAGAAGATTTTGGAGAAATCTGGCCATTTTGGCGAAATGTCCATGACTTTAGGTGCCATCTAAGGGAGCAATAGTCTTTAAATGTCTCCCTAGGGTAACTGGCTGGATCACCACTAGTTCCCAGTCTTTCTGAATATTGGTATAAACAAATTATTCTCAGTGCTGGTTCTGGTTTACTTATGCCATTGAAATACCGGGGGAGATTTACTAAAACTGAAGCACTCAAAATCTGATGCAGATGTGCATTGTAACCAATTAGCTTCAAACTTCAGCTTTTTCAATTAAGCTTTGGCAATAAAATCTGGAAGCTGATTGGTTTCTATTCTGACGCTGTACCAGATTTTGCATGCTCCAGTTTTAGTAAATCTTTACCACTGTATACCACTGTATACCATAAGAGAGCTGTTGTTCTTGCCAAAATATATGTATTTCTGTCCAGAACTGAAATTTACACAGCTCTGCCCCACAGCACTGGTCTGTCTAGATCTAGAAGAGTCCTGATCTTTCATTGTTGCAGTTTTAGATACAGGTCTCCCCACCCTCTGAATGGCCTGTGAAAAAAAGAATTGACACACTGATGAGCTCTCTCTCACTTTGTTCTCTTCTCCTATCATCTTCCAGCACACCTGATTGATTCCTTGTGATACTTCTTCCTCACCATCAATGAATGTTGCTGTACAGACTATAAAGTACACTGCAAGAGGTGCATGCCCATGAAATTCATGTGCTTGCACAGCTTGCGTTAAAAAATATGTCTAAAGCCAAACATCAGTATATTAGCAAACCCTCTTATATTCCTTAAACTTACCACTTGGTATGAAAAATAAAAACTATCCAAATGCCCATTTTATGAAATACTAATGTGGATGAAGTAGAATGACCTCATTCAGGCACCATCCCTATAAAGAATACACAGAGGCAAATTATTAACTCCTGAAGACAAAAGCAAATGGCAAAAATCGACATCTTTATTACAAAGATCAGTGAAAACATAGAAACGTCTAAAAACATTATGCATAGATCCACGGTGCAAACATGACTTCCTCCAACACAAACCCCTCCAGAAAAGAAAATAGGGAGGGGAAACCACCTATTTTTCTACAATTACTACCTTACAAAATATACAAAATAAATCACATAATACCAAAAATAAAACATACACAATAGATAAACCCAGAAATCACCTAGATTGCCATAGATAAGGGGGAAAGATCTAACTAGCCTATACCGTGTTATTTAAGAAAACATGAGCTTTTAAAAACAGTCAAATAAGCTCTGTAAGTCTATAAAAAACATTTATTACCACATAAGAAAACGAGAGGGGGAGCAGACACAGAGCAGAGGGACTTGACCCTAGTATGGTAGGTGCTATGATTTATTTATAAAAAGGGGAATAGCTTATTTTTTCATTAAGCCCTGTTTTCTTGCAAGCATTTAAAATATAAATCCAATGACATTCTCTCTGTAGAATCATTTTATCAAAATCTCCACCAGGGGGATGGGGGTGAATTCACTTTAAGGTCATCATAGAGGACAAGGGGGCATTTTTTATGGCTAGAGAAAAAGAGATTTAATCTCCAGATATGAAAAGGCTTCTTCACAGTAAGAGCTGTGAAAATGTGGACTAGACTCCCTCAAGAGCTGGTTCTATACAGAAGATTGCTTTAAAAAAGGCGTGAATTATTTCCTAAATGTAAATAATATAACTGGATACTGATATTTATAAATAAAATTGATCCAGGAAATATCCATTTGCCTCTTGGGGAATCAGAAATTCATTTCTTCCCCTGCTGGAGCAAATTTCATCATGCTTTGCTGGGTTTTTTTCCTTCCTCTGGATCAACTGTGGGTATAGGATTGTGTATTTAGGATTGTAAAAAAAAATGTTTTTCTTCCCTTTTATTGGTTGAACTAGATGGAGTTGTGAATTTTTTTCAACCAGACTAACTATGTTACTACTCTATGTAACTGTGATGCTGTCTGTTAAGTAATATGCATACTGATTCTCTATCAATGAATTTGCAAAAGTCCATTCTAAAGCCATGGTCACATGATGATCCTTTTCTCTTCACTTTACTTTCTGTGGGCCTTTTTTGGTGTGTCCAAAGAAGATGTGGACAGCTCCTATTGGTGGAGGTGACACTTGTAGCGGTTAGGTCCTCTCTTCAGAGGCAGGAGAACTTATAATGTTGGTAAGGGGACCAGTGCTCAAAACGACTACAAGCATGGAAATATGCCTAGTTCCCCAGGCAGGAAATTAGCTTGATTCATATCGGAAACTGTAACCTTGATTCATGACTCTGCAGGATGGCCTAGGAAGAGGTGTTAGGAATCAAAATTGAGGAGTAAGGTGAGTCATGAACAATGCACTATTTACATATCATTTCTTTCCTGGAGTTGGACATTAGTGATGTATTAATGATGACAGAGCAGCACTAAGTCTGTCTTTTCTAGGTGCCCGGAGTTCAGCTTTAACCTTACTAAAGCTTTTTTGATTGTGTAACTATCTAATTAGAGCATTACAAAACTTTGCATTGTAAAGGCTTTAAATGTTACACATACAGTGGTGCCAAATTCATTTGCGCCAGACTAATTTTTCTGGCACTTTAAAAGAGTTAGAAATACAGCTTTAATGCATTTTTGATAAGTATTTCTTTATTAGCACTTAAGCCCTACTGGAAGATTTTTTTTAGTTTAGTTTCTACTGATTAAATTTTTCTAAACGTGATTATTCATTTAATGCACTGTAATAAATGTCATAACTGTGGGGGACAGGTGTTAATATTGATCTACTGTTACAGTTCAGGTAACGTGTATAGGTTTGAGGTTTGTTGACTTGTTTAGACTGACACATAAAGACGTTAAAATACCTGAGAGAGTTAACCCATATCAATGGTTAGCAGGTCTCTACTGACATACTAGGATTCTTGGATGCCCAGTGTTTGGCAGTGAATGCCACCAAATTTTCATAAGAATAGTTTAGGGCAATTAACGAAGAAACCTGAGACTGTAGTAGAGGCTTGAGAAATTGCTGTCTAGATTTCCTTTAGGGTCCTGCATGATTGTATTGGTACGTTCACACAATCTTTTGTGTTAGAAACTAAATCCAAGTGTCTAGTGTACCATGAACTGAAAGTTTCTTTCAACACAAGCTGCAGTAGTGGCTTGGCTTTTCTCCAAGCTCATAAACTTGGTATGCGATCAAAAGGTTGTGACATAGCTCCAGAAGATTAATAATTCTCGCTTTAGAAGAAACAAACAAAGCCACAAGACAAATGGATATGCTTCTATTTTGTGGTATATGACCTGAGATGGCATAACCAAGCAGTTTAAAATCTGACTTTATTCCTATTACTTTACATAAATCTACATTTGCAATTAATTTTGCCATTCCTTCATATTTTAATTAGACCTTAATTAAAACGTATACTGTGAGAGAACGCTGACGATGTGCTCATTTCTCTTGGAATGTTGTGGGATAGTCTCCTTATTGATTTTATGAAAAAGAAAGGCAATACATACCTAATGAAACAATTCCTGTGCCACAGTAACAGTTTCCATAGAGATTATTTGTGCAGACTGGACAAAAGCCTTTGCTACAGTAGAGGAGAATTCTAAATTGGGTATTAATTTCATCCAAATTAATGCAACATTGCCAAGTCATATTGTTTAGCAAGTTCACATCTGTAAGTTAAGAAAATGAACCCAAAATAGAATCTCTGCTAAGTGGTAAGCTACAGAAATAAGAATACCTTTGGTTAAATTCACTTGGCAAATCAATTTTTATTTGAAAACAAGTCCTTACGAACTGCACCAAAGGCCCTGGGCTAGGTTTCAGTATGCAACTTATTTATTTTTAATACATAAATTGCACTTAGACTTTTGCCTTCCTCTTTAATCCAGATAATCTCCTATGTGAGCATTACCTGAATCTTTAATTTATCTTTATTAAAAATGTACGGTCTCGGAGCATTGAAGGTTAAAATGGTATATAAAAAGATCAAATGCACCTTCTAAGTGAAACTTCACATGTTTTAGATAAGCATCTGTGTGGCGTTAATACTTAGGACTAATTGAGCGTCATTAACTGTCAGTGTCATTTGGGAAATTTTAATTAGAAGAAACCACACTCCAGTTTATTTACTTTCACATTGTATGTTGTACAATACGTGTTTAAAGGCAAAACAAACGTCTCATTTATTTCCACTTGATATTCTCTACATTCACATTCCTCCACAATATTCAGCAAAATGTTCAGGACACGGACAAAAGAGAATTTCTCACCTCCAAAATGGATTAGATCAGCTGTTTCAGTTATTCCGAAGAGACAGGCAGTGACCAACTGACTTGCACATCGTTGAAAAAAATGATATCCAGTCCTGTGAGGATGCCATATGCTCTGTGCTTTGAGGCGAGCTGCCTACAGTACAGTGCAATTACAAACAGACTGGAGGCTACACTAAAATCTGATGAAAAAAACGCCAGCAGAGAACATTGTTTCAGGGCTTTCTTAATTACTAATGGAGACAAACAGCTAAATTTTAGTTATTTATCACAACTTAAGTTGGTTAAAATGCTAATTTCTGCATCCTCTCTCCTGGAAAGTGATACATGCATAGTTACAAAACAATTACATTTTGATATGGCTGGGATTTTTCCCGCTGGCCTATCACTCGTTAAGAATCTTTGAAATGGTTGCCATTGCTTTAAATAATATATCTATTAGCAGAAGAACATAAAATCCTGCTGCCTAAGATGTATCTGTTAAATTGTACTTTTATGCAGGTTTAGACATAATATCGCTTTCTACGTCCTTGTAGAATCAGTCATTACATTTTCACTGCTAAAATTACACAGAACACTTTTAAAATATAATATAAAATCAAAATAAAAGTGTTTTTTGATCTTATTAAGGGCATCGGCATTGTCCTATGGGTTTAAAGCCCAATTGTACTTTAAGTTTATATTAGCTCAGTGCATTTAGGTTCATCAAAATAAAAGGTATTCAAAGTAAAGTTCCTTTAGTTAAGAAAGCAGCCATGCCCTGAGTAAAAAAAGCTTGCTCCCTACCAAAATCCTGCATAAAAGGACACTAGATCTCTGTGCAGAAGCAGTTATCTCTTTGCAGTGTTCCAACACCTCCATGTTAAAGTGGAACTAAACCTTCCTATCCTTTTTCAGCCAAGGAAGCTGCCATCTTAGCCTCAGTTTGATCTGCAACCTCTGTGGTGCTGCACATATGATCAGTTATGACACCATTGAAATAGAAAGAGGGAAAACATGAAAACAGTTATGACACCAGTCATTGGATGGTTTGACAGATTGGTTGAGAACACAAGCAAATGTGACATATGGCATTCCGGATATCCTGTGAATGTAAAGTTAAATTGATGGATTTAGTTCCCCTTTAAGTCAGAGCGAAAGCTTTCAAACAGCAAGAAACATGTATCTTTTATTACGGAGCTATAGCCCTCATCCAGCAGGAGGCATTTTGGACTTCTACAGAGAGAACTCTGCTTCCAAACAAAGCAAAGGTTTTTCTCTGCAGCATGTTAATTGATGTCAAACTTTTCAATTTGGGGTGCTCCTGCTTTCTATAGAAAAAAAACTGTAAACCTACATTCACACAGCAGTTTAGCTGATTAGTTTGCTTTCAGTTTGTGTGCAGCCAAAACTCAACAGAATGGCCCACCCTGGATGGACACTGCCTGTGTCCAGGGTGATCAGAGGCTCTATTTACATATAACTGCTCAGATGAGTGGTTACATGGGAACAGCAATGATGGCGGCCATTGATTTGTATAGACAATATACAAATCTGACAGACACCGCTGACAGCTGCTGCTCTTTGCATACAGTAGGGTCGTTTTACTTAAGGCAAATAGAGTGTTAACTTTGCAAGGAAAGTTGCGCTGTGCAAAGGAATTTTTACTAGGACTTAGTGAATGAGATTCACCTCTGTTGACTTCCATCATCCAATCGTGCAAACAAAAATGCTTTACAAAGTGAACCCTCACCACATTCTCTAAGCACTGGGGAAAATTCCCTTACAAAGTGCAACTTCCCTTGCAAAGTGAACAGCCTATTCACTTTTAGTAAATCACACCCAGTGTATGCAGTGCTGAGTAAGTGTAGCCTAAGACTTTAAACAGTTTTTATCTTTATGTACCTGGAACGCTGTTAGCTATTTTATATTGAAAGTTCATTTGGGCTTTAAATCCTTCTTTTGTGGAAAGCTACAGAGGATAGAAATATAACTGCAGCTAGCAGAGCCTTGACACCTGAAAGCCCATTTCTCTTCCCTGAATGACAAAAAAATCAGTGCTCATAATGATGGTATATTGTGTGAGGCAGCTGGGTGTGCTAATAGTAGTACCTGCAGGAAGGGATGGGCCAAATGACCCCCCTGTTTGGTTAGCACCAGAACTTTCGAACATCGCAAAAGTTCGGAACCGAATAATGAACCCCATTGAAGCCTATGGGACCCGAATTTTAAAAATCAAAAGTGCCCATTTTGAAGGCTTATATGCAAATAATTGTAATCAATGAAAAAAAGTTAGTAAAAAACCTTAATTTTTAAATGAGCAGTGATTTATTGATGCTTAAAGTGAAAGCATAAAAAATCCTTTCAATATAGTGCCTGGGGGGTCTATATTAGAGATTTGCACAGACTTCCACAGAAAAGAAGTAACAGGTGCGGAAAAATTGGTCTTTAGGTGTCGGTGGTGCCTTCACACCGTAACCCTATGAGAGGTACTCTTGATGAAAACAAGAATTGGCCTTGCTGTCAAAAATGGCAATGATATGCACCTGTCAAACAGGTGTGAAAAAATTGGTCTTTGGGTGTCGGTGGCACCTTCACACCGTAACCCTATAGAGGTACTTTTGATGTAATCAAGAATTAGCTTTGCTATCATGCAATGATATGCACCTGTCAAACAGGCGTGGAAAAATTGGTCTTTGGGTGTTAATTGTGCTCATGAAACCTACACCAAAAACATTCTTCCAGATGAAATCAACACCCACAACACTAGGTAGTATAGAAGTCCTACAGAGATTCCACATCCCAAAAACACTTAATCAACGACTTTGGCATCAGCGGTTCATAGCTGCTGGTAATCTAGGACTGATTAATTTTAATAAATGTCAGACTGTCCACGGAGTCTGTGGAGAGGTGTGTTCTATCACCAGTAACAAAACCTCCAGCAGCACTAAATGCCTGTTCAGAAAGCATGAGAAAATAAATCACCACCCAGGAGAACTTGCTTTCAGGTGTGTATTAGTGAATCCTTCAGAGGAGAGGAGTCCCAGGTGCTGGCTAAATGCAAATTGAAGCAGGGTTTGAAACAGGAAAATCTGGATGCCGCACCGGATAAAGTTGAAAACATCTTCTTTATTGTAAAACTTGGATCATAAAAAACAGGACAATCAGGCGGGTGGTACAGACACAGCTGACGCGTTTCGCGCTCTAGTTCGAGCGCTTACTCATAGCTATGAGTAAGCGCTCGAACTAGAGCGCGAAACGCGTCAGCTGTGTCTGTACCACCCGCCTGATTGTCCTGTTTTTTATGATACAAGTTTTACAATAAAGAAGATGTTTTCAACTTTATCCGGTGTGCGGCATCCAGATTTTCCTGTTTCAAACCCTGTTCAGAAAGCATGCTGGATGCAAGGCAGCCCAGCAGCTCAATTGAATACTGGGAACGTTCTGGCCAGTGGTCTATTCTCATGACCCAGTAAGCCAGTGGATCGCCGACTGGAAAGCTACGCATCTCCCTTATTCCCTAGATAATCGTCCACCATGTGATTCAGACACTGCTGATGGGATGTGGAAGATGATAGCCCTGGGCGGTGAGGACTAAAAGAATTGCCTTTTTCGCCACTCCTCTCTTGACCAACATAAGCCTCAAAAAGATGTTACACACAATACTGTAACCTACCAGAGTCGGGAAAATTAGATAAACTCCTCTTTAAGGTATACTCAAGAGTTTTCATCTTCTGCACTTTCGGTGGGGACGAGATGAGTTCAGAGACGTTCCCCTTGTAACGGTGTTTAAGGAGGGTTGCCAACCAATAGTGATCCTTCTCCTTTACGCCACATATTCATAGTCCTTTTGCAGGCTTTGAAGCATGAGGGAGCCCTTGTACCGCAAATTTGTGGAGGCATGAGAAGCAAACTCCTCGGGGTCACTGAGAATTATAGTATCTGCCTCCTCTTATCCACATACTACTCCCAAGGGTTCTGGGGATGAAAAATCATTTCTTACTGATTCACGTATGTCTTCCTCTGCTTCAATCCATCCAAAACTGCCAGAATCCTCCTCCTTCTCCCTCTCCTCGTGTGTTCTGAGGTGTAGGAAAAATGATGTCTGCATAAAGTGAGCCTTGAGAGCAAAGGAAGTCCTCCTCTTTCTCCCACTGCTCTGCCTCGAGTGCCCTGTCCATAATGCCATGCAGAGTCTGCTCCAAGAGGAACACAACAGGGATTGTTTCACTGATGCATGAATTGTCACGGCTCACCATCCTTGTGGCCTCCTCAAATGGTGACATCCATTGGCATAGGAAAAAAAAAGCTGAACCGGCCTGAGCCTGTCGTTGTGCCATACTCACACAGGTACTCGTTGATAGGCCTATGCTGCATGTGCAGCTGCTGCAGCATTGCCAATGTTGAGATTCACCTGGTGGGCATGTCACAAGTCAGGTGATTTACGGGCAGGGGGAATTCCCACTGAACTTCTGCCAACCGACCACTGGCTGTGTATGACCTCCTGAAATGGCTACAGACTCTTCTGGCCTGCTTTAGCAGATCTTCCAACCCTGGGTACCTATACCCAACAAGTTGAGGACATGTGCCAGACATGGCACATGTGTCAACTTTCCCTGTCTAAAGGCGGACAGGAGGTTTGTGCCATTATCGCACAGCACCATTCCTGGCTCCAGCTGGTGTGATGTGAACCACCTCTGGGCCTGCCCCTGCAGTGCTGCAAGAATCTCTGCTCCTGTGTGGTTCCTGTCCCCTAGACACACCAGCTGAAGCACTGCATGGCACCTTTTAGCCTGACTCATTGAAAAGCCCCTTGAACGCTTAGGAGGTACCTGATGTTCATAGGACAATTCATCAGAGGAGGGCATGGAGAATAAGGAGAAGGAGTGGGTAGAGCTGACAAATTACACATCATCACCACTAGCTGTATAGAGATGTGGGGGCACAACAAGCTGCAGCACTGAGCTGAGGGAGGAGGAACAGATTTGTGCCCCTTTTTTGTGACTTTAAGGTGCTCTTGCCAACAGGCTGAGTGGTGGGAGGTTAAATGCCATGTCAAGCATGTGGTACCCAAATGGCTGGTGTTTTTGCCACGCTTGAGACAAATTGCAACAGTGACATCAGCTGCATATGTGCTAAAAAAGGCCCAGACAGCTGAGCTGTGGGAGGTGAGCCAGGAGTAGGGATGAGCTTCGTGTTCGAGTCGAACTGTTCGTTCGTTCGTCGAATTCCGAACGTTATGGGCCGTTCGCGCCAAATTCGTGTGGCGCGTCACGGCCCATAATTCACTGCGGCATCGCAGTGCATTGCTGGCTGATGATTGGCCAAGCATGCATTATGACCCGCATGTTTGGCCAATCACAGTGTCGTCGGTAGACGGAGCTGTAATTGGCCAAAGCCAGGGTGGCTTTGGCCAATTATGGCTCAGGGGGTTTAGAACATGCCCCACACTATATAAGGCCGCCTACACGGCGGCCCTGTGTAGTGTGTGTTCCGGCGTTGAGATACATAGATAGACAGAGAGACAGTGTCATTTCATTTGAGTTAGCTAGATTAGGCAGATTAGGCAGGACAATCAGTGAGTTAGCTGCACTTACAGTGTATTGTGTACATATATGCATCCCAGGTGTTGCATATATATATGTAAACACTGTATTCAGTTTAGCTAGATCCGTTCCTGTTATCTTCCTACTGATAGGCAGGCTTGTCTTGTTACAGTATTTATAGCTACCTGAAGAAAATTGCTGGTGTTCTTTTGATCCTATTAGTACCACAGTCAGGCAGCTAGACTATTTACAGTTAGTGTAGTGCGTCCTACTCACAGTGTTCAGCTAAAACTACAAGTTAGTGTAGTGAGACCTCTGCACAGTGTTCAGCTAAAGCTACAAGTTAGTGTAGTAGGTACTGCTCACAGTGTTCAGCTAAAACTACAAGTTAGTGTAGTGAGACCTCTGCACAGTGTTCATCTAAAGCTACAAATTAGTGTAGTGCGTCCTGCTCACAGTGTTCAGCTAAAACTACAAGTTAGTGTAGTGAGACCTCTGCACCGTGTTCATCTAAAGCTACAAGTTAGTGTAGTGCGTCCTGCTCACAGAGTTCAGCTAAAACTACAAGTTAGTGTAGTGAGACCTCTGCACAGTGTTCATCTAAAACTACAAGTTAGTGTAGTGTGTCCTGTTCACAGTGTTCAGCTAAAACTACAAGTTAGTGTGGTGCGTCCTCCTCACAGTGTTCAGCTAAACCTACAAGTTATTTTTTTGTGAGCTCTGCACAGTGTTCAGCTAAAGCTACCTGTAGAAGGTTGGTGGTGTTTTCCTGATCCTATCACTACCGCAGGCAGCTAAATAAAGCTGCAAGTTATTTTTTTGCGAGCTCTGCACAGTGTTCAGCTAAAGCTACCTGTAGAAGGTTGGTGGTGTTTTCCTGATCCTATCACTACCGCAGGCAGCTAAATAAGCTGCAAGTTATTTTTTGGCGAGCTCTGCACAGTGTTCACCTAAAGCTACCTGTAGAAGGTTGGTGGTGTTTTCCTGATCCTATCACTACCGCAGGCAGCTAAAAAAGCTACAAGTTAGTTTTTTGCGAGCTCTGCACAGTGTTCAGCTAAAGCTACCTGTAGAAGGTTGGTGGTGTTCTCATACTACAGGCTGGCAGTTGATTTTGCTAGCTGCAGTATCAGTACATATATATATATATATATATCCCAGCTTAGTGCAGCTACAGGCCATTAGTATGTCTGGAAGGCCAAGAAGGAGAGGCAGACAGTCACAAGCCAATAAAAGAGGGCAAGCAGGCTCAGTGTCTAGTGCTGGTCGTGGGAACGGTGCATCCTCATCAGCACGTGGCCGTGGGACATGCTTGGCCTTTTTTTCGGCAGCTGGCTGTGTTGAGCTGCAACATGCGGAAGACTTGGTCGAGTGGATGACCAAGCCGTCCTCATCCTCCTCATCCTCTCTCACCCATGCTCAGGGTACTTTGTCTGGCAAAGCAGCGGCCTCTTCCCTCGGCTCAATGTCATCAGTGACTCCTTCCCTAGCCCCACCATGTCCTCCTGAGGAGTCCCTAGAACTGTTTGACCACAGTGTTGGGTACATGCTCCAGGAGGATGCCCAGCGTTTGGAAGGCTCTGATGATGATACTGAGCTAGATGAAGGCAGTAACGTGAGCACGGACAGAGGGGGTGCCCAAGAAGGACAGCAATCTGGCAGTCAGTCATGCTCCCCCTGCTGCAGCATACTGCCAGGTTTGCTCCAGTGATGAGGAGGGAGGGGATGATGAGGTCACTGACTCAACGTGGGTGCCTGATAGGAGAGAGGAGGAGGAGGAGGCGGCATATCACCAACGAGGCAGGATGCCCTCCAGGGGCCAGCCTAAGGGCAGCACACTGACTGCATCACACCCCAAAGCTCCACATGTGCAGGGCACTGCAGTCTCTGCACGTTATTCAAAAAGTTCTTTGGTGTGGGCCTTTTTTGAGACGAGCGCATCAGATCGCACCGCTGCTATTTGCAACAAATGTCTCAAGCGTATCTCGCGTGGCCAAAACATCTCCCGCTTGGGTACCACATGCTTGACCAGACATATGTTGACCTGCCATGCAGTTCGTTGGCAAGCGTATCTAAAAGACCCACACCAAAGAACAAAGAGGACCTCACCTTGCTCCTCATCAGCTGAGATCTCCAACCCCACTATACCTTCAGTCCTCTCTGAGACCTGCACTGAGAGGAATGAAGGTGTAGAATTAGGTGTGTCACAGCCAAGTACTTGTGGGCAATCTGCTTTCGGTACACCGATGTGCTTGGCAAAATTGCTAGCACTTCAACTGCTGCCTTTTCAGTTGGTAGACTCTGCCCCCTTCCGTGAGTTTGTGGAATGTGCAGTTCCTCAGTGGCAGGTACCCAAACGCCACTTTTTCTCACGGAAGGCGATTCCGGCTCTCTACCGGCATGTGGAAGGCAATGTCCATGCCTTGCTGGACAGGGTGCGTCAAGGTGCATATTACCGCTGACTCATGGTCCAGCAGGCATGGACAGGGACGTTACCTAAGTTTCACGGCGCATTGGGTGACTCTGCTGGCAGCTGGGAAGGATGAAGGACAAGGTGCAGTAGTGTTGGAGGTTGTTCCGCCACCACGCCTCCAAAATGCCACTACTAATGATTGTGACACACCTCTCTCCTCCACTCCCTCCTCTTCTTCTTCCTCCATGGCCTCTTTCTGTGCTTTGTCCTCGGAACCAGCGGTGCTCCGTAGCCATTCAAGGGGCTACGCAAGTACGCAAGCCAAAAGATGCCATGCGGTGCTTGAGTTGGTGTGCTTGGGGGACAGGAGCCACACTGGGGCAGAGGTTCTGTCAGCTCTGCAGGGGCAGGTTCAGAGGTGGTTGACGCCACGCCAACTTAAGGCAGGAATGGTGGTTTGCGACAATGGCACCAACCTCCTCTCCGCCCTCCGACAGGGACAAATGACCCATGTGCCCTGTTTGGCTCACGTCCTTAACTTGGTGGTGCAGCGGTTCTTGGGCGGGTACCCGGACTTACAGGATGTCCTGAGGCAGGCCAGGAAAGTCTGTGTGCATTTCCGCCGGTCATATAATGCCAGTGCTCGGCTGGCGGACCTCCAAAAAGAGTTTAACCTGCCCAAGAACCGCCTAATCTGTGACATGCCCACCAGGTGGAACTCAACGTTGGCCATGCTGCAGCCGCTGCACACGCAGCAGAAGGCCATCAATGAGTACCTGTGCGACTATGGCACCAGGACAGGGTCAGGGGAGCTTGTTTTTTTTCCCCACGCCAGTGGGCCATGATCAGGGATGCATGCACTGTCCTGTCACCATTTGAGGAGGCCACGAGGATGGTGAGCAGTGACAGTGCATGCATCAGTGACACTGTCCCCCTTGTCCACCTGTTGGAGCACACGCTGCGTGGAATAATGGACAGGGCACTTGAGGCAGAACAGAGGCAGGAAGAGGAGGACTTCCTTAGCTCTCAAGGCCCCCTTTATCCAGACAGTGTTCCTGCGTGCCCGCCGATCACACAGGAAGAGGAGGAGGAGGAGGAGGAGGAGGAGGAGGAAGATTGTGTCAGTATGGAGGTGGAGCCTGGCACTCAGCATCAGCAGCAGTCTTTAAGGGATCAGTCCCAAGAAACACATGGACTTGTACGTGGCTGGGAGGAGGTGGCTGCGGACCATGTCGTCCTTAGTGACCCAGAGGACTCCGGACCGAATGCCTCAGCAAACCTAGGGAGCAGAGGATGAAACATCTTCGGGAGGCCTTGCAGAAAGGTCTGTGCAACGCGTTCCCAGAGACTGGGAGGTTACAAACTCCTGTTTCTGGACAACGTGTTGCTGAGGCTTCGGTCAGTCAAAGAAGGAGCGGTGGAGAAGGTGGCCGTCTGACCGATGCGTACATGGTGCAGGGATACCTAGGGGCAAGATCTGACTTGGACACCTTTCCCACCGAAAATCCTCTGGGTTACTGGGTCTTGAGGATGGATCATTGGCCAGAGCTTGCACAGTATGCAATTGAGCAACTGGCCTGTCCTGCATCCAGCATTCTTTCGGAACGCATATTCAGTGCTGCTGGAGGCTTTGTAACCGTTCACAGGGTGCGTTTTCCACCGACTCAGTCGATCGACTGACCTTCATAAAAATGAGTCAGTCTTGGATCACCACCAGCTACCAAGCACCTGATGCTGATGTAACTGAATAATTTTTTTTGAAATCTCAGATGCCTTTAAAGACTGCCTATGCTGATGCTGATTGACTATCCTAAGTAATTATCCTCTTCCTCCTCAATGATCACGCTGATAGCTTGTAAGAACATTTTTGGTTCTGGGCGCCACCACCAGTGCCTAAGGCCCTCACAAATTAATTTAACAGGAGCGTGTAATTACAATTTTTGATGCAATACTTTGCAGCAGGGCTCATTTCTGCGTTCCAACTAGAGTATCTGTGAGGGGTTGCAGTGTTGTTGCACCAGCACAAGTGCCTAAGGCCTAATTTTTCAGCCCCTGTTTAACAGGGGCGTGTAATTACAATTTTTGATGCAATACTTTGCAGCAGGGCTCGTTCCTGCGTTCCAACTAGAGTATCTGTGAGGGGTTGCAGTGTTGTGTCACCAGCACCAGTGCCTAAGGCCTAATTTTTCAGCCCCTGTTCCACAGGGGCATGTAATTACAATTCTTGATCTAATATTTCACAGCAGGACCCTGTGAGGGCTTACAGTGTTGTGGCCACAACAACACCTAAGGCCCAAATTTCTGCTGAGTATATAGGGCAGGCCCCTACT
This sequence comes from Lithobates clamitans, assembly GCA_037952925.1. NCBI lineage: Eukaryota > Metazoa > Chordata > Amphibia > Anura > Ranidae > Lithobates > Lithobates clamitans. The sequence continues at coordinate 3,636,555 of JBBGZY010000656.1, forward strand.
TTCAAACATCTAACTTACAAACGACTCCTACTTGCAAACGGAAGGAGACAACAGCAAGTGAGATGAAATCTACCCCTAGGAAGGGAAAAACATTTCTCCTTTCCACTGATGCTTTCCAATCCTTGTTCCACAAAAAACCCCAAATTTTCTAAAAACATTTGTCATTGGGACAAAAAGTGAGGTGAAATCTTCTGAAGAGGAGGACAGACAGCAAAACAAATGTCACAGGGGTGATAACCCTTCCCTATGTTTTCCAAAAAGCTTAAAAAATATTTTTTGGCTGGTGCTAAACACGTTAAAAATGTACCCGTTCAAAATTACAAACAGATTTTACTTAACAACAAACCTACAGTCCCTGTCTTGTTTGCACCGCCTGTATACTGCTGTTCAGAGTATATAGGGCCTGGTGGCCCCACACCTTTCCTTATTTTAATTTGGGTGCGGGGTTCCCCTTAATAACCATACAAGACCCAAAGGGCCTGGTAATGGACTGGAGGGTACCCATGCCGTTTGTCTCACTGATTTTCATCCATATTGCCAGAACCCGACATTATATTAAAGCCGCAAGAAGTTTTTAATTACTTTTTTCCTTTAAAAATTACATTTTGTGCAGGGACTGTTCTAAGCACAGGAAACACGCGCCACTTTACAGGCATACTATAGACACCCCCCAGGTACGATATTTAAAGGAATATTTCACTTTTTTTTTTACTTTAAGCATCATTAAAATCAATGCTCCCGAAAAAACGGCCATTTAATGTTTTTTTTGCATAGATACATGTCCCCTGGGGCAGGACCCAGGTCCCCAAACCCTTTTTAGGACAATAACATGCAAATTAGCCTTAAAAATAAGCACTTTTGATTACGACGTTCGAGTCCCATAGACGTCAATGGGGTTCTGACATTCGTGCAAATTTTTGGTCCGTTCGCAGGTTCTGGTGCGAACCAAACTGGGGGGTGTTTGGCTCATCCCTAGCCAGGAGATAACAGCTCCACAATGTGATGGAATAGGGTGGCTGCTCTCTACTCTTCCACGAAGGCTGCCTCGTTGGAGTTGTGCCTCACTCTCACTTTCATCCTCTGCTCTATCTGGCACCCAAGTTGCATCAGTGACCTCATCATCATCATCTCTTCCATCCTCATTACCACTGGAGACAACTTGGCAAAACGCTGTGGCTGGGGGAGCATGATTGCCAATTTGTGTAGCATGTACCATTTCTCCCTTCTCTGTAGGCTCATGTTCCTGTGGCTAACCCTGTGTTAAAATAACTCAGCTGACTCCTCAATGTCTGATGCTGGGGCTCTGGCAGGAATAGCTGTGGACAAGGAGGCAGGTTTAGCCACTCTGGCAGCTGCAGTGGACTGCCCACTCTGCTTGAGTGACTAATGATGAGGAAGATGAGAATGGTTTAGTAAGCCAATCCACCACCTCCTCTGCATGCTGTGGCTGAATAGCACAGGCAACATCACTAAACAGAGGAAATGATGCCCTGCCTGAGGACTGACCATGTCAACCTTTGTCTGTGGACACATATGCTGATGGCCCCCTCACAGTGCCATGAGAATGTCTGCCTCTCCTTGTTGTCCTCCCAGACATGATGGGGGATTGCTTATTGACAAAATGTAATAAAGATGTGGAAATGTGTATGTGGATGCACTTTAATCAATGGAAAGTGGTGTTTGGTCCACTTTAACTTGAGTACCCACTACACAGACATACCCCATACTATAATATACTGCAGTAAAACTGCACTGGCACACTGCAATATACTGCGTCAAACGTGTACTAACGCACTGAAATATACTGTGTTGAACTTGCAGTAATGCACTGAAATATACTGCGTTAAACGTGCACTAATGCACAGAAATATACTGCGTTAAATGGCACGTAAAGCAATGAAATATAGGGCATTAAAATTGCAGTAATGTACTGAACTATACTGCGTTAAATGGAAGGTAATGCATTGAAATATACGGCATTAAGCTTGCAGTAACGCACAGAAATATACTGCATTAAATGGCACGTAACGCACTGAAGTATATTGCGTTAAACTTGCAGTAACACACTGAAATATACTGCGTTAAACGTGCACTGATGCACAGGAATATACTGCATTCAAGGACACGTAACGCACTGAAATATACGGCATTAAACTTGCAGTAACGCAATGAAATATACTGTGTTAAATGGTCACTATACTCACACTGACTGAACCATCCCTAGATTCACACTAATGTAAAGATGAATGGTGGTCACTACACTCACACTGACTGAACTATCCCTAGATTCACACTAATATAAAGATGAATGGTGGTCACACTACACTCACACTGACCGAACGATCCCTAGATTTACATTAATGTAAAGATGAATGGTGGTCACACTACACTCACACTGACTGAACTGTCCCTACATTAACACTAAACTGATAACACTAAACTAAGCAGAGCCTTATTCTATCTCTCTCCATGCTGATATCACACTAAAAATGGCCGCTGTAAGAACACTTTATAGAGTGGGGTGGGACTAAGAGCAATGAGCCATGATTGGACAGAGTCGCCATGACAGCATCCAATCATGGCTCTAAAAGTGCTCTGTGCCCTGATTGGACAAAGCTTTCATTGCTTTAGCCAATCAGGGCTTTCAATGCACTGTGTGGCAGCGCAGTGCATTGTGGTAATTCGGCGGGCCAAACAGAAGGTCAAACGCCCCGATAATTTGGGTGTTCATCGAATGTGCAAACAGCCAATGTTTAGCCCAAACTCATGCTCGGGTCAAACCATTTGCCCATCCCTACCTGCAGAACTGAGGCCTATGTTTTGTTCTTAAGGCCCCTTTAAGGGTTTGCTTCACCATTGTTCTGTTGCTTCAGCAACTTAACCTGCCTGGGTTTTTGCTAGAGCTTTTTAATCATTTGCCCAATGGACAACTCTTCTGCTTTCCAATATGGATATATATTATGTTTCATAGGAGACACTCACAAACCTTTATCTAAAATTACATACATAATACAGTCTGTTACTAGTATTAAAACAGAAGTATTTTTTCTGAGTTCACCTGTAATATACTAATTTTATCTGGTAATCTGACCTTTAACAGACCAAGCTGTCCAGCAAAAGTGTCAGTTAGAAGGTTGACTTACAATGATCATTTAACACTGGGGTACTTATAATGGTCAGCTTTTATTTGTGTAGGCAAACCCTTTATATTAAAAGAATAAAAACTGAAGAAAAAAAAAAACTTGCTTAAAACATGTTAGCTGAAGTTGGACTTTAATTTGTCGGTCACTTATGTAAAATCCATTGGTCTACTAGTCTTTTTAACACTATCCTCTCCACAGATTGACAATGCTGCTATCCAAGAGTGGCTACATTGCTCCTCCATAGATACACTGAAATAATAAACATAGCTACCTTAAAAGTGTGGCTGGATCACCAGGTGATAATAAAAAAAATAAAGGCTGAAAAAATGTGCACTATATTACATTTTATTCTTTTGTTTAGATAAACGTAAATATGAAGTGTAGTTAAACAGTTAAATAAACAGTTGAATTACATGTAACCATTTTTAATACACAGTTGAAATACACATATGTGATTAGCCTTGGTCGCCAAACGATTTCTAATTCTTGTCAGTTATATTTGTGTTTCATCTACCTTTGCTAGACAGCAGAGCGAGGAAGATTACACTACTTTCCATGTTAGAATTAAGAAATGTAGTGGTTTCCAGCTCATAGTTTGTTGATTGGAGAGTTGGCTAGCAGAACCGCATAGGGGTTGATTTACTAAAGACAAACAGGCTTTTCGCTTTGCAAGGGAAGTTGCACTTTACAAAGGAATGCTTCCCAGTGCTTAATGAATGATACTTTAATGTATTTACTCAGTTCTGGGGCAAATTCCCATGCACAGTTCATCTTCCCTTGCAAAGTGAAAAGCCTACTTGCCTTTAGCAAATAAACTCCAGTAAGTACTCCTCCTGTTAGCATATCCCTGTCAGTACATACAGCAATGCCTGATTAGTTCCTATTATTGTTGTCCCTCCTAGTGGCGGGTGGTGCTAAACTTTTTTGGGGGGTGGCAAAACCCCTCCCCCTAGGTCCGCACTCAGCCATCCACGCCCCCCCCCGCATTCAGCCCCTCTGAGGCTTCCAAGGCTTCTCCCAGCCCTGCCTCCTTTCCTGATTGGCCGGGAGGAGAAGCTGGAAGACATTAGCGAATATTGATTCACTAATGTAACAAGTGGGTGTGTTCAGGGTGCAGTGCCCTGTGCCCCAAGCCCAACCTTTTTCAAACATGTGACTTGAAAAAATAAAATCATAGAAACCTATAAGTCTGGTTCCCCGCATGCAAACTAAGGGGGCCGGCGCCCCTGCGCCCCTTATGGACCAGCCACTCCTGGTCCCTCTTTTTCTCAGATTGCGTCCTGCTGTGCAGAGAATGACAGATGCTATCAAGACAGATTGAAATACTGATGAAAGTTGTATGTAAATGTACATTTGGAGAAAATCTGTGCTTTACCCATGCCGGGCAAAGAAAAGGTTCACATTGATGCAGGTTTCCTCATATGCATATGCTTAACTTGCTCCCTTGATGCTTTATTCATTCACTGGCTTAAGGAAGGAGTAAAAGGACAGCCCTGTGTAAACTATGAGTCACCAAGTCATAGCTTACACAGGTCTATGGACTTCCTGGGTGACAGTGCTGGCCCAACATTGTCACATGAAGTCAGTCATTTGCTCAGAGCAGTAGAAAGTGAAAGCTGGGGAAGTATATGTTCCTGAGGATTGGAGAGTAAATCAAAACTATTTCTCTAAATAGAAAAAATTTAAATTTCCTGTACATCTTTTAAAACGACTACACAACACCATTAAATAAATCGTGTTTCTTTTAAATCTGCCCAGAGTTTAAATTTAGCTCTGTGATTATATATTTGGATGGACATTTTACATATACTCATTCATTTTTTTTTATTTCCAGTCCACTTTTTTCCCCCTCTCCATTCAGTCCTGAGGTAGCCCTTCCAGAACTTATGGCATAGCATTCCTATCAATTAAAAAAATTATGTTCAGTAACATAGGGGGAGACTAAGGCTGGCCATACACTATACAATTTTCTGATTCAATTTCCTTTAGATTTACCTTCAACTATGTAGTGCAAGGGCCTGTCTGATTGCATACAAATTGAAAGGGTTTAGGTTTGACCTCATATTATATGGTTTTGGTAAATCTAAAGGAAAGTTGAACAGGAAAATTGTATAGTGTATGGCCAGCTTTACTATAACTGGTGCACTCAGAATCTGCTGCAGCTGTGCATGGTTGCCAATCAGCTTCTAACTTCAAATAGAACAAAAAAGGGCAGAGAGAGCACACAGGCTCATAGTGCAGTTACTAGACATGTGCAGAATGGAAAATTTTATTTCATTATGAAATTTGTTTAGTTTGGTTTTGGATTACATTTAGTTTTGTTTTTTTGTGAAATTTAATTTTGTTTTTGTTAAAATTAATTTCATTTATTAATTTTCCAATTCCAACTTTTCAGACCGATTAGAATTCGGATCGGTCGAAAAAGGATCAACCAATTTGAATTCTGTGTGAAGAAATAGCTGGTTGTTAAGCAGTGCGTTGGGAAGTCGGCCGCCCCCATCCTTAACAACCATGAGTCATCATCTGTCATCAGGCTTCCCTACTGACAGATGAATGTAAAGAAAACAATGCTGGAATAGAAAAATGTAAATAAAAATAGCGTAGGGTCCTCCCCCAGTCCATACCAGGCCCTTCAAGTCTGGTATGGATTTTAAGGGCAAGACTCTGCCTCCCCACCCCAAAGCACCTTGTCCCCATGTTGATGGGGACAAGGACCTCTTCCCGACAACCCTGGGCTGTGGTTGTCGGGGTATGTGGGCGGGGGCTTTATCGGACTCTGGAAGCCCCCTTTAACATGATCACCAATCTGTTTTAGCGCGATTCAACCCCCCTTTTTTTCCCTTTAACAGGGGACCCCCATATCCTGCTCCCCCATGTGAATGGGTATCGGGTACATAGTACCCGTACCTATTCACCAAAAAAGTATAAAAAAATAATAAAAAACACAGAGACAGTTTTTTACAAATCCTTGCGATGTAAATCCGCCATCAATCAAGCCGCCCGTCGACCCAGAAAAAAAAATCGCTCTCAATGACACAGAGGCTCTATGCCTACTGCAGGCTCCTCAGTTGGACAGTTCTTTTAGGAAGGGGCAGGACCACCTGTCTACATCACCTGGTGGCACCTCCCCTTCTGATGTCACGGACCCAGTGTGCACTGGTCTATGATGTCAGAAGGGGTCGGTGCCACCACGTAACTTAGACAGGTGGCCCTGTCGAGCTGTCAGTTCAGACATTCTGCTGGGGGATGAGATCAACACAGCAGCTACAAAGTAACCACTTTGGATGTCATGCTTGATGCAAGCTTCCATTTGTGAGTGCAACTTTCAAATTTTTTAATTGTTTTGTTAATAAAGGTAACTGCACTATGAGCCTATGCTCTCTCTCTTTTTTGTTCTATTTTCAGCTTCCAGTACCCACTGGTGTATTTTGAAAGCAGCAAGGTTTTTGAATTTCGATTACCTAATTTGCCCGCACTACAGCTAAATGATGGCTACAGCGTGGACCTTAATTGCCAGGAGGCCAACAATAGACGTCCTCTCATGCATGAGATGCCTGCGCACCCCCTGTGGGGTGCACGCAGCGCGCTCGGTGATCACAGAGTCTATGAGACTCGGCTGATCACAGATCGAAATAAGGGGCTGATCCCGGCCCCTTACCACATGATCAGCTGTCAGCAAATGACAGCTGTTCACGTGATGTAAACAGAAGATTGATCACAGGCTTCTGTCATAGGGACATTGGTCCCTCACACAGAGAGCCTCGGCTGCCTCATCTGTGCCCACCAGTGCCACCTACCAGTGCTCACAGTTCCACCTACCTTTGCCCAACAGAGCCACCTATCAATGCTGTCAATCAATTCCCATCAGTGCCTCATCATCCCAACAGTGCCACCAATCAGTGCTGCCCATCAGTGTCACCTATCAGTGTCTACCAGTGCCCACCAGTGCCACCCATCAGTGATCAGCAGTGCCCATCAGTTCCACCTATCAGTTCCCTTCAGTGCCACTTATCAGTGCCACCCATTAGTGCCACCCAACAGTGCCACCTCTCAGTGCCACCTCTCAGTGCCCATTAATGCCACCTATCATTGCCACCTATCAGTGCTCATTAGTGCAGCCTTATCAGTGCCCATCAGTGCAGCCTATCAGTGCCCATCAGGGCAGCCTATCAGTGCCCATCAGGGCAGCCTATCAGTGCCCATCAGTGCAGCCTCATAAGCACACAGTGCCCATCAGTTGCCTTGCAAAACTAACAAACTTGATGTTAGTGCTTCAGCTTGCATCCATGCATTTAAAGAACTGTATCACATATGGTGTTAGAATCTATCATGGCTGATACATGCATGGCTGGATACTGATTCAGGAGTATGCAGTAGCTTTAAAAGCACCTTCAAGGCAAGCAGAACATGTTGTCACTCCTCACAGAACTTTGCTGTGCAAAGACGGAATCTGCAAGAGACAGAAGTATTGGAAAACCAGGGACAATGTCTGCTGAGGAGCAAAAGCTAGATGAGGCTTCAGTTATGTTTAACTAACTAAGTTCCTGACAGTGAGACAGTTATTGCACCTTCTCTGCTAAAAGAAGTATTGACTGTTCACCTGATGTGAGGCCTGAGCTGCTCCCTCAAACTCCTAACCTGGAGATAAAACCTGTACATGTGGAACCACCTGATAATATTGCAACCTTGCATAAATTAATGCATTTGCAATAATTTATGCTGATTTCAAAAGGATGGAGGAAGAATAAAAAAACATGAGGAATGCCAACTTGCTTAGAAGAGATAGCTCCCCCTTGAACTGAAATTGAGAGCCTGAACAAAGTTGCCAATATTAGGCAGATAGGGCTATTATTCATGAGAAACAAAAAAACAACTGAAATATTTGTTTAAAACATTAGCAGAAAGATATTTACAACCAATGAAACCTCTCTTGGTAAAAAATATCCAAGCTGATGCTGATGATAGACGATTATGATGAAGATGAAATTGAATTTTACTTCACTACTTTTGAGCATGTTCTTAATTCCAGTAACTGACAACAAGGCCAATGGGTAATAGGCTTGGCTCCAAATTTGACTGGAAAGGCACAAAAAGCAATATTGCAGATGCTGCCTATCATGATGCTGTAAAATATGCCATATTGAGGCAGTATGACATCAACTCAGAGACATTTTGAACAAGGTTCTATTGTTATTGATATAGGAATGCAAATTGAACCCATGACGCCTATAAAGATCTGAAGGAGCTGCACCCTAAATGGATTAAACCAGCTGCCAAAACAAAAGAACAGATCTCGGGCTACAGGAGCAAGACAAGTAGTAAGGTCTGTTAAACCTATCTCTACTTAAATGTGGGAAAATTGTGCATATTTTCCATTTTAGCTGGCAAGTCCAGATCTCAGTTCTGTTGTTACACCAGACACTAGAGATGCACTGTGAAAAGCAGCTAAAATGAAAGGACAAACTGTTCTTGCTCTGAAAGACACCGATAATCAACAGACTGTATTGAAAAACAACTTTCAAGTGGAACATGTGAGCCACATGTCAATTATCTGTGTTCTTGTTTATTCAAAATGTTGCCCTAATACACAGGTCACCATTGGTTTCAGAGACTTATCAGAAAAAGTTATGGTTGCTATTGTTAATAAATTACCTTATTTAGTTATCTTGGGTAGAAATTTTCCAGGATTCAGAAAGCTGCTTGTTGAAGCAACAGGACAAATTGCTGTAGTTACCAACAGAGCACACGCCTTGAAACAAAAAAGTCACTATGTCAGCTCTTTCCTTTTGAAAAAGAAACTTTTCAAGGTGCTGGTAAATGCAAAAAGACCAAAAAGGAAAAGAGGAGATTAAAAGAAGAAAGCAGACCCCAGCTCCTTGTAAAAATGGCACCTTATCTTAATTGGAATGCTGATATTGTTAATAAGCTGTCTAAAATGATGCACTAGTACTTTAGAAAAGTAGCTAACAATGATTTTGTGAATGTAAATGTACCAAAGTTTGTTTGTAAACAGAGAATACTGGGAAGAGTATGCAAATACCAGAACCTTGGTTTTTAAAGTTAAGCAACCTGTGGTGCCAAGAAAGTCTAATTCTTAAATGGGTGCATCTGAACCTTATGGTAGGCCATATGGTTAGAGATAAAACCCTATCCCAAATTCTTCTGTTTTTTTTTGGCCCGTGGTACATAAAGATTTTGCTAAATTATGTGATACTTGTGCCACTTACCAAATGAGTACCCCCATTAAATAAGACCACAGAGCACCGCTGAAAGCTATCCCTATGGTTGTAAAGAAAAAAGCAGTACAGCGCTTAAAATAAAATGATATAAACTAAATAAAGAGTCCAACATGAACCAATAGCAGACAAATGTCCAGTGATTCCTCCGGTGATTCAGGTGACAAGGGTAAACGAGAAGTGACTAAAGTGACAAAAATGGACCTCCACCTTCAGTGACACCAGCCGCTCACCTCAATGGATGGACCCCTGAGTATATCAGTCAGGTCAGAAACAGCTGTTCCCTCACAGGGGAAATAACACAGACAGATAGCGACAGCAGCAGCAGCAGCCTGGAGATGTCAGCTCTCAGTGGTCAGCATACAGGCAGATGATCACATGTAAAAATTCAAGAAAGGATCTAGTGCTCTCCGTATATTAATAAACCAATTTATTAAAAATATAAGAAAGACACTCACATTATAAAGCACTGTGCCCCAGTGCGAAGGATGTAAGCATGAATGGAGCGGATGTCCCAATGTAGGATGAACGAGCGGAGAGCGCGGGTGACGTCACGATCATAGCACGTGGTATGATCGTGACGTCACCCGCGCTCTCCGCTCGTTCATCCTACATTGGGACATCCGCTCCATTCATGCTTACATCCTTCGCACTGGGGCACAGTGCTTTATAATGTGAGTGTCTTTCTTATATTTTTAATAAATTGGTTTATTAATATACGGAGAGCACTAGATCCTTTCTTGAATTTTTACATGTGATCATCTGCCTGTATGCTGACCACTGAGAGCTGACATCTCCAGGCTGCTGCTGTCGCTATCTGTCTGTGTTATTTCCCCTGTGAGGGAACAGCTGTTTCTGACCTGACTGATATACTCAGGGGTCCATCCATTGAGGTGAGCGGCTGGTGTCACTGAAGGTGGAGGTTCATTTTTGTCACTTTAGTCACTTCTCGTTTACCCTTGTCACCTGAATCACCGGAGGAATCACTGGACATTTGTCTGCTATTGGTTCATGTTGGACTCTTTATTTAGTTTATATCATTTTATTTTAAGCGCTGTACTGCTTTTTTCTTTATGTTTATATGGGATTTGGTAAATTTAACCCTCAGTGTCACAGCTGCTGTTTAGCTAGGTTTTGGTTTGCGCTGGTTGATCTCCCTGTATATTTATCCCTATGGTTGGCAATATGTTTGAGAAAGTAAACATGGATGTTGCGAAATCCTTAAAAAAAAAAACAGCAAAGATATTAAATATATTTTGGTTGTATGTGACTACTTTTTCAGGTACCCAAGAAATATTCTTTTGCATGGTATTACTGAAAGAAGAGTGGCAGAAGAAGAGTTAAAATATTTAGTAAAGCAGGCATTCCTAAAACTGTTTGACTGAAGAAGGCACTAAGTTCACGTATGCCTTTTTAAAAGAGCTGTACAATATTTAGGAGTTTAAACAGTGAGAACAAGACCATATCATACTCGGACAGATGGAGTTGCTGAAAGAATAAATCAAACTTTGAGGTGGATGCTTCAGAAGCTTATTGCAGATGAGCCCAAACTGGAATAATGGCTGTCATGCGTACATAGAAATTCCAAAGATGTCAGGGGTTTTCAACTTTTGAAATGCTGTATGGTAGGCAACCATGTCTGGACATGATAAAAAAAAATTAGATTGATAATAATTGAGAGCGAAAATATGTAAAAACTTACCTTATTTATATGTATCAGAAATTGTCAAGGATAGGTGATGACGTCTAGGCAAATGTACAGAAAGCACAATATAAGTAAAAATGATGGTATAACTATAAGTCAAGGGAACATAGCTTTCACCCTGGTGAGAAGATAGTGGTGGTGGTGGTAGTATTGTTGTCGCTTACTAAGGAAAGGAAACTAATAGCTAATTGGCAGGGTCTTTTTTCAAATTATGTGTCAGTTAGGCACTGTCAATTATGAGGTTGCAATGTCAGATAGAAGCAACAAAACTGTTTACCATGTAAAGCTGTTGAAAATGTGCATAAAGAGAGAGGAAAACACATCCCTTATGGTTATTAAAGAATGTGATCAACTGTGGAGGCTGAGGGCTATCAGAGACTAGTGGTGGTTAAAAAACCTATAGAGAAAATTTAGCTGGGGAAATTGCACTTGTAAACAACATGATGACCTCAGGTCTTTGCTGTGCAGAGTTTCAGCATCTAATGAATGATCTTTTAGAGAGATATACAGAGTATGCTGCTGTATATCTTGATGATGTGGTAGTGTTCAGTTCCACTTGGGAAGAACACATGAAACATCTGGATGCCATCCCTGTCGTGTGTTATATCCTCAGGGTACACTTTCAACCCCTCAAATTGTGCATTTGCCTTTAGTCATATTGAATATACTTGGGATATATCTTGATTAAAGTTCTTAAGCCTGCCACAAAAAAAAGTTTGTTCTTTTCCAGGTCTAGTTGGATACTACTGAAGTTTTATTCTGGATTTTTGCAAAATTTCAGCACCACTTACTGAGCTCACCAAAAAAGCAAAAAGCAATCAAGTATTATGGAGTACAGAATGTGAATTAGATATTCTCTGTAGTGATCCTATTCTGAAAAGTTCACTTTTTTCTTAGCCTTTTATTGTCCAAACAGATGCTTCTGAAATTGGTTTAGGATTCATTCTAAGCCAGGAATTTGATGGGAACAAGCACCCAGTGCTCTATATAAGCAGTAAATTGTTTCCCAGAGAGACTAGATATGCTGTCTTAGAAAAGGAATGTCTCGCTATAAAGTGGGTCTTGAAGTCTTTAAGATCCTACCTTTTGAGGCAGACGTTTGTACTGGTAACAGATCACCATCTACTTCTGTGAAAGCAGAGTTTGCTGACTGTCTGAGTAATCATTGGCACCACATCCCTTGTTTAGATATAAAGGCATGGTTAAGAGAAAATGGGATTTTTAATGTGCTTATAACACAACCAAACAAAAAATATATAAACATATCAAAATTTTATTAAGACAGACATCTTAAAATGTAACATATTAATGTTGAAAACAGATTATACAGTACATAAGATACGAGTGAATACTTCTCTACATGTTTTACCATAGCAATGGCTTCTTCAGAAGAACTCAGTATCAGTCTGTAAATATGACCACTGTAACGAGCCCCTTGCTCGCTCGGTTCCACTCTCCCGACACTCCTCTGCAGCTATTGAATCAGACTGCAGATCGCAACATCTGATGGTTCGGTCATCCGATGCTCCGGGACTAGAACTTCAGCTATGTGCCGTTCTAATCCAGTTGTGTAGCTCAGAACAAACACCAGGCAGGCTGTATGTAAGTTCAACCAAAAATCTCCTTTATTGAAAAATACAGGCTCTTTTATACAATAAAAGAGGAGGTGCGTACCTCCGGCTCATATTACTCTGAACATACACCTGTGACCAGAAACCTAATTGACATGGGCTAATTAACTAATCCCTTTAGACAGCCTAGATGACTCAGACATGACCTTTAGGCCAGACTGGCCGTCTTGTAGCTCAGAAAACCCAATCAACATTATCACAATAGCAGAGTTAATTAACACAAACAACAATGGGGATCTAATGACTCTTAGATCCCATACTAGAGACTTATTTATAATACACATTCTAGCAGGCAACAGACAGACAGGGAGCTGGAATTGACATCAGCATCTCTTAACAGTATTTGTCCCAGCATTATGAATCAGCCACTATTTCTAATATGGCAAATCCAGGGTCCCCAGAGACTATGTGTCCTGGGAGACCAGGACCCGAATGCACAGTAATACCACCTCAAGGGTCCCCAGGCATACAGCTCACAAAGAGCACCGTGACCCCAAATGCCAGGGCCCATGATCGATCGGCAAGAGGCTAGCATTCAGTCCCCTCCAAAAGTCTCTCTCCCGGCTAGGTCTGTCACAACCACTATAAAGAATAACACAGTTATTAGATTCAAAGAATACTTAATACATAAATACATGCAAAAACATACCATAATCTCAAATTTAATTGTCCTGGATGAGCAGAAAGAGGAGAAGACCAAACCCCAATCCCAAATTACCTGTAAGTTTGATGAGGAGGTACTGGATCTGAATATAAGGCTCCAATCATATAGGAGAGGGTAAAGAATGGATCATTTGGTGAAACCACAGAGGGTGCAAAAGTAACCTCCTATAGGTCCATCTATAGGGAAAATTATGTATATGCTAATGAACAATGGATCAAAGACCTATAGTTTATGACCAAGATGATTTACATGGCTGCCTACCTGTATATGGCAAGCGGCCGGAAAAACTTGTATGATTACAATGGTTTGATATCCATATGAAGGTCTCCCTTTAAAAGACTAAGGGTAGGGTAAGGATGCCACCAAGATTTCCCAATCAGGCTCCAAAAAAATCACCTCCACCTGAAAAGGGGAGCCTAAATAAACCAAAAAGAAGTGACCTTTATAGATATATTGGCCTTAGATATAGAATTAGAATTGTACATAACAAGTCATCTAAGCTGAATTGTACTTACATAGGTCAGTCCTTGAGCTTGCACTCCGTGTCCATGTGGTCACCTCATCCCATTCACCCTCTCCTGTTTTTAATACCATTTTACAATCCAAAGACAATCAGAAATCGATTTTGCCTCTGAAGGATAAATTCTTCCAATAAAGGCTGCTCGACATTATTTGAATTTATACAGTATACAATGGTATTGGAGGAGCCAAAATAATTAAATAATTAATCAAATATCCACAGGAACTAAAGTAAGGACCAGGTAACAGTTATCACAATAAGACAATGACAAGAAGACAGATTGAACAAAAATAATACTTGAGAAAAATCTCAATTATAATGGTCTATATCCCGGTAAGAAACCAGAACTCTATAGAAAAGGCTTAAAGCTAATGGATTAGTTCATCCCTGGATGACTGGTGGCTAACAGGGTGTGAATACATTTTGTCTCCCGCTGGAGAAGAATTTTGTCTACATCTCCCCCTCTTTCACGTATGGGAACATGTTCCAAGGCAAAGAATTTCATCTTTGACACTTGAAAAGAATGAAATAGACCCATACGCCTGCTAATTGGGGTTTCCATTTTCTTCTTCATTACAAGGGAAACATGGTCTCTAATCCGGTGAAAAAACGGTCTTTTGGTCTTTCCCACATAGAATGCTTTGCAATCGCACTCCATGTAGTAGACCACTCCTACTGACTGCAAAGAACTTTGATCTATATTCCTCTCTGTTAGGGAGAGCTACCAACACAGAGTTCATAACAAATCTGAAATATCCACAAATGCCACAGGGTGTAGTACCCTTTTGCATCCTCATTCCTCCTTTGGTGTCAAAGTGACTATGTACCAGCTGATCCTTTAAGGACTTAGACCTCCTGAAGGTAATCTGAGGGTATGGGCTCACATATTTTGACACCACCTCATCCGTGACCAATAGGTGCCAGTGCTTCTGAATGATATTATGAACCTTATTGTGTTGATCTGCATACTGCGTTATTAGCAGGTCCATAATTAGACGTCCAGGATGTCCAATTATTTCTGGTAATAGCTGCCTTACAGAGGCAGCTAGTAAACTGATAGATAACTATCTACAACCCCATGTCAGGGCCCTTAGCTCGTATATCCAAGACACAGTTGACCTTTTGAGAGCTCTTCATAGGATCACTGTGCTAAAAGGAGCCTGGCTGGTGGCAGTCGATGTTGAGGCCCTCTACAGTACAACTCCATTCCTCACCATTTGGGGGTACGGGTTGTGGAGGGCTTAATTTCCAAGAGGGGCTCCAGAGCAGACTCCTACAACAAATTTATTTTGGAATTGCTTTACTTCATCCTCACCAATAATAGTTTTCTCTTTGACCGCTCCCACTACCTCTAGGTGCAGGGTGTTGGAATGGGGACCAAGTGTGCCCCATTGTATGCCAATCTGTACCTGGGGGGCATGAGATCGGCTCATCAGATGATTTACAGGAAGATTTTGAAAAAGTATTAATCTGGCATTAGTTTATCGATGATATCTTTTTTGCCTGGACAGGGTCCAGAGATGAACTTCTTTACTTTTTGGATAAAATTAAGGTCAACCAGTACAACCTTAAATTTACCATGACCTTTGACCAAAAAAACATACATTTTTTGGATATTACCATCTATGTTAATTGCGATGGAAGTATAGGCAATATTATTTAGAAGTATTGGCACCTATTGGTCATGGATGAGGTGGTGTCAAAATACGTGAGCCCATACCCTCAGATTACCTTCAGGAGGTCTAAGTCCCTGAAGGATCAGCTGGTACATGGTCAGCTGAGGATGCGAAAGGGTACTGCACCCTGTGGGATTTGTAGATATTGCAGATTTGTTATGAACTCTGTGTCAGAGCGGAATATAGACCAAAGTTCTTTGCAAACTGTCTGTCAGTAGGAGTGGTCTACTACATGGAGTGCGATTGCAAAGCATTCTATGTGGGAAAGACCAAAAGACAGTTTTTTCACCGGATTAGAGACCATGATCCCCTTGTAATGAAGAAGAAAATGGAAACCCCAATTAGCAGGCATATGGGTCCATTTCATTCTTTTCAAGTGTCAAAGATGAAATTATTTGCTTTGGAACATGTTCCCATACACGAAAGAGATGTAGACAAAATTCTTCTCCAGCGGGAGACAAAATGTATTCACACCCTGTCAGCCATCAGTCATCCAGGGATGAACTAATCCATCAGCTTTAAGCCTTTTCTATAGAGTTCTGGTTTCTTACCAGGATATAGACCATTATAATTGCGATTTTTCTCAAATATTATTTTTGTTCAATTTGTCTTTTTGTCATTGTCTTATTGTGATAACTGTTACCTGGATGTGTGGGGAGAGGTGTACCTCACCCTGGTCCTTTCTTTAGTTCCTCTGGATATTTGATTAATTGCTTAATTATTTTGGCTCCTCCAACACCATTGTATACTGTATAAATTCAAATAATTCAAATAATTTCGAGCAGCCTTTATTGGAAGAATTTATCCTTCAGACACTAAATCGATTTTTGATTGTCTTTTGAAAAATGGTATCAAATACAGGAGAGGGTGTATGGGATCAGGTCCCAAGGCATCATCCTATAGGTGTCTTTGGACTCCAAGGGGTGGTGCCATTTGGCGGTGCATCTTGCATATGGACCCCTCAGTGACAATTGTTGCTTGGATGAATTGTTCGTCCAATCACCTGTTCATCTATGGTGTGTTGGTCTTTGGCCCCACCCCTCTAAGGGCATTGTTTCCAGCATGGCACTGGATTTGTGGCACAGCGCGAGATGTCTCTACATCATTGACATTACACGTCACTTCCGGTGCAACATCTGATGTGTCATTGACATTGTACGTCATATCCGTTGCAACCTAATTCTTGCGCACTCGCCTTTTTTTGGGCTTCCTTGCCTCTGCCGGTGCCATTGGTCATTGGTGGAGGTGGAGGGGGCTTATAAGCATGCCTATCTTGACAAACTTTTCATGGTCCAGGACAGGAGAGGGAGTGCAAGCTCAAGGACTGACCTATGTAAGTACAATCCAGCTTAGCTGACTTGTAATATACAATTCTATATCTACGGCCAATATATCTATAAGGGTTACTTCTTTTTGGTTTATTTAGGCCCCCCTTTTCTGGTGAATGTGAATTTTTTGGAGCCTGATTGGAAAATATTGGTGGCATCCTTACCCCACCCTTATGCTGCGTACACACGAGCGGACTTTATGGCAGACTTTGTCCTGCGGACTTTTCGACTGACTTTACGACGGACTTTCCGAATGAACGGACTTGCCTACACACGATCAACCAAAGTCCGACGGATTTGTACGTGATGACGTACGACCGGACTAAAACAAGGAAGTTCATAGCCAGTAGCCAATAGCTGCCCTAACGTCGGTTTTTGTCCGTCAGACTAGCATACAGACGGGCGGACTTTTCGACCGGACTCGAGTCCATCGAAAAGATTTGAAACATGTTTCATTTCTAGGTCCGTCGAACTTTTGGGGAAAAAAGTCAGCTGGAGCCCACACACGATCGAATTGTCCGACGGACTCCGGTCCGCAGGACCAAGTATGCCGTAAAGTCCAGTTGTGTGTACGCGGCATTAGTTTTTTAAAGGGAGACCTTCATATGGATATCAAACCATTGTAATCATACAAGATTTTTCAGCCGCTTGCCATATACAGGTAGGCAGCCATGTAAATCATCTTGGTCAAAAACTGTAGGTCTTTGATCCATTGCTCATTAGCATATACAGAATTTTCCCTATGGATGGACATTTAAGAGGCAAATTTTGCCTCCTCTGTGGTTTCACCAAATGATCCATTCTTTGTCCTCTCCTGTATGATTGGAGCCTTATATTCAGATCCAGTACCTCCTCATCAAACTTACAGGTATTTTGGGACTGGGTTTTGGTCTTCTCCTCTTTCAGCTCATCTAGGACAATTCAATTTGATATTTTGATATGTTTTGCTTGCATTTATGTATTGAGTATTCTTTGAGTCTAATAATTGTGTTATTCTTTATAGTGATCATATATACAGTTGACTGATTCAGAGTTTCTTGAAGAAGCCATCGCTATGGCGAAACATGTAGAGATGTATTTAATCGTATCTTCTTATGTACTGTATGATCTGTTTTCAACATTAATATGTTGAATTTTAAGAAGTCTGTCTTAATAACATTTTTATATTTTTATATTTTTTTGTTTTACGGTGTGTTACAAGCACCTTAAAAATCCAATTTTCTGTGATCTGTGCCGTTACATCTACTTCTGTGGTTTAACTCCATGACAGATAAAAATGGCAAAGTAACCAGGTGGTGTTTAGCATTGCAGCCCTTTTAATTTACTATCCAACATAAACCTGGTAAAGAACATAAGAATGCTGTTCTGTCTCATTATGAAGTTGGCATTGAGTAACATTTTTCTGTTGAGTAATGCTTGATATGTTACCTTTCTCTTAAGGAACAGAATATGTGTCATAGTCACAGTTTAACCCTTTTATTACCATTGATATATAACATACATTGTCAGCAGTGGGGGGTTTTATGGTTGTCGGCTGTCGGATGGAAGTGTTCAGGTGGTTGAATAGCTGCCTCAATCACTTCCATGAATCCCCATTACATTGACCCTTTCCCTGTGTGCACCTCCTACATGTTTTCCAAGATACATGATTCCACCTCTGGGCCTGGGAGGTGCATTGCGGCTGATGCAGAAAACGGCAAGAGCCCAGAAGAGATATGTATTATATCATTTCCAAGTTCAACTGTCACTAGAGAGCATGAGTGAAAAGTGATTTATAAATGGAGCAGGAGGACCTTTCATTCATTCACCTGCCCTCTATTTATGTTTTTTTTTATTCATATGGGGCAAAAGGGAGGATATAGTTGGCACTCTTGTGACTGTGACAGGTCCCTAGGCTCTATTAACTTCTGCAGCACCAAAAGATTACAGCTGCTGGGTATGGAAACGGGCAGAGGACAGAGGATTTCAACTATGACATCCAGGACCAGCAGAAGGGACACTTTATGTTATACATATCAGTGTGCACATGTATATATAGTTCTATCACGTGTCTATGTTTTATGTTGTTTTATGTATGTATAAATGCTCCTTCTAGGATGTGTGAGAAAGTATCAATATCTAATGTGTTATATAGACCCCACTCCTTGGTGACAGGTAATTTACTGTTGTTGGTTTCTAGTAGTACAAGTAGTACAAACAAAACGTTGACCCTCTTACTTAGCTTGTAGTATTATTATAACTTTTCATTGGTATTTACTTCTTTATATTTCTGAGCATAGTAGGAAAGTGCTTGCTATACATCAACTATGCCACACAATAGATATAAAGAGTATTGTGCTAATTTGTTGTGCAGTAAGCTTTATTCTGGCCATTCTGAGAGGTCGGAGATTCTGTAGCATTTCTAAACCTAGGAACAAGAATGTTATATATTTCAGCTTTCTAGTGTTTTAGATGTGGTGGTTGCAATTTTCTTTTCTCTGGCTTTTTTTCCTTGATTGTGATTTATGAAAAAAAGCTGTTAATAAATATATATCCATCTATTGTGATAAAATTACCGCTACTCCCCCAATGATTTTATGAAAAAACAATCTTGTAATAATTATATATATATATATATATATATATATATATATATATATATATATATATATATCATATATATGTATATACAGTATATACATATATGTATATCTATATATATATCTATATCTATATATATATATATATATCTCACTGGCCACTTTATTAGGCACACCTTGCTAGTACCGGGTTGGACCCCCTTTTGCCTTCATAACTGCTTGAATTCTTCATGCCATAGATTCAACAAGGTGTTGGAAACATTCCTCATAGATTTTGGCCCATATTGACATGATAGCATCATGCAGTTACTGCATATTTGTCAGCTGCACATCCATAATGCAGATCCACTACATCCCAAAGGTGCTCTATTGGATTGAGATCTGGTGACTGGGGAGGCCATTGGAGTACAGTGACCTCATTGTCATGTTCAAGAAACCAGTTTGAGATGATTAGAGCTTTGTGACATGGTGCATTATCCTGCTGGAAATAGCCATCAGAAGATGGGTACAGTGTAGTCATAAAGGTATGTACATGGTCAGCAACACTACTCAGGTAGGCCGTGGCATTTAAACGATGCTTGATTGGTACTAGGGGGCCCAAAATTTGCCTAGAAAATATACCCCACACCATTACACCACCACCATCAGTCTGAACCATTGATACAAGGCAGGATGTATTCATGCTTTCATGTTGTTTACACCCAATTCTGACCATACTATCTGAATGTCGCAGCTGAAATTGAGACTCATTAGACCAGGCAACTTTTTTCCTATCGTCTATTGTACAATTTTGGTAAGCCTATTTGAATTATAGCCTCAGTTTCCTGTTCTTAGCTGACAGGAGTGGCACCTGGTGTGGTCTTCTGCTGCTGTATCCCATCTGCTTCAAGGTTCAATGTGTTGTTCATTCAGTGATGGTATTCTGCATACCTTGGTTGTAACGAGTGGTTATTTGAGTTACTGTTGCCTTTCTATAATCTCAAACCAGTTTGCCCATTCTCCTCTGACGTCTGACATCAACTTCCACTCACTGGATATTTTCTCTTTTTCGGACCATTCTCTGTAAACCCTAGAGATGTTTGTGTGCGAAAAACCCAGTAGATCAGCAGTTTTTTAATACCAGCCTGTCTGGCACCAACAATCATGCCACATTCAAAGTCACTTAAATCCCCTTTCTGATGCTGGGATTATACTTCAGCAAGTCATTTTCACTACGTCTAGATGCCTAAATACCTAAATGCATTGAGTTGCTGCCATGAGTTTGGCTGATTAGCAATTTGTGTTACCAAACAATTGAACAGGTGTATCTAACAAAGTGACCAGTGAGTATATATATATATATATATATATATATATATATATATATAATTATTGTGAAAAAATTACCATCAACCTCGTATGCAATATTCATGCATGTGAAGAGAAGATAAAGAACATAACTAAATAACTCCTACATCTTACTGAATTGACCCTAAAATCAGTAGCTGTGTTAACAGTTCACCTATAGCTCCACCCAAAAGTGCAAAATGGCTGCTGTTCAATATTGTGGCGGTGGTTTTTAGCAGTCTTCTTTGCTTCCTTTTGGTCTGTTAGATACTGTATACAATTCAAAGCATTTTCTTATATCGTTTCAAGGAATACAAACAATGCCGTTCATTGTGTCAGAAATTTAGAGCTGTCTTTCAGGCGGTCCAGCAGGGGACCATCCAAATTTTGATCCATGTATGGGCAGGCTGGTTGTATTGAAGTCGATCCATCCCAAGAGTGGGAAGGATTCAGTAGTTTAACAGACAACTGAGCAGGCTTGGCAGTGTTTCTTGCCATTTCAGTGTAAGGTTTTTTTTTGGTGTCAGGTTTTGGAAGGAAATTAGGAGCTAAGTGGGTTTCTTGCAGTTCAACAGATATTAATCTGTATTTCCACAGTTGTTAAAGGATTTTAAAAAATGGGGAAATGAATGCAAAGATGTACTGCATATGTTATTTTATTTTTCCCTGACATACAATATGCTTTCAGGGGGAATCTCTTCATGTTGAGATCTGGAGCAGCTGCCAAATGTAACTTGGCTTGGGAATCTCAAATAAGAAACTTCAATGCCTTCTTATTCTTATAATATGTTAAATCTGCTGTGAGGAGATGAATCCATACACCACAGGGCTAAGATATTTTTATATGGTTAATCTGTTTAATTTAACATTTTTGTCTGCTTATATTTATTGCTAACAATAAATGCAACTTGGAAAATGCTGATAGAGCAATTTGTACTTCACTTTATGGCCACTGCTGAGAAACCACTTTTCTGGATCTTCAACTTTATTTTTTCCAGGCCAGAGATTCTTAAAATTTTAAACACCAATTCCTATAGTTCCTGATATGAATATGTGCTTCCTCTCAGTCATTGTACACAGAAATTCCCCCCTCCTGTTTTCTCTGTTTTCTTTGACTTTGGATTATTGCCATGTACGTAAATTTCAGTGCGGAAAACAGTTTACCATGTTAAACTGTGATTTTAGTTTTGGTGTAGACTGTAGAGTTCATCAGCTCTCCTTATTGTACTATCAATTCTCTTAGCAAGATCCATTGGTATCACCTTGTGCTGGGGTCCTTAAACAGGTAATGTTCATCTTTCTCCTCTCTTGGTTTATCTGCAGTAAAATACAAAACTATTATAATCCATGGAGAGGAGGTGAAATCCTTATAAATGGGTGTTTAAGTGATACTAAAGTCTTAAGGTTTTTCACCTTAATGCATTTTATGCATTAAGGTGAAAAACCTTTTGTGCTGCAGCTCCCCGCAGACCCCCTCAAACCCCCTCCTCCCTTTTCTTACTTGAGCCTGATCCAATCCAGCGACATGCACGATAGCTGTGGCTCAAGCTGCTGTCGTCATCCTTATTGGACAGATTGATATAATTGATTTCAGCTCCCGCTGCTGTCAATCAAAAGCTGTGACATGGGAGCCGAGTCCTGTGTATGTGTCAATGGACACAGCAGTGTGACTTGGGAGCGATTCTTCAATGGAAAGCAGCTTTCTGTGGGGGCACCCTCCGATAAGGAGGGACCTGGAGCGATGGCAGTTGACCCCAGAAGAGGATCAGGGCTGCTCTGTGCAAAACCATTGCAAAGAGCAGGTAAGTATAGACATGTTTGTTATTTTAATTAACAGAAAACAAGCCTTTAGTAACACTTTAGGTGCTGCAGTTTTTACAGAACAAAACATACCAGTAGATAAATTGGCTCCAACTCATTTTGGTGTTACTGTGTTCATGGTGTATGATTGTTGCAGTGATGTTTCAAGATTTCTTGAGGCAGCTGTTAAAAGGGTTGATATACCTGGGGTTTTCATATCTTTTGGAGTTTGTTGATTTTTATTTTATGTTCGCATTTTTAAAAGTTTGGGGAGCTTAAGTGTAGCACCCACTTGCTGCTGATCTATTCTTGGAGTTTGGTTTAGTTTGCAGCATGCAGCTCTATAGTATGAAATAAAAGTAAACCTATTTCAGACTACCTTAAATTTCATCAGGCATATTGACCTTCCCACCATCATAACAATAACAAATAAAAGTTTGCCATACACATATAAATTAAGCCTATTATCTCTTATTAAAACTGTCCTACTGCTTGAAATTTTCACACTACTGAATGTTCTGCAGTATCTTGATTCTCTCTTGATTGTTATAGTTAAAGTGATTGTAAAGGATTGTTTAAAAAAAAAAACATGTTATACTTACCTGCCCTGCGTAGAGGTTTTGCACAGCACAGCCCAGATCCTCCTCTTGGGTCCCTCTTCGCTGCTCCTGGCCACTCCCTCCTGTCGAGTGCCCCCACAGTAAGCAGCTTGCTATGGGGGCACCCAAGCCGAGCTGCAGCTCCATGTGTCCATTCAGACACAGAGCTGCCATTCGACCCCGCTCCCTCTCTCTCCAGATTGGCTAACTGACTGCTGCTGTGTCTCAGTCAATCAGCAGGGCCAAGAACGGCCGAGGGACTCATGGACATCGCTGGAAAGGGATGGGGCTCAACTAATTATTGGGGGTGCTGGGGCGGCTGCTTCACACAGAAGGCTTTTTAGATAAAAAAACCTTCTGCCTTTACAACCCCTTTAACCACTTGCTGACCAGCCTCTATGATTAAACTGCGGCAGGTCGGCTCATTCCCGCAAATTGCCATAGGTGTACGTCGGCTCCTTTAAGAGCCATAGCAGGCACATGTGCACCACTGGAGGCATGCACATGCGCCTGCTGCAAGGCGAGGGATACGATATGCATGGCCGGTGGCAGCGATGCCAGCCGGCCACCCGCGAGAGAGCCATCATGAGGATCTGTCAATATAAACAGGGGAGGAGGGAGAGATCAGGTGATTAGAAACAGTGATCTCTCTCCTCCTCCAGTCAGTCCCATCTCCCCACAGTTAGAAACACCTCCCAGGGAACACATTTAACCCCTTGATAGCACTGATCACTGTATAAGTGTCAATGGTAACAAAAAGTGTCAAAAGTGTCCGATCTGTCCACTGCAATGTAGCATACCCGCTAAAAAACACAGATCACTAGGGATGGGTAAATGGTTCGGCCCAAGCATAAGTTCGGGACAAACTTTCCTTGTTTGGACGTTTGGCGAACATTCGGACAAATGGGTTGTTTGACCATTTGTTTGGCCCCCGAACTGACCACATTGCATTGAGGCGCTGAACAGTGCATTGCAAGCCCTGATTGGCTGAAGCAGAGAAAGCTTCAGCCAATCAGGGAACAGAGCACTATCAGAATCATGATTGCACACTGTCATCATTACTTTATCCAATCATAGCTCATTCTTGCCCCACAGTATAAAAGTATTCTTTCAATGGCAGCCATTTTCAGTGTGATTTCGACATGGAGAGAGATAGAACAGGGCTCTGTTCAGCTCTATTAGTTAGTTAGTGTGCTATACTGTGCTATTTTGCTTCAATTGTCAATGTAGAATATTAGTTTAGTGTCAGTCTAGGGATAGTGTGAATGTAGTGAGGAGAACCATCATTCAGCTTTGCATAGTGTGCAGCTAAAGTAGGGACAGCTCAGATAGTTTCAGTGTAGTGTAGTGAGACCGTGTTAGTAAACTTTACATTAATGTTTAGTTAGAGTAGGGACAGTTGAACACTGTCAATTTGATTGCGTTACTGCCAATTTAATGCCATTTACTTCTGTGTGCGTTACTGCCAGTTTAACGCCATATAGTTTTGTGTGCGTTACTGCAATTTTAATACCATATAGTTCTGTGTGCGTTACTGCCAGTTTAATGCCATATAGTTTTGTGTCTGTTATTGCCAGTTTAACGCCATATAGTTTTGTGTGCGTTACTGCCAGTTTAGCGCCATATAGTTTAGTGTGCGTTACTGCCAGTTTAGCGCCATATAGTTTTGTGCGTTACTGCAAGTTTAACACCATTTACTTCTGTGTGTGTTACTGCCAGTTTAACGCCATATCGGTTTTTTGTGCATTACTGCCAGTTTAACGGCATATTGTTTTTTGTGTGTTACTGCCAGTTTAATGCCATATAGTTTTGTGTGTGTAACTACCAGATAAACGCATTTACTTCTGTGTGCGTTACTGTCAGTTTAACGCCATTTTCTTCTGTGTGCGTTACTGCCAGTTTAATGCCATAAAGTTTTGTGTGTGCTACTGCCAGTTTAACGCCATATAGTTTTGTGAGTTACTGTAAGTTTAACACCATTTACTTCTGTGTGCGTTACTGCAAGTTTAACACCATTTACTTCTGTGTGCGTTACTGCAAGTTTAATGCCATATAGTTCTGTGCGTCACTGTACGTTTGGCGCAATATATTGCAGTATATTATAATGTATCCATGGAGTGTGTCTGTGTAGTGTGAGTACCCAAATTAAAGTGCACCAAACACCAAAAGTGCATCTACGTACAGATTTCTGCTTCTTCTTTACATTTGCTTATAAGCACCGCCCCCTCCCTCCCAATAATGTCTGGGAGGACAACAAGGAGAGGCAGACATTCCCTTGTAAGGGGGCCAGCAACAAATGTGTCCACAGGCAAAGGTGGACGTGGTGGTCAGTCCTCAGGCAGGGCATCATTTCCTCTGTTTAGTGAGTTTGCCCATGCTATCCAGCATCAGCATGCAGAGGAGGTGGTGGACTGGCTTACTAGACCTTCCTCATCCTCCTCATCCTCTGTCACACAAGCAGAGACAAGTGTGCAGTCCCCTGCAGTTGCCAAAGTGGATAAACCTGCCCCCTTGTCCACATCTATTCCTGCCATAGCCCCAACATCAGCCATGGAGGAGTCAGCTGAGTTATTTGACCACAGCATCAGATACTTGCTCCTTGATGATGCCCAGCCATTACTGGATTTAGATGTTGGTTCTCAGGTTGAGGATGACAGGAACATGAGTCTAGAGAGAGGGGAGAACACTGGTAGACAAATTGTCATTCATGTTCCCCCAGCCGCAGCGTGTTGCCAAGTTTCTCCAACTGGCAGTTTAATAATGATGATGAAGATGCCAGATAGAGCAGAGGAGTAAACTGAAGGTGAGGTGGCACAACCCCAAGGAGGCTAACATTAAGAAAGAGTAGAGAGCAGCCACCCTATTCCATCACATTCTGCAGCTGTTATCTCCCAGCCCACTCCCCAAAGCTCAGCTGTCTGGGCTTTTTTCAGCACATCTGCAGCAGATCACACTGTTGCTATCTGTAAACAGTGTCTCAAGCACATGGAAAAAACATGGAAACAAAATACAGCCATTTGGGTACCACATGCTTAACAAGGAATTTATTGTCCAACCACTCAGCCCGTTGGCAAGAGCACATAAAAGCCACACAAATGGGGCACAAATCTGTCCCTCCTCCTCCTCCTTACCCACTTCAGTATGCCCCTGCTATACCGAGTCAAATTTTCTCTCAGCAGCCTCCACTGACAGGGATGATGGTATAGCAAAGGGTGTCCCAGGTCCTAGCAGCACATCTGCCAGCAGCACCCCACCAGCTGTAGACTGTAGCTGGCAAATTTCTCTGCCTCATATGCTGCAGCGGAAAAAAAAATACAGTCTAATTGCATCTAAATGCAAGCTTGTCAAAGCTGTTGGCTCTTCAACTTCTGCCTTTCAGCCTGGTGGATTCTGCCCCCTTCCGTGAATTCGAACAATGTGCTGTACCACAATGGCAGGTTCCCAGTCGCTACTACTTTTCACGTGAGGCAGTTCCATCTCTCTACCATCACGTGGAAAGGAATTTTCTGCCATCGTTGGGCAAGGCAGTCAGCCGTAAAATCCACCTTACTGCTGACACGTGGTCGAGCAAGCATGGGCAGGGATGATATATTTCATTCACAGCACAATGGGTTATGCTGCTTGCAACTCGAAAGGATGCAGGACAGGGCTCGGGGCTGCAGCTTGTTGTGCCCCCACATTTCCATATAGCTGGTGGTGATAATGTCAGACCTGTGAGCTCTATCCCTGCCTCCTCCTCCTCCTCCTCCACCACCTCCATGCCCTCCTCTGCATAATTGTCCTATGAACATCAGGTACCCCCTAAGCGTTTAAAGGGCTATTCCATGAGTCAGGCTAAAAGGTGCCATGCAGTGCTTCAGCTGGTGTTTTTTTTATGGGATAGGAACAACACCGTAGCAGAGATTATTGCAGCTCTGCAGGGACAGGCCCAGAGGTGGTTCACTTCATGCCAGTTGGATCCAGGCATGGTGGTGTGGGATAATGGCTCAAACCTCCTGTCCGCTCATAGATAGGTAAAGTTGACACATGTACCATGCCTGGCACATGTCCTCAATTTGATGGTGCAGCATTTCCTAAATACGTACCCAAGGTTGCAAGATGTGCTAAAGCTGGCCAGAACAGTCTGTAGCCATTTCAGGTGGTCATACACAGCCAGTGCTCTGTTGGCTTAAATTCAGCGGGAATTCCACCTGCCCGTAACCACCTGATTTGTGACATGCCCACCAGGTTGAACTCGACTTTGGCAATGCTGCAGTAGCTATACATGCAGCAGAGGGCCGTCAACCAGTACCTGAGTGAGTATGGCATGATGACAGGCTCTGGCCGCTACGGCTTTTTTTTCCATGCCAATGACCTGATCATTAAGGATGCATGCACTGTATTGTCACCATTTGAGGAGGCCACAAGGATGGTGAGCCGTGGCAGTGCATGCATCAGTGACACAATCCCTGTTGTGTTCCTGCTGGAGCAGACTCTGCGTCGCATTATGGATAGGGCACTGGAGGCAGAGCAGCAGGAGGAAGATGAGGACTTCCTTTCCTCTCAAGGTCCACTTTATGCAGACACCATCATTCCTATGTCAAAGATAGGGAGAGCCGAACACCCCCCTGTTCGGTTCGCACCAGAACATGCGAACAGGAAAAAAGTTCGTTCGAACAAGCGAACACCGTTAAAGTCTATGGGACACGAACATGAATAATCAAAAGTGCTAATTTTAAAGGCTTATAGGCAAGTTATTGTCATAAAAAGTGTTTGGGGGCGGGGCGTGGCTTAGCGATGGCCGAGTAAAGACGTGAGCTGAAGGAGTTCCAGGCCCGATCCGCGCTTCCCCTGCCAAACAACCCTCTTCTCCTGCAGGTGAACACGGCATGTCCACCCCTAAACACTACAGGACAAGAGCGACAACCAGAAGAACCGGAACCCCGATCCCACAGCACGGGATAAGAAGATTCCTCAGAGACAGGCAGGAGACATCCCCAGGCGCCATTGTAGCCGCGCCACATGCACACTGTACGGAGAGGCTCCCCCCTGTGACACAGACACTCTCCCCAGCTAACGCTATGGAAGCAGATCCACACATGGGGACCCCAGCTGCATTCAGAGCTGTACCTGCAACCTCCACACACAGCCAGATACGGATAGAAGATGACCTCCGCGCCATGCTGCAGGCTCTTCCTACCAGGGCTGATATCGAGGCCCTGATCCAACGTGTGGAAGAAGCACATAACAAGGACATACAGGAGATCAGGTCGGAGCTGCACACGATTAACCATCGAGTGTCCGCTGGGGAAACCCAGACTACCACATTGGAATCCAGAGTTCTATCCCTGGAACAAGCCCAAGAATCACACAATATGGAATTACAAGAGATGCAGCTGCATATCGAAGAAATGGAGGACCGTAGCCATCGCAACAACCTCAGGTTGCGGGGGATTCCAGAGGCAACGGGACCAGAGGACCTGGCAGAGACAGTAACAGCCATATTCCAGAGACTCCTTGAAAACCCCGCACCCTCTTTGGAAACTGACAGGGTCCACCGTACCCTAGGACCAAAGTCTACAGACCCGGCTAGACCCCGAGATGTCCTATGCCGCTTGCACCGGTATGCTCAAAAAGAAACCATCTTACGCAACGCCTGGGGGAGCGGAGACATAGAATTTGACGGGGCACAAATTCAAATCTTACCGGATATATCCAGAGCTACCCTCCAACGCAGAGCGATGCTAAAACCCCTGTTGGAAGCTGCAAGGCAACATGGATACACTTATAGATGGGGGTATCCTCTAGCAGTGATTTTTCGATCCAACCAGTCCTCATTCACATTGCGATCACCGGCGGATCTCCCTGCCTGCTTCACCTTTATGGGGTTTGACCCGATCCCAATACCCAACTGGCTGCTGAAAATCCCGAGACCGATGGGCCGCTCGGGGCCTCTACCGCCCGGTTCCAGCCAGCCGCCCAGATCCCAGAGGAATCGGGGCCGTTCTAGAGCCTCCAACAACAACGGTTCACGTGAGTCTTGACTTTTGTACATGACCAGTTAAAAAGACATGGGAAGCAGGCATAGTTATTGTTGCACCTTTCTCTGTTTAACCATGGGGGTTCTCCCCCAGTATCAAGATCTCCGGAATACTTACCCAGCACCCTCCTTGCTTACCACACAGGCCTGGACGGGGTGAGAGGACAGTACATTAAGGACAGGGGGGAACGGAGGGTTTGGGAGCTGCCCCCCCTCATGGTCAGCTCCAATACGTACACTGTAGGCCAAAGTTCTGAGTAAAACCAACAGCCTCTTATGCCACTGCCAGGTCACCCTGAATTACGAGAGGACCACGTGTCTGTTGCTACACTAGGGCCAAGTTACAGTTTAAGGTTAACCTGTGCAACTCCACACGGTCAGAAAGGGGTGAGCAAGAGAGGTCCCTCCCTAACCCCCCCCAGCATAAGGTACATCTAAAGAATATCTCATGGGACACTGCATCTAGAGCAAGTACTCACAGTCAACCTGTCAGGGGACTTTTCCCACCCCAACACGAACTACGCATCAAGATAGGAATTTCAAATGATGACATGCTCAAAGTGATCACGCTAACACACGATGTATAACGGAGGAGAACAGGCGGAAGATCTGACTCCTTCCACCCGGCCACTAACCCCACATCCCACAACTTGATTGCAGACCGTTCATGAAGCCTTACGACTATTGTCAAGGAGTACCGTCGGTGTCTGGTTCCTGCTCATACCAAGCATGTATATGATGGGACGCTGGCAAGGTTACAAACGGGAGAGTGGGGCTTCTCTGGGGTGGTCGTGTGTTGGAAGCTGATGTGGGAAGGGGTTGCCGGGGGGTTTTCCCAGGACACGGTTCCTTCACCCCGCCAATGGCCACTGACGCGCGGATTGCACGCGGCCAAGGGAGGGAGGGAAATGTCAGCGGGCGGTTGGTTGGGTCCCGGGGGGTGAGGGATATGAGATTCCCCACCGGAGATTTGTTCTAGTTACTGTTTTAACTACATGCCTGACCTGCTTTCCTATATTGCCATACAAGTATTGCAGTCTGTTTTAAGACATGTTAGCAATGTTATGTAGAAATGTTGTTCTATGATGTTATAATACATGTTCATTTCTTGTCAAAGACATGATTGTCATTGTTACACCTGCCTGCATCTATTTATACACCAAGGTAGGGGGAGTGCGGGCGGTGCCCGGACACCTCCCAGGTCCCTCGCTGATCACACTCCCACTTAGGCACACGCTCAATACGCAGGCTTCCCTGCAGAGCGTATAAGCGAGTTTTCGCTACCCTAAATAGGAATTTGAGACTCTGATTGAGAGTCTCTTACTCTTACTTCTATTTCTTTTCTGATTTCTCATACTTATCTGTTTCTTCACTACTCCCTTCCTGCTCACACCTCCCCCATCTACTATCTCTTT
Organism: Lithobates clamitans; assembly: GCA_037952925.1. NCBI lineage: Eukaryota > Metazoa > Chordata > Amphibia > Anura > Ranidae > Lithobates > Lithobates clamitans. The sequence continues at coordinate 3,667,196 of JBBGZY010000656.1, forward strand.
CACCCCCCCCCCCAATCCCCAGGATCATGGACGAACTCCACATTGTGACCTTAAACACAAAAGGACTTAATGTCCCAGAAAAAAGAAGAATGCTACAAAATGATATGAGACGCATGAAAGCAGACATAGTTCTGCTACAAGAAACTCACTTCCAGGAAAATGCTTTTCCCATCTTAAAAAACAGACACTACCCGACGGTATACCACTCAACATATTCGGAGGCTAAATCAAGAGGGGTCTCTATTCAGATATTGGCCAAAATACCCTGGTCCTTGACTGCCATAAAGACAGACCCGGAGGGAAGATACCTCTTCCTCAAGGGCATGATAGGCGACGTGAAGGTGACTATAGCCAATTTATACGCCCCCAACTGCCACCAAGACGCTTTCATCAGGAAACATTTGAAACTCCTTCAAAAATTCACAGAAGGCCAACTCATTGTGGGAGGAGATTTAAATGCCCCCCTCCTCCATTCAGAGGACACCTCAACGGGAACATCTTCCACACACAAAAACACACGCAGAGCTATTTACTCGGCCCTACATGAGACTTAATTAATAGATACTTGGCGTCTTCTACATCCCGGAGAACGGGACTATACTTTTTTCTCCCGCCCGCACCAAACATACTCACGTATAGACTACCTTTTGATCCCCCATAGACAACTCCAAGCAGTCAAAAACACCACTATAGGCTCCATAACATGGTCAGACCATGCCCCAGTCATGATGCGCTATGCTTTGACAGACTTCTGCAAAGGACAAAGAAGTCCTTGGAGACTGAACGAGAGCCTACTGCAAGACCAGGAGACGCTTACAGCTGTCACCAGAGAGATAACACACTACTTCCAAGACAATCACACCACAGACAATAACAAGGGCCTCGTATGGGAAGCCCACAAGGCAGTGATAAGGGGTATCCTTATACAACATGGTTCACGAATTAAAAAGCAGAGGACTGAACAAATGACCCTACTGATAAAGAAATTACAGACACTAGAGACTGCACATAAACAGACCCAAACCAGACAACTGGGGACTGAATTGGATACGGTTCGGGCGCAGATCACGGATCTACTTCATTATAAAGCTAAAGCTGCGATGCAAATTACCAGGAAAAGAGTATACGAATCAGGTAACAAATGTGGCAGAATGCTGGCACAATCCCTACAGACTCAAAGGACGGCTTCCTATATACCACATATCTATACGCACCTAGGCCACAAAATGACACTTCCTCAACAAATTACAAACGAGTTCAAATCTTTCTACGAAAAACTATACAATATCCCCACGACAAGCCCACCGACAGAGCGAATGAGAGAATATTTAACTAACTCCCTAATGCCCACATTGTCCAATGAAACACGCGACTTACTAGAGGACCCTATAACATTATCTGAACTACAAGCAGCAATAGGCAGCACCAAACCGGGAAAGGCCCCGGGCCCAGACGGTCTAACAGTGCAGTACTATAAAACCCTTCTACCATCTCTGGGGACCCACATGGTGGAGCTGTTTAATAGTCACACAGAGGGGGGCGGTTCCATGACTCCTCCTTGCAGGCCCAGATCTCGGTCATCCCTAAAGAAGGGAAGGACCTGACTCAATGCGGAAGCTACCGGCCAATTTCCCTGCTCAATACGGATATCAAAGTATTCACTAAAATAATAGCATCCAGACTACAGCTACACCTCCCATACCTAATACATCTAGATCAGGTGGGCTTTGTGCCCACTAGAGAGGCGAGGGACAACACCACTAAGGTGTTCACACAGCCAACCGCACAAAAACACAGAGTGTCTTCGTACGCACAGATGCGGAAAAGGCATTCGACCGTGTAAACTGGGCCTTTATGTTCGAAACACTCAGACACGTAGGGATTGGGAGGAAGATGTTAAGATGGATTATGGCAGTTTACACGACACCGTCCGCCAGAGTCAGAGCTAATGGGATGTTGTCAGACCCGTTCCCAATTACCAATGGAACGCGACAGGGCTGCCCACTTTCCCCCCTCCTCTTTGCCCTATCTCTCGAACCCTTCCTATGCCATGTAAGATTGAACCCCAACATTAAGGGGGTGGAGATAAATCAAACTCAATACAAGGTATCCGCCTATGCGGACGACCTCATGTTCTCACTTACAAACCCAACCATTTCCCTACCAAATCTACTGAAAGAGTTCGAACTATACGGCAGTCTCACCAACCTAAAGATAAACCTCGCCAAATCGGAAGCTATGGGAGTTAGAATACCACACTCACAGCTGTTGCACCTCCAATCCAGTATTCATTTGAAATGGAATAACAAGTCCCTAAAATATTTGGGTACACAACTTCCCCATAATCTATCACAGCTTTATGAACTAAATTTTCCGCCACTGCTTAAAACGACAAGGGAGCTTCTAAACAAATGGGGCGCGGGCTTACACTCATGGGTGGGAAGGTGCAACATACTAAAAATGTCCATCCTTCCTAAATTCCTCTACCTTATGCAGGCGCTACCGGTGAACATTCCTACACCTTATTTCAAAAAAGTACAATCGATGTTTTCGGAATTTGTTTGGGCTAAACAAAAACCGAGACTAGCTCACAAAATTTTGGTCCTCCCCAAGCAGTACGGTGGCCTGGCACTACCAGACGTTCGCGCCTACTACCAGGCGGTCCATCTGGGCAGATTGATTGACTGGTGTCGACACCAAGAGACCAAACTCTGGACTAGCTTGGAACAAAACCAAAGTCAAGTTCTGCTCCGAAGAGCTGCTTGGTGTCATCCGGCCATCCCGGCGGAGATTAAGAGACACCCACTAACACCATACTTGTCTGTGCTAGACTGCTTACAAGGACTAACCTGTCATCACTGAATTCTCCTTTATACCCAATACTAGGGAACCCGCTGTTCACACCGGGACTGCAAGATCAAGTATTTGGAAACCTGGCTAGGTTGGACCTTTACCAAGCCTCCCACTTTAGCGCGGATGGGCGCTGGAAAACGACCGCAGAACTCACTGATCCAACAGGCACATACAGACTAGACTTCCTGAGGGCACTCCAACTGAGTCATTTCCTCCAAACCATTCAACCCCCAACGAACGGACAGATACTCACCACGTTCGAAGACATATGCTCAACCCTGGGGGCTCTACCACACACACTCTCCCTGACCTACAACATCCTCAATACTCCCCCAACAGATTTTGTCCCACCGGGACTGACCAAATGGGAAAAAGAACTGAACTTAACATTCAGCCTAGCCAAGAAACAACAGATTCTGAAATTCACACACAAATCCTCTATATGTGCCAAAACTCAAGATACGAACTATAAAATTCTATCACACTGGTACAGAACCCCAACACAGTTAAGCAGATTCTTCCCAGCAACATCTGACCTTTGCTGGCGATGCCAAACGGAAAAAGGAACACTATTACATATCTTTTGGTCATGCCCTGGTCAGACCATACAAAAATTTACAGAATATAATATAACTGATGATCCGGCCTTCTTCCTCCTGCATGCGGCAAACATTCCCATGAAAGCATATAAAAAGTCAGTGCTGCGTCATCTTTTAGACGCAGCTAAGGCCTGTATTCCACTATATTGGAAATCCACAACTCCACCACCCATAACATTATGGATTAAAAAAGTGGAAGAGATTAAACATATGGAAGATCTCATCCATACAGCGCAAAACAGACAAGAGAAATTTTCCAAAATGTGGCAGTTGTGGAACATGTTTATATACTCCAGTGAAGGACAGGCTTTACAAACAACTATACCGATTTAACCCGGTTTGCCGCATGCCGGACACAGGGAATTCAGTGATGCTGCTGCATTACATCACATTCGATCCATGATCCTGGAGAATCTCTCCCCCCCCCCACCCCTGCCTTTCCCTTACATCCCCCACTCCATATCTCTTCTCTTCTTCTTCACTTTGCTACCCCTTTCTTCTCCTGCCTGCAGGACCCCTCCATAACTTCTTGGAAAAAGGGAAAAAAGAAGGAGAGGGGGAACACATGGGACTGTACTAATTAATTCACCATGATTCCGCAAACATAATTGCCTTGAATGTACTGTATTATGTAAAAAATCAGTGGTGGAGATATACTGCTGGATGTACTGTTTGGTTCATGTGGGCCCGCTCTGTCTGTTATAAATAAAAAATTAAAAAAAATAAATAAAAAAGTGTTTGGGGACCTGGGTCCTGCCCCAGGGGACATGGATCAATGCAAAAAAAGTTTTAAAAACGGCCGTTTTTTCAGGAGCAGTGATTTTAATAATGCTTAAAGTCAAACAATAAAAGTGTAATATCCCTTTAAATTTCGTAGCTGTGGGGTGTCTATAGTATGCCTGTAAAGGGGCGCATGTTTCCCGTGTTTAGAACAGTCTGACAGCAAAATGACATTTCGAAGGAAAAAACCCATTTAAAACTACTCGCGGCTATTGCATTGCCGACAATACACATAGAAGTTTATTGATAAAAACGGCATGGGAATTCCCCACAGGGGAACCACGAACCAAATTAAAGAAAAAAAATGACGTAAGAGTCCCCCTAAATTCCATACCAGGCCCTTCAGGTATGGTATGGATATTAAGGGGAACCCAGGCCAAAATTTTTAAAAAAATGACGTGGGGTTCCCCCTAAATTCCATAGAGAGTGCGCCCCCCCTCCTGAACCGTACCAGGCCACATGCCCTCAACATTGGGAGGGTGCTTTGGGGTAGCCCCCCAAAACACCTTGTCCCCATGTTGATGAGGACAAGGGCCTCATCCCCACAACTCTGGCCGGTGGTTGTGGGGGTCTACGGGCGGGGGGCTTATCGGAATCTGGAAGCCCCCTTTAACAAGGGGACCCCCAGATCCCGGCCCCCCCCTGTGTGAAATGGTAAGGGGGTACTTACCCCTACCATTTCACTAAAAAACTGTCAAAAATGTTAAAAATGACAAGAGACAGTTTTTGACAATTCCTTTATTTAAATGCTTCTTCTTTCTTCTATCTTCCTTCATCTTCTGGTTCTTCTGGTTCTTCCTCTGGCATTCTCGTCCAGCATCTCCTCCGTGGCATCTTCTATCTTCTTCTTCTCGGGCCGCTCCGCACCCATGGCATGGGGGGAGGCTCCCGCTCTTCTCTTCATCCTCTTTTTCATCTTCTTCTCTTCTTCCTTCTTCTCTTCTTCTCTTTTTCTCTTCTTCATTTTCTTTTCCGGGCCGCTCCGCATCCATGCTGGCATGGAGGGAAGCTCCCGCTGTGTGACGGCATCTCCTCATCTGACGGTTTTTAAATAATGGGGGGCGGGGTCTGACGCACGGGACATGACAGGACTTCCCTGTGGCATTCCCCGTGACATTACAGGGAAGTCCCGTCAAGTCACCGTGCGTCAGAGGGGGCGGGGTCACCAGGTGGCCCCGCCCCCCGTTATTTAAGAACCGTCAGACGAGGAGATGCCATCACACAGCGGGAGCCTCCCTCCATGCCAGCATGGGTGCGGAGCGGCCCGGAGAAGAAAATGAAACAGAGAAGAAGAGAAGAAGAGAAGTAAAGAAGAAGAGAAGAGCGGGAGCCTCCCCCCATGCCATGGGTGTGGAGCAGCCCGAGGAGAAGAAGATAGAAGACGCCGCAGAGGAGATGCTGGACGAGAATGCCGTAGGAAGAACCAGAAGAGCCAGAAGAACCAGAAGAAGAAGATGAAGGAAGATAGAAGAAAGAAGAAGCATTTAAATAAAGGAATTGTCAAAAACTGCCTCTTGTCATTTTTAAAATTTTTGACAGTTTTTTAGTGAAATGGTAGGGGTAAGTACCCCCTTACCATTTCACACAGGGGGGGGCGGGATCTGGGGGTCCCCTTGTTAAAGGGGGCTTCCAGATTCCAATAAGCCCCCCGCCCGTAGACCCCCACAACCACCGACCAGGGTTGTGGGGATGAGGCCCTTGTCCTCATCAACATGGGGACAAAGTGTTTTAGGGGGCTACCCCAAAGCACCCTCCCAATGTTGAGGGCATGTGGCCTGGTACGGTTCAGGAGGGGGGCCGCACTCTCGTCCCCCCTCTTTTCCTGCGGCCTGCCAGGTTGCATGCTCAGATAAGGGTCTTGTATGGATTTTTGGGGGGACCCCACGCCATTTTTTTTTTTTTGGCGCGGGGTTCCCCTTAAAATCCATACCAGACCCTTCAGGTCTGGTATGGAATTTAGGGGAACCCCCTGTCATTTTTTTTTAATTTTGGCTGGAGTTCCACTTAATATCCATACCAGACCTGAAGGGCCTGGTATGGAATTTAGGGGGACTCCCACGTCATTTTTTTTTTAAATTTTGGTTCGGGGTTCCCCTGTGGGGAATTCCCATGCCGTTTTTATCAATGAACTTCTATGTGTATTGTCGGCAATGCAATAGTCGCGAGTAGTTTTAAATGGGTTTTTTCCTTCGAAATGTCATTTTGCTGTCAGATTGTTCTAAACACGGGAAACATGCGCCCCTTTACAGGCATACTATAGACACCCCCCAGGTATGAAATTTAAAGGGATATTACACTTTTATTGTTTGACTTTAAGCATTATTAAAATCACTGCTCCTGAAAAAATGGCCATTTTTAAAACTTTTTTTGCATTGATCCATGTCCCCTGGGGCAGGACCCGGGTCCCCAAACACTTTTTATGACAATAACTTGCATATAAGCCTTTAAAATTAGCACTTTTGATTTCTCCCATAGACTTTTAAAGGGTGTTCCGCGGCATTCGAATTTGCCGCGAACACCCCAAATTGTTCGCTGTTCGGCGAACTTGCGAACAGCCAATGTTCGAGTCGAACATGAGTTCGACTCGAACTTGAAGCTCATCCCTAGTCACAGAACACACAGGAGGAGAGAGGGAAGGAGGACGAGGAGGAGGATTCTGGCACTTTCATAGGCTTCGAAGAAGAGGAAGACATGCGTAAATGGCTTTCCAACCCCAGGACCCTTGGGAGTAGTATGTGGCTGGGAGAAGGAAGTTCCAAATGCTGTCATCCTGAGCGACCCCGAGGAGTCTGCTTCTCAAGCCTCAGCAAATTTGAGGTGCATGGGCAACCTCATGCTTCAAAGCCTGCGAAAGTACCCAAGAATACGTGGCATACAGGAGAAGGATGATTACTGTTTGGCAACCCTCCTTGACCACAGTTATAATGGGAAGGTCTCAGAACTCATCCTGTCCCCACAGAGAGTGCAGAACATAAAATCTCTTGAGGACATGTTAAAGAGGATTTTATTGAATGTTTTTCCTGACTTCAGTATGTTACAGTGTCGTGGAAAATGTAGTTTTGAGTCTTCTGTTGGTCAAGAGAGGAGTGTTGGAGAAGGTGTCCGCCTAAGTGAGGCATTTCAGAATTTTTTTAGTCCTTGCCGCCCAGGGCTGTCAGCTTCCACATCCCATTGGCAGCATCTGCATCACATGGGGGACGATTACCTCGGGGCCAAAACAGGGATGGAGAGCTTTTCAGCTGACGATCCACTGACATACTGGGTCATGAGAAAGGACCACTTCCCAGAACTTGCCCAGTATGCTATTGAGTTGTTGGGCTGCCCTGCATCCAGCAGGCTTTCAGAATGGCATTCAGTACTGTAGGAGGTTTCGTTAATGATCATAGAATGCTTCTGTCCACAGACTCTGTGGACCGTTTGACTTTTATAAAAATGAATCAGTCCTGGATGACCAGCTATGAATCCCCTGATGCCGATGTCACTGATTAAGTCTTTTTGGGATGTGGAATCTCTGCAGGACTTCGAGGTTGCCTAGCTTTGAGGGTGTTCAATCATTTCATCTGGAAGAATGTTTTTGGTATAGGTTTCATGGGCACAATTACCACCCAAAGACCAATTTTTCAGCACCTGTTTGACAGGTGCATATCATTGCAATTTTTTTTGCCTTCATCAAGAGCACCTCTATAGGGTTAAGGTGGGAAGGTGCCCCTGACACCCAAAGAGTAATTTTTCTGCACCTGCTTGACAGGTGCATATCATTGCATTTTATTACAGCAAGGCCAATTCTTGCTTCCATCAAGATTACCTCTATAGGGTTATGGTGGGAAGGTGCCACCGACACCCAAAGGCCAATTTTTCTGCACCTGATTGACAGGTGAATATCATTGCAATTTTTTACATCAAGGCCCATTCTTGCTTTCATCAAGAGTCCCTCTATAGGGTTATGGTGGAAAAGTGCCACCGACACCCAAAGATCAATTTTTCTGCATCTGTTTGGCAGGTGCATGTCATTGCAATTTTTTTTACAGCGAGGCCAATTCTTGCTCTTATCACGAGAACCTCTATAGGGTTATGGTGGAAGGTGCCACCGACACCCAAAGACCAATTTTTCTGCACCTGTTTGACAAGTGCATAATATTGCAATTTTTTACAGCAAGGCCAATTCTTGCTTTCATCAAGAGTACCTCTATAGGGTTAGGGTGGAAAGGCACCACCAACACCCAAAGACCAATTTTTACGCACATGTCACTTCTATTCAAAGTCAAAATTACACTAGAATGTATCCAAGAAATCCCTAATCTTGTTCCCAGTGCACTACACTGTGGCATCATCATACACACTGGCTCCCCAGCTGTTGCTGAGCAAAATAAAGGCAGCTTGCAGGAAAAATGTCTTTTTTTGGCTTTATAAATGTAATTATTGCTGCAGCAGATTCTAGACTTGGTACAGATCTGCCACTTTACAGATAGACTAAGGGGACCCCCCATGCACTATATGGGAAGGAATTTTTCATTTTTAAGCTTTCACTTTAAAAGACTGCTCATTTAAAAATGATGTTTTTCACAAAGTTTTTTTTAATTGATACATGTTCCCCAGGGAGGGATACGGACCCCTATAACCATTGTATGCCCAATTACTTGCTTATAAGCCTTCAAAATGGGCACTTTTGATTTATTTTTTTAACTGTTTTTTATTGAAAATTTTCAAATTACCGAATTTAAAGAACAAGTAGTACAACAGTAAAACAGTAAAAGAAATGACAGTAAAAAAATATACATTCGGTTGGATATGTTGGAGATGTAATCTAAAGGCACAAGTAATTAATCGTTCAGAATTGAGTGGTTCGAACCTCTCAGGTCTAAATAGTCAACCTAATTGTCTCAACCAGAGCGTAAAGGATCATGGACTGAGAGGGATTCTATGAGGGGGTTGTTTCCATATTATCAGCGATTAAATGCAATATGGTATTGAATATATAAGGAGTAGAACGTATATATAGAATAAAATATAAAGTGGCAGGGGAGGGGGGAGGGAAGCTAACTGTGGTCTGACTTTCACATGAGCAGGGAAAATTAGATGAGGGTGATATGTAACACCGTAAAGGGATGATTCATCTATAACCTTTAAACCAGTTCATACATATTTTCCATTGAGTATCAAACAGTTTCTTATTGCCACATCTACTAGCCAGTAGGGATCCGTATACATAATGGGTTTGAGTGGCTATATATACCTCAGACACGTTTGGTGCTTTATCCGCCTGCCAATGTTTTGCTATTAATGTTCTGGCGACCAAGAGAATATGTGTAATCACTACTCTGAAATCAGGGGGGGGGGTTCAATACCTATATTTAGTATTGCTAAACTTGGGTTAGGGCATGTTAGAACCCCAGTGATGCTTGAGATTGAAGGATGGTGTTCCAAAAGCTGGTTAAATGTTTGCAGGTCCAGAACATGTGGAGCAGATTTCCTATTGCACCACAGTTTCTCCAGCACAGCGGGGAGTTGTGTTGTCCAAATTTGGATATTCTGTAAGGTGTGAGGTACCACCTAAAGGCTATTTTTTGGGATAGCTCCCAGTGATTAACGCACCTGGAGGCTTTGTAAAGCGATCAAAGTGCATATTGCCTCTGTGAGTCTGTAATGTTTATACCTAGATCGGATGCCCATTTCCTAAATGGGTAGGATTTAATGAAGTCTAGCTTTTGTTGGAAGAGATTATAAAAAAGAGAAATACCATTGAGGGGGGTTGGGTTAGTGGTGTAGAACCACCATGTCTCTTTTGAGAGATATATGTGATGTGATTTGATAGATCTAAGGAGGTGCAAGATTTGATTGTATTTGTAGCAGTCAGCAGGTGGTAGGTTGAATTGTTTCGGTAGTGTGGCAAAGGGTATGAGGGAGCTGTGGTCTAAGTCTGCAATCAGCTTGATTCCTTTGTCATGCCAGTCAGTGCTGGAGAGATTTGGAATGGCATGGTTAAGAATCGTTATGGGTATAGGAATATCTATTTGATTGGAAGTTGAAGGTGGTAGTTTACGGAGATCCCTCCAAGCCATCAGTGAGGCCTAGATAGTAAGTGGTAATCTGTGTATCGGAAATGGTCGTCATACGTCTAGGAGTAAGAGTGACTGTAGATTTTTAGTAGGGCTTAAAGCTTGCTTGATGCTGCTCCAAAAAGCATCTGGTGCCGGGTCGAACCAGCTCTTAAGTTGTGTGAGGATGGATGCCCGGAATCCTGGATATCAACTAAACCCATAGCTCCTGCTAATTTATGTTTGACCAGGAGGGCTTTGAAGCATCTTGGTCATTTAGAACCCCAAATATGTGTGAGGATGGATGCCCGGAAATAATCCTGGATATCAACTAAACCCATAGCTCCTGCTAATTTATGTTTGACCAGGAGGGTTTTGAAGCATCTTGGTAATTTAAAACCCCAAATATATTGCGTGAATAGGGCATTTAAAGATTTAAGATGTGTACTATGTATTGGGAAGGGAAGTGTTCTAAATATATACAGTCAGGTCCATAAATATTGGGACATCAACACAATTCTAATCTTTTTGGCTCTATACACCACCACAATGTATTTGAAATGAAACAAATATAATGTGCTTTAACTGCAGACTTTCAGCTTTAATTTGAGGGTATTTACATCCAAATCAGGGAAACAGTGTAAGAATTACAACAGTTTGTATATGTGCCTCCCACTTTTTAAGGGACCAAAAGTAATGGGACAGATTAACAATCATCCATCAAACTTTCACTTTTTAATACTTGGTTGCAAATCCATTGCAGTCAATTACAGCCTGAAGTCTGGAATGCATAGACATCACCAGACGCAGGGTTTCATCCCTGGTGATGCTTTACCAGGCCTCTACTGCAACTGTCTTCAGTTCCTGCTTGTTCTTGGGGCATTTTCCCTTCAGTTTTGTCTTCAGCAGGTGAAAAGCATGCTTAATCGGATTCAGGTCAGGTGATTGACTTGGCCATTGCATAACATTCCACTTCTTTCCCTTAAAAAACTCTTTGGTTGCTTTTGCAGTATGCTTCGGGTCATTGTCCATCTGCACTGTGAAGCACCGTCCAATGAGTTCTGAAGCATTTTGCTGAATATGAGCAGATAATATTGCCCAAAACACTTCAGAATTCATCCTGCTGCTTTTGTCAGCAGTCACATCATCAATAAATACAAGAGAACCAGTTCCATTGGCAGCCATGCATGCCCACGCCATGACACTACCACCACCATGCTTCACTGATGAGGTGGTATGCTTTGGATCATGAGCAGTTCCTTTCCTTCTCCATGCTCTTCTCTTCCCATCACTCTGTTCTGAAGGGTGTTTTTTTCACCAGGGAAAGAATTCTTCGGTCATCCACCACAGTTGTTTTCCATGGTCTTCCGGGTCTTTTGGTGTTGCTGAGCTCACCGGTGCGTTCTTTCTTTTTAAGGATGTTCCAAACAGTTGATTTGGCCACACCTAATGTTTTTGTTATCTCTCTGATGTGTTTGTTTTGTTTTTTCAGCCTAAGGATGGCTTGTTTCACTGATAGTGACAGCTCGTTGGATCTCATATTGAGAGTTGACAGATTCCAAATGCAAATAGCACACTTGAAATGAACTCTGGACCTTTTATCTGCTCCTTGTAAATGGGATAATGAGAGAATAACACACACCTGGCCATGGAACAGCTGAGCAGCCAATTGTCCCATTACTTTTGGCCCCTAAAAAGTGTGAGGTATATATACAAACTTTACACTTATACCGTTCACCTGATATGGATGTAAATACCCTCAAATTAAAGCTGAAAGTCTGCAGTTAAAGCACATCTTGTTTTTTTCATTTCAAATCTATTGTGGTGGTTAGGGATGAGCCGAACACCCCCCTGTTCGGTTCGCACCAGAACATGCAAACAGGCAAAAAATTTGTTCGAACACTCGAACACCGTTAAAGTCTATGGGACTCGAACATGAATAATCAAAAGTGCTAATTTTAAAGGCTTATATGCAAGTTATTGTCATAAAAAGTGTTTGGGGACCTGGGTCCTGCCCCAGGGGACATGTATCAATGCAAAAAAAGTTTTAAAAACGGCAGTTTTTTCGGGAGCAGTGATTTTAATAATGCTTAAAGTGAAACAATAAAAGTGTAATATTCCTTTAAATTTCGTACCTGGGGGGTGTCTATAGTATGCCTATAAAGGGGCGCATGTTTCCCGTGTTTAGAACAGTCTGACAGCAAAATGAAAGGAAAGTAATTTAAACTACTCGCGGCTATTAATGAATTGTTGGTCCAACAATACACATAAAAGTTCATTGATAAAAACGGCATGGGATTTCCCCACAGGGGAACCCTGAACCAAAAAAATGGAGTGGTGGTCCCCCTAAGTTCCACGCCAAGCGTCACACAGCAGGAGCCTCCCATGGATGCAGATCGGCCCGAGAACGAAGCAGGGAAAAAGACGCAGCAGAGGAAGATGCCGGACGAGAACACCGGAGCAAGAAGCAGAGGATCGGAGGAAGAAGAAGATGGAGGAAGAAACCGAAGGAAGAATGAAGGAAGAAGGAAGAAGAATGAAGGAAGATGGAAAGAAGAAGACTTTAAATAAAGGAATTGTCAAAAACTGTCTCTTGTCATTTTTAACATTTTTGACACTTTTTTTGTGAAATGGTAGGGGTACTTTTGTACCCCATTACCATTTCACGGGATCTGGGGGTCCCCTTGTTAAAGGGGGCTTCCAGATTCTGATAAGCCCCCCTACCTCAGACCCCCACAACCACCGGCCAAGGGTTGTGGGGATGACTTTTTTTCCTTTGAAATGTCATTTTGCTGTCAGACTATTCTAAACACGGGAAACACAGGCATACTATAGACACCCCCCAGGTTCGAAATTTAAAAGAATATTACACTTTTATTGTTTCACTTTAAGCATTATTAAAATCACTGCTCCCAAAAAAAGGGACTTTTTTTGTCCCCTGGGGCAGGACCCAGGTCCCCAAACACTTTTTATGACAATACCATGCATATAAGCCTTTAAAATTAGCACTTTTGATTTCTCCCATAGACTTTTAAAAAGTGTTCAGCGGCTTTCGAATTTGCCGCGAACACCTCAAATTGTTCGCTATTCAGCGAACTGGCGAACAGCCAATGTTCGAATCGAACTCGAAGCTCATCCCTAGTGGTGGTGTATAGAGCCAAAAAGATTAGAATTGTGTTGATGTCCCAATATTTATGGACCTGACTGTATAATATTTGAGGTAGGAGCAACATTTTAAATGAGGCTAAGAGGCCAGTCCATGACATTTCTATTTTAGCTAGTCGCTTTGTTTCTTTGGAGAGTTTGTCTATCAATGGTATGTAGTTGGCTTCTACTAGGTTCTGTAAGTTTGCCGTCAGTTTTATGCCTAAGTAAGAGATAATACTTGCTCCAAGAATAGGGGAAAGCCGTCTGTAGTTGAGTATCTAGGGGAGGTGGAACTTCCAGTTCCAGGATGAGTGATTTTGTAAAATTGACTTTATAAAAGGATGGTCTACTAAACTCATTGCGGGTGTTGTGAGTGTGTTGTAGTGATATAGCTGGAGAAGTTAGGAACAGAATAATGTCATCTGCAAATGGATTCATATCGTGAGGTCTCCCTTGAGAAGGAATCCTGTAAAATTAGGGTGGGTTTTAATTCTCTCAGCCAATGGCTCTATAAGAAGGTTGAAAATAAAGGGGGATAGGGGACATCCCTGCCTTGTACCATTGGATATGGTGAAGGTGGTTGATAGGAGGTTGGATGTGTAGACTTGTGCACATGGGGATGAATAAAGGGCCAATATGGCAGAGAGAATGGGTCCGGTAAAGCCAAACTTTCGCAAGGCATGCTTCATATAGCCCCAATGTATTCTGTCGAAGGCCTTCTCCTCGTCCAGAGAGAGGAGCAGAGAAGGCACTCGACAAGACTTAGCATATTGCATGATATTAATGACTCTCCCTGTGGCATCAGAGGCTTGTCTGCCAGGGATGAAGCCTGATTGATTAGGTTTTATAAGGGAGGTAAGAATAGGGAGCAGTCTATAGGCCAAAATTTTGGCATATAATTTAACATCAGTATTGAGTAAAGAAATCAGTTTAAAGTTGCACGGGTATGTGGGCTCTTTGCCCAGCTTAGGAATAGTAACCACATTGGCCTTGAGCATCTCAGGGGGAAACGAGGCAGAGGACAATGCATCAGCATAAACCAACTGTAGAGATGGAGCTAAATTATTTTGAAAGGTTTTGTAGTAGTCATTTGGTAGTCCGTCAGGACCTGGGGACTTGCCCAATGACAGAGTCCTTATCGTTTTTTGATCTCAGGTTCCGTGATGGGTGTGTTGAGAGAAATAAGTTGTGCCTGTGATAGGGAGGGGAGTTTAATTTTTGTCAAAAAGGCGTGTATGCTTTAATCGGTTGGTTGTGGAGTGTTAGGATCTTTCTCAAGGTTATATAATGAGGAATAATATTCAGCAAAGGAGTTAGCTATTTCTTTGGGGTTGATTTTTTTTTTATTCTTCTGACATATGTATTAGGTATGGGATTTTTGATTTAGTTCTAGCTGTTTTGAGTCTCTGGGCAAGAAATTTACCCGCACGATTACCATAGGAATAGTGGGACAATTTCAGTGATTGGATGTGTTTGTTATATTGCTTGATGAGCATGAGCCTGAGATCAGAGCAATGTTGGGAGACTTTTTGAGCTATGTGTGCATCAGCGTTGTTTCTGTTTTGGGCCTCTAGTGCTTTAATGTCACTAATAGGGATGGGCCCGATGTTCAAGTCGAATGTAAGTTCGACTTGAACATCGGGCGTTCGCCTGTTTGCCGAATATCGAACAATTTGGGGTGTTCGCGGAAAATTCGAAAGCCGCGGAACGCCCTTTAAAAGTCTATGGGAGAAATCAAAAGTGCTAATTTTAAAGGCTTATATGCACGGTATTGTCATAAAAAGTGTTTGGGGACTTGGGTCCTGCCCCAGGGTACATGTATCAATGCAAAAAAAAGTTTTAAAAATGGCCTTTTTTTCAGGAGCAGTGATTTTAATAATGCTTAAAGTGAAGTGCAAAAAAAAAGGCCCGGTATGGAATTTGGGGGGACCTCCATGCATTTTTTTAAATTTTGGTTCAGGGTTCCCCTGTGGGGGAATCCCATGCCGTTTTTATCAATGAACTTTTATGTGTATTGCCGGGACCGACTACTCATTATAGCCATGAGTACTTTTAAATGACTTTTTTTCCTTTAGAAACATGCGCCAATTTACAGGCATACTATAGACACCCCCCAGGTACGAAATTTAAAGGAATATTACGACTACTCATTATAGCCATGAGTACTTTTAAATGACTTTTTTTCCTTTAGAAACATGCGCCAATTTACAGGCATACTATAGACACCCCCCAGGTACGAAATTTAAAGGAATATTACACTTTTATTGTTTGACTTTAAGCATTATTAAAATCACTGCTCCTGAAAAAAAATTTTTAAAACTTTTTTTGCATTGATACATGTCACCTGGGGCAGGACCCGGGTCCCTAAACACTTTTTAAGACAATAACTTGCATATAAGCCTTTAAAATGAGCACTTTTGATTTTTCATGTTCGTGTCCTATAGACTTTAAAGTTGTTTGCATGTTCGAACAAATTTTTTGCCTGTTCTGCTGCAAACCGAACCGGGGGGTGTTCAGCTCATCCCTAGTCATTAAGGAGTTGGTTTAGTTTTTGCGTTCTCTGCCTGTTCTCCCATGAACAAATTTGTAAAATGATCCCCCTAATGAAGGCTTTGTGTGTACACTACAACACTGCAGGGTCAGATACAGAGTTGGTATTCATAGAAAAAAACTCGGATAAGTTGTTTGCAATGTTGATAGCTTGTGGAGACATTTGAAAAATGTGGGAATTAGCCCGCCATATATAGGCAGGACTTGGAGTGTGCACCTTCACCACCGTTATAGACATGGGTGCGTGGTCAGACCACATGATGTTGTGTATGGTGGAGGAGGACACTGCCTGTAGAAGTAACTTATCAACGATTATCAAAACAATTCTAGAATATGAGTTGTGTCTAGAAGAGTGGAAAGTATAGTCTCGTTCATTCGCGTGTTGGCACCTCCATGCATCATAGACGTCTTCCGAGTGTAGCAAAGGTTGTAGCATAGGTGGTGGGCCTTAGGCCCTGGAGGTGGTGTCCATTGTATAGTCTGCTGTTATATTGTGATCAGATCACATATTACCAGAGATCCTTTTTGGATGGTGGCAATTTTGCGGTATAGTCTTTTCAGGATTTGATTGGAGTTAGGTGCATATAAGTTTACAATGGTGAAGTGTTTATTGTTAAGTTCTCCCACAAGTAAGAGATATCTCCCTGCTGGGTCGATGTGGGTTTCTGTCAGGTTGAGGGCCACCGAGTCCCTAATGGCAATGAGAACTCCCATCTGTTTCATAAGAGCTGAGGCCAGAAAGGTGTAAGGAAATTTTTTGTGCTGGAAGTAGGGAGTGTTGGAGGCTGAGAAATGAGTCTCCTCAGAGGACATCGGCCTGGAGTTTAAGCGCCTCTCTCCAAACCGAGGCTCTTTTGGCCAGGTGGTTGAGACTAGACATGTGCACCTCGTTTTGTTCCGAATCGAAATTCGGATGAATTCGGATGAATTTTTCATTGTTTGGAAATTCGTATGCATCCAAATTTCCAAATTTAAACAAATCCGAAAAAAGCGAACAAATTCAAAAACAAATTTGAATCGAATTCAAAAACAATAGAAATCAATTTTCTAAAAAATACAATAAAATATAAAATAAAATAATAAAGCAATATAATTTTTTATTCAAATTCAAAATCATTCTATACGAAATTCGCATTTCGGAAAATGAATATATATATATATATATATATATATATATATATATATATCCATGTTCCGAAATTCTAATTTCATATAGAATGAAATCGAATTAGAATAGAAGAAAATAATAGAAAATAATAGACTAGAAAAACAATAGAATTATATATATATATTAGTTTATATTCTATTCTTTTTTCTCTTTTCTATTATTTTCTATTCTATTCTAATCTTTTCTATTCAAATTTGATTTCAGTCTATATGAAATTCGAATTTCTGAAGATGATATAGATACATATATATAGATATATATATATATGTGTTATATATATTATATTTGTTTCTATTCTGTTCCAATTGTTTTTCTATGCTATTCTTTTGTATTCGATTGTAAACTTTTTTATTCAAATTCATTCAATACAAAATTTGAATTTTGGAAGATGACTTCTGAAATTCGAATTTCGTATAGAATGCATTTGAATTTGAATAGAAATAATTAGAATAGAAAATAATAGAAAAGAATAGACTAGAAAAACAATAGAACAGAAAAGAATAATATATAATCTGTAATTTTTTTAATATTCTGTTCTATTGTTTTTCTATTATTTTCTATTCTTTTCTAATCTTTTCTATTTGAATGCAAATTCATTCTATACGAAATTCGAATTTCGGAAAATGGTTATATAGAAATAAAATGAAATCGAATTCTAATAGAAAAAACTAGAATAGAAAAAACAATAGAACAGAACTTTCATTTTTGAACTTTTCAGCGCCGCAATAATTTTTATGCATGTGACTTTTTGTTTGTTATCTACGAACTTTGCTGGCCGCTTGCTTTTTTCAGTTCAGCGCAAATTTTTACTTGTTATATGCTATTATTGTTTATATATATATATATATATATATATAAAAAAGATCTTCCGGAATTGGAATTTAGTACAGAATCAATTTGAATTCGAACAGAAAAGATTAGAATAGAATATATTATATTTTTTTCTATTCTGTTCTATTGTTTTTCTATGCTATTCTTTTATATTATTTTCTATTCTATTCTAATCTTTCCTATTGGAATTCGATTTCATTCTATACGAAATTTGAATTTTGCAAAATGGTTTATATAGAGTTTACTTTTTTCAAATTCGGTCAAATTCTTTCAAATGCGGTAGAATTTTTTCTAATTTGATAGTTTTTTTCTAATTTTTTCAAAATCGAATACGAAACTAAATGAATCCCGAAAACAAATGTTAAATGAATGCAACAAATTTAAGTAAATGAATTTAGTTAAACTATGAATCAAAATGAAACAAAACTAAACAATTTTTTTCATCCTGCACATGTCTAGTTGAGTCCGTTTACATTGAAGGAAACTATTTTAAGAGCCATATGTGCAGAGTAAGTGTGGGTGCTGATAATACCTTCATTGTGGTGGTATGGGGTCTCTTGCAGCAGGTCTTTGGTAGTAGACAGAGTAGAGTAGAATTTTCATTCCCGTTTTGGTGGTAATAAGGCAGTCCTCATGCAGGTCAAACCGGTAGTAGGGGAGAAAAGATAAAGTAAAAAGAAAAAACAATGTCAAACCATAAAAAATAAAATAGTTTGATAAAAAGGTGGATTCAAACTTGAATATGAAGGCAGAAGAGCTACCCATAACTCAAGAGAGGAAAATTGCACATTGAGTACTCCAAGAATATTTCAGTAACCTTGACGTATGTAGATAATTCTGAATTCTATGAATGGGTGATTATGAGTTTTTTTTGTTGCTTTTCCTCCTGTTTGCCAGTCATACTGGGTGTGCAGCCTTGCTGAGGTAGAAGGGCCTTCCGTAGTGTGGTCAGGAAGTATGTCTTTATTACCATCGTGTGTGACGGTTAGCTTACCAGGGTAGCCCCATTGGTATGGGATATTGTGGTTGGTAAGGCCTTGGTCACAAGCAGTAGGGATTTACGTTTCTGCATTGTAAATTGTGAAAGATCCGCATAAAGTTGAATATGTGAGAATTTTTCTGGGGTTGCTGGTTTTTGCGGAATGCAGTCATGAGTTGCTCCTTAGTATGGTAGAAATGTACCTGCATCAGGACATCTCGGGTATGTTGTCAGGGAGATGAGGCGGTTTTGGTAGTTTATGAATGCAATCAACAAACATTTTGGACTCAGGTATGGAGGGTAGGAACACTTTTATGAGATCGTGGGCGTATTGTTGTAGTTGTGTGGGGAGTATGGTCTCTGGTACTCCCTAAATCTTAACATTGTTCCTCTTAGACCTCGAGGTCAGCCATCTTGGCTTTGAGCGATGTTAGGTCATCTGAGTGATTGTTATGGGCGATCATCATCGATCAAAGTGTTGTGGGAGGATGCAAAGTCCCCCATTTTTTTTCTCAATATGATCCACCCTTCCTCCCAGTTCTCCCACTTCAGCTTTAAAATTGTGCATACACTGCAGGATGTTTGCTTGCATGAAGCTGCGGAGGGAGACAAGCATGTCCTTAAGAGTGGTGTCTGACACAGGCTCATCAGTGGTGGGGAATGCAGTGAAGGGATCCACGAGTTCCCTCGTATCCTCCATTGAGTCCTGACCTGTGCTCAGCTGTTGGATGTCTTCAGCCATGCGTGGCTTTGATTTTGCTGAGCTGCGGGAGAGAGGGGTTGAGGCATTGGGAGATTGATCAGCAAGGACTGTTTGTGATCCTGGGCTCGATGCGGCGGACCGAGAGCAGTTGGAGGAAGAAGGGGAGCCATCCCCTTAATCTTAATTTCTTCAGCCGGGCCGCTTCTTTCTGTTTGCGGGTCATCTGGTGGATAAGGCGGCACCTTTAGACAAGCAGTGGTGGCTGTATGGCCTAGTTGTGTTGTCCCAAAAGCGGTCAGTTTCCATTGCTGAAGTGGAGCTGTGTGATCACGCGTCCATTCAGCTGTGTGGTAGCCAGGCCCCCTGGCACTTTCAATTTTTGATATTTTGTCCTATTGACTTTAATGGGGTTCGTTAATCGGGTCCAAACTTTCAGTGTGTTCGAAAGTTTTGGTGCGGACCGAACAGGGGTCCATGCGGCTCATCCCTACAGATCACCGTCATTACTAGCAAAAAAATATAATAATAATAATAAAATGCCATAAATCTATCCCCTATTTTGTAGATATAACTTTTGTGCAAACCAATAAATATACGCTTATGGCATTTTTTTTACCAAAAATATATAGAAGAATACATATTGGCCTAAACTGATGAAGACATTTGTTTTTGTTTTTTTGGTGGGGATATTTATTATAGCAAAAAGTAAAAAATATTGTTTTTTTAAAAATTGGAGCTCATTTATTTGTTTATAGCTCAAAAAATAAAAACCGCAGAGGTGATAAAATACCACCAAAAGAAAGCTCTATTTGTGGGGAAAATAAAGACATCAATTTTGTTTGGGTATAGTGTTGCATGACTGCGCAATTGTCAGTTAAAGCGACACAGTGCCGTATCACAAAAAATGGCCTGGCCATTAAGGGGGAAAATCTTCCAGTCTGTAAGTAGTTAAACACCGTCCAGTCCAGTACCTGCCTCTTTAGTACATTTTGGCAAATTTTCTCATTAAAGTGGTTGTTAACCCAATTATTGTTGTTACTGTAATCCCCTCTGTTATAATAAATGCTGTGCCCCACTGTGTGTATTTTCTAAAAAATCTGCTGATAAATACCTTATTTCATAGCGCCGATCGGCAGTCATGTGACCCGTGGTAAATAAATAAATTAAGTGCGCTTGCAATCAAAGATTCGTGTGTTACTTATAAGTGAATATAAATAATGAATAATTAATGAATCCAATCAAATATCTTAAAAATAAAATAATTAAATAAAATAAAATACTGAGTGAATCAATAGTGAAAAAATAAAGTGCTCAATGTATAGTAAGACATGTGAAAAAATTAAACAGGATCAGGAATCAAAATATATTATAATGATAAGTGAAGTCCATCAAGGAAAAAACTCAGTAGAAGTGCATCAGTCCCTTGAAGGCAAGGTTAAAATCCACAATTCACCAAAGACAGCCAAAATGGGTAGAAGAAGGAGAAGAAGATGTAAAGATGTATATCATGGAGACAGTGAATCCGGAGGACACTAAGGATGGACCCTTACCAGGAGTGGTGGACCTCCCTGTTAGCGAGGTCTTGTGCGCATGCAGATACAGCTCTCTGCAGGGACAGCTGAATGGTGGCGTCCGACTCGGCTGATGAATGGAGACTAGTCCAACCCGTCTGCCTGGAGGGGGACACCCACTCGACCCAAAGGTGGTAGGTGGACAAAGAAGCAGAAGAGGGCTCCAATGGTGTAGTAAATTAAAAAATATTTATTGTTAAATCAAGGCCGAAGAACCAAACTCCGCCATACAATGTTAAAACAGTTTAAAAAGGCGGCATATATAAAAAAGCCAACACCCGTGCAAACATGGGGCAAATGGCGTGATGGCGTACAGTGCGTAAGATTAATGCCAATTTACAATGAAGTAGAAAGTAAACTGTTTAATATGTATCAGCCTTCTGAGTTACTAATAAATGTGTGTGTATTAAAGAACACCTAATTCCTTTTTTTGCAGAAGTAAATGGACTAATAAGCTAAACTTTTTGCGCTTTAAATTTTTCCAATACGCAAAAAGGAAATTAGAATTGTATTGTATTTTTTTTTCCACAAATGAAAAAACATGTTTGCTTGGAACTGTGACTTTTTTTGCAGCTTCATGTCAGGTTCGATTTTTTTTTCATTCTTTTGTTAACCTCCCTGGCGGTATGATTATTTCAGATTTTTGCGCCTCAAAACAGTACAATTATTTTGCATAGAAATTTGGCGTTTTATATTGTAGGCCTGTAATTCTTAGCAATAACACACTTAAATCTGTCCACCAAGAGTCTAATAGATATCCCGGGTATGATGAAGTTTGAAACACAAAATCATAAATTATATTATAACAAATAAATATAAATAATTATAAAAAATAATAAAATAATAATAATAAAATGAATCTCCCCATGATTCACTATCGCACAATTCTGCAAGTGTTCTAATTTACAATCGCTGTTTTCTAGCTGGTCTAAAGCCACTTTTGACGTAAAGGGTCACTTTTTGGTTGCCATGGACAATCTCCAGTTTCCAGGCAGAAAGAACAGTATATATCATATAAAACTGCATGCAGGGCATTGGACAAAGCACTAGGGACAAAATGGATGTGAAATGATTTCATACAGTAATGTAATCTGTAAGATTACAGTGTACTGTATGTGTAATGAATTTTCACTTTTTTGAATTTGCCGCCAGGCTCCGCCCCGTGCGTCACGACGCTCACAGGGAACGGAGCCCAGCACACAGGACATCGGGGAGGAGGACAGAGCCCGCAGACACAGCAGGGGGGGGACATCGCAGGATCTTGGGGACAAGGTAAGTACACTGCACCAGGATCCTGAGATGTAATCCCGAGTGTGGCTCAGGGTTACTGCTAATGTTGCTGAAATTTAACCCAGAGCCACACTCGAGAAAACCGCCAGGGAGGCTACGAAGCATACAATTTAGTAAATCAATGTATATTTTTGTGTGTACTTTTGCAATTAATGCAATTAACCAAGGTGCAAACAAATAACATTTGCAAACATAAATATAAGAAATTTTAAACATAAAATTATTCTATTATGACTCATCTGCTCATATAATTATGTCCCTTGCAATAGGTGGGCTTGGTTGAGGCTTGCAATTTCATTATGGCCCCAGCTGCTATACCCTATCTGTACATCAAGCTAATCTGTCAGTTTTGCACATTATATTTCCAATAAGGAAGCAACTTTCATTATCTTGAAATAAAATGTAAATATTGTCTTCTTCCTAAACATAGTTTGACCATGATACAAGACCAAAAAAACGCCTTTATGTCCGCCTTTGTGTGTTTTTTTTGGCCTGCCAAATATATATTTTACAAGCAGATGGTTGAAAATTTGAGTGGATCTCTCAGACAATACTTGTACAAACATGCAGCAAAAATAGGGGCTGTAACTAGTTTGTTTATCCTAGTTTGTTTTAGGTGGACCTGCATGTTGCTTTTCCGGTAAAGTTAAAAATAGGAAAGTCACCCTACAAGCCTTGTAGTGGAGTTTCCATTTACTTGCCATGCTCTCATGGAAGTGCGGGACACATTTAAAAACCTAAGATATTGCTACTGTGGAGAGTATCTCCCCAATTGCTACCAGAGTACTCTGCCGAGAGGGGACTCACCTGTGTCAATAGGCCCTGGATCCCTAAAGCTGTTTGCTTTTGTTACCAGAGCTTCCCTAGACTGCTTTGAGAGGAATGCAGTTCATGAGAAAAAGTGCAAGTAATTGTTTATGTTCTGAAGTATTTTACTGAAGTAATGATTCTTAGTTAGACTCTATGTTGCATAGAGTCGTAAGACTGTGCCACAGAGACATTGCTGTGAAGCATCCATGTTTGTGCAAATTTCATAATCTATTTTGTATTATTTAGCAGTGTATGCCTACTTTGCCTTTTTTACCCTGTTTTGAAAATATTGATTCTGACTTTGGACTTGTTTAGTAAACTACAATTTACAGTTACACCTGATCATTTGGCTGATTACCTTCCTGTTACAGCCTCAGTTTTGATGGGAAGCATACTCACTTGGCAGGGTGGGCTAACATTGTGCTAGGAATGTATCTAACTGCAGGTATAGTCAGAATATAGTATCGTTTTCTAAATTGCAATCTATACTGTAATTTTTGGTGGTAGTTAAACTAATGCTTTCCAACAAGAATGAAGCCCAGAATGAGTTTTAGTATATTTTTTAAACTATTGTGACACAGGGTTTTGTAGCTCATTGGTAGTGCCAAAACAGTGAGTTTTACTCCATGCTAGAAGTAGTTTTCATTGCTTTTCCTGCCAACTTTTTTTTTAAAGAAAGTTAAAGTTCACAAAATGAAGAGCTTCCTACGCAGGGGGTTTCTACCATCAATGCAACAAAACATAATGCTCCTCCTGACTCTCTTGGCAGCTTTACTGCTCAGATTAGTACCTTTTGGTCCTCGTGTTAATCAAGCACATCCCAGTGCTCATACACACATGCTCTGCCTCAGATCTGTGTCTTTCCCACAGCTCTCTCACTCAGGCTCCAGCCTTTGTCTGTGCTGATCTGGACAGCATGGAGCAGACGCACAAAACTCTCTCTCTGCTCCCAACACACACTGACCCCTTCGAGAGGGTGGGGCCACTGAGTTCTGATCCTGGCTCTAATATAAAGGCAGCACACACCTGCATCATTAGTGTACTTGTTTCCACTGAAATCTGGCCTAAACTTCCTTATCACTCAGTGGAATGGCCTTGCCCTGCCACAATACGCCATCTTTTTTATCTAAAGTCATCACATTGAAAGCTTGGCAGTCAATATTTACTATCTCACACCACTCTGTTCTGCTTCTCGGCCTACTTGATAATTAGGTGCTACCTCTCTTCCTGTGAGCCTAGACAATGTTGGACACATGCTCTGCAGTTGTCACATTGGGTCCATCATGGACATTTGTAACCTTTGCAGCTCTGGCCCAGGTGAAGGCAAAACAAATCCCTTTGTGCAACTGTTGCCAGTTTCGCTACAGGGTCAGTTGACTGAATTCCCCTGATCAAAATTTTGCTCTTTGAGTGTTTGTTAATTACACTTTTTGACAAAAACAATATATAAAAGCAACTTTTGTTACCATATTAAATTTCAATCTAGAGTACTTCCCGGGTACTACTTATATGTTAGAAGCTGCCCTCAATCTCATGGTCAACGTCATTCAACCTACTTCCTTTAAGCAGTGAAGCAGCACAGTGATGTGCTCACCTCTGTCATGCTCTCTTTCTAGTCAGTACATGAACTGATTGACTTCTTGTACTGCTTCTTCCTCTCACACTCCTGTCTTGTTGAACAAAGACTGCAAGAGATTTGTGCCAAGTCAAATTGGCGTACTTGCACTACATATTTTCAAATATATCTGATGATTTATTAACAATTACAGGGTTGCATTCATGTGTGTCTGTATCTGCTTATAGTTCAGCTTTAAACATGATCACTTAAGCAGGATCACCTAAAATGACCAAATTATGACAAGTTGTACCTCCAAAACCCACTGAATTTTTGACCCTGTTTTTGCAACACTTTGTAAAATAGAGTGAAATTTGGTTGCTATTTTGTTGTATTTGTTATATTGTAACCATTTGCTAAAATCATTTAAGTTCATTTTTTTCCTCATTAATGTACACACAGCACCCCATATTGACAGAAAAACACAGAATTGTTGACATTTTTGAAGATTTATTAAAAAAGAAAAACTGAAATATCACATGGTCCTAAGTATTCAGACCCTTTGCTGTGTCACTCATATATTTAACTCAGGTGCTGTCCATTTCTTCTGATCATCCTTGAGATGGTTCTACACCTTCATTTGAGTCCAGCTGTGTTTGATTATACTGATTGGACTTGATTAGGAAAGCCAAAAACCTGTCTATATAAGACCTTACAGCTCACAGTGCATGTCAGAGCAAATGAGAATCATGAGGTCAAAGGAACTGCCTGAAGAGCTCAGAGACAGAATTTTGGCAAGGGACAGGTCTGGTCAAGGTTACAAAAAAATTTCTGCTGCACTTAAGGTTCCTAAGAGCAAAGTGGCCTCCATAAACCTTAAATGGAAGACGTTTGGGATGACCAGGCCCCCTCCTAGAGCTGGCCATCCGGCCAAACTGAGCTATTGGGGGAGAAGAGCCTTGGTGAGAGAGGTAAAGAAGAACCCAAAGATCACTGTGACTGAGCTCCAGAGATACAGTCGGGAGATGGGAGAAAGTTGTAGAAAGTCAACCATCACTGCAGCCCTTCATCAGTCGGGGCTTTATGGCAGAGTGGCCTGACGGAAGCCTTTCCTCAGTGCAAGACACATGAAGGCCCGCATGGAGTTTGCTAAAAAACACCTGAAGGACTCCAGGATGTTGAGAAATAGGATTCTCTGGTCTGATGAGACCAAGATAGAACTTTTTGGCCTTAATTCTAAGCGGTATGTGTGGAGAAAACTAGGCACTGCTCATTACCTGTCCAACACAGTCCCAACAGTGAAGCATGGTGGTGGCAGCATAATGCTGTGGGGGTGTTTTTCAGTTGCAGGGACAGGACGACTGGTTGCAATCGAGGGAAAGGTGAATTCGGCCAAGTACAGGGATATCCTGGACGAAAACCTTCACCAGAGTGCTCAAGACATCAGACTGGGCCGAAGATTTACCTTTCAACAAGACAATGACCCTAAGCACACAGTTAAAATAATGGAGTGGCTTCACAACAACTCTGTGACTGTTCTTGAATGGCCAGCCCGAGCCCTGACTTAAACCCAACTGAGCATCTCTGGAGAGACCTAAAAATGGCTGTCCACCGTTTACCATCCAACCTGACATGACAGAACTGGAGAGGATCTGCAAATGGCAGATGATCCCCAAATCCAGGTGTGAAAAACTTGTTGCATCTTTCCCAAAAAAGACTTATGGCTGTATTAGATCAAAAGGGTGCTTCTACTAAATGCTGAGCAAAGGGTCTGAATACTTAGGATCATATGATATTTCAGTTTTTCTTTTTTAATAAATCTGCAAAAATGTCAACAGTTCTGTGTTTTTCTGTCACTATGGGGTGCTGTGTGTACATTAATGAGGAAAAAAATGAACTTAAATGATTTTAGCAAATGGCGGCAATATAACAAAGAGTGAACAATTTAAGGGGGTCTGAATACTTTCCATCCCCACTGTATATAATTATAATTTTCAATGGAAATTTTGTGGTTTCTGCTGACCAGCTCTTGCGCTTCACCCCAGAGGGATCTATGGCCACCAGTTATTACCCACAGTCATTTTTTTGTGACAATCTGAGACTTACAGGGGTTTAGTCCCCACTGGAGTTTTTTGTTTGTTCAATTACAGTAAACCTGTTGTCTATGGGTCTATGGGGTCCACTATCAATCCACCTTTGCACAATGAATTTTCCTAATGCTGTTCATAACGTATGCTGACACCCTTTTTAGCTACGGTCTAACAAGGCTAAACAGAGGGATTTCCACTTCCCTTAAAGCAGAACTCTGTGATTTTCAAAAAATCCCCTATTAGTATACCCCCCACACAAAACACTAAACAGTTATTACATTTGTGAAATTCCTTACCACTTAAGAGATATGACTGATTGAGTTTTCAGGAAGTCAGCTTTGTGATTCAAAGAATGCATCATCTTTTCTGGCAGGGAGGATCTCTTAGAACAGTGATTGCATCATATCCTCTTCTCTCTCTCTAATTGTAATCAACCTACATTTCCCATGAATCCTTGGGATGGGAGTGAATGTGAGAGGTACACTAGACTTGTACATGTAAATGTGAACTCGCCCACTTCAACATAAATCACACCCCTCATTCTGTAGCCAGCAAGCCATACATAACACACGGTATGATAGGTTACAGCCTTATAAATGCAAAGCATTTTACTATA
This sequence comes from Lithobates clamitans, assembly GCA_037952925.1. NCBI lineage: Eukaryota > Metazoa > Chordata > Amphibia > Anura > Ranidae > Lithobates > Lithobates clamitans. The sequence goes on from JBBGZY010000656.1 coordinate 3,694,773, forward strand.
AATGCAAACCAGTGCAATGTGTCAGTGTCCACCAGAGCCAAATGTCAGGGACCACCAGAGGCAAATGTCAGGGACCACCAGAGTCGAATGTCAGGGACCACCAGAGCCAAATGTCAGGAACCACCAGAGCCAAATGTCAAGTACCCCCAGAGCGGAATGTCAGGGACCACCAGAGCCAAATGTCAGGGACCACCAGAGCCAAATGTCAGGAACCACCACCAGAGCCAAATGTCAGGAACCACCACCAGTGCGGAATGTCAGGGACCACCAGTGCTGAATGTCAGGGACCACCAGAGCCAAATGTCAGGGACCACCACCAGAGCCGAATGTCAGGGACCACCAGAGCTGAATGTCAGGGATCACCACCAGTGCCAAATATCAGGGACCACCACCAGTGCCTAATGCCAGGGACCACCACCAGTGCCTGAATGTCAGGGACCACCACCAGTGCCGAATGCCAGGGACCACCACCAGTGCCGAATGTCTGGAACCACCACCAGTGCTGAATGTCTGGGACCACCACCAGTGCCGAATGTCAGGGACCACCACCAGTGCCGAATGCCAGGGACCACCACCAGTGCCAAATATCAGGGACCACCACCAGGGATGAATGCCAGGGACCACCACCAGTGCCGAATGTCAGGGACCACCACCAGTGCCGAATGTCAGGGACCACCACCAGTGCCGAATGCCAGGGATCACCACCAGTGCCGAATGTCAGGGATCACTCTTTCCACACTTCTCATTCCGAGAATGTTAGCATCTTAATTCACAAGAATCTTTTTTTCTCATGCTGAATGTCAGGGACCACCACCATAGCCAAATGCTGAATGTCAGGGACCACTACCAGTGACGAATGTCAGGAACTATCACCAGTGCCAAATGTCAGGGACTACCACCAGTGCCAAATGCCAGGGACCACCACCAGTGCTGAATGTCAGGGACCACCACCAGTGCAGAATGTCAGGGATCAACACCAGTGCCGAATGCCAGGGACCACCACCAGTGCTGAATGTCAGGGACCACCACCAGTGCCCAATGTCAGGGACCACCACTAGTTCTGAATGTCAGGGACCACCACCAGTGCCGAATGCCAGGGACCACAAGTGCAGCATGTCTGTTCCACCAGTGCAGCTTGTCAGGGACCACCAGTGCAGAGCGAGGACTATTATTAGAAATCGATTGTATTACACAGCGGGGATCTCCCACAGTGTCAGGTATTGTATATAAGAACACAGAGCGTTAATGTCCCGTCTCCCATTATTATGATTGACAGCGCACTGTGCCAATACCAGAGGGAGGCGGGTGGTCGTGTTCTCATATACTATACCTGACACCATGGGAGACCCCCACTGTGTCATACAACTGATTTCTAACAATCCCTGCTCTGCATAGCGATAGCTGGCAGGGGGTGGGCGGCGGCAGGGCAGGTGCGGTGGGGATGGTGGAGGGTGAATTGCTGGCAGGGAGGAGGAGGAGGGAGGGAGGGAGGGAGGAGAGTGGAGAAGGAAGACACCTCCTCCATGGGCAGAACAGACCGGGGCTGTGAGACCCCTTCTGCCCACAACAACATATCTGCTTCCTCCCTGCTCTTTCAGAGGACTACAACTGGGCGTGTCAGACCACTGGCTGAGCTTAGGAGAGGGATAGAAGCCAGCGGTCTTACAAACAGGATGTCAGAAGGCAATAACGGTTTTTCAGCAAGTTTAGCATCCTATTACAGAGGAAGTACAGAGCTCAGAAGAACATGCATGACAAACTTGGTGAAGGTAGGAGATTAGCAACAAGGACATGGAAAAAAAATGTTGTCAGGAGTTCTACTTTAAAGTGATTGTAAAGGATCGTTTTGGTTTTTTAAATAACAAATGTTATACTTACCTCCACTGTGCAGCTCATTTTGCACAAAGTGGCCCCGAACATCCTCTTCTGGGGTCCCCCGGTGGATCCTCCCCACATCAGATACCCCCCTAGGAGAAGCGCTCTCATGAGGGGGTTACCTTGCGGGCTCTCTCCCGAGTCCAGCATTTGCGTCCATAGACACGAATGCCGGACTCAGCCCCGCCCCCCCGGCGCCCGCGTCATTGGATTTGATTGAGAGCAGCAGGTGCCAATGGCTGCGCTGCTGTCAATCTATCCAATCAAGAGCCGGGACCCCGTGGAAAGAGGGAGAGCGCATCCCCGCCAAAGAGACGAAGGGGCTCAGGTAAGTAAAATGGGGGGGCCAGTGACTGCCAGGTGTTTTTTCACCTTAATGCATAGGTTACTACCCCCAGCAGTCTGTTTGCATCCCACACTTTTTTAAAGATCCTGGACACACTGCTACCCTATAATCAGTACCTGCAATACCTTTGCTATAGTCCAATGGAAGATTTGTGCTCCACAGGAACCTCTCAAACACGAGGTACTTTTCTATTCTCTGGCTAGGTACACTGCTAGTGATATGTTTGCAGGAGACTTGCCTAACTAGAGAAACCTTCTAAACAATATATGCATACATATCAGTCTTTCCACATTATTCATTCCGAGGATGTTAGCATCTTAATTTAAAAGAATCTTTTTTTCTCATGCAAGCATAGTCTCAAGATAGATTTATCTATTCCTGTATTCTTCAATTAACAATATTCTTTGTACTAATGCAAATGTTTATGTACTGCCACTATACTCTCCTGATGTATTTAATTGTTTTAAAGAATTCTGACTAGGTAAACATGTTCCTACATTTTTGATTGGTGATTTCAATGATGTATAAGACTCAACACCCGATAAATTCTCTTGTGATGGAGCTACAAAGCCCAATCACACTACTACCTTGGCTAAATTAGTTACTGAGCAGGGGCCTGATAGAGCAGTGGAGGTTGTGTCACCCTGCATAGTACCAGTACTCATGCATTTTTAAGACACACATGTCCAGTATTGACCTTGCCTTGGTGAACAAAAGATTTGCTTTGACTGTTCATAATTGTACTCTACTGTCCAGGAGCCTCTCTAATTATTCCCCTTGTTTTTGCTAACTAGATTTGCCTAAAAATATAGGCTGATGCCTTAATCTCTTCTGGCTTACTCTTCTGCCTCATTCTGACCCAATATCGCCATAGAAAACTAAACTACTGCTAGTGATCCACTAAATGTTGTCTGGGATGCTCTTAAGGTCTTCCTGTGAGGACTGCTTATTAGAGAATTTTCTTCAATCAAAACAAATACTAGGCAGTGATAGGCTGAAGTCCAGCAGGCAGTCACTCAAGCAGAAAAAACAAATTTGTCCAATACTAATCCTATTTGCTAAACAAACTGAATGAATAATTAAGATATGCTTAAAACTGCATATAGGTATATAGGTATATCTATATATACATAGAGTACACATTTGAATATGAAGCTGTACACATAGCAAAAGAGCATAACAATAAAGATATAAGTATATATATCAGTGGAGGATTACCACATTAAGCCAAAACCCTAAAACATTTACACATAGGATGTCATAGGGACACGGATCTTGAACAAGTTATTGAAGTGGTCTGATGGGAACAAAACATCATAATATTCACAAAAGAATAAGAAGGCACATAAAAAGGCACATAAAAACACATTGAAAAAATTAAATGGTTAAAAAAAGGACTCAGAAATGGCTGGTCATCAATCTATTATTTAATGTTATGTACCTAGAGGAAAGGCATTTAAGAATTAACCTCATTCAGACTCGGTTTACTTTGTGCTCCTGTATAAGTTTGTATGTGTAAAAAGTGTTAAAAATAAAAATCATCTTATTAAAAAAAATTATAGTCTTATGTATTTTTAAAGTATTGTCCTTAAATAAAGTGGGTACAGTAATATTTAAAGCATATATTCAGTTAAAATTTGATGGACTTTGATGTAGCTGCCACATCTCCCAGGCTTCGAAAGACATATCCGGGTTTGGATGATCTACGCTTGGAAATATCCAGCTGACTACCTCTACTGTAAAAAATGTTTCCTTAGTTCAACAATTCACTGATGTCATTATGCATACACTTGGAGTTCCTATGTGTTAAGTGCACTGCTGACATACAGATGCTTCCAACAATCAATATCCATAACCATCCCAGTGTAGTTTTGGTAATGAGATGCCTTCTCATGCACCACATGACAACCACTTGTTACTTGTCTAATAAGAATATTGGTATCAAGATAAGTTGGGCTAAACTTTTGCACTTTTGATGTTTACAGTTATTGTGACCACTGCAGTTAACCATTGAATTTTGTCCAGAAATGCTAGGCATTTGAAGGGCATTAAGTGGCGGTTCATACTAGTGCGATGCGAGAACCCTGCGAATCCAGTGCGGGTCCACGCATCACACCTAAATCGCACAGTGGTTCACAATGAGGTGCGCGAACCGCTGCGGGTATCAATGTTCAGTTAACGACACCCCCAAATTGGTTAGCAGGTCGCAGTGCAAACTGTGAAATGGTGCAGGAATCATAACACATAAGTGTGAACACTCATGCGATCCGATTCCAGTGCAGACCAAAAATGGGTCCTGCACCATTTTGGTGCGAATATAATGCGATTTCAACCATACAGTTTGTACAGCTGAAATCACATCACACAGACATCACATGTGATCTGAACAGCAATGCGGTGCAAGTCACATGCGATGTCTGGCATCGCACTAGTGTGTACCGGGCCTAAAAACATGAATGAAATCATCTTGTACTTAGCAAATCCAACAGAAAAGACATTACTCAACCTGTCACATGTTATGTTGAGATCCTGTACTAAAGAGAGAAAAGGGTGGGAAGAACAACATTTCCTTTTCCACTTAGAACATCTTTAGGGGAAAAATGGCAATGAAGGAAGAAAATTAAAACAAAAGCCGTGCCACCAGGGTAATATTTTGATATTTGGTGCACACCTGCCTATCAGTGGCCAGTATATTTATATGAGAACTTGGATGCAATCTTTCTGGATATAAGGGCCCATTACCTCAAACCTCTGTATATAAATTTGCATATAGGCTTTTGAGAAAAGAAGTCCCTTCTAGGTTTCCCAGATGATTTCCACCAAATGGGCAAGTGGTTGAACATTGTTTACATTAACCAAAAATATGACTTTTTGGGGGTTTGATTGTCTAGTAGTAAAAATGTCTCTTTATGAAAATAAAGTGTGCAATACATGGCCCCTTAACCTTTGTAATAACAAATCTATTTTAACAGGTTTACATTTTTATCATTAATTGTGATTTTTAAAGTTATTGAAGTCTATATTTAGTGTAGATAAAACATATTTTAAAATACTTTGGTGATTATGTTAATATACAATAAACATTTTGACTTAAAATGCTTGATTTAAATATTAGCAAAGTTAATCCTTTCCTAGGGTATTAAGGATGGAAATAATAACTAATTTAGTTTATTTTTTAGAGCTATAACATTGACTCATTGACTGACTAGTGTAACATTACTCTATACATGGTGAGGGACTGATGTAGTGTGATAATGCCCTTGAGGGAGGGACTTATTCCTCCTGTATAGTTAAAAGAATCCATTGTTTGTTAGTGTCCATATCCCCTGAAGATGTCTGTTTAGATGAAACATGTAAAGCAGAACTTCCGGGCACTGACATTGACACTTTACTTGTGTTCATGTGAATTGCAGCATTTGCTTTTATGTCAAGTTGGCATTTTAAAAACAATTAATAAACTGGATGTTCAGTACTATCTTTACCATTGGATTATTTATATTTTTTTCTTCTGGTGACATCTGAGGGCCATTCTCTACCATTTGGTCCAAATGGAAAATTAAATGGATGACAACTACTGATTTTCACATCAAATATTTGGATAACCTGAGATTGTATTTGTTAGATACAACCTTACAGTATATTGAGCTCTAATCATCTGAGTTCCTTCCATATGTGGTCATTCATTTTTGTTGGTAGTGGCTTGAGTACCATCTCAGTGGAGTCTCACTTGTGGCACAGCATTACAGCTATTTGGATTACTCTCACATACAGTATGTGCATACTGACTGACTGACTGGCCTTCTGGAGGCAGTGTTCTTCCCTTCTTTAATTAATGGTCTGGTAGATGTTTGTTAGTACTGGATCCATGAGAGTATAAAATGATTCCAATGAATATAGAATATAGAGTAAAATGTGTTTTCCTTGTTGAAGTTAACCCTTTCCCTACTGGGGCAATTTTATTTTTTGTACTTATGTTAAATGCAGTATTTTTTGGTAGAAATTACTTTAACCCCCCCCCCCCAAACATTTATATGTAGTATGTTTTATATTTGTGCAACTGTATATCAAACACATATTTTCAGTAAAAAAATACACTAAAATGAATTTAAAAAAATGAACAAACACAATGCGGTAGATTTACTAAAACTGGCGCACTCAGAATCTGGTGCAGCTGTGCATAGTAGCCAATCAGTTTCTAACCTCAGCTTGTTCAATTAAGCTTTGGCAACAAAACCTGGAAGCTGATTGGTTTCTTTGCAGAAGTGAGCTTGAATTTGCACTCACCAGCTTTAGTAAATAAACCCAAATGTAACCACTTGCTGACCAGGCCTTTTTCTGACACTTGTTGTTTACAAGTTTAAATAAATATTTCTTGCTAGAAAATTACTTAGGACCCCCAAACATTATAATTTTTTAGCAGAGACCCTAGAGAATAAAATGGCGGCCATCACACGGTCATGCGTTTTTTGCGCAGATGTTTTTCAAACTCAAATTTTTGGGAGAAAATACATTTTAATGAATTAAAAAAACAAAACATAATATATACCCCAATTCTTTTATATATTATGAACGATGATGTTGTGCAGAGTACATAATATCTTACATGCCATTCTCTAAAATTGCGTGCACTCGTGGAATGGCGCCAAACTACGGCACTTAAAAATCTCCATAGGCGGCACTTTAAAAATTTCTACCAGTTACCAGTTTAGAGTTGCAGAGGAAGTCTAGTGCTAGAATTATTGCTCTCGCTCTGATGTTTGCAGCAATACCTGACATGTGTGGTTTGAACACCGCTAATACATATGTGGGCGTGACCTACATATGCATTCACTATTGTGCGGGAGCATGTGGAGATGGGAGGGCGGGTTTAAAAAAAAAAAGTATTATTATTTATTTTATTCCACTTTTTTTATTTTTATACTTTTCCTTTATTTAATTTTTTTCTTTTGATCGCTTTATTGCTATCGCAAGAAATGTAAGCATCCCTTGCGATAGCAATACAGCATGACAGGTCGTCTTTATGCAGAGATCTGGGGTCAATAAGACCCCAAATGTGTCCTCTACCTTTCAAAAGCAAAAGATTTAAAAAAACTTTTTTTTCTGATCTTTTGCTTTAAGAAAAAAAAGCCATGTCTACATGGCCTGAGAACGGGAAGTGACATCATGACATTTCTCCAATCCTCCAAGAGCATAGAGATGAGCAGCGGCCATCTTGCCATCACTTATCTCTATGGCAAGCCGCCACCAGCACCGGATGGTATCCTAGGCTCAGCAATCGGTAATGTAAGCCTGGGAACCACTGGGAAGTGGCTGAAGGGGAATCACTTCACCATGGGGATCACTTTTATGTTAATGTCTGGTGCCTGAGGGAAAAGAAAATACAGAGGTTATGGCATCTAACTGCAGCTATATTCCTGGTGTTTAACATCAAATAAATGATGTATTTTTCCAGTTAGGCAAGTGGATAATACTAACTTTTTTATACTATATATAAGGAGTTGCAAGTAACTAATTGCCATACATGTCAAACCTTAAAACTGTGTGTACCTGTGATGTTGCAAACTTTGGTACCCAAAATTGGGCAACCTTTTGGAGCCCTATAAAAGTGATTGGGTGACTCTTTAAAGCTGCTCAAATCACTTTTACCTGAAATCCAAAAGCAGGGGTAGTATAGCATAGTAGCATATGGTAAAACTAAGCACCCAGTTCAGGGTCTATATATATATCAATATAATATATTCTCACTGCACACATTCCTGGAAGAAGCCTGGAGTAAGGGGGTGCTTGAGCAATAACCAGCTGGTTAACCAGTATTAACATAGATGTGAACATACAGTATGTAGCCAACACACCTTGGATCCATAACATTTATTGATCGCCTAACAAACTGTTCTTGAAAGGTTTTGAGGCTGTGCAAGACCCCTTCATCAGACATGTGATGATATTACCACATGCCTGATGAATGGGCCCTCTGTGGCTTTGAAATGTTACACTGACACTGTTTTGTGATGTGAGCCCTTATAAACATTTGGATAATATGTTAAAGGATTACTCCACTTTGGTGGAAAAATAGCAAATTAAATATATAGCATATAGTGTACAATTGGTAGAAAAGTCATAATGTTATGTAATGTTATTAAAAATTCCCTTTCCTTTTCAATCTGTAGCAGCTTTCTGTAAAATCCAATGCAATATGGCCGCCTGGAGGTATTCTGTACATCAATGGTGTAAGGGAACGTGTCCAGAAATGTAATTTACTGCTTGTGTGATTGGCTTATTGATTTTCTCCAAAGGCTGCATAAATATACAAGTAACATTTTAGACACCCCCTGCAATAGGAACCTCAGTTTTGGTAGAATATTCCCCAAGGGTTAAATACTAATAAAAATATGTAAATACTGTAGCTTTTCTCATCAGGACACTGCATAAGGTGATTATAATGAATCATATTCTCCCATTCACAGTAGAATCAGTCCGCAAAGGATATGGTGAAACAAACAGCTATTTCTTCAGAGTAGAAAAAATATTGGAATCTGCAAAAAAAAAGTGTGCTAAAATCCTTGCAATTGGCATAGAGCACCCATAGGGGATTGTTTAAAAAAAATATATAATTTCACTTTAAAATATAATTTCACATAAATGGTGTAATGATGACATATATTTATGTCAGCTCTGGACCTAGTTTGCTGCCTCTCCTATCACAATAGTCAAATCATGAAACACGTGAAACTATTTAGATAGTTAGGAGTGCCTAGTACAAACTTCCACTATGCTTAAAATGTATTTAAAATATTTATATGTTAAGAGCATCAGAAACAGCAAACATGGGGGGGGGGTTAAAGACTCCTCTTCCTGAGGACTTCAACAATGATTATTAAAACAGTCAGGATGAAATCATATAGGGAACCTGAAAATAAGGCTGGATTGAAGCTAGCCTGCCTCATCTGCAATGTAGATGGCCAGCTGGATCTATTTACATTGCTAATAAGACATACTGGCTTTAAAACAACCTCACTTTCAGGTTCCCTATATATTTTCATCCTCATTGTACCATAAACAAATTTTCAAGCCCTGAAGAGGGGTACGTCAAAATGTATTGGCTGTATCTGGTTGTAACACAGTTATAAATTAAGGAAAGAGGCGATCTGAGCTGATCAATTATCATATGAAGAGGTAGCAGGGCTGACTTTATGTGGAACAGGTCTCCATTCAGCACTTGGGAACAGGCAGCATGTTCTTTTACACAGTAGGGGTGCACAGACAATAGGGATGTTTTGACAGCATGGGACATACAGTATCTCACAAAAGTGAGTATACCCCTCACATTTTTGTAAATATTTTATTATATCTTTTCATGTGACAACACTGAAGAAATGACACTTTGCTACAATGTAAATTAGTGAGGGTACAGCTTGTATAACAGTGTAAATTTGCTGTCCCCTCAAAATAACTCAACACACAGCCATTAATGTCTAAACCGCTGGCAACGAAATTGAGTACACCGCTAAGTGAAAATGTCCAAATTGAGGCCCAAAGTGTCAATATGTTGTTTGGCCACCATTATTTTCCAGCACTGACTTAAACCTCTTGGGCATGGAGTTCACCAGAGCTTCAAAGGTTGCCACTGGAGTCCTCTTCCACTCCTCCATGATGACATCACAGAGCTGGTGGATGTTAGAGACCTTGCACTCTTCCATCTTCTGTTTGAGGATGCCCCACAGATGCTAAATAGGGTTTAGGTCTGGAGACATGCTTGGCCATTCCATCACCTTTACCCTCAACTTCCTTAGCAAGGCAGTGGTCATCTTGGAGGGGTGTTTGGGGTCATTATCATGTTGGAATACTGCCCTGCGGCTCAGTCTCTCCCAGGGAGGGGATCATGCTCTGCTTCAGTTTGTCATAGTACATGTTGATATTCATGGTTCCCCCAATGAACTGTAGCTCCCCAGTGCGGGCAGCACTCATGCAACCCCAGACCATGACACTCCCACCACCATGCTTGACTGTAGGCAAGACACACTTGTCTTTGTACTCCTCACCTGGTTGCCACCACACACGCTTGACACCATCTGGTCCAAATAAGTTTATCTTGGTCTCATCAGACCACAGGACATGGTTCCAAGTAATTCATGTCCTTAGTCTGCTTGTCGTCAACAAACTGTTTGTGGGCTTTCTTGTGCATCATCTTTAGAAGATGCTTACTTCTGGGATGACAGCCATGCAGGCCAATTTGATGGAGTGTGCAGCGTATGAGTACTGACAGGCTGACCCTTCAACCTCTGCAGCAATGCTGGCAGCACTCATATGTCTATCTCCCAAAGACAACCTCTGGATATGATGCTGAGCACATGCACTTAACTTCTTTGGTCGACCATGGTGAAGCCTGTTCTGAGTAGAACCTGTCCTGTTAAACTGCTGAATGGTCTTGGCCACCGTGCTGCAGCTCAGTTTCAGGGTCTTGGCAATCTTCTTATAGCCTAGGCCATCTTCATGTAGAGCAACTGTTCTTTTTTTCAGATTCTCAGAGAGTTCTTTGCCATGAGGTGCCACGTTGAACTTCCAGTGACCAGTATGAGAGAGTGAAAGCGATAACACCAAATTTAACACACCTGCTCCCCATTCACACCGGAGACCTTGTAACACTAACGAGTCACTTGACACCGGGGAGGAAAAATGGCTAACTGGGCTCAATTTGGACATTTTCACTTATGGGTGTACTCACTTTTGTTGCCAGCGGTTTAGACATTAACGGCTGTGTGTTGAGTTATTTTGAGGGAACAGCAAATTTACACTGTTATACAAGCTGTACACTTACTACTTTACATTGTAACAAAGTGTCATTTCTTCAGTGTTGTCACATGAAAAGATATAATAAAATATTTACAAAAATGTGAGGGGTGTACTCACTTTTGTGAGATACTGTATAGCAGCATGTGCCTTAACACAATAAGGGTGTACAGGCAATAGCGTGCTTTGACTAAGTATGAGCTTTGAGTTTGGGTCAAGCATGAGTTCCAACTGAACCCAGCTCATTCACAGTGCAGAAAAATGTTGAGCTAAGCCAGTCATAGTCTGTTAAAGCAACCAATAATGAATGATTTACTCCTGGCCTCTGAACTGTGGTCATCTGGCTTAGAAAGGTCAACCCAATTAATTTAAATGTCAGGGTTACTAGTGGTCTTTTGTCAGTGTGTTCTGAAGACCTGGAGTAGATAGTTAAGCTGACAGCATATCTGCAGACAGATAGCTGTTGCTATACACTGCTATTCAATGATACTGTACTGTATATACAGTGCTGTAAAATACTTTACAGTGCTACATACAGCACTGTATTGTGCTACATTACTGTGAATTTAAGTGTGGTGGGCTAAATATTATTATGTACCATCCTGTGTCCACTGTGCTTAGGCTCAGTCATTTTAGGACTACATATGTGTGTGTATCAGCAACAACTTCAGTTGCTGTTTAGCTGCCTTTATGTGCACAGGCCACTACTATTCCTAGGGCCGGCCACCCCACATACTTTAGCAATCTGGGGATTTTTTACACAGCAGTATTGGTGTGTGCATCACACTTAAATTGCAACTATCCAAGAGCTTGGCTACATATAGTCTGGCTGAAATATTCCTTCTTTTCCTCTCTTCAAAACAGAACCTTGATGAGGTTCTTGTATTTATTTCTTTACATGGATGAACGATTGGGGCTATATCTATACATTCATACCAAAAGGACATTATGGGTTATATTTACTAACTTTTGGTTTGTCTGTTTAGTTAGTTATTTATTCTTCATCTCCAATCAGACACCACTGTCCAATGGTTGCTGTAAGCAAGCTACAACACCTAATTTATAGGAATAGCCCTCACGATTTTGAACGCATAAGTCCAGTTTTCACCTTCAGGGGGCCTATATACACACCATCCTATACCAGGGGTTGCAGCGAGCAAGGAGATACACCGTCCACATGTCTGTCTTGTCACTCATCCACTTGAATTTGTATTTACTTAGAAATATGTGTATTTTAAGTGCCATACTCCGGATGGATGAGGGGGACGATAACACATTTAGACGTAACATTTATCTTCTTTATCTCATATAGTTCTGCCCATACACATGAAGACGGTACACCAAGAGATGAGATTGCTTTAAAACAACACGCTTAGTAAACGCCCATTTTTTCGTTTAACCACAGTGAATGTTATCAGGTGGATAAGCATATGCTTTCAAAAACATATATTTTTGAGAGTTTGAGCCACAGAATTATTGGTGCATAATATGTTTTATTACCATTTATTTCCTGTATGCGTAACACAAGCTCGACAGGTATATGTGTAGGAGATTGCATGGGAAACATACACTCAGACATAGACCATTTATTGATCGTGTTTTTTAGTCAAGCCACAAACACATGGTTTAGTTTCCACTTTGTTTCATTTTATATATATTCTATACATACTTTCACGATGATAGATATATATATATACACATGCCCCCTTCACGTTTTATGTTGATCTCCACTTTATTTTTCATTTTCACCTTTTATATTTATGATACACATAAATGCACATATAAATAAATAAATCCACGCTTAGGACAGTATAAGAGCTGCTGCCTATCCCTAATTAGTACCCCTAGGGGTCTAATTGCACAAATTGATAGGTAATAAGGAGATATAAAAGGCGCTGCCCTCTGTGTTGATTGTTTATAGGTATGGATATCATAAACTACACGCTAAATTCAAATGACTATGACATATAAGAACTCCATCACTAAGTGCCGTAATGCGGTCTAAAGGTAGAAAAGACCTTATACTTGGAGCAGACCAGAAAATAAAATGAAATAAATAAAAACACCAGTGATACAAAAAATGTTAATTACTGCTTAATAAATATTAAAACTAGGTCACCCCAGTGAGAATATTTTGTCTGCCATGTAAAATTGTGCTGACTATAGTGAAACAAATAATACTATAAACTGTGCAATTAGTTAAATTGAAATTGACCCCAAAGTTCAAAAGTTTTGGGACAAAATGGCGCTAAGAAGAAAATTTTTTGTTTATATTAAGTAAAAAAAGATGAGTGAGTAAAAGTGTCAGTGCAATGTCTGTTTTGCCACTCCCATATTCTCTGCAAAATGTTGGATTGGGTAGTGACGAACCCCAAAAATCAAAAATATTGTGACGATGAGCGCCTGCTAGAAATAAAATTACTTATTTGTGTAATCTTAATAAAGTAAAATGCAAGGTAAATCGCTCCCTGAGCATTAAATCCAATAAATATACAATCCCAAAAATATCATGCATAAACAATTATTTCCAGTCTCTTGTGTTTTTATAGCAGGTGATGGTTCATTTCTAGAAAGTTATTTAATTAAAAAGTTTTTAATATATATATATATATATATATATATATATATATATATATATATATATATATATATATAATCCATGTAAGAAAGTTTTTAACCAGATGGAAAAACTAAGTTCAGTATATATATTGTTTATTTCATCCGACTTCTGTGCGTTTTAATTCAGGTAGTGACTTGAAGTGCTCACCCCTCAGTGCTCCCCCACTCACCAGAAATAATCACCCCTACAGGGGTACCGAGCATCAGAGTGGGTGCCTTAGGGTGGTTGATGGTCACTCCAGTTCTGCTGCCGTTCCTCTGATTTATGCAATCCTTACAACTGTTCCATGTTAAGCTATGTGCTCCAAATTGACCAGGTTACTCCATTGTATACCACCTTTGTCTGTTAAACTCTCCGGGAATCCAGAGACAAGAGAAACACAAGGAGGCTTCCTTCGTGAAGTATGTCAAGTATTTATTGCACATAAACAAAACAGTCCTCAGTAACAAGCCTCAAATTGAGAAAAATAGTGAAATCGGCACCGCTGTATGCAAGGATGGGACCAGAATCGAGCTGTAAACGTGCGTCCCACCTTGTGTTCCAGCCTCCACTTCCGGGTATGACGTGTGAGCGTGACTCCGTCTTACGCGTTTCGTCATAGGACGTTTTCAAAGACGTTCTAGAAATGAACCATCACCTGCTATAAAAACACAAGAGACTGGAAATAATTGTTTATGCATGATATTTTTGGGATTGTATATTTATTGGATTTAATGCTCAGGGAGCGATTTACCTTGCATTTTACTTTATTAAGATTACACAAATAAGTAATTTTATTTCTAGCAGGCGCTCATCGTCACAATATTTTTGATTTTTGGGGTTAGTCACTACCCAATCCAACATTTTGCAGAGAATATGGGAGTGGCAAAACAGAAATTGCACTGACACTTTTGCTCACTCATCTTTTTTTAAGACTGTAAGACTTTATCGTTTACAAAACACAGTGGTTTTTCATAGTGTCTCCTCATAATAACCTTTACAATATTCTCATTTATATATATAAAAAAAAAAAATTTTGTAAACTGAGCAGACATATGATATCTTTCACACTATGCCGTGGCTGCTGGGCCATATGGCTCATATATACCTGCATTCATTTATATAATGGTTTACATGTTTATACGTCTAAGCGCTAGTTTTAGCACCTATCTCAGTCCCGTGGAAAGAAAGGAAACTTTATATCTTCCTAACTTTCCTTCTTCAAAAGACTTTTAAAAGCAATATAAACTTTTTATTTATGGATATTTTTTGTATTGTCTATAAAAACATCTTGTCTGCACATTCACGTCTTCAATAAACACTCCACCATAAAACACACACCCAATTAACTCTATGTTAAGAGGCCATACAATCTAACAATCAGCTGTTTAGAGTTATACAATCAGTATGGGGTCATGTGTGAGACGTATAATGTGTATATAAGTGACTTTCATTGTTGTACAAACCAGCTATGAGTAAGCGCTCTATGGGAGCGTGAAATGCGTCAGAGGTTATGCTGTATCACTTCAACAAAGCAATGTACGCATTTTATACCATGTCATTTTTTCAATAAAGAAGATTTTACCTTTATTATTCCAATCCGGAGTGCGGTAGTCCAGATTTTTCATTGCACCTATACCATTGGTGTGTGCATCCTACTTTGGCAGAGTAATGCCCCGTACACACGGTCAGATTTTCCGACGGAAAATGTGTGATAGGACCTTGTTGTTGGAAATTCCGATCATGTGTAGGCTCCATTACACATTTTCCATCGGATTTTCCGACACACAAAGTTTGAGAGCAGGCTATAAAATTTTCCGACAACAAAATCCGTTGTCAGAATTTCCGATCGTGTGTACACAAATCTGACGCACAAAGTGCCATGCATGCTCAGAATAAATAAAGAGATGAAAGCTATTGGCTACTGCCCCGTTTAGAGTTCCGACGTACGTGTTTTACGTCACCGCGTTCAGAATGATCAGATTTTCCGCCAACTTTGTGTGACCGTGTGTATGCGAGACAAGTTTGAGCCAACATCCGTCGGAAAAAATCCTAGGATTTTGTTGTCGGAATGTCCAATCAATGTCCAACCGTGTGTATGGGGCATATCAGTTACAGCAAGTATACCAGTTATTTGAGAACCACATGCATAAAGAGACACCTGAGTCTGCACTAAAAGCTTGGTGGGACTAGCACCTCAATGATACCGGTCTGAAAAAGGTCCACACTCCTCATCTTCCATGTTTCTCACTTTTTACCTCTCCCCCACTCCACAACATTCTCTTTCTGCATCTATATGGCACATCAAGCAGGGAAAGGGGTGATCATGGGGCCACGTTGAGAAGGACCAAGCATTCTATCAGCTCTTCATATGGAAGTCAAAATGTGGCTGACCCCACAGCATCTTATGCCAATTATGGTTCTGTATGACATCCTGCTAGCCATCTTTTGACAGGGAAAGTTCACACACTTGCCTTGCATTGCACATAGCTTGAACCTGGTGGTGCAGCAAAATGTTAAAAGAAAAAGTTTTTCTTCGTTTCTATTAAATTTTTTTGTAAATAAGTACATTTTAGCCTTCACTAACAAGCACTGATGAGGCTGCACTGACGGGCACTGATGGGCACTGATGATGAGGCACTAATATGCAGAACTGATGGGCACTGATAGGCGGCACTGATATACAGCACTGAAGGGGAATGATACGTGGCACTGATATGCAGCACTGATGGGCACTGTTAGGTGGCACTGATGGACACTAATAGGTGGCACTGATGAGCACTGTTAGGCGGCACTGATGGGCACTGATAGATGGCACTGATAGGCAGCACTTATGAGGAGACACTGACAGTCTTTACTGATGGGCACTGATTGACATTCCTAATGGGCACTGATTGGCATCCTTGATGGGCACGGGTTGGCATCCCTGGTGGGCACAGGTTGGCATCACTGGCGAGCTTTAGTGGGCATCCTTGATGGGTCTGCACTGATAATCAATTCTCTGATTATCAGCGCAGACCCACCTGTCAGGAAAGCCGGTGAACGGCTCTCCTCAGTTAGCGCAAATAGAGGAAAAGCTGATAAACGGCACTTCCTGGTTACGATGTGACCAGCTGTGATTAGACACAGCTGATCACATGGTAAAGCATCTACATCATAGGCTCTTTACCAAGATCCGACATGCGGTGTGTCAGAGTGACACATCGCACTATCGATCGCCAAGCTGCATGCCCTCACGGGCACGCACTAGACGCTTTTACTGCTGGACGTCATGTGATGCCCACTCAAGATAACATAGCCACCCTGTGGCCGTCATTCTGAATTTGGCGGGCGGAAAGTGGTTTAAGATGCTTAAAGTGCAACAACAAAAACAAAAAAATCGTTTAATTATAGTGCCTGGGGGTCTCCTTAGTCTGCCTGTAAAGTGGCACATCTGTAG
This sequence comes from Lithobates clamitans, assembly GCA_037952925.1. Taxonomy (NCBI): domain Eukaryota; kingdom Metazoa; phylum Chordata; class Amphibia; order Anura; family Ranidae; genus Lithobates; species Lithobates clamitans. Next base: position 3,711,819 of record JBBGZY010000656.1, read on the forward strand.
CATGCATAGAACATGCTGCCGCAAAAATGGCATTTCTAAAGGAAACATTTAAATTGACTCACGGTTGCACATTTCTGGCACCCGGCTATTGAAAAAAAGAAAGAAAAAAACAGCGTGTGTTCTCCCCCCAAGACTCTTTGGGTCTGGTATGGATTTTAAGGGGAACCCACGTCAAAATCTTTATAAAAATTATGTGGTGTCCCCCCAAAAGCCGTACTAGACTATTATCCGAGCATGCAGCGATTGCCCCCCCTCCTGAACCGTATCAGGCCACATGCTCTCAACATGGGGGTGCTTGGGGGCAGGGGGGCTCTGTTGATGGAGACAAGAGTCTCTTCCCCACAACCCTGACTGGTGCTTGTGGGGGTCCCGCGGACCACAACAAAATGGCCGCAGACACTCTATTTTAACTGACAGCTTCACCATCCAATCACATCACTATCCTGAGGAATATACAAAATTCCCTTGTACCGACACATGTAGGGGAAGGGGACAGGACAGCACGTTTAGCAGATCAGCTGTTAGGAACGATCAGCATACCATCCCGTTACCGGCCGGTTTCATCCATTCGTTTTTTGCTTGATGTAGAATGGTGCACTGAAGCGCCTGGATATTGTGAGTACCCTGTGTGGGACCTGTTTATTTTTGGTTCAATAAGTTGCATAAGCATACTACACTGAGATAAGATTCTTTTTTTCATGATTTACTGAGGCACATTGGCGATTGATCCAGGATCCCGGACGCACTGTTGAACCCTGTAGTGGTTCTAAAGCATGTATTAACCAAGCTTAATAGCAAGGTCACACACCTTAAGGTGAGCCTTCATTACATGGGGGGAGCAAATGAGTGAGAACACAGCGTCTGATTACTGCATCACTTTCACAGCATACTGAATTGCATGGAGTGTGGAGCACCTGTAAATTGGATTAATTTGAACTTTGCACAGTGCACTTTTTTATAATTCCAGTATTTGGATCTATTTAGATTTCCACTGACTTATTTGCTTTAATATTTTTATCACTATATAAATGCACAATATCACTTTATTATTTGACTATTAAGCACGTGTCATTGTATATATTTTTCATCATATATCTTATACATTATTATTACCACGGTGTAGAGGATATATTTTTACCAATTCAGAGGCTTTTTGCTTATACCTTTGATAGCGCAGCATTTTTAATGCAATTTTGGTGCTTGTGGGGGTAAGCAGGCAGGTGGCTTATCGGAATCTATCCCGGCCCCCCTCTGTAAATGAGTACAGGGTACATAGTATCCCTACCCATTCACCAGAAAAGTGTCAAAAAGTAATACAAACACAGATACAGTTTTTGACAATTCCTTCCTGGCTGCCTACTGCAGGCTCTGCAGTTTGACAGTTCTTATATAGGTAAGGGCGTTGCCACCTGGCGATGTCACCTAGTGGCACCACCCTCCCCTGTGACGTCTAGGACTGGTGCATGCTGGTAATTGCCCCTTACATATACAGTATAAGAACTGTCAAACTGCAGAGCCTGCAGTAGGTGGCCAGCATTCATGGATGGCAGGAAAATTTTTTTTCTTTTTTGGGTCTGGAATTGGCGGCGGTGGCATGATTGACAATGGATTTACATCTGGAAAACAGTTTTTTACATTTTTTTAATAAAGGAAATGTCAAAAACTGTGTGTTTTTATTACTTTTTTACACTTTTTCGATGAATGGGTAGGGGTACTATGTACCCCATACTCATTCACATAGGGGGCTTCCAGATTCTGATAAGCCCCTTACCCACATTCCCCCACAACCACCAGCCAGGGTTGTGGGGATGAGGCCCTTGTCCCCATAAACATTGGGACATTGGGGCAATGTGCTTTGGGGTGGAGTGCCCCAAAGCACCTACCCCTCCATGTTGAGGGCATGTAGCCTGATATGGTTCAGGAAGGGGAGCATACACTGCCCCCCCCTTTCCTGACCTGCCAGGCTGCACAATCGGATAAGGGTCTGTTTTTTTTACCAGCAATTTTTTTTATTATTCAGCTGTCAGCGGGGAAGCCTATTGACAGCTGATGACTCCTGATACTTCCTGACCATGCTTCTTAACAACCAGCTTTTACTGTGTAAAGGAGTAATAGATTACATCATCGACTCGCTGTTAGGGTGGCTGTGTCAGTTTCATTCTGGGACACTGTATTGTCCCAAAAGGAAGGAGCCCGGGATCTGGGACAGCCCTGCAAAATGGGGGACTGTCCCGGGCAATCCAGGACTTGTTGTTACCCTAGTGTAACATCTTGTCACCATTCAAAGCGGTGACCACAATATAATCAGCGATAAGATGGAGATTAGTGACATTATCCCTTTGGTGTTCCTGCAGAAACACACACTGTAGACATGTGCACACTGAAATATTTTGTTTCGGAATTTCGTTTTCGTCCGAAAAATACATTTATTTAGTTACTCCCGAAATTCGTTTTTATTTATTTCGTTTTTCGTTAAAAATTGTATTTGTCTGAAAATCCAAATTAAGGTCGAATCTGTCATTGAAGGCTTATGGTGTCGGTCGAATGTTCAAAGAAGATTTGACGGAGCAGCTAAACTGTACGACGCCGTATAGTTTACCAGCTCCGTTGAATCTTCTTAGAACTTTCAGCAGACACCATAAGCCAAACTACGTGTGTACTTAGTTCTAGCTATTTTACTGCTCCTCCTCTTTAGTTACAATCAGCAAATAACATTCATCATCATCATTATTTATCTTTTCTCCCCTACGTCGAATCTTTTCTCCCCTATGTCGAATCTTTTCTCCCCTACGTCGAATCTTTCTCCCCTACGTCGAATCTTTTCTCTCTATGTCGAATCTTTTCTCTCTATGTAGAATAATCTTGGACTAATAGAGTTAAGGTTAGGCACATTCGACCACAGGTTTGATGGACACAGATTGTTATTGTCATCATCATGTCGAATCTCCTATCTATATCGAACTGTTGTAGCAACGAAAACGAAAATAAAGCATTTGTTTATGTCGGATCTTTCATTTTTCGGATTCTGCACTTTCGTTATCGTTTGTTAAAACGATAACGAAAATACCTGAAATTCAGACGAAAATGCATTCGGATGAAAATGAATGCACATGTCTAACGCACTGTATGGTATAATGGACCAGTCACTTTGAGGCACAGTACCTGCAGGAAGAGGAGGACTTCCTGCTGTTCCAGGGCTGGCAGGATCATTTGCCTACTGGGCGGTTTCCCTATGAGGAAGTCACTGTACCACATGATGAAACACATCAGGGGTGGAGCCACTTGATGTCATCACACAAAGAAGTTGCGGAGCGACCATTTTTATATATCCTCTCCCTGGTGTCCACGCTTAAGGGGGCAATATAAATGTAATCATAAAAGCAATTACTTTGTGTGCACTAGATTTAACAGTTCACTCTTTTTGTGAGTGCATTTTTATTTTTTGATAAATACATAGTTTTATTGGTTCATATTACACTATGCAGGGCTTTTTGTTTTATTTTTCCTACTGAGTGGAACGCTTCCTGAGGCACTGATTAGAGAGTCTTACCTACCTTTGAAGGATTGTTGCGGTAATATACACCCAAGTGTCTGGGACAGCTTTGGTTCATCTTACCATAGTGTAGGTCGACTTTTAAGGTAAAAGGCAGCAGAGATAAGTGGTGGGCACATAGCGGTGGAGCACCTTTTCATTTATTCATTTATCTGGTTTGGCACATCATATTTGGAGCACACATGCAATTTGTTGCATGATATAAATGATATTACTATAAGAAGGAGATACGTTGAATATATATATATATATATATATATATATATATATATATATATATAAAACATTTTTGGGCTTGTGAATTTTGAGTGTTTATGACCATATTATTATGTTTCAATAATTTTTTTTAAGGGGAATTATCATGTGTTTGACACATAGGGAGTTTTATGTTTACATCATGTATTGATACTATTATTCTTTTTCATATATATATATATATATATATATATACAGTATATATATATATATATATATATACAGTATATATATATATATATATATATATATATATATATATATATATATATATATATATATACAGTATCTCACAAAAGTGAGTACACTCCTCACATTTTTGTAAATTTTTTATTCTATCTTTTCATGTGACAGCTTGCATAACAGTGTCAATTTGCTGTCCCCTCAAAATAACTCAACACACAGCCATTAATGTCTAAACCGCTGGAAACAAAAGTGAGTACACCCCTAAGTGAAAATTTCCAAATTGGGCTCTAAGTGTCAATATATTGTGTGGCCACCATTATTTTCCAGCACTGCCTTAACCCTCTTGGGCATGGAGTTCACCAGAACTCGACAGGTTGCCACTGGAGTCCTCTTCCACTCCTCCATGATGACATCATGGAGCTGGTGGATGTTAGAGACCTTGTGCTCCTCCACCTTCTGTTGGAGGATGTCCCACAGATGCTCAATAGGGTTTAGGTCTAGACATGCTTGGCCAGTCCATCACCTTTACCCTCAGCTTCTTTAGCAAGGCAGTGGTTTTCGTGGAGGTGTGTTTGGAGTCGTTATCATGTTGGAATACTGCCCTGTGGCCCAGTCTCTGAAGGGAGGGGATTATGCTCTGCTTCAGTATGTCACAGTACATGTTGGCATTCATGGTTCCCTCAATGAACTGTAGTTCCCCAGTGAGGGCAGCACCCATGCAGCCCCAGACCATGACACTCCCACCACCATGCTTGACTGTAGGCAAGACACACTTGTCTTTGTACTCCTCACCTAATTGCTACCACACAGGCTTGACACCATCTGAATCAAATAAGTTTATCTTGGTCTCAACAGACCACCGGACATGGTTCCAGTAATCCATGTCCTTAGTCTGCTTGTCTTCAGAAAACTGTTTGCAGGCTTTCTTGTGCATTATCTTTAGAAGAAGATTCCTTCTGGGAAAACAGCCATGCAGACCAATTTGATGCAGTGTACAGCGTATGGTCAGAGTACTGACAGGCTGACCCCCCCACTACTTCAACCTCTGCAGCAATGCTGGCAGCACTCATACCTGTATTTACCAAAGACAACCTCTAGATAGGACGCTGAGCATGTGCATTTAACTTCTTTGGTCGACCATGGCGAGGCCTGTTCTGAGTAGAGCCTGTATGGTAAACCTCTGTATGGTCTTGGCCACCGTGCTGCAGCTCAGTTTTAGGTTCTAGGCAATATTCTTATAGCCTAGGCCATCGTTATGTAGAGCAACAATTCTTTTTTTCAGATCCTCAGAGGGTTCTTTGCCATGAGGTGCCATGTTGACCTTCCAGTGACCAGTATGAGAGAGTGAGAGCGATAGCACCAAATTTAACACACCAGCTCCCCATTCACACCTGAAACCTTGTAACACTAACGAATCACATGACATTGAGGAGGAAAAATGGCTAATTGTGCCCAATTTGAACATTTTCACTTAGGGGTGTACTCACTTTTGTTGCCAGGAGTTTAGACATTAATAACATTTAAACTGTTATACAAGCTGTACACTCACTACTTTACATTGAAGCAAAGTGTAATTTCTTCAGTGTTGTCACATGAAAAGATAGAATAAAATATTTACAAAAATGTGAGGAGTGTACTCACTTTTCTGAGATACTGTATATATATATATATATATATATATATATATATACTGTATATACATATATGAAATAGAATAATAGTATCAATACATAATGTAAACATAAAACTCCCTATGTGTCAAAAACATGATAATTCCCCTTAAAAAAAATTATTGAAACATAATAATATGGTCATAAACACTCAAAATTCACAAGCCCAAAAATGTTTTATATATATATATATATATATATATATATATATTCATCGTATCTTCTTCTTATAGTAATGTCACATGAAAAGATATAATAAAATATTTACAAAAATGTGAGGGGTGTACTCACTCTCACACTTTTGTGAGATACTGTATATATCTATATTATCTATTATCTAATATATATATATTTAAATCTTACTATGCTACACTTTTTGTTGTTTAACACTTATGATTGGTGCAGAAATGAGAAACGCTTGTCAGTGAGTAGCAGCAACTTATAGATTCCTACATGGGTTTGTATATTAATCTACACATAATTTTTGATTCACATAATTTTTTTTTAGTTTCACTATCAAGTGCATTGGGAATAGAGTGGGGATTATTTTATGTTATTCAGTTTTCAAGTTTTGCCTATCATAGACTTCAATGAGGTTCAGATTAACGTTTGCAAGTTTTGACCTGAACCCAGACAAATTCACTCCTCCCTAGTTCTGACATGTTCTAGCATGTATGAATATTTTCTGTGTAAGGTATCATGCACACTGGAGCTGATAAACTCATGTTTTTGTGAGTTTGGGCATTTTTTCTAACAGCCCTTAAACTCCCCTCTATGTTATCTACGTGCCCATGCACACAAGGACGTTTTTTGAAGTTTTTGAAGCAGAGGAGTTTATGGGCTGTTGTCTGAATGCCCTAAAATCACGTTCAACAGCAGTTCTTCTGACCACAAGAAACTCTGGACTCTCATAAACTCTCATAAACTCTAGGCACATTTAGCACCTCAGTGTTTATTTATTTTAATGGCCAAAATAAATTAAACTCCTGGCCAATTAAATACATAAACTTCCAAACCTCAAACTCTGATAAACTTTTGAAAAAAATGCAGCTTAGGTGAGTATATAATGCTGATTATCTCCTGTCAGGATAAACAGCGTTTACAAGTAGGGATGAGCTTCGAGTTCGAGTCGAACTCATGTTCGACTCGAACATTGGCTGTTCGCAAGTTTGCCGAACAGCGAACAATTTGGGGTGTTCGCGGCAAATTCGAATGCCGCAGAACACCCTTTAAAAGTCTATGGGAGAAATCAAAAGTGCTAATTATAAAGGCTTATATGCAAGTTATTGTCATAAAAAGTGTTTGGGGACCCGGGTCCTGCCCCAGGGGACATGGATCAATGCAAAAAAAGTTTTAAAAACTGACGTTTTTTCAGGAGCAGTGATTTTAATAATGCTTAAAGTCAAACAATAAAAGTGTAATATCCCTTTAAATTTCGTACCTGGGGGGTGTCTATAGTATGCCTGTAAAGGGGCGCATGTTTCCCGTGTTTAGAACAGTCTGACAGCAAAATGACATTTGGAAGGAAAAAACACATTTAAAACTACCCGCGGCTATTGCATTGCCGACAATACACATAGAAGTTCATTGATAAAAACGGCATGGGAATTCCCCACAGGAAAACCCCGAACCAAAATTAAAAAAAAACATGACGTGGGAGTCCCCCTAAATTCCATACCAGGCCCTTCAGGTCTGGTATGGATATTAAGGGGAACCCCAGCCAAAATTTTAAAAAAAATGACGTGGGGTTCCCCCTAAATTCCATACCAGACCCTTCAGGTCTGGTATGGATTTTAAGGGGAACCACGCGCCAAAAAAAAAAAAAAAATGGCGTGGGGTCCCCGAAAAATACATACCAGACCCTTATCCGAGCACGCAACCTGGCAGGCCACAGGAAAAGAGGGGGGGACAAGAGTGCCGCCCCCCCTCCTGAACCGTACCAGGCCACATGCCCTCAATATTGGGAGGGTGCTTTGGGGTAGCCCCCCAAAACACATTGTCCCCATGTTGATGAGGACAAGGGCCTCATCCCCACAACCCTGGCCGGTGGTTGTGGGGGTCTGAGGGCGGGGGGCTTATCGGAATCTGGAAGCCCCCTTTAACAAGGGGATCCCCAGATCCCGGCCCCCCCTGTGTGAAATGGTAAGGGGGTACTTACCCCTACCATTTCACTAAAAAACTGTCAAAAATGTTAAAAATGACAAGAGACAGTTTTTGACAATTCCTTTATTTAAATGCTTCTTCTTTCTTCTACCTTCCTTCATCTTCTTCTGGTTCTTCTGGCTCTTCTGGTTCTTCCTCCGGCGTTCTCGTCCAGCATCTCCTCCACGGCATCTTCTATCTTCTTCTCCTCGGGCCGCTCCGCACCCATGGCATGGGGGGAGGCTCCCGCTCTTCTCTTCATCTTCTTCTTCATCCTCTTCTCTTCTTCCTTCTTCTCTTCTTCTCTTCTTCATTTTCTTCTCCGGGCCGCTCCGCATCCATGCTGGCATGGAGGGAGGCTCCCGCTGTGTGACGGCGTCTCCTCGTCTGACGGTTCTTAAATAATGGGGGCGGGGCCACCCGGTGACCCCGCCCCCTCTGACGCACGGGACATGACGGGGCTTCCCTGTGGCATTCCCCATGATGTCACAGGGAAGTTCCGTCAAGTCACCGTGCGTCAGAGGGGGGCGGGGTCACCGGGTGGCCCCGTTCCCGTTATTTAAGAACCGTCAGACGAGGAGACTCCGTCACACCGCGGGAGCCTCCCTCCATGCCAGCATGGGTGCGGAGCGGCCCGGAGAAGAAAATGAAGAAGAGAAGAAGGAAGAAGAGAAGAGGATGAAGAAGAAGATGAAGAGAAGAGCAGGAGCCTCCCCCCATGCCATGGGTGCAGAGCGGCCCGAGGAGAAGAAGATAGAAGACGCCGCGGAGGAGATGCTGGACAAGAACGCCAGAGGAAGAACCAGAAGAGCCAGAAGAACCAGAAGAAGAAGAAGATGAAGGAAGATAGAAGAAAGAAGAAGCATTTAAATAAAGGAATTGTCAAAAACTGTCTCTTGTCATTTTTAACATTTTTGACAGTTTTTTAGTGAAATGGTAGGGGTAAGTACCCCCTTACCATTTCACACGGGGGGGGCGGGATCTGGGGGTCCCCTTGTTAAAGGGGGCTTCCAGATTCCGATAAGTCCCCTGCCCACAGACCCCCACAACCACCGGCCAGGGTTGTGGGGATGAGGCCCTCGTCCTCATCAACATGGGGACAAGGTGTTTTGGGGGGCTACCCCAAAGCACCCTCCCAATGTTGAGGGCATGTGGCCTGGTACGGTTCAGGAGGGGGGGCGCACTCTCGTCCCCCCTTTTCCTGCGGCCTGCCAGGTTGCGTGCTTGGATAAGGGTCTGGTATAGATTTTTGGGGGGACCCCACGCCATTTTTTTTTTTTTGCCGCGGGGTTCCCCTTAAAATCAGGTCTGGTATGGAATTTAGGGGGAACCCCACGTAATTTTTTTTATAAATTTTGGTTCAGGGTTTTCCTGTGGGGAATTCCCATGCCGTTTTTATCAATGAACTTCTATGTGTATTGTTGGCAATGCAATAGCCACGGGTAGTTTTAAATGTGTTTTTTCCTTCCAAATGTCATTTTGCTGTCAGACTGTTCTAAACACGGGAAACATGTGCCCCTTTACAGGCATACTATAGACACCCCCCAGGTATGAAATTTAAAGGGATATTACAGTTTTATTGTTTGACTTTAAGCATTATTAAAATCACTGCTCCTGAAAAAATGGACGTTTTTAAAACTTTTTTTTGCATTGATCCATGTCCCCTGGGGCAGGACCCGGGTCCCCAAACACTTTTTATGACAATAACTTGCATATAAGCCTCTAAAATTAGCACTTTTGATTATTCATGTTTGTGTCCCATAGACTTTAACGGTGTTCGTGTGTTCGAGCGAACTTTTTTCCTGTTCGCATGTTCTGGTGCGAACCGAACAGGGGGGTGTTCGGCTCATCCCTATTTACAAGAAACCAGTGTGCATGGAGCCTAACAAGACATTTATGCTATTTCAACTATTAGTTTGTTAGCATGGCTTGGTTTCTGTACCTGGTAGCATGGCTATAACTGCTAGTATGATAAATTTAATTATAGCTGAAGTTATGTAATAACCTTTATACACAACATTTTAAAAGCTTGCTGTCTTCCGATTTTTGACCCATTCCTAACACATCTGGTTAGTGTGTCCACTGTCCGAACATATACTAAAATACCAACATTCCACACACACACACACACTAAATGTTCAATACAAACTCTTACCATTTAGAAGGATATGTGTGTAATACAGAAGACTGAAGCTTGCAGTTCTTTGATATGTGAGTGGACATGGAGATGGTTGAACCTGAATGTAGTCTATGACTTGAGGTTATAGTAACCTCTATCAGTTTTCAGAGATGGCTTCACAATAATCCCCTTTTAACTTGTCTGTCTTTGATACTAATGCCGTTTTGCCCAATTAGGTAAAAACAGAGCACATACAAGTTTTTTGCCTATATATGTTGAATGCGTCCATATACATTGGTGTTTTCTTCACTTCATACTGTAATCTAGCCTTCTCTGTATCCATTTGTTAAAACTCCTTATTTGCTTCATATAACACCAACATATGTCATATGAATTATTCTACTCATTCTCTGATTTCTGTGTGACACCACTTGTCATCTGATGCGAACATCTCTGAAGATACATGTTTTGATACTAGTCAGTCAGTCACCTTGATGTGCTTTCTGCTTGGCTTTCTGAAAAGTTTTGTCATGTTTCTGATTCAATATTGGAACTTGTCTTTCAAATGTTATTGCCTTGCACAACAAAAAAAAGGCATGTGTGCAGGATGGTAACCTCTGAAAGCAACAGTTAATAAAGGAGGAATGGTCAATCTAAAAAGCAGCTGTTCAAGTGACACATATGTCAATTATAAGTTGGTTTCTGGCTCACTTAGGACTGCATCTAAAAATGCATTTTCAATTTCTTCCTGTCTACAGATTAAAGCTTTCATATCAGCTTTTTGTCTGAGAAAATAAATTGTTATTTTGCTTTTTTTTATATTATTCCTCTACAGATTATCCTTCTGTAAAAGTAACAACAACAAAAAAAAAATCTTGCATGATCAACATTTACTATACAATATACTGTGTGTATATATATATATATATATATATATATATATATATATATATATATATATATATATATATATATATATATATATACATATAGGGGTATAGTATTACTTTGCCAACTCACAAATTCTTGGTTTTTGGGCTGTCCATCCACAGTTATTCATACCAAAAATGAGAACATAAAAGCAAAACCAAAGTTTTTCCAAAGCAGGGGGTAATCCAGCAGAACAAGTGGAACGATCAGCAATGCGGCCATCCATACAGCTCTCTCCAGAGACTTCATACTAACTAAAACAGGTGTTTTAAGCACCCGACTCCACAAAATAACCAGGGTTTTGTCATTGATACTTGCTCCCTATAGAGCCTGTCTTTGAACAGACCTCCTTGTACTTGGTGGCAGAAAGTTCCTGTCCCAGACCAACCCTTGGACCATCTGGAGCTGTTTGTCATGATTTGTGCAACAATTCATAACAAGTTTAAAAGATTATGCTCAAACTCTCCTGTATAGTGCCATGATAATAATTTAAAACAAGATTCAAAATGTGCTTGTTATCTTTGCCTGAACCTGATTTGACCTTCAGTGCACATGAACCCTTTGAAAATCAATACATGCATTTATACGCATTTAGAAATGTTCTAAAACACATATAATTGTGGTTTTGTCAATGCTAGTGTGAATGAAGCCTAAAACTGCCAAAAATGTTCTGTTGTGTATTTAAAGAAATATTCCCAATTCAGTCAAAAGCTTGTTAGACATTTGTAGGACCTTGCTGCAAATATGTGCTAATATATAGCAGAAATACTTTTTATGTACCTAGGATCTATCCATTAACTAAATATAGTGTATTACTCTGGCAATTCTCAAAACAATTGAACTTGCATTTCACAGCAGTCCAAGGGAGAGTAAGGAAGGCAGTTAGACTTAGCACCATCTTGTGGCTGAAATGGACAAGCACAGTCATTTCATATAGACTAGAATGCATATTTCATTTTTTTTCTGTAAGACTCAGACTGGCAGACATTATACACATAAATGCTCGAGTTTTTAGTCCTTCATTAGCTGTGGGGGGAAGTGTTTCCTCACAGAGTGGGATGTTGTTCTTGGGAATTGAAGTGGGATTTTGCAAAAGGAACAATTTAGATAAAATCAGGGCTTCCCAGATCCTCTTTGCAGGATAGCTGTACTTTCAGGACAGATTGTCCAGTTTTTATTATCTTGGCAGCCAGTCCATAAAAGTTAAATGGAAGTCCAGACCTTTTTGAAAAGATGAATCTGTTATATAGCCACTTTAAGAAAGGCATTATAGGATAATGAAAACCAAGAACAAAAACTTAATATATTGCAGTTTACCAATTTTTGGATGTAGTGCCTCCAATTGTTTTTGTTTTTTAGGTTAAGATCATTTCCAGCAAGTAGGCTAAGACCATTTTCAGCAAGTACAGAAATTACCTGTTGATCTAGAAATGCAGCATCTTTGTCACTTCCTGTGAGTTGTTTAGAAAGCAAAACAATTCCATCTTTGTTCTTTAAACAACTAATCCCATGATCCGTCATGTAATGTTCAAAGGTCAGACTGAGTAACATCCATGGCTATAGTAAATAAAAAGAAAAAGAAAAAATCTGGGAACCTGAAATACTAATTAGATGGGTGGTGCCACCCTAAATATGGGCAGGGTGTATACTCACTGCATATAACCAACCAAACAGAAAAAATGTATACACACCCAAATGGCTACCTCCTCCAATTTATTTAAACAACAGAATGATGTAAAACAGCACATATACAAAAATATGCAAAGTTACCAGTCCCGTTTAGCAGATGCAGGACAGCAGGCTGAGATAACAGAAAATAGTCCCGTAGCACAGTCACCTATAGCCTCTGATAAATCCATCCAGTGAACAGGGTCAAACAGGGAGATGATGCAAGGTGCAGTGCATCAGGATGTGAGGGGTTCTGCTCCTATATTGATCTAGATGTTTCGTTCCGTCCCGGAACTTCGTCAGATGTCTATTGTTTTTCCAGATTTGTCACAGCTCATGGTTTTTGATGTTATGTACAAGTGGTGCCATTAGTTCAGATGCTATTGCTACGTTCACTTTTTACACAAGCGGAGCCAGCAGTGGATTTATTATCCCCCATATGGTGTCCAATCACAAACACCTTTAGCAGATTGCAGATGATTATCTCCCAGTATTAACCATCTCTGTGTTCAGGTCTAACAGGGATCTACCTTTACCTGTGAAACGGGAATGGTTACGGACATAAGTGTGTTCATCAGATCTCGGGAAGGTCCCGGCGATCTGATCCATTAGTCTAGGGGGTAGGGGAATTGGTGGGTGCGTGTAAGGGGAAACTGTGTGGTGGGGGCGGGAGTGGGATTAGCTGGGACCAATAACTTTGCATATTTTTGTACATGCGCTGTTTTACATCATTCTATTGTTTAATTAAATTATTATTATTTCCCTTTATTGTGCAATTAAAGGGAAAAAAGCCTGAAAAAAATGCATCCACCACATGTAGCTACTAGTAGGCTATAATATTCAAAAAGTTTGGTTGTTTGGATACATTTTAAGATGTTTGAAATTCCACTATCTTGACCCCAGAGTGAATAGCAAAATTTAGTCGTTCAGTCTCTTCCCTCTGCTTTCAAGGGTGTGGGACCCCCAGGAATGCTGTACCATATTTGGTGGCATTGCCCCAAGGTCTATAAACTGTGGATAAGGTATACAAACTGATCTTAATCATCCTCATAAAAATGTTTTGCAATCCGTGGGAAACATTACTTCACAGGTCCTTAACTAATCTCATCAGGTTTGAGCAGAAATTAATATTTTTTTCTTGCCTGGAGGCAGCCGACCTGGAACTTCATAGAGGTATAGCAGCAGATTATGGGTACCATGGTTCATGAAAAACTTTCTGCTATACTAAATGATACAACTCAACATTTATAAAAATATGACCTCCTTGGTTGGAAAACAGTTGAAATCTTAACTTCAACCACTCTTTATTCTCCCTTTGACTAAATAGGGTGGAGTGAAATTTTGGGAACCATTTTGTACTTTTCCAGTCAGGCATATCAATTTATATAGTAATGCTTCTTCTTGTAGCACAAATGTGAACTTGCAATCCATGCATTGCACATTGTACATTCTGGGTACATCCTATCCATTCTTATAGCTTTAAAAATTCAGCAAAATAATTGTGAAAGAAAAGCCCGCCATCTCTTGTCCTCAGCTCTTTTTGTAATAGGCTGTACAGGTACTAATAGCTAAGGAGTCTGTACTGTGTAAGGAAGAAAGCGTATACACATACATGTATCTTATTCAAATATATAGTTTATTACAAAAAAAACACACATTTTTAAAAACAATACATTAATAAAATTAAATTAATACATGGACATTTTTCTACCAACAGCCCAGTTACAGTATACAACATTAATGCAGTTTTTTATCTAAGCGGTATATAATTGTATTGGTTTCTCCGCCAAACTCAAAGAGTTTCCTAAACTTTGGTCCACTCCATTAGGAGCTTACTAGCGGAGTATGTATATATACATTCTTCACTGAGTGCAAAAGGAACATACATAGAATATTAGAATTAAAAAACAAAATATCAGTTTCTCTTTATGTTCACACATGACTCCCCCACTTACCTGGATAAGGTGGGGCATGGGGAAAGAGGGGTACCCAACTATTATTCCTTTATGGGGACAGAACAGGCCGGTCCCAAGGTTAGAGAGATACAGTGGAGGGATCCACACAAGGTATATATTGTATATTAGATACTTTATGAATTATTTTTAAATTGTTATGGCACAACATTGGCGTTTATCACATCATCTGCAGAAAAAAAAGAAGGAAAAAGAAAGGGGAATGAAAAAACTTATATATTACAAGGAAGACCTATATTTTGCCTACATGGTGTAATATTGATGGTGCTGTCTGAAAATTAATCCATCTTAGCCCATATATTGCTCTTAAAACACAAGTGATGGAAATAATGGTGCACCATAATGGGCCAGCTTAGTTGTGTATACTAAATTAAAACCACCCAAACAATGGTCATGCTTTCTAAAGGTGTTTGGTCTAGCCATAATCAAATAAAATCAGATAATTATACCCAACAGGGCTGCAGTTATAAATAGCTCTATATCACCCTATGATATAATAAAAAAAAAAAAAAAAAAGAACATTTATTTTATAAAGGAAGGGATTATTTTCCTTTACCTGGTATATTATGGCATGTACCAAAGCTAAATATTAGTCCACTTCCAATAGTATCCTTTCCACTTAAACTATGTGACCTAAACAGAGGGCACATAGGAACAACTTGTTTAGGATAAAGTGGCTTAAGCCAGAATTTTTTTTTAAACATTTCAATCAGCAAAGTTTAAAGAATGATTGGGAAGGCTGACATACTATCTGTTGTCTTGAGCAAACGTATGCTTCTGGTATATTAGTGTGGTCTGTGTGGATTCCCCTGGCTGCACAATTTTCACCTGGAACTTCAACTATATATCCCCCTCATTAGCCGCTATTGCTGTCACCTAGGGTGGGGGAGGAGGTGAAAATGTCCACCTAACAGCTGAGGACCTTTCTGCCTCCTCATAAAAGGATAAGGGTTGAGTTCCCCTCTTTCCCCATGCCCAATCCCATCCAGGTAAGTGGCAAAGTCATGTGTAAAGAGAAGTCAATATTTTGTGTTTTTATTCTAATTTCCTATGTACAGTACGTTCCTTTCACACTCAGTGAAGAATGTATATATACATACTCCACTAGTAAATACCTGATGAAGTGGACCAAAGTATAGGAAACACATTGAGTTTAATAGAGAAACCAATACAAATATATACCACTTAGATAAAAAAACTGCATTGAAGTTTGTACACTGTAATTGGTAAAAAAACTTCCATGCATTGAGAAGCATGATTTTATTAATGTATTGTTTTTAAGAATTATATGTTTTTTATATTAAACTTTATATTTGAATAAGATACATATTTGTGTGCCTTTAAAATCCCACCATATCTTTGAGGCAACAAGCCTTCTTCCTAAAACAGTTTTAAATAGAGATGTGGCACTTAAAAGCCAATCAATCTAAGGGGTCTATAATGTTAGCCTTAAATCCAATTCATCTTAAGTAGAAAAAAATTCTGATTTGAAAATGTTCTTTTACAAGTGACTGCTGTTCAAATATGTAATGTGCTCTTCCAACCCATAGGGGCCTGTTTATTATTTTTTTTACACATTTACACAGAATTCACACATTTTCCAACTGAATCCAATTTGTAAAAAAATACGTAAATCATGGGTGAAACTTGCATTATTCTTGTGTGAAAACATTTATTTATAAATCCCTTAGTGTTGTTCTCACCTTCCATGAGAACGTTCAACATCACTTTTTCTAGTGTTCAGAATGTGAATAAGAGGACCTGTTCTCTATTTTTCTTTTGTTTAGAAAGCAATGCTTGCCATGGTCTATGATTCTGTGAAAATTCATTTAAGTGCCCTTATTCAGTACATTTAAAGCAGGAATAAATAGTGATATTTTAAAATATGAATGTATAAGTACACACACGTATATCTATTTACTTTAAAGGATAACTGTACTTTTAAAACAGTTATCCTTTAAATGACCTTCTCCCCCAGCAATGGTTTAAGTGTAATGCCCCATACACACGGTCGGATTTTCCGACGGAAAATGTGTGATAGGACCTTGTTGTCGGAAATTCTGACCGTGTGTAGGCTCCATCACACATTTTTCATAAGATTTTCCGACACACAAAGTTTGAGAGCAGGATATAAAATTTTCCGACAACAAAATGTGCAAAGTGGATTTACCTTTCGTTAATACCCCCCTAAGTATAATACTGTAGGCACATTTTGTATCCAATGTATATTTTTAAAAGTAAGAATTAATAATTACTCTAGAGCCTGGACTGCTTTAAGGATTTCTGCACTTTTACAATGTTACTTTCCAGTCCTCAGTTCAGGAGTAAAGACAAGCATAAGTACATAGGACTGTAAACACAACATCTGCACATAAAGATAATTTCATAGGCAGCTTCTTAGATTACACATCTTCTTGACTATGTTTGGCTGAGCAACAATTGAACCTTCTGTCTGTATGCTTTATATATTGAGTTGCAACTATGCGCTTCATTAGTCATTTGGTCACATGGACAGACGTGCCTAAAAATTCATAATTTTTCTACATTATTATTTCTTATATTCAGGCATGTGACTATTTCTTCCCATTGAAATCCCTTGAAAATGATGATATTTATGACTACAATTAATATAATTTAGTAATCTGAGCTTTGAGTGGTCACTGGGAGACCATTTTCAGATGTGCTGCAGTGCAAGGAGCATACTTATAGAAGGGGAGAACAGAGATAGATGAGTTCATCATCGTGCCGCTCTTCCTTTCACTGTCCAGTCACAGACTGGTGTTGGGGTGGAGACCTGCAAGTGCTTAAAGAGGAGCTCCAGGCTCCTTCAGAAAAAAATAAAAGTCAGCAGCTACAAAAAACTGTAGCTGCTAGCTTTTAATATTAGGACACTTACCTGTCCACGAATCCCGTGGTGTCTTCGCCTTAGCTGATTTTTTATTTGGCTCTTGGGTACTGCCATCTCAGGTAAGGGAATGGCCCAGCGGTGGGGGAAGCAGGAGGGGGGCGAACTTTCGGATGAGTTTGCCACGGTAAAGTCATCCAGAAGTCGGAGCAGGTACTTGTCAAAACCATGTACCTGCTCCCCCCTCCCCCCGAAAGGTGCCAAATATGGCACAGGAGGGGGGGAGGAGGCAGATAAGCGGAGCTTACCCTTTTTGGTGAAGCTCTGCTTTAATCAAGTGCCCCTAAGAAAAATCAAGACTTCTATTTTGCCAGGCAGTGCTGTGTGCATCTCAGGAATGGATGCATGATAAAACAGGTCCCTTATATGTATTCCAGCTGTTTGTTTAGATGTTTGCCTGTAAAGTTTTATTTATTTTTTTATATTTAATTAGTTATTTGCAATAATTAGTCGTCAATTTCAGTGTTACAGTTTTAAATGTATATTTATCTTTAATAGGGTTATTGGCAGATTTTCTTTTTCTTTTGTTCTTGTAATTGTTGCATATTCTTGTATGAGAACTGTTTACATTGTTCTGGTAAGTGGCCTATCATCCTTTAATCATCCTCTTTTATTTTAAGAAATCAATAGGAAATCAGAGAGCTATAATAAACAGTTGTAATGCAAAGAGTTAGCACCGTTCATTGCTTGATTTTCTCATCCACACTAGCAGCCTGATGAAAAAATTTGGACTGCTAGCTTCTTTTTATTCAGGCAGCCACAGCATTCATGGCTACCTGAATACAACAGTGACATCATCTGATTTTTAAATTGACGTTTGTCAAGCTGGGTGATCCTTGCAGGGGCACCCATGGCCTAAATTTTGGCTGCTTCTGCAACGAGCAGCCCAACTTTGAGCCATCTATGTGGGCCTTCATTTCAGTGTCTAATAAAAATGAAACTCTTGGAAAAGGAAACCCTTTGAAAAAAATCCCACAATGTAATTTATTTGGTATTTAAAAACACACTTTCAAATATAATATACCCTAGATGATACATTTTTATTTTTATTTTAGAATGCAATTATCATTTGCAAACTGCTGATGGTTCCCTTTGTGAGTTAGTAAAAAAATAAATAACATAAAAATACCAAAAAGAAAATACATATTTTTTTCTTCTGATTGTATACTGAAGAGCACGGTATGGTTGGCAGGTGTCTGCAATCCCATATTTCATTTAACATTTAAAGTTTCAATTACATTTATTAATGTATCATATTAGCATGAATGTTTCTTTTTGATTAAATGGGAACAATTGCTTCTTTAAGGTAAAGGTCTGTGGATGTGTGATTAATCAGATTGAAATGACAGTGCAGACGACTTATGCCATGCTTCGTTATCACAATGATTGATTTTAGTCTCTGCTGCCGGGTGAAAAAATATCAGCTAATAACTGCAGCACCAAAGCTCCAGATGTCATTGATAGCACAAATCATTCTTTCACATTCCATATTATTTGCTTCATTTGCAAGGATGCGGACACAGAAAATGATCTGTTGGATGTGAAATTATAGCATGAATATGACACCCTTATTTAACCACCAAGCACATTTTGCCACTCCACAGTTACAAATTACTGTTCAAGGACTTGGCTTTTTAAGTTCTTTTCTGTGGAGCACTTGATTAAAAATAGACTTTTGTACTATGCTTTGTTCATTGTTCATTGTTTATCATATTTAGTAGAGGGTTTAATTCTGACTTTCCTTTTTAGTAGTTACTAAGTCACGCATTACACCGTATTTCAATAGATACATTAAAATATGGTAAAGGTGCAGAACTGGCATCCCTGAGTTACTGTAGATTTGTGGTGGCTGGTTCAATCGAAAGTTTGCAATATGCTTTAATAATTGCTATTGAGTTACTGGCAAGGAAGAGTGTGAAGAGCTTGGTCAACCTCAACCCAAGCTGTGATAGTTATGCATGTAGCAAGGGGATGATAATAATTATACCTGGCAGATCTCATAGCTGGAAGCCCAGAGGGAGATACAATCTGCTGGGTAATTTCACCCCTGTCTTCTACCCAAAACAGAAAATGTAACTTTTGGGTAGGTTTAGTCATTAAGAAAACCAAAGCTTTTGCATATTGTTGTCTTGAAACATCAATTGCATTAGATAGCTGGTTTGATGAATGAAAAGTCTTCCTTATCATTTGATCCTTAGAGATAAAGTGCTTTAAAAACACTCAACCAATAAGGAAAATATGAAGGAGACCTCTGTACTGTAAACTAAAAGGCTGATTAATAAACAATTCACATAGCTATTTGCTCAGTTTAAGTGCATCAAGTACATTCATTCAGCATAAAAAGATCGACTGTAAATAGGCTATATTTAGTGCTGTTCAAATATAAATTATCAATATAAAACATAAAATTTGGCCATTAAGTGGAGCTAAATTTTAGTGTATGGAGATTGCAGTGCTTACCACCGACAGTGTAATGAATCATCCAAAGCAGTGAGTAAGTTGCTATACAAATTCCATACAATGTTGCCGAGATGCAGAGAAGTCAACTAGACTAAGGGCTGGTTCACATTAGATGCAGTCCAGTGTATTTTCAATCTGCATCAAAAACGCATGCATAGTGCATTTCCATGTACTCCAATGACCCTGTTTCACACCAGTGCAGTGCATTCCAGTGGAATCAGCAAAAGTAGAACATGTTGCATTTTTTCTGTATGGAGCACATCTGGAACATGGCAAAACACATAAAAAATGCACCAGAATACACATGTCCTGAACTGAAATGAAGAAAAAAAGCAAACGCAAAAAAACACTAAGACCCCTTTCACACTTGGGTGCTTTTCAGGTGTTTTTGTGCTAAAAATAGTGCCTGTAAAATGCCTGAATAGCGCCTCTCAAGCCATCCCAGTGTGAAAGCCTGAGTGCTTTCACATTGGGGTGGTGCTCTTGCAGGACAGGAAAAAAGTCCTGCAAGCAGCATCTTTGCGGTGGTACGGGAGCAGTGTATACACCTATCCTCCACTGCGCCTGCCCATTGAAAAACACTTTGACAGCGGTGCTTTGCGGATGCTTTTAACCCTTTATTCGGCCTCTGGCGCCCTGCTAAAAGCACCCCGCTAGTGGCTGAAAAGCGCCGCTATAAGAGCAGTAAAGCGCTGCTAAAACTAGCGGCACTTTACCTTTAATGCCCCCTCTTCCCCGGTGTGAAAGAGGTCTAAGATAAAAAAAAACAAGTGGAGTTCTGTCTCTGCAACATTGCATCAACAGAAATAGCTGAAATAGCTGATTTATTGACACTGTCAGAAGGTAACACAAGAATCTCCATAAATAGGAAACATAAGGGGAATACAAAGTTCTGAATTTCAAAAGAGCCAACTTCCCTAAACTACGAACCTTGCTAAAAGATATAAATTGAGATAAAATCTTAAGAACAAAGAACACGGAGGAGAGATGGATTTGCTTTAAGAGCTTATTAAATAAGGGCATTAGCCAGTGCATCCCTATGGGAAATACATTTAAAAGAGCTAATAAAAGCCCTGGGTGGCTTAACTCCAACATAAAAATGCATATAAAAGCAAAGGAGAAGGCCTTCAAAAAATACAAGGCTGAGGGATCATCATCAGCATTCCAACTTTACAAAGCATGCAATAAGAATAGTAAGGGTGCAATAAGGGCGACTAAGATAGAACACGAAAGGCACATAGTTGAGGAGAGTAAAAAAAATACCAAAAAATTATTTCAGCATATAAATAGTAAGAGAGGGAGGTCAGATCATATTGGCCCCTAAAGAATGATGGAGGGAATCTGGTTACAAAGGATGAAGAGATGGAAAAGGTTTAAAATTTTTACTTCTCAGTCTTCACAAGGGAAACGGGGGGCTTCAGTAACCAAAGCTGTTTATCCTCATGACACATCACAGGAAGCACCCTCATGGCTAACAGAGGCTGGAATTAGGAATAGAATAGGCTAACCCTCATGGCTAACAGAGGTTAGAATTAGGAATAGAATAGGAATAGGTCCGGCAGCACCTGGAGTATGCTGTTCAGTTCTGGGCACCAGTCCTCAGGAAGGATGTGCTGGAAATGGAACAAGTACAGAGAAGGGCAACAAAACTATTAAAGGGATTGGAGGATATTAGTTATGAAGAAAGGTTACAAGCACTGAACTTATTCTTTCTGGAGAAGAGACGCTTGAGAGGGGATATGATATCAATTTACAAATACCGTATTGGTGACCCCACAATAGGGATAAAACTTTTTCGCGAAAGGGAGTTTAATAAGACACGTGGCCACTCATTAAAATTAGAAGAAAAGCGGTTTAACCTTAAACTGCATAGATGGTTCTTTACTGTAAGAGTGGCAAGGATATGGAATTCCCTTCCACAGGTGGTGATTTCAGTGAGGAGCATCGGTAGTTTCAAGAAACTATTAGATAAGCACCTAAACGACCACAACATACAGGGATATACAATGTAAAACTGACATAAAGTCACACACATAGGTTGGACTTGATGTAAAACAAAGGATTCGCCCTGGGACTTTAAATGAAGTGGGTACCGTTTCCGCCAGTAAACATAACAGTAGTAAATACAGTATATGGTTTATTCAAGTAAAATTGTTTACATACATAGATAACACCAACAGTTGCCAAAAAAAAAGATATATAGAACAAGAAATATTGGTACATGGATGTAATAGCAGTCATAGTACACGGGCATCATACTACCCGACTAGTTTTGCGAGATCCAGCTCGCTCTTCAGGGGTGGATGTGTGTAACATTGTACCTAAGATAAATAAGTATATAGTTGGCAAAATGGCACAGTATTAGTTATAAAGGCACAGGGTAGGAGGGGTTATGGGTCCCCATACTCACCACTGAGCTTGAAAATGGCTACAGGTGTGCAGGTCCAAGATAGCGGAAGCAGGTGCTTCACCAGGGAGCTGAGGGGGCGAAGTCAGATGGGAGCCCACGAGGGGCCAAACGGCGAGCAGGCATGGCATAGGTGTAGTGATGTCACCCTAGAGACTTCGTTAGTTCATAAAGAGTGTAGGCTGTAAACATAAGTATGTTTGTCAGGCATCTAAAGTAATAAAGTAGAATCAATAAGTATTAGCATGAAGATATATATGCATGAAATGAGAGGCCTGGACCCAAAGATGGTAGGGAACATGGAGATGGTAGGAAACATAGGATAACAGAGAGATACTAACAGGTGCAAAGATAGAAAAGAAAAAGGAAAGTGAAAGAGGTGGACTGTGATTGTGTAATAGTAGGGTAGTGATGTATCCCTAAAGACCTCATTAGTCCATAAAGAGTATAGGCTATAAACATGAGTATGTTTGTCAGGCATCTAAAGTAGTAAAATAAATGAGTATTCGCATACAGATATGTATATATAAGTAAAAGGTGGAAAACATAGGATAGCAGAGGGATACTAACAAGTGACAAAATGAAAAAGACGGAGAAGAAAGAGGGGTGGATTGTGATAGTGTTGTGAGATGTGTGATATCATTACTCTTATATTCAAGATATTCACCACACTCAGGTATTTACCATCTTCACCTTTTGATACTTGTTATATTTAGGCATACCTGCATACCTCATATATAGCTTTATTTATTTTATTCACTTTTATTTATTTTTTGAGCACTTATTTTTATTTATTTATTTATTTTTTTCATTTATTTTTAATATTGCACATCTCACTACACTATCACAATCCACCCCTCTTTCTTCTCCGTCTTTTTCATTTTGTCACTTGTTAGTATCCCTCTGCTATCCTATGTTTTCCACCATCTCCATGTCCCTACCATCCTTGGCCCAGGCCTTTTACTTATATATACATATCTGTATGCAAATACTCATTGATTTTACTACTTTAGATGCCTGACAAACATACTCATGTTTATAGCCTATACTCTTTATGGACTAATGAGGTCTTTAGGGATACATCACTACCCTACTATTACACAATCACAGTCCACCTCTTTCACTTTCCTTTTTCTTTTCTATCTTTGCACCTATCTTTGCACCTGTTAGTATTCCTCTGTTATCCTATGTTTCCTACCATCTCCATGTTCCCTACATCTTTGGGTCCAGGCCTCTCATTTCATGCATATATATCTTCATGCTAATACTTATTGATTCTACTTTATTACTTTAGATGCCTGACAAACATACTTATGTTTACAGCCTACACTCTTTATGAAGTAACGAGGTCTCTAGGGTGACATCACTACACCTATGCCATGCCTGCTCGCCGTTTGTCCCCTCGTGGGGTCCCATCTGACTTCGCCCCCTTAGCTCCCTGGTGAGGCACCTGCTGCCGCTATCTTGGAGCCGCACACCTGTAGCCATGGTCAAGCTCAGTGGTGAGTATGGGGACCCATAACCCCTCCTACCCTGTGCCTTTATAACTAATACTGTGCCATTTTGCCAACTATATACTTTTTTATCTTAGGTACAATGTTACACACATCCACCCCTGAAGAGCGAGCTGGATCTCGCAAACTTAGTCGGGTAGTATGATGCCCGTGTACTATGACTGCTATTACATCCATGTACCAATATTTCTTGTTCTATATATCTTTTTTTGGCAACTGTTGGTGTTATCTATGCATGTAAACAATTTTACTTGAATAAACCATATACTGTATTTACTACTGTTATGTTTACTGGCGGAAACGGTACCCACTTCATTTAAAGTCCCAGGGCGAATTCTTTGTTTTACTATATGTTATAGGGATGGAAGTGTGTTACTGGGGACACCAGACCTTTCTCTTTTTTCTTTAGGTTGGACTTGATGGACTTGTGTCTATTTTCAACCTTACCTTCTATGTAACTATGTAACTATGTAATTTAACCTACAGTGTGAAAGTTTCCTTCAATATTTCCTCTTCTGCACAAATATTCTAAGTCTACAGTGTTATACTAATCTCTCTATTGGTTGAATGTCTCTTGATTCTTCTGACTGAATGTTCTTGAAGCTATTTTCTCTTAGGATAAAATGTTAGAGGATGCTACATTTGCCTTGCAAAAGGCAACAAATAGAAACTGACATTTAACATATATTAAAAATAAACATGTCCTAGACATACAGTACCTACTTCTTTTCGAGACGCAACATATGCTAAATGTACTCTATCTCATACTTTCAGTAATAACTTATTTTAAATTACATTTTATTTTATTATTAGCCCAGTGATCTTTGTGAGCACAAATACCTTACCTTGAATGAATCTACCATTTTGTGTTATATATATATTTTTATAACCAGTGGCATCTGCTGCCTTTGTTTTCTTTGATTTGAAACATAGATTAAATGCATGAAAATGTTAAATTTTTTGCTTCAAAGTATGTAAGATAAAAAAAAAATGGTTCTTTAACTTATCTTATACTGTATCTGTTGTTCCAACCCTTGGTGCAATCTCTTCCAAGAACCTATGTGAATACCAACTGTGCCATATGGGTAGGCTCTAGAACTCTTCTAGGTATTGCTTTCCTGTATGATTCATTGTGCACTGATCACTAAATTATGCAAAGGCAGAGGTAGTGACCACATGCACCCTACACACTGGGATTATAGGGTTTCTTTTCTGCAGGGCAAAACCATTTATTGGTGTGTCATTCAGGAACAGGGAAGGTAACAAAAGACCCTAGAGGGTGCCTACTATATAGATTGGAGAAGCATGTATTTTTCCTGATGGCTCCATTTCAGCGTACATCTGGGCATAGGCTCTTCTCACCCCTTGCACTGATTAGGACCATAACTCATAAAAATTCCCTCTCACTCCAGCCTGGTGTTCCTTCTCTTTCCTCAGTGTACTTAGGATCAGGAACAGTTTCTCTACCTGGCTGGATTAAAAATCTGACAGTCGATCCGGGTGAGGCTTATGGCTCCTGGATGCAGTCAAAGAGTGCCCCGTTAAATTCTATGGACATCGAGATCCACACTGCTGGTTTTCAAGTACAGGCTAAAAGTAGCTCTGGCTATATTCATCCTTGCTGTGGCACTGTCAAGCTGTGTTGCGGGAGAAACAGGCCGCATCTGTGGCTAGATACCATGACAGTGCACTTCACGGTAGCTGGCACATTACCTGAGTCCCAGTAATGGCAACTGGCAGACCTGTAATTTGGTTGCTGCCTTGCTTAGAGAATTAGCCTTTTCCTTAACTGTGCTGCTTCTGGAGTTTTCCTTATTCTTACCTAGGTATTTCAGCCTGCAAGTAAAACACTATTCTATTTCTCTGCTGCATGATAATTCTCATGCTTTATTAAGTTGTGTTGATTTTTCTCTTCCTAGTTCTTGTATTTTTAGAATACAAATTCCAACCTCAGATAAAGACCAGCAAATTCCAAGAAGGTAGGAAGAGTGCACCCACCTTTGTGCATGTCTTTGTTTTTGTCTTAAATCAATCTCTGAGACTTTCTTTTATGGTCAGCTTGCCCAGCTTCTCCTCTCCTCACTCAGTGGAAGAGAGATCATACTAGGAGTGGTCATAGTGCATAGTTGACATTATGGGTCACAGTTCAGGGACAGGTGCTCTCGCTAAGTGGTTGTAAACCCTCTCCTAGTGAAGTGAATAGCTATAGATGATACACAGAGATAAAACAAATCTCCCTACATATGTTTTACATGTATATGTGCTGCCTTTTCCTTTCTACACTCTTTGGAAAGTGCAGATCATGTTAGAAATCTTTGTTCCTGTTCCAGCAGTGGGTGTGGAGTTTGGGCTTACACTGTGTGAGAGCTGATTGGAGAAAAGGCACACACCCCCACTCCACATAGGCAGAGAAACAACAGAATATGCAGAGCTGTATAGACAAGCTCTCTGATTATCTACCTCTAATCACCCTCCCCGACACAAATTTCCAGCTGCTGTTATTTCATGTGTCAGAGAATTTGTCAGAAGTGACTCTGCTGATAACAGAGGAACATAGCAGCAGAAAGACATGGCATGGAGCTTTTTAGAAAGATAAGTAAACACTGCAGATATATGTGCTTAGGTCGAATTTCATGAAGGGGGTTTACAACCACTTTAAATTCAGAATATCATAATTCCCCCCTCAAGATCCATGGAAGCACATCACTATCAGCAGCCCAAGTGGATAATAATGGAGATGGTGTCTAATATGACGTTTTACGGTTTTTGAGACATGTTGAGATTTTTCACTGAAGAAGTTCAGCCCCTACCCCACCAGTCTGCTTTGCCATCTCAAGCGGCGGGACTTTAGTAGTTTAGTGGGAGGGGCTGGGGAAGACCCGGCTGTCATGGTGCACGTTGGCACCAATGACAAAGTCAGAGGCAGATGGAGTGTCCTAAAGAACGATTTTAGGGACTTAGGTGCTAAATTGAGGAAAAGGACCTCCAAGGTAGTGTTCTTAGGAATACTACCGGTACATCGAGCCACACCAGAAAGGCAGAGGGAGATTAGGGAAGTAAACAAGTGGCTGAAGAGCTGGTGTAGTAAGGAGGGGTTTGGGTTCCTGGAGGACTGGGCCGACTTCTCACTCGGTAACCGGTACTATAGAAGGGACGGACTGCACCTAAATGAGGAGGGTGCAGATCTGCTGGGAATGAAGATGGCCAAAAAGTTAGAGGGGTTTTTAAACTAGGCGATGGGGGGAGGGTCCAGAGACAGTGATAGCCAGCGCGGAAGATATTCCAGAGGGTAGTATTGGGGGCATTAGTGGTAGGTTAACCGAAGCACAAAAACACAAGGTGAGTATAGTAGCAAGTCCTAGTTGCAATCTTGAAACACCCAATACGAGGACAATATGCGACCGGTCTAAACTATGTGGCATGTTCACCAATGCCAAGAGCATGGCGGACAAGATGGGTGAACTAGAGATACTGTTGTACAAGGAGGATTTGGATTTTGTGGGAATTTCAGAGACCTGGATCAACAGCTCTCATGATTGGCTGGCAAACATTCAAGGGTATACCCTATACCGCAAGGATAGAGAGGGTAAAAAAGGGGGAGGGGTATGCCTATATATCAAGAATAATGTACAAGTGAATGTGAGAGATGACATCACTGAGGGAGCTAGGGAGGAGGTGGAATCCTTATGGGTAGAGCTCCAAAGGGATGAAGCTAAGGGGAAAATAATACTGGGAGTATGCTATAGGCCCCCTAACCTGAGGGAGGAAGTGGAGACGGATCTCCTATCACAAATTGGATTAGCAGCAAGGATGGGAAGTGTTATCATAATGGGGGATTTTAATTATCCAGGCATAGACTGGGCGGAGGGAACCGCGCATTCATTTAAGGCTCGCCAGTTCCTTAATGTCTTGCAGGACAATTTTATGGGTCAGATGGTAGACGCACCAACTAGAAATAAAACATTACTGGATATACTGATTACCAACAATACAGACCTGATCACAGATGTGGAAATACGGGGCAATTCAGGTCACAGGTCAATTAGTTTCAGTCTAAATCACACAAATAGGAAACATCATGGGAACACAAAGACACTGAATTTCAAAAGAGCCAACTTCCCTAAACTACAAGCCTTGCTAAAAGGCATAAATTGGGGTAAAATATTAGGAGGAGAGATGGGTTTGCTTTAAGAGCATATTAAATAAGGGCATTAGCCAATGTATCCCATTGGGTAATAAATTTAAAAGAGCGAACAAAAATCCTGGATGGCTTAACTCCAATGTAAAAATGCATATAAAGGAGAAGGCCTTCAAAAAATACAAGGTTGAGGGATCATCCTCAGCATTCAGACTTTATAAAGAATGCAATAAGAAATGTAAGGGTGCAATTAGGACGGCTAAGATAGAACATGAAAGACACATAGCGGAGGAGAGCAAAAAAAATCCCAAGAAATTCTTTAAGTACGTTTACTGTACAAAATAAGGTGCGTTGGCATGGACCATAGGGTGAGTACATGGATTGAAAACTGGCTACAAGGGCGTGTTCAGAGAGTGGTGATAAATGGGGAGTACTCAGAATGGTCAGGGGTGGGTAGTGGGGTTCCCCAGGGTTCTGTGCTGGGACCAATCCTATTTAATTTGTTCATAAACGATCTGGAGGATGGGATAAACAGTTCAATCTCTGTATTTGCAGACGATACCAAGCTAAGCAGGGCAATAACTTCTCCACAGGATGTGGAAATCTTGCAAAAAGACCTGAACAAAGTAATGGGGTGGGCGACTACATGGCAAATGAGGTTCAATGTAGAAAAATGTAAAATAATGCATTTGGGTGGCAAAAATATGAATGCAATCTATACACTGGGGGGAGAACCTCCAGGGGAATCTAGGATGGAAAAGGACTTGGGGGTCCTAGTAGATGATAGGCTCAGCAATGACATGCAATGCCAAGCTGCTGCTAATAAAGCAAACAGAATATTGGCATGCATTAAAAGGGGGATCAACTCCAGAGATAAAACGATAATTCTCCCGCTCTACAAGACTCTGGTCCGGCCGCACCTGGAGTATGCTGTCCAGTTCTGGGCACCAGTCCTCAGGAGGGATGTACTGGAAATGGAGCGAGTACAAAGAAGAGCAACAAAGCTAATAAAGGGTCTGGAGGATCTTAGTTATGAGGAAAGGTTGCGGGCTCTGAACTTATTCTCTTTGGAGAAGAGATGCTTGAGAGGGGATATGATTTCAATTTACAAATACTGTACTGGTAACCCCACAATAGGGATAAAACTTTTTCGCAGAAGAGAGTTTAATAAGACTCGTGGCCACTCATTACAATTAGAAGAAAAGAGGTTTAACCTTAAACTACGTAGAGGGTTCTTTACTGTAAGAGCGGCAAGGATGTGGAATTCCCTTCCACAGGCGGTGGTCTCAGTAGGGAGCATTGATAGCTTCAAGAAACTATTAGATAATCACCTGAATGACCGCAACATACGGTCATTCAGGTGATACGGTAATGAAATACTGACACATAATCACACACATAGGTTGGACTTGATGGACTTGTGTCTTTTTTCAACCTCACCTACTATGTAACTATGTAACTATGTAACTTCAGTTAAATACTGAAGCCAGAGATTCCCAGGGGGCAGCTAAATCATCAACCTCAGGCGACTCATCCTCAGAGGAGGAAGATAGTGCTTTTGTCCAACCCTTCCTTAAAAAGATCTGAGAAGCCCTACTATAAGAAGACCCTGTGAAAAGCCGCAGAGCAAGCAAAAGAGGTATTTCATTGAAGAAATTAGGGATATCATTGAAGATGAACAGAAGCAAGTGGACACGCAGTTCTCATTCAGGAACCTCTTTATCAAACTTTACTCCTTTCTACGCCTGCTCATTCTTCTTGCGCCAGTGCGCATGGCAATGCGCCAGAAGCGTCCATTAGCAGTACTGGCTCTATTGCCAATTCTCCTACGGCCATTTCCCTGACATGAACACAGTCAGGTTCGGGCATTTTTGTAAATTCCTCAGGTACCCTAGAAAGCTAAGTTCCAACTGGGATAACTCCCTGCAATCTAAGGAGAGATGTCCTACTCTCATATGTGATCATTCTGCTGTAGCAGAAGGTGATATTGGTGGTGCTGTATTTTGCGTGTTTCTTAGGAATATATTCACCTATGTATCTGGTGCAAAAAATATCATGGAGTTAGAGGTCTGTAATAGACCTAAAGGTTCTGAACAGGTACAGTATATTAAGAAATACCATTTCAAAATGGAGTCCTTGCAAAAGTAGCCCATCTAGGAAATCAGCTACTATCTGTCGATCTAAAAGATACCTATTTTCATTTACCGATTACACTGCATTTCCAAAGATTCCTACGCTTCGCAGTTGGCCGCTTACAATACCAGTTTGTCTGCCATCCCTTTGGTCTGACAATATCCTAAGAGTCTTTTCCAAGGAGCTTCTTTCTGTGATCGCTCTCCATCAAAAGCAGAGCGTTATTATTTCTTTCACTATCTGGAAAACATCCCGCTGTTGAGTCAAGATGCAAAAGAGCTCTTGGCTCATCAAGATTTAGGCATCTCGATCCTAGAATGGTTTGGGTGGATTATCAATTTCAAAAAAAGTCAGCTCATCCCTATGCAACGTCTGGTCTATCTGGGAGCAGAGCTGAATACCATCCCTCCTTACCATCTGGGAAGTGTCCTCCCATGATGAGTAAAGTAGAAGACATGCGGGAAGCCATGTGGCTGACGGCCAGGGAGTATCTACAGCTTTTGGGCGCCATGACATCAGTGAATCCAATAGTGAAATGGGTCGAATGGAATTGTTATCCATTTCAGTATGGGTTTCTAGCTCAATGGTGCTTGAAAGATCTCTGTCAGAAGGCAAAGTCTGGAATGGTGGCCTGAAACTAGAAATCTTCAGCATTGCCATTCACTTGTGCTGATTCTTTGGCTTGCAGTGATGGCGGATGTCAGCGAGATGGACTGAGGAGCTGCCTTTCATGAACATTGAGCTTAGGATAAGTGGTCCTTTCAGCCATTGGAGATTGTTGCTAACTTTTTGGAATTGAGGGCAGCCCTCCAAGCCCTTCCTTCCTTCAGTCATTGGATTTGGAGTGGTTTGGTTCTTCTAAAAATGGACAATACAACGGCAGTGGCCTATATCAAGTAACAGGGCGGCACGCAGAGTTGTTGCCTATTAAGGGAAGTAATCCGAAAAATGGAATGGGCTTGAAACAATCTTCTCAATTTTTCAGTAGTGTATGACCTGGTTCCTGTGTAGATTGGAACTGAACAACAACGAAATATCCCTTCTACCTCAAGTTTTTCAATATCTGACAGTTTGGGTCTTCCTCCCAGAAATGGACCCGTTAGCTTCCCAATGCAATACGAAGCTTCCCAAGTTTTACCATCACTGACAGGCAGTCCAAGCTGATGCTCTGAACTTGAAATGGATCTTTCAGACAGCTTATGCCTTCCATCCGATCCCGCTGAAACTCAGATTCTTGAGGAGACTGTCACAGTAAAACATCTTGGCAGTGCTCCCTTCAGCTGAGCATGCAAAGCCCCTCTGCCTTTACTGGGGACACTGGATCTACTGTCTCAGGGGCCCATATTTCATCCAGTGCCATGAAAACTCAATCTGATGGCATGGCTCTTGAGAGGTAGAGATATTTAAATCTTGGTTGTTCAGCCAAAGCAGTCAATACCCTTATGAAATATCACAAGAAAAGTGCGTACAATAGAGTATGGCAGAAGTTTCTGGACATTTTGTTCAGAATTTTTTTGCCAGCAATGCCACAGAAATGCCACATCATGAATTTTCTGCACAAGGATGTGGACATGGGCTTAATGCAAGTATGTTCAAAGACCAAGTAT
Organism: Lithobates clamitans; assembly: GCA_037952925.1. Taxonomy (NCBI): domain Eukaryota; kingdom Metazoa; phylum Chordata; class Amphibia; order Anura; family Ranidae; genus Lithobates; species Lithobates clamitans. The sequence goes on from JBBGZY010000656.1 coordinate 3,743,479, forward strand.
CAGCAATATCAGCCTTCACAAGTGTTCACTAAGCAGATAATAGTTTGGTAATCCAGTTTTTCAAGTCTGTAGTAAAGCTAAAGCCTTCAAAAGCCCATTAGTTTCCCAAATGGGATTGCCCAATAGTCTGGCTGTCTGCCTATGGAGTTTCTGGCTATGCCTAAGTTTCATCAAGAGCTTTTTCTTGATATCACTTTCTCATGATATCAATTTGAAAGCTGCCTTTCCTTGGGGTTTACAGAACCCTTTACAACCTTTCTAGCAGATTGAGTAGTCCTTGCACCAGTGTTTAATTTAATTCCAATGGTAGCCTCAAAGTTTTATATGAGACAAGAGATAAATCTTCCCAGCCAGTCCACTAGACATGGGGAAGACTCTGTGTGCTTACATTGGTGCTACATCCAGTATCAGGTCATCTCTTCATCTATTTGAGATCCCATTTGGAGCAAGCAAATGAGCCAAAGCCTCAATCAGAGCCATAGGGGGTTATTTACTAAAACTGCATGGTACAAAATCTGGTGCAGCTCTGCATAGAAACCATTTAGCTTCCAGGTTTTTTTTGTCAAAGCTTAATCAAACAAGCTATAGTTAGAACCACCAGTTTTAGTAAATCTCTCCCATAGTGTGCTGGCTGGTAAAAGTCATCACACTAGCTTACAAATCTAAGGGTTGGAATAGTGGCACATGCTAACAGTAGTATTTCAACTTTGCTGTGGTGGCAGCTTTTCAAGTCTCGCTGGAGATGATATGCAAGGCAGCAACATACAAACTTTTATTTCTCATTATTATGTAGAACCGGTAGTGGTGACAAAGGCCAAGAAAGATGGTAGAAAGATTATTGCAGTGACTTTTGGCCATGAATAACATTTTTTCTGTATTATCTCACCCTGGTATAGCTAGGTATTTTTCAGGTGTGTGCTGACACAGAGCTGTCAGGGAAAATGGAAAATTGTTCTTCATACTTACTGCAATTTTCCTTTCCTGACAAGCTCCATGACAGCACAAATTCCCACCCAGAATTGAAAGAAATAGTTGCATAATGCCAGACTGGAGTGGGAGTGATTTTTTTTATAACTTATGGTTCTAACTAGTACAGGGGGTGGTGGGGCCTACCCACAGGTGTGTGCTGCCTTGGAGCTCATCAAGAAAAGTAAATTGCTATAAGAATGAAGCACAATGTTTTGTTTTTCTCCCTGTTTGAAGCTGAACTCCAAGCAATAGCAAACATACGTAGATGAAATACATACTGTATACAGGAACTAATTTAGCTGCCAAATCATTTGTATTACTGACCACCCAGCCCTGAAATGTATACAACCCTTTATGGCAGTTAAGGGATAGCTAGCAGAATGAGCACATCTCTCTGCCACTCCACTCTATCATACTAGCAGCATAGCACCCTCTCCCAGTATGAGCTCTGCTCTGCAAGGCTTTCAGATATTTACAGTGCTTTTATTTAAAACACATATATATTATATGTAAAATAAAGAACGCAGAGCTGCATTATATTGCGTCTTTTTGTCTGCTTGTAGTTCAGCTTTAACAGAACATAATGTATACATTTAAAATCCAAAAGTGTTTAATTTTTCTCTCTTTAATACCTAAAAATATGTCCAGATGCATTATGTTTTTCAGGCAAACACTGCTTAACAGATATAATATATATTTATTTATTTTTTTTGTTTATTTGTTGCAGTGATTCCATTGCGAACAACTACAGTCCTGCAGCCAGAGACTTCTCGACTCATTCAGTGTACAAGCATCAAAGCAACAATGGTATAACATTTTATATCTGTTGATATGTTACATTCATGTAGATGCATGCTTTGGCTTTGATTTTAAATAAAAAAGGTTGAAGCAGGAGCAAATCCTGCCTCTGAATCACTCTAGCGATCTCCAACACTGGGCAGAAACTTCCCTTCAAACTGACATCCCAACCCTGTAGATAACACTGAAAAAGTGACTCTGCTGCAGATAACTTTTGAGAAGCACTTTGTCAATTTATTTTAAATAGGCTAACCACGATTCAGTGCACAAAAACATACCTGTTGTATTTTTGGTAATGCAGTGCACCACAGCTCACAGTATGCATGTTTTTTTGTGTGCTGTAGTAAGGGTGTTTTGGCAGCTGCCATATATGTGTATTAAGGTCCCTTTTCTAAATGAATAGCTCTGCAGAAAATCTAGTTTTAGGCCTTAAAGTGGATGTAAGCCCGAAATTTTTTTTTGATGTCATAATGTAGAGTATAAGATTTCCTATTATTTGAGCCCATTCTTGCCACAAAGAGTTAATCCAGCTCTGAGCAATCCTCTTATTGTTCAGTGAGATAAATCTTGACAAACAGAGAAAAACTTTGTCAAATCCTCCCCCTTGCTGTGAGGGACAGGTAATTTACATATCTCGTGCACTAGCCTAAGACATGCACTGTTTTTTAATTCCCACCCCCACTCCTTTCTTCAGCAGCTCTGCAAGGATTGGCTGTTCCACACCTCAGCATGATTTGGCATGCTGAAGTCATGTGGTTACTTTCCTGTTTTTTCACTGGATGTTAGAGATCATAGCAGAAGTTCAAGAGGAGGGCCAGTCAAAAAAATAAATAAATAAAAGTCAGCAGCTACAAATACTGCAGCTGCTGACTTTTAATCGGACACTTACCTGTCCCAGGGTCCAGCAATGCGGGAGATCGAAGCCCTGCTCGTCTCCCCCTCCGTTCAGCGGCACCGCCATTGCAACTGTGGGCGCCGGGCTGTGGCCTCACAGCCTGGCACCCACTGCGCATGCGCGAGTGGCGGCGCGCGCCGCGATTGCCCGTTCAGTCACCTGGGACCTGTAATGGGTCCCAGATGATTGACAGGAGGGAGGGAGCAGAGCTGAGCCCTTCCTGTGCCGAGACGGAAGTGATGTCACCAGCCCAGGCACTGGAAGAGGAAGGGACCCCCTAGCAACAGGCATTTAGAGGTGAGTAAAAAAAAAATATATCCAAATGTTTTTTTGTATTTTTTTTTAGGATTTTTCATGTAGTTTTTTTTTTTTGGGTGGAACCCCACTTTCAGTGTAAGAAATAACCAGGAGAAAATGCATATTGACAAGGGGAGTGTAGTAAAGTGTGGCAAAATATAAATTTTATAATGCATTACTGCAACACGGAAGTTTGAAGCCTGCAGAGTAATTCCATTGTGCATATCAGATCTATAAATGTGCTTACCATATCCGATTATTTTAACTCCTCAATTTAAAGTCTTAATAAATGATACAGTTTCATTTAGCTAGAAACGGAATCGAATAGAAGCTAGTTCTCAGTTGACCTCTCAGAATGTGACCTGTTTTCAGAGTATATGGCTTAGCAAAGTATAAATGGATTTTAATGTCAATAAAAAAACAAAATGCCAAAAACAGTTGTCAGTGTCTATTTGTTATATGAGGTTAAAGCAAAACTCCAACCAAACATCTACACATAGAGCTGAATATCAGTGTTAATTTTGGCAGCAAATTTCGTTTTAGTTTTAGTCTTAGGACTAAAATGGCATTTTAGTTTTAGTCCCATTTTAGTCTTCTGCAATTGTCTCAGTTTTAGTTGTATTTAGATGACTAAATCACCAGTACATTTTAGTAGACTAAAACTAATTTTAGTCATCGAAAATCGAATGGGTGTAATTAAATTGTAATACATTAGTTAACACTTCTCTACAATTTCCAAACTCATTATATACTGCTGGAGTGAAAAATTTAACATGCTATTATTTATGGTATTGAGTAGGGATGAGCCGAACACCCCCCTGTTTGGTTCGCACCAGAACTTGCGAACAGGCAAAAAATTTGTTTGAACGCGCGAACACCGTTAAAGTCTATGGGACATGAACATGAATAATCAAAAGTGCTAATTTTAAAGGCTTATATGCAAGTTATTGTCATAAAAAGTGTTTGGGGACCTGGGTCCTGCCCCAGGGGACACGGATCAATGCAAAAAAAAAGTTTTAAAAACGGCCGTTTTTTCGGAAGCAGTGATTTTCATAATGCTTAAAGTGAAACAATAAAAGTGTAATATCCCTTTAAATTTCGTACCTGGGGGGTGTCTATAGTATGGCTGTAAAGGGGCGCATGTTTCCCATGTTTAGAACAGTCTGACAGCAAAATGACATTTCAAAGGAAAAAATGTCATTTAAAACTACTTGCGGCTATTAATGAATTGCCGGTCCGACAATACACATAAAAGTTCATTGATAAAAACGGCATGGGAACCCCGAACCAAAATTTAAATTTTTTTTTTTAAAATGACGTGGGGGGTCCCCCTAAATTCTATACCAGGCCCTTCAGGTCTGTTATGGATATTAAGGGGAACCCCGGCCAAAATTTTTTTTAAAATATGGCGCGGGGTCCCCCTCAAAATCTATACCAGACCCTTCAATATAAATGCTTGAAGTCTATATGCAGATCGACTGAATAGAGTTTCACATTAGATCACTTCCTTTAGCTGTTTGACATGATTCTTGCCAGCTAGGTTGTTATTGGATGCCAGAGGTAGATTGTCATAATTCTAAATCTGTCCAAGGTCAAACTACTATAAACATATCAATGGACGACGCTAATGTACACTACAAGCCAATTAAGGAAATACTCCTGAACCGTACCAGGCCACATGCCCTCAACATGAGGAGGATGTCCCCATGTTGATAGGGACAAGGACCTCATCCCCACAACCCTTGCCCGGTGGTTGTGGGGGTCTGCAGGTGGGGGGCTTATCAGAATCTGGAAGCCCCCTTTAACAAAGGGGACACCCAGATCCCTCCCCCCTATGTGAATTGGTAAGGGGTACATTGTACATTTCACAAAAAGAAAGTGTCAAAATGTTAAAAAACCACAAGAGATGGCTTGGGACAAGTCCTTTTTTAAAAATAAAAAAAAATAAAAAAGAGATTCCAGCGATGTAATCCAATAAATCCATGCTCCTACGGTTCTAAATTCCAATATGCCCCCCACCCACAGACCCCCACAACCATTGTTTTACTTTAAGCATTACTAAAAACACTGCTCCCAAAAAACAGATGTTTTTTAAACTTTTTTTTGCATTGATACATGTCCCTTGGTGCAGGAACCGGGTCCCCAAACACTTTTTATGACAATAACTTGCATATTAACCTTTAAACTTAGCACTTTAGATTTCTCCAATAGACTTTTAAAGGGTGTTCCGCGGCTTTTCGAATTTGCCGCGAACACCCCAAATTGTTCGCTGTTCGGCGAACAGGCAAACAGCCAATGTTCGAGTCGAACTCATGTTCAACTCGAACAGATAGCCCATCCCTATTTAGGAATTAGTCTGGAAAAGACAAGGTAAAACAGACAGCTGTTTTTTTTCTTCAGTATACATAAATCATCTAGAGGGGATTTGTTTTTGTTTTTTTTCACAACAGGGGTGCTGCTACGTTTTAAGCATTTTAACACTAGCATTCTAAAAGAATACTCTGTTAGCTCTATAAATAATTTCCCATTCGAGAGACCTTACAGGTTCTTTTATATTTTTGCATTTTAGAGTATTCTGAGTTATGCAAACCTGAGAATCAAGTGGGATTATTATGCCAGAAACCTCCTTATCAGGATCTCCGAATTTCCAAGAAAAAAGATTCATGTTATACATTGTATAAGAGAAAGTAAGTACTATTAAGTTGTCAGTATTTTTTTAAGATACTCTTAAAATTCAATGTCAATGTCATCAACAGTATTCCAATGCTCAGTTTATGAAACTGAAATAATATTGTAAATGATCCCAACAGAGCAGAGATAGGAGATGCTTACAAGTTAGATGTGGGTCAGATCAGAAGGTGGCAGTCAGAAGTGATATCTTGCTGAGATGAGATACAACAAATTTTCTCCTAATATTTCTAGAGATGTCCATATTGATTTAAGAAGGTACATATGTGTTTATTGTGCATAACGTTTTTCCAATTTAGTTTATACTGGGATGGTACAAAATAGATCAATAAAAGAGTATAGAAACACTGTAACATTACTGTATGCTAAAGCATGAGGTTTCGTAGAGGAATTCCTCACTGATATCTTGAATATAACCATCTGTTGAAGCCATCTGGAGAGGTGACTGGTTTTCAATTGTCTTCATGTTCATGACACTTCAATCTTTCAACGGAACACTCTTGCCAGAGCTATTTCCTAAACCTAAAGTCTAAAACAGAATGGCAGTTGTTAATTATGTACTGTCCATAAGAAAATCATTAAAGCTATTCTCTATCATTTTTATACAAAAGGTGTGACACCTATACAGCACACTCAACCAGGCACTCACAGTTTCCCTCTGTTCTAATATGTGATAACCATCTCACACTTTTCTACATTATATTCTTCAGGTAACAGTTCAGTACTGCTCTTCTAGTAAAAATGATTCGGCACGCAACTGAGTAATCAGGCTCCAAAAAGGTCTCATCTGGCCTCATGGCCTACACTGCATGGTTTGTCCTTTAGATAGTCGCACATGACCAGTATCCCCTTACATCTACTTGGCTGATAAAGGGCTGGTGTTATTGGCTTCAAATTGGTCTTTTTTGCAGTGCTAAGAGAGCCTGTAATAAAACACTAAGTTTGCAGGTGTCTTTAAGTTTCAACTTGGGTTTATAACACAAGACTAGAAAATACAGAACTTGCAAACACACACAGTGCTAAAAAGGGCAACTTACATCTATTCCCTCTCCTCCAGTATGGTTGAAGTTGTATGGAGTGCAGCTGATGTTAAGCTTAAAACAAGTTTTTTTGCCTCAGAAACATTGCTAGATTTCTAAAAGACTGTAGTTATTGAGCACTTACACAGTAAAAGAGTATGGTTGTTATGGGGGTGGCTTAATTGCATTTAAGCTTGCAGAGTTGCATGGCGCAGCCATTGTACTCATATGACAGAGAACAACAGACACCAATCAAATTGAAATCTGCTGTAGAAAACATCAGTAAATTTGAATAAGATTGATGGCCTAAGCGAAGTCATTCTTATTTTATGCACATTTGCAAAAATTTGCATTTTTACAGATAAGAACCTGCTTGTATTCAGCTATATGGGGGTCTTACAGGGTTAACAATGCCCCAAGTGTGCCCCAAGTGTGCATACAAGAAATCTGCAGGCAGAAAAGGGAATGTGTTGCATTTGATTGTAGGAATGGGTTTTGGTCTTGATCTTAGCAAATGTGATTCCTAAATTCTGCTGTTTATCTCCCAGGATGTGTGTAGGTTACTACTCACATTAGTATGCTGGAGCTGCTCCTAAGACAGAATCCTATAAAATATTTGTATAACCATTTCATTAGTTACTGCCGTGGTCCTGAATTGTACTATAGTTTTGTGGTAAGGCTATACTTCTGCAGTTCTGGCCTGTTCTGTCCTTATGTGATCCTGTGTTACACTTTCTCAATGAGATTCCAAGTTCCAAGTAAACAATTTTGAAAAGACTGATTTGTAACAAAGCTTGCTCATGCACAAATTTAAAGGAACCTGCTTTCAAAAAGAACATATGTAGGGATACAGTGAGCTGGTCTGTGAATAATCATCAAAAGGGTTATAGGCAAGCTGGACATTTTTAATTGATGTAGGGCAAGTGAAAGGGATAATTACTAGGGCCAGTTGGGTTGATATGCTACTGGTGTAGAGTAAGAGCAAGGGTATATTTAACAATCAGCTATAAAAGGCTAGACTAAGCCTAGGTTCACACTAAGTGCGGGAATGAAATTTTCAAGTTCAGCTGAACTCACACGATTTCATTCCCACATCTCAGTCCCGATTTCGGAGATGATTTCAGAGACATCTGTGCAGGTTTCTGCACAGATGTCAATGGGAATAAAACCCCAAAATCGGCAAAAGTAGTACAGAAACTACTTTTGAAAATCGTTGCGGTGACATAAATGCGGCGTTGCACTGATTAGGACGCTGCCATTACCGGCAATTGCCGCTGATTTGACATGCGATTTGACATTTCAAATCGCATGTCAAATCACACCAATGTGAAATTTGACATTTCAAATCGCATGTCAAAACACACCAACTTCAGAGTAAATTATATATATATGTATATATATATATATATATATATATATATATATATATATATATATATATATATATATATATACAGTGGGGACGGAAAGTATTCAGACCCCCTTAAATTTTTCACTCTTTGTTATATTGCAGCCATTTGCTAAAATCATTTAAGTAATTTCTTTCCTCAATAATGTACACACAGCACCCCATATTGACAGAAAAACACAGAATTGTTGACATTTTTGCAGATTTATTAAAAAAGAAAAACTGAAATATCACATGGTCCTAAGTATTCAGACCCTTTGCTGTGACACTCATATATTTAACTCAGGTGCTGTCCATTTCTTCTGATCATCCTTGAGATGGTTCTACACCTTCATTTGAGCCCAGCTGTGTTTGATTATACTGATTGGACTTGATTAGGAAAGCCACACACCTGTCTATATAAGACCTTACAGCTCACAGTGCATGTCAGAGCAAATGAGAATCATGAGGTCAAAGGAACTGCCTGAAGAGCTCAGAGACAGAATTGTGGCAAGGCATAGATCTGGCCAAGGTTACAAAAAAATTCTGCTGCACTTAAGGTTCCTAAGAGCACAGTGGCCTCCATAATCCTTAAATGGAAGACGTTTGGGATGACCAGAACCCTTCCTAGAACTGGCTGTCCAGCCAAACTGAGCTATCAGGGGAGAAGAGCCTTGGTGAGAGAGGTAAAGAAGAACCCAAAGATCACAGTGGCTGAGCTCCAGAGATGCAGTCGGGAGATGGGAGAAAGTTGTAAAAAGTCAACCATCACTGCAGCCCTCCACTAGTAGGGGCTTTATGGTAGAGTGGCCCGACGGAAGCCTCTCCTCAGTGCAAGACACATGAAAGCCCGCATGGAGTTTGCTAAAAAACACCTGAAGGACTCCAAAATGTTGAGAAATAAGATTCTCTGGTCAAATGAGACCAAAATAGAACTTTTTGGCCTTAATTCTAAGTGGTATGTGTGGAGAAAACTGGGCACTGCTCATCACCTGTCCAATACAGTCCCAACAGTGAAGCATGGTGGTGGCAGTATCATGCTGTGGGGCTGTTTTTCAGCTGCAGGGACAGGAAGACTGGTTGCAATCGAGGGAAAGATGAATGCGGCCAAGTACAGGGATATCCTGGATGAAAACTTTCTCCAGAGTGCTTAGGACCCCAGACTGGGCCGAAGGTTTACCTTCCAACAAGGCAATTACCCTAAGCACACAGCTAAAATAACGAAGGAGTGGCTTCACAACAACTCCGTGGCTGTTGTTTAATGGCCCAGCCAGAGCCCTGATTTAAACCCAATTGAGCATCTCTGGAGAGACCTAAAAATGGCTGTCCATCAACGTTTACCATCCAACCTGACAGAACTGGAGAGGATCTGCAAGGAGGAATGGCAAAGGATTCCCAAATTCAGGTGTGAAAAACTTGTTGCACCTTTCCCAAAAAGACTCATGGCTGTATTAGATCAAAACTGTGCTTCTACTAAATACCGAGCAAAGGGTCTGAATACTTAGGACCATGTGATATTTCAGGTTTTTTTTTTAATAAATCTGCAAAAATGTCAACAATTCTGTGTTTTTCTGTCAATATGGGGTGCTGTGTGTACATTAATGAGGAAAAATGAACTGATTTTAGCAAATGGCTGCAATATAACAAAGAGTAAAAAATGTAAAGGGGTCTGAATACTTTCCGTCCCCACTGTATATATATATATATATCTCACAAAAGTGAGCACACCCCTCACATTTTTGTACATATTTTATTATATCGTGACAACACTGAAGAATTTACACTTTGCTACAATGTAAAGTAGTGAGTGTACAGCTTGTATAACAATGTACATTTACTATCCCCTCAAAATAACTCAACACACAGCCATTAATGTCTAAACTGCTGGCAACAAAAGTGAGTACACCCCTAAGTGAAAATGTCCAAATTGGGCCCAAAGTGTCAATATTTTGTGTGGCCTCCATTATTTTCCAGCACTACCTTAACCCTCTTGGCATGGAGTTCATCAGAGCTTCACAGGCTGTCACTGGAGTCCTCTTCCACTCATCCATGACAACATCACGGACCTGGTGGATGTTAGAGCTCCTCCACCTTGCCTGCTCAATAGGGTTTAGGTCTGGAGACATGCGCTTGGCCAGTCCATCACCTTTACCCTCAGCTTCTTTAGCAAGGCAGTGGTCGTCTTGAAAGTGTGTTTGGGGTCGTTATCATGTTTGAATACTGCCCTGCGGCCCAGTGTCCAAAGAGATGGGATCATGCTCTGCTTCACTATGTTACGGTACATGTTGGTATTCATGGTTCCCTCAATGAACTGTAGCTCCCCAGTGTCCGCAGCACTCATGCAGCCCCAGACCATGGCACTCCCACCAACATGCTTGACTATAGGCAAGACACACTTGTCTTTGTATTCCTCACCTGGTTGCCGCCACGCGCGCATCTGAACCAAATAAGTTTATTTTGATCTCATCAGACTACAGAACATGGTTCCAGCAATCCATGTCCTTAGTCTTCTGCTTGTCTTCAGCAAACTGTTTGTGTACTTTCTTGTGCATCGTCTTTAGAAGATGCTTCCTTCTGGGACAACAGCCATGCAGACCAATTTGATGCAGTGTGCAGCGTATGGTCTGAGCACTGACAGGCTGACCCCCACCCCTTCAACCTCTGCAGCAATGCTGGCAGCACTCATACGTCTGTTTCCCAAAGACAACCTCTGGATATAACGCTGAGCTCATGCACTCAACTTCTCTGGTCGACTATGGCAAGGCCTGTTTTGAGTGGAACCTGTCCTGTTAAGCCACTGTTTGTTCTTGGCAACCGTGCTGCAGCTCAGTTTCAGGGTCTTGACAATCTTCTTATAGCCTAGGCCATCTTTATGTAGAGCAACAATTCTTTTTTTCAGATCCTCAGAGAGTTCTTTGCCATAAGGTGGCCTGTTGAACTTTCAGTGACCAATATGAGAGACTGAGAGTGATAACACCAAATTTAACACACCTGCTCCCCATTCACACCTGAGACCTTGTAACACTAACCAGTCACATGACACTGGGAGGGAAAATGGCTAATTGGGCCCAATTTGGACATTTTCACTTAGGGGTGTACTCACATTTGCTCCCAGTGGTTTAGACATTAATGGCTTTGTATTGAGTTATTTTGAGGGGACAGCAAATTTACACTGTTATACAAACAGTACACTCACTATTTTACATGTCATTTCTTCAGTGTTGTCACATGATAAAATATAATAAGGTATTTACAAAAATGTGAGGGGTGTACTCACTTTTGTGAGATACTGTATATATATATATATATATATATATATATATCAAAATGTAATGTGACGTCAAGTTAACATGTGCCAGATCTATTGTAGCAAAGGTATAGTAATATTGTCACAGCAAGAATGGTTTTATGTGATTAGAGGTGTCATGTTCAGCCACAAGAATGACATCAGTGTTTCTTCGCTGCTATTTTATAGAATATTTGTTTAAAAAAAGCCTAGTCTGAAGTTTCTAGAGGTGTCTTGCTGCAAAAGACTGAATGCTGTCATTTTACGACGAGAGCTTTCATATTACAAAATACAGATGAATGACATGTTACTGGTGACATGTTACGATATTTCAAAAGAAAGGATAATACTATACTATAATAGATAAATTAACCATATTGTCAGAGGTGCCAGTGTAATTATGTGTTAACAGGGGTGCTTAAAAAAGTCAGAAACATATCATATTGCCAGGGGTTTCATGTAACAGCACAATTTTGTGAAATGTACTTTATCTGGGATATATACTAGGGCATATTACCAGACGCACCCATTGCCAAGTAAATCAACAGGGATATTTATTAACTGAAGAAAAAGAAGATTGGTTGCACACCATGGAAGGAAGAACTTCTGTAGAATAGTTACTATTTACAGGAACATGTAACATGTACTATGTTACAGGAACATTGGTAGACCGGTTTCACATGGATAACTCGTGTGAACAAGCACAAGTTATCTTTGTGAAACCGGTCTACCAATGTTTCTGTAACGTCCTGTCTATGTCCTTTGGCACTTTGCCAATAAAGTAACTATTCTACAGAAGATTTTCCTTCCATGGTGTGCGACCAATCTTCTTTTTCTTCAGTTACTATTGACGGTGGTAAGCCAGGGCCAGCAGCCACAAGGACATCTTTATCCACAGTCTGAGCGGTGTTACACTCTTTTTGGACTTGGGATATTTGTTATTATTATTATTATTATTATTATTATTATCTGGGATATTGACTTTTGAAATGGCAATAATAATGACATTTGGTAATTATGAGCTGTCTACACAATGCCTTTATACAAATGGGGGTTGAATTTAAATGACTGTGCAGGACCTTTACACAGGAGCTGTGTCAAAGCAGGGGTGTGGCTATTTTGTTGACTTCAAATGAGTTGATGGTGATTGTAAGGTAGGGCTGGTGCGAATGTGTAACTACGCTTCTCTCTAGTAAGCTTCTCTACTATGTTAATACTGCAATAGGAGGGGCAGCAACAGGTTTGGAAGGGATTACAGAGGGGCAGAAATCACAAGCAATCACAGGAGCCTTGGCATCCAGAAGAAAGGCAATTCCTGCTTGCCTGAACCTTGTGACAATGCTGGTGCCTTATACATGTAATTCTTCATCTATAACACTAAAAGCCATGACCTCTCCTGAAATAAGTGAGAAATGATCCAGGAAGAATGCATAGTTCAAAAAGATTTTTTCCATTAGGTTTCATTTTTGTCATTATACATGATAATCACTACTGAATTAAGTTAGTTTTTGCTGTAGACATAGTATGAGTATTTGACAGCCTGTCCTGCTCTTATTTGTTTTCTATATTAGAGGAAATTGGAATCAGTGGAGCTTTTATTGATGCTCTGCATATTTTATACTTTTTCTCCCTGAGGCATATTTGAAGCTACCTAGCTCAGAAGCACAGCTCATAAATATCATGCTGGGAACTTGACAGGGTTGCCCAATGTCTCTAGCTTAATTTGCTATAGCAATAGCATCTTTAGCTATAAATATATGTCAGAATTCAAACGTTCCGTGGTCTCTGAGTTGCTAACAGAGTCTAAGAAAATTACTTGTTTCTAAGCCTGATTCAACTCTTCCTGCTGTTGTGCAACTTTTCCAGCTTCAGAAAGCAATCATCTGTGCCTATTAACCTTAATATGCACATGCGACTGCCATGTTTTAAAACATGCCCACATGCAAGCAAAACTTAATTCACCTTTAAATTTGATTTAAAAGCAAAGAACTTCACATACCATGTCTAGGTACCAAATTATCTAAAATCACTCTACACTGGAAATCGCAGTATTTCTATAATGCAACAAATGGTTGACTTAATGAACCACAATACACATTTTTTACACATAGTCCCTCTTCCCAAATTAAGTAGTTCACCATACACCTGATTTCTTTCCAATAGCATACTTTGAAAAAGCGTTTTAATGCCACTTTCATATTCTCATAGATGAATAACCAAACCAGATTTTTATGAAAAAATGCAATACTTACATAGATGGTTGGTACAACTCTCAGTAACAAATTTCTCTGAATGTATACATCAACACAGTTAGACCAAATTGATTTTAGCAGTAGCTCATCTGTGAAATGAAGCTAAGATGTTTGGTTCCAACAACTGGCTATCTTTATTATAAACCACTGTACTAATACCTCCAAAACTCAAACAAAATATTCTATAGACATTTTACACACACACACAATTCCAGATTCTGGTTTGTGTTCCTTCAACCTAAATATCCAATTATTCTTATCTTAATTGCAACATTACTTTTAAAATTGAAAATGTCAGTTACTGTATGACGTTTCAGTTGCTAAAACTTCTAGCAAACTCTTTTATATGTGATAGCAAAGATAACTTGCCACAAACTTGTGGCAGTGTTGAATTGTAAGTCTTCTTAACTTGCTGCACATTTTCACTGGCAAATTGTACACTTGCAGAGCACTTGAAGCACAAGTTCCAGTTGACACTTTTCCAATTTGTAGCAAATTTGCATGGCAAGTCTCAAGCAAAAGCAAAGTTGCAGTGGTAAGTCTACAGCAAGAGCTATGCAAATCTACATCATGAAAATTCAGCCACAGCAACCCCTGTGTTGGGATGACTATTGCACAACATAACTGAACCAGAACTTGCAGCAGGCTACAGAATGTTTGCAAAGAAAATTGATCTGGAGTTATGCAATGTGGACTTGCTGCAAATGTGCAACAAACTTGTGAACAGTGGCGGAACTACCGCCATAGCGACACACACGGTCACTATGGGGCCCGCAGCCGAGTTGGGGCCTGATAAGTGGCGTTGGTAGCACCGCGTGACACCCGCCAGAGGGGTGACACCCTTAGGTAGCGGCAGCCGCACTGCTTGCTGTCCCTCAGCGTCGCGGACCAAAGCCACCTCCCCTTCTCTCTGTTTACATCCACAGAGAAGGAGGAGGAGCTTGCGTTCGAGCCTCGAGGGACATACACCGCTGTGTGTATCTGGAGACTGTCAGCGCTGTTCTAAGGTATGTAAGGGGGGGCGCGTCTATACTGCTGGGGGGGTCTGCACTACTGAGGGGGAGTCTGCACTGCTGGGGGGCGTCTGCACTGCTGGGGGTGTCTGTACTGGGGGGGTCTGTACTGCTGGTGGGTCCTGCACTGAGGGGGAGTATCTGTACTGCTGGGGGTCTGCACTGGGGGGTGTCCGTACTGCTGGGGGGTCCTGCACTGAGGGGGGGTGTCTGCACTGCTGGGGGGTCCTACACTGAGGGGGAGTGTTTGTACTGCTGGGGGGTCTGCACTGGGGGGTGTCTGCACTGAGGGGGGTGTCTGCACTGCTGGGGGGTCCTGCACTGAGGGGGGTTTCTGTACTGCTGGGGGGGTCTGCACTGAGGTGGGGGGTGTCTGTACTGCTGGGGGGGTCTGCACTGAGGTGGGGGGTGTCTGCACTGAGGGGGGTCTGTAATGCTGGGGGGTCTGTAATGCTGGGGATATCTGCACTAGGGGGTGGGGTGTCTGTACTGATGGGGGGTCTGCACTGCTGGGGGGGTGTCTGTACTGATGGGGGGTCTGTAATGCTGAGAGGGTCTGCACTGGGGCGGTGTCTGTACTGATGGGGGTCTGTAATGCTGGGGGGGGTCTGCACTGGGGGGGTGTCTGCACTACTGAGGGTGTCTGCATTGCTGGGGGTGTCTGCACTGCTGGGGGGGTCCTGCACTGAGGGGGGGTGTCTGTACTGCTGGGGGGGGTCCTACAATGAGGGGGGTGTCTGTACTTAGGTAGGGGGTGTCTGTACTGCTGGGGGGTGTCTGCACTAGGGGGCGGGGTGTCTGTACTGATGGGGGGTCTGCACTGAGGGGGGTCTGTAATGCTGGGGGGGTGTCTGCACTGCTGGGGGGTCTGTACTACTGAGGGGGTCTGCACTGAAGGGGGTGTCTGTAATGCTGGGGGGGCTGCACTGGGGGGTGTCTGTACTGAGGGGGGTGGTCTGCACTGGGGGGATGTCGGTACTGCTGGGCGGCGTTGGGTCCTGCACTGAGTGGTTGTCTGTACTGAGGGGTGTCTGTACTACTGGGGGTCTGCACTGAGGTAGGGGGTGTCTGTACTGATGGGGGTATGCATGTGTGTCTTTCAGGGGCTGCATACTAGGGCTGGGGAAAAATCTATTTGAATCTTGAATCGAGTTCAGATTCAACTCGATTCAAATTTTCAGCAAATCGTTTTTTTTAGATTTTTTTATTTTCACCAGGACCGGCACTGACACCGTGGCGGTCCTGAGGAGCTGCGGGCAGGAGTTTTTAGGACGAAGCCGCGGCCTCGCCTAAAAACTCCTGCCCGCAGCTAATCAGGACCGGCGCTGTGTCTATCAAGAAAAAAAAAAACTCGATTCGAATCGTGAATTGAGTTTAAAAAAAAAAGAAAGTCGCACATTTTTTTTTTGGAGAAAATTGCCCAGCACTACTGCATACAGTACACTGCATACTTTGTTGTTCGAAATTAATATAAGCTGCCTGGGTACTGTGCCACATGGGTGTGGTAATCTGTTGTTCAATGGCATTAGTTAATTTTTTTTTTTTTCTGGGGTGGGGGGGGCCCATACAACATTTTGCTATGGGGCCCAGTGATTTCTAGTTACGCCCCTGCTTGTGAAGCCAGGCAAGTCATTTCCAAACTTGCAGCACAATTGCTTGCTATCCGGGATGTAATACCTCTACCACATATCCTAACAAAATATATACCTGTACTTAAAGTGGTTGTAAAGTCAGAAGGTATTCTATCTTAATGCATTATATGCATTAGGATAAAAATAAACCTTTTGTGTGCAGCAGCCCCCCCCTAATACTTACCTGAGCCTCCTCCGAACCAGCGATGCTGCATGAGAGACTCGGCAGGCCCGGACTATCCCTCCTGATTGGCTGAGTCAGCAGCAGAGTGCCACTGGCTCCCACTGCTGTCAATCAAAGTCAGTGAGGCAATAAGGAGAGAGAGGGGGAGGGCTCCATGTATTAATGGACACACAGAGCAGCAGCGAGGCTCAGGTGCCCCCATAGCAAGCTGCTTGCTGTGGGGACACTCAGCAGGAGGGAAGGGCCAGAAGTGACAAAGAGGCACACGAGAAGAGGAGGACCTGGGTGGCTCTGTGCAAAACCACTGGACAGAACAGGTATATATAACATGTTTGTTATTTTTAAATGAAAAAAAAACAAGGCTTTCTTATCACTTTAAGGGTTGTATTGAAGCTAAAATGACTTTATATATAGGTTGGATAATTCTTATAAAATTTAGATTTGACACAAATAGTAAAATGTTTTTTGCTATAAACCATTTTACAAACGGTAAAAATGTTATCAGCTATAAACGATTTGCAAATCACCTTAGTACATTATTTATGTATCCTCGGTCTGATATGTTTGATATATTTAAAAAATATTATTTTTAGGAATTTAAATGAAAATCTATAAATATTGGATACTTTATGTTATGGTAAATGAACCCATTAGAAAATATACATGTATTAAACACAAACAGTACGTTAAAGGGCTGTACCAAAAACATGACCCTCATTACTTCCAGATAGAACATTTCAGTACAAGATTGTTGTATATTATTGCAGGCACTAAAGCAGCAGGGGTCAATACCTTCTCCTTTCTTGCAATGATCTCCCTACTCTTCAAATCTATTTAACATTAGAAGTTTTGTAAGCCTACAGAAAGGAAACGGCATCTCTTACATGATGCTTATCCCCTGTGTCCTACAGTGTTGTAGGGGTCTACAGGTGGTACCGCATTGTCCAGTATGGGACACATAGAAGTATCAGATAGCAACAGAGGTATTGGCTCATTATGAGAGCAAAGTTTTAACACACTACTTGCTGGAAAGGTATGTCTTTACATTTTATTTTACAGTATTCTGGTCCATTTTTGCTAATTAATAAAAGGATTGCTTTCAGTCCGACTTCATGATCTTTTAACTGTATTGGTGCAGAAAAAAACTGACAAACATCTTTCCTCTAGCCATTTAGTGCACAAAAAACACATTTAGTTCAATAACTAGTGGACCAGTTTGAGTTAAAGCGGGGGTTCACCCACACCGCCAAAAAAAAAAATATTAAAAGCCAGCAGCTACAAATACTGCAGCTGCTGACTTTTAATACATGGCCACTTACCTGTCCCAGGGTCCAGCGATGTCGGCAGGGGACACCGAGAACCCGCTCGGTTCTCGGCAGCTGCCGCCGCCATCCTGGGTGAGGGAATCAGGAAGTGAAGCGTTGCGGCTTCACTTCCCGGTTCCCTACTGCGCATGCGCGAGTCGCGCTGCGCGTCCCAAGTGGTCGCCGCTCTCTCCTGGGAGCTGTGTGTTCCCAGCAGACAGCGCGGTGGGGACAGGAAGAGGCGTAGACTCCCATGGGAATCTATGCCGGAAGTGGGTGCAAATACCTGTCTTAGACAGGTATCTGCACCCCCCTCCCCCCTGAAAGGTGCCAAATGTGACACCGGAGGGGGGGGAGGGTTCCGAAAAGCGGAAGTTCCATTTTTGTGTGGAACTCCGCTTAAAGTTTGACTTACAGTAATGAAAATGTTAGCTTCATGGCTGTAATACTTAGCTATTAGCTTTAATACTATAGTTGGAGAAAAACCCAATGTCATTCTCTGCATGCTATGTTGCAATGGCCAGTACAGTTTGGTGAAACTGAGAATTCTAGTGAAAAACTGAAAATTTCCTAACAAATACTTACAGTAATTTTCCTTTCCTGATGGACTCCATGGAAGCATACGTATGGGTTTACCCCGCCTCCACTCCTCCCCTATAGGATCCCACTCCCATAAATGTTTGCTCTGAGCCAGGGGCCACGTTCTGTAACTAGCCTCCTAAAACACTGTGGGGGGCGAGGGGGGGGGGACTCCTGCTGCCATAGAGTCCATCAGAAAAGGAAAATTACTGTATTTGATAGGAAATTTTCAGTTTTTCACTAGAATTCTCAGTTTCATCAAACTGTTCTGGTCACTGCAGCATAGCATTCAGAGAATGACGTTGCGTTTTTCTCCAACTATAGTATTGAAGCTAATAGATAAGCATTACAGCCATGCAGCTAACATTTTCATGAGCATATAAGAAATACCTGTCCTGTCTTTTGTTTCTTGGATGTGGCTATAGCTCAGGAGGGAACAGGTTAAACTGTACTTGTGTCCAGACCATGGGCATTAAACTATCTGCATATCCTTAACAAGCAGTATAATAGCTTTAAAACAATCCCTCACTCACCTTCCCTGGTGCTTGAACTTGCCAAGAAATGCTTGTGTTATGAACTTTCAAAATTAATTGTTTTAAGTTATTTTACTGCTCGTTCAGAATGATTAAATACTCCATGGCAGCATACACATGGGAAGTATCTCGCCATACACCCAATGGGCGGGCAATGCTATCCCAAGGCTTTAATTTGTACTGTCAACCTGCAAGCCAAAATAAACAGAGGATTTAGGAAGGAAGCAGACTCTACACAATAATGAGCCATAAATGTATTATTGAGGGCCACAAGGCTGCCCTACAGACTACTTTGGGAACCACATGCTGTGAAGCTGCCCAAGATGTACACCTGCTCTTGGTCGAGTGAGCAGACACTACCTCCAAAGGAGCAAAGCCTGTTGGATGGCCCAGGCAATCCATGCCACAATCATCCTGTCCTTTCTGGCAAAAGAATGAACAGGCGTTCTGAATCCTGAAGGAAGTTGTAGCTTTGTAGATATGAAAGACTCATGCACCCTTGGAAATTGAGTCAAGCATAGTTAACAGCACCGCTGGAACTGGAAAGAACGTTAAGAAAAGTTATCCTTGACCAGTGAATCAATCTCTGAGGCTTTTTATACCTTTAATGGAGACAGCCCTAGAACACCCTGCTCCAATTCCCGAGAGGGAGTTGAGAACAAGAGGGTGACTTCATTTGGAAAACCTCTGCTTACTCCGAGGTCTAAGCCTAGCTGCTCCCTTGAAGAATTGTTGGACAGGAAAAAATGCCTAGACTGGGATACACCTGTGAAGGCCGATAAGGCTGACACTTGAACTCCGAGGGAGCTGACTGATAGAGCCAGATCTAAAATTGATTAGAGGAAGCCTAGAAATATTTAGATTTTCTAGATCTCTTCATGATCTGTAAGCAGCAGACATGTATTTGAACACACTTTGACCAGATTCTTCAGTAAACTTTGTTTGCATTCATTCTTCTCGTATTCAAGAGAGCTGAAGGAGCAGCCGAGGACCTCCAATCTCGAAAACCAGACCGTCAGACGCAACCGTGCTGGACATGGATGTAGACTTGCACCCAGTAAAAGAAGGTCTGCCCTAAGGAGAAGGTACACTGGGTGGCAATAGGGCAGCACTGCCACTACCTCCACAACCTCTGTTCAGATTCTTCCTAGAAACCCAAGGTTGACCAGGACTGGAAGAAATGCACAGGTCCTACTGCATTTCTAATGATCCATCAGGGCATCTGTGCCTGAAAACCTCCACATGTAGAGACCATTTGTTGTTGTCCAATTGGACTCTGGAAAGAAAGTCTGTTAGAATATTTTGGACTCTGGGGACATAAGCTGCTGAGATGTGGGCTTGAATCTTCTGAGCCCAAGACATAATTGGCTCCACTTCCTGTAATAGAGAACAGGCTGTGAGTCTCTTTGTCTTTTAACTAAGACCGACGTGGTGTTGACTAACCTAAGAGCATTATATGGTGAAAGGCCTGTAGGGAGCAGAAGGTTGCCCAAAGTTTCATAATCTGTGAAATTGACAGCCTGCCTGCTTTGAGCTATCCACGACAGGCAGCAAGCCCCCCATTCCATATTGCTAGCATCGGATTTGATTGTGGACCAGGAAATGGGGCAATGGAATTGCAAATGAGCCAGTTTTTCTATTGCAGCCACCAGGGGACTCACTATCATGACTGAGGTTATATAGATGACCTGAATTCTGCTTCCTGGCTCTCACTGCTGGAGAAACCCCTTCCAGAAGGGCTGCTTTCTGCAGCATCCACTTGACTCTCTCATCCATAGGCACCATAGTGCCAATCATTTTAGACATTGAAAAGTGCGCAGGTGGGAAGAAGTCAGAGCCAGGGGTATTCTGTGCCAGAAAATCGGGATCCAGAGTTAAGGCAGTGGTCCTCTTGATTATATTGAACTGAGTCCCGAGGCACACAGGAGACTAAGTGGGCTCCAGGTGACTCTTTTCCAGATTCAGCTACCATACAAATTTTAGGAACATTGAAAAGACCTGAGCTCTGGGCTCCAGCAGCTGCCCTTTGTTTTGGGACAGTAGGAGAAGGATGTCCACGTAACTATGCAGGCATATGCTCCTTGTTTTGATGAAGACCATAACAACCAATAGGAACCTGAAAATACACAGGGTGATGTTGAAAGCCCGAATATCTGGAGCTGGAGATGGTCTTGACCTACAGCAAACCGAAGGATCTTGCATAAGTCTTCTACAATGGGCACATGAAAGTAAGCATCTTAGGTCTATTGGAAACAAGCCCCCTACACCAGATATTCCATTTGCTGGAGGTCACCATCCCCTTTTCCAACCGCCTGGGCTTAGCATAGCTGAGACATAGGCTGGCCCTCTGGGACTGGAGTCCCGCATCCCCAGCAGGCTCCTTCTTTGGAGCGGCTGACATAGCGGTGGGTGAGTAAAGGGGGAACCATAGCTCCTACTCCTGCGTGTGGCTTGTATTCAACTCTTTAAGGAATTCTTGCACCACATGCCTCACTAGAGATTCTATTTTCTGGAAATCACCATCCCTTTTCCAACCGCCTGGGCTTAGCATAGCTCACACAGAAACTAGCCCTCTGGGATCGGAGTCCGGCATATCCAGTAGGCTTCCTTCTTGGAGCAACTGACATAGCGGTGGGTACATAAAGGAGGATTCATAGTATCTACTATGAAGGCTGGGCCTTGATGGTGCCCTTTACCAAATACATTTGGTAGAGGAATGTTGTGACCTAATGAGGTCTTTATCATCTTGTGCCGTGTATTGTCAATCTTCAAAATAGGATAGAAAGGAAATGGTTAAACTCAAAAAGAGTACCCAGCTGAGCAAGGAAAGGAAAGGGTTAAACCAACCCTCTCATGCTTGCTACACAAGGGCTGGCCACAAGGGGGGGGCAGTGAAACATCCACAGTGTAAAACTGCACAGACAGACATACAACCTGCACAGGTGATCAAATCATAGCAGAATGACACAGACAGACAGGGGTGTTAGTGCAGAGCGTATACCTGTGATGATTGCACACATCATTTAGAGAAACTGCTGCCCACAGAGAAATCCCAATATCAACAGTACTGACCGCTGATTGAATTTATCCAATGAAATGATGCCACCGCCGCACACAGCGTGCATGCACTGAGCCCCTGGCAGGAGTAACCCAGGAATGCCCAGCCGGAAGAAAAGTAGTGGCTTGGAATGCCAATGCGCTCCAGCTGCCATAGACTGGAAGACACTAGAGCTAGGGAAGAAAACAGACAAACAGAAAAATGCATAAACTGCTGCCATGGAATATGTAATATAAAAGTATAGATCACCACACACAGCATAAACACAGATCTGCGATTTATTCCTGCTTCCTTGATCAAACCAGACCAGGTAGGCTGATCACGCCATACTTGGGGCAGACAGGGCCATCTGGGTCTAGCTGGGCTATCTGCACATTGCCCCATTTGCCTGCCAATGGCCAGGCTTCAGCTCTTCCAGTGCCTCTTCCGTTTTCCCACTTTATACCCTGCTAATAGCCTGGGCTTATCAGAGTACCATGACCTGTCTTCCCAGTGGTCGCCGTTGGCCGGTCTTGATCGCGGAGAGGAAAAAACTTAGGTAGTCGAATAACCAAACCGGTCCTTAGGAGGAGGACAAAAAAGGTACCCGACCTCTGACTCAGAGCAAAGATTTATGGGAATGGGGTCCTATAGGGGAGGAGTGGAAACGGGGTTAACCCATACGTATGCTGCCATGGAGTCAGTCAGGAAATAGCTTTTTCTGATCTATGAAGCCAATATGTGATCTATCATGCCATTAGTATTGCTTTTTTTTGTAGCGATGGTCTTTCACATTTACTGCCAGGGTCTAGAAATACACTTTGTTGCATATAGAAGGACCATAGTTACTTCCAGTGACTCCTGTGATGTTCCTCACCATAAATGCTTCTTGTCTTTTCTAATCACATTTCTAAATAGCAATAAAAAGGTCTGTCAAAAACTCTTTCAACATTGAAATTAAAACTGTTGAATTATGTAGTGTGAACCGTGATATAAAGGATGAAAAATCAGCTACTCATGCAGCATGTTGGTATGGATTTCATTAGGCACACATTGGTATACAATGCTGTTATAATATTCTTCATACTGTTAATCCAGTAACCTCATTTTCTTAATATTAACCTTCATTTTTATTTCATTAAAAAACATCTTTTAAAATCCCCACACTGAGCTCCAGTTAACAAATAGGAATCAAGAACCTTTCATGGGCATCAAGCAGGTTAATTGGAAAGAAAAAATCACGCATTCTTTTCCAAAAGTGCTGACTGGTTGTATGCATTATAGATGTTGATAAATAATTTTTTACTTGTGAAGTGTATAGTACATTACTGGTCTACTTTAGTGGCTTAGGCTAATTTATTATATTTTTGTACCATTGATGTGCGCACACTAGTAAATGCTTTTCTAAAAATTGCTATGTAGGTGGGAGTGATAGTCTTTAAATAATAAATTGCTTGTCCATTTTGGAGATTTATAACTAGCATTGTTTTTAAACAAAGCAAGGGAAAGCAGACTGTGTTCCACAATATCTTCATAAAAGGTATAAAAATGCATCATTTTGGTCTGTATCATTAGGCTTGCTGCTTCCCACCAGATTGTAATGTGTTTTATTAATTATATTAGCTAGAAAGCAGGCTGTTTATTCTTTAGAACATAATATGTTTACATCAATGTAAATGTACTCCTAAATTGTTTTTGATCTTTTTATGTGCTTGATATGTCTATATATTTTTCCTCATATGCCTTGATTCTGTTTTTTTTTTTTTATACTGTTATTCTTAGACCCATAATTCCGCATTAACATATATTTTCTTCAGTGAGCCTGATAATAGGACAAAACTCATCAATAATAGATGCAGTTAATGACTAGGGCAATATTTGCAGACACAAATAATTGCAAGCTGAGGAGTACTAGAGCTGATTGCTGTATATAGATGTTAGAATTTCAAAGTCGTCTGAGGAGAAATCATAAATTAAACTCATAAATCTTCCAAATCTTTAGCAGAGTCAAGCAATAGTTTAGTATGTTCTATACCAAACAGAGTCTGAAAAAGTTTATTGATGCTCTTGATTTTTAGAAACCCCTCTTCTCAGAGTGGAGCTAGCACATACAGTTTGAAAAAGATACCATGCTTGAGGTGATTTCCTAAGGGTCGGTGAGAGCGTCTTAATGTACACTACTGAAGTCGCTCCTGTGACGAACGCAGGTGTCAGATCCCTGACCTCCTCGCTAACTTGCAACGAAGGACCGGCCAACCTCCCACCACGCTGTCACTTACGTAACAATGCCACTCTCAGCTGCGCCCAGCACAAAGATTTTCCAGCTTGCGGGACCACAATCTAGGTGCAAGCGGCTTGAGAGGGATTGTCACTGGGCTAATTACACAATTAACCCTTTAACTGCCACCACCCCGTTTAAAGACCGAGCCGGGGGAGACTCGTAATTTTAGCAATAGCAATTATAATTTTAGAATAAGCATCTGCCACACACACTGCCACCACAGACAGGTCTGCTCAGAGTCTTACTCTACAACAGTAGCACCCTTCAAGAGGCAGGTTCGTTTATAGCTTGCATTAAGAGCTTTAGAGACAAGGTTAACACTTTTCAACATAAGGGTTTATTATGAAAAGGTCAAAGTTGATGCAAATAAAACATTTACAGAAAAAAGATGTTTCAAAAAGATAAAGACAATATACAGCCACAAAGCACTAAGGTAGAATTGGGAAGAAAGAATACTTGCAATTAATGTCTGAGGGTTGATCAGAGTTCAATCGATGAGCTAGGTAATCAGTTCTCGACTTGGCAGATGTTTCTTCTTGGATGGTAAAAGAAGAACTGACCATTGTCTTGGCATCTCCTCTTTTCTGTCAAATCAAAGGGGGTGTTGACAGCGACCAGTGACCAATCGTCTGGTCATCTTGTTTAGGGGTTGGTTGCTGGGAGGTGTCTACACTTATGACCACGTCCCAGGAAGATTTTGTGATACATATTGATATATCTGCATCTATAGTGTTTACAGACTGCAAATATCCATATTATTATCCAGCGTGAGATTTCTTTCAAAACAAGTATAAACATGCCATATCTATAATGTATAGCCTGCTTAGGAGGAATAAGTGGTACCAGTGGTTTCCCATATGACCTGACATAGGCGTGTCTGGACTTGAAATGTTACTAATTATCTGAGGAAACTAAATATGTCCATATTATGGCTGTGCTATTACTTAGTCAGAAGTTATGAAACATGCTGACATTTCCCACTTTTCCCACTGAGGTGTATTCAGACAATTTACAACCGGGGCCTGTTAGGTCTCTGAATGGAGAGGGTGACGGTTTTACGCCAGGCCTGAACACTCTGTCCTTTCAACATGCAGTTTTTTACTGACCTAGCCTGGTTCTGTTTTCTCTGTTGAGATAACCTTTTCTGTTGAACTTAAAAAGCTTTGATTTCCTAAAACAAGGGAGGAAGGAGGAGGAAGTTCAGATTTCTCTGTAATGTTACATGGTTAGGTAAACTGTCATGGCTACTTCCACACAAGATGGCAGCTAGCTACAGCTTTTCATGTCCCGTACGTGATATCGTTACAGCTCCAACTTCAAAAAAGGTTCCTGTACTACTTCAATACGACTTCTAGGCGACCTGTACCCATAGAATTCAATGGAAGTCGCCTCCAAGTCGGATCTCCATCTATATTGAAGCGAATTTACAGGAAAAGAAATTAGTTTAACCAGGCAAACCCCTCCCTGATTATTCTGTGATTGGCCACAGCCAAAGTTGCCTGTCCTGGAGGCGACTTGAAGTCACCCTGTAAGTTGCTTAAAGTCACGCTGAAGTCATGTTAAAGCTGCGTTGAAGTCACCTTGCAAAGTTGCGCTGAAGTCGTGTTGCCCCTGTGTGAATCGGCACTAAGAGATTCTGCTGTTGGTCACTGTGAGTGGGCAGTTTTTTTTTTGCAATAAAATACACTTAGCTGTCTACTCGCAGTTTCCACCAGCATGTAAACTAAGCTGAGCTGCTAAGTTTTCAGTGCCCATGGTTGCAAGGCGGTACACAGAAGAAGATGCTAGCACTGGTGAGGGATGGGGACCATTGGTGAGTATAGATCCCTTTAGTTCCACTTTAAGATTTTGGTAAAACATTGTGCATAGTACTGCTTGGACCTTGAAGAAAGGGATACAACCCAAAAGCTTTTCCTGAAATTTTTTTTTTACACAAAGTTGAAAATAGTCAACAATAAAAGAAACATTGTTTTACATATATTGTGCAGTTTTTCCAATTCACTCTACATGTTTCGCTATAAATTAGCTTCTTCAGGAGAAATTTATGGATGCTGCATATGTAAACAATTAATAGGTTCTCTGGAAAGAATAGCCAAATTTCTATGCATCAAATGATAGGGTATATCAGACACATAAAGGCGACATTTAAAGGTTTGCCCCAGGTATTGTTAGGAAGGTATCAGCATACCACAGGTGGAGACCACCCAAGGTGTTTGATGCCCTTAAAAAATGGGGCAGTTGTAAATGAGAACAATAAGGTAAATATCAAAACTCTCATCAATCCTATTATTCTACTGGCACAATATGAACTTTAATGTTTCTCCAGGGAGGTGATGATGGGGCTACAAGGTGGCCACTTCAACCCTTGAGGAGTCTAATGCCTCCTGTATGGCAAAGATTGTGTCCTCATCCCAGAGCACACAAACATGTGGTGCTTGTGGTTTTCAGACACACAGTTAATTTTTTTTAAGGGTTAGTTGTTAAGGGTTCCATTCAGGGGTCAGGGAGTCCCACATCAAACCATAAGATTCCTGGTACCAAGAACAAATGTACCAATAAAAGTCTGCCCCAACTTTCATAGCAGGAGCTGTTCACTAAACTGTTTATTACTGTTCAAAATCAGGTGTGCAAATGAGTAAGTGCGCTTTGTGTCAGTGATTGGTTAATTACTCCTATAAAAATTTCTTTTTCATGACTTACTAATACATACATCTGTTATGACTAGTGCCCACAACTATAAGATTCAACCAGAAAATGAAAGAAAGTAATAGATAAATGTATTGTTTTTGTCATAGGGTGGCCATAAATGGACCAAAATGTGGCTGGCTCAGCAGGAACCAGCCAATTTCGATCCATGTGTGGTCACTGCAGTTGAACAGAAGGTGATCTGCCGACTAACTTCTGTTTAACCTCCCTGTCGAATAAAAGTCACTGGATCAGTGGCTACAACCTATGACTTTTGCAATGATTTGTGTATTCTGACAGCAGGGGAGTCTTCCAGTTGTCATAATACATTAGCACAGTGGGGAGGATTTCCCCATCCTCCTCAAATGTGTGGATAGGGGAATTGGTTTATTTTTTCCCTCCAGCATGCTGAGCTAACTGAAACATATATGGCTAGCTTTAAAGCTTTTAGTAATAAGACTGTTACTTTGCGGATGTTGTTACAGCTTTCTTTCTCTTATCAGCCTGTCATGGAAATGACACTGTGCTTGGAAATTACCTAAAATACTAACTATTGGAAATTCACTTCCTGCTCTCTTACTCCAGTGTTCTATGCTGGCATAAGATAACCATACTACTTGCCATAAGTGTCCTTATGTCCTTGTGCTCAGGAAGAGAGTGCACTAGGCAATATGGTGAAACCATGACCTATTGGACTGTGCAGTTGTGCAACTGCAATATGAGGAAAATGGAGCTATAATTGTGAAAATGAAGTTTGGTATAGCATATCTGTTTTTCTAAATAGCAATTTCAGTGACTTCAGTAGGGCTTAAAATACAAAGAAATTAGTCAGTTACCATGGCAGTTTTAAAATAGTTTTGCCTCTATTTTAAAAGCTGATCTTAAAGGAGAACTTTTGTTGGAAAAAGACAATTTCTACATAAGTAATTACAGTATCTCACAAAAGTCAGTACACCTCTCACATTTTTGTAATTGCTTTATTCTATCTTTTCATGTGACAACACGGAAGAAACTACACTTTGCAATAATGTAAAGTAGTGAGTGTACAGCTTGTATAACAGTGAGAATTTGCTGTCCCCTCAAAATAACTCAACACACAGCCATTAATGTCTAAACTGCTGGCAACAAAAGTGAGTACATCCCTAAGTGAAAATGTCCAAATTGGGCCCAATTAACCATTTTCCCTCCCCAGTGTCATGTGACTCGTTAGTGTTACAAGGTCTCAAGTGTGAATGAGGAGCATATGTGTTAAATTTGGTGTTATAGTTCTCACTCTCATACTGGTCACTGGAAGTTCAACATGGCACCTCATGGCAAAGAACTCTCTGAGGATCTGAAAAAAAGAATTGTTGCTCTACATAAAGATGGCTCAGGCTAGAAGAAGATTGCCAAGACCCTGAAACTGAGCTGCAGCATGGTGGCCAAGACCATACTGCGGTTTAACAGGAGAGGTTCCACTCAGAACAGGCCTTGCCAAGGGGCACATGCACGGCTTCTAACATGGAGGACATCTTCTGAGTGAGCTCCGGGCTCCATCAAGCCTCCGAGACCTCCGAACAACTACATAAGCTATATAAAGCGCCGGGGGTAAGCCTAATCATTCGCTGTACCTTGTAGGCACCCCATGGGAAAAATCGACCAGCAGCAGAAGCACCACAACCCGCTGTTTGGGCCGCGCACTGGGATGCACATGGAGCGTTAAATTACTAGGCTCGATTTCGCCTGCGGACCCCTTCGCCCCAATGGACCCACTCCTGTGGACAGATGAAGCTGAAAATCATCTGCCAGTTACCACTCAGAGCCCGGCTCCCCCCCTCTCGTCCACAAGAGATCCTTACACCAGCCATCCTGAATGCAAAGCTCGATGCTAAGCTGCAGCTTCTTCTCCAGCAGATCACCCATACTGTTTCAACAGAGGTGAGCAAGTTGTCAGCAGAATTGACAGGGGAAATAAATCAAATTAGGGAACGTACTGATGCCCTTGAATACAAATTAGACTAAATGATTAACTATGTGCAGGCTATTGAGGAGGAAAACCACAACCTGAGACATACAGTGTCCCAGCTACAATTGCAGCAAGAGGACTTAGAAAATAGGGAGAGAAGACAGAACTTGCATTTCAGAGGAATCCCTGAAACGGTGGGAGACTCTGCATTACGCCCTTTTCTCCTGGGTCTTTTTAAAACCATGGCCCCCACGGTAGTGAATGTGGACTGGCGCCTTGACAGGGCCCACCACTCTCTGGGCCCAAAACCTCCACCTGGAGCTAGGCACAGAGATGTTATTGTGAGGTTTCTCTATTAGGAGAGGAAAGAGGCACCTAGCCACACAAAATAAATCTCAGCTTGTGTATAAAGAGGCAAAATTACAGATCTTTAGTGACCTCTCTCCTATCACCCTTGCCAAATGGAGGAACCTACCCCCAATCACATCTCATCTGCAACGTCATCAAGTCCCTTATTATTGGGGCTATCCCTTTCGCCTCATTGTATCCAAGGATGGTATTGACCCCCAAGAAGGAGAAGCTTTCATAAAAAGCCTGGGTCTCCCCCCTATACCAGAAGAAGACCTACTACCTCCTCAGGCCCAAGCTCATCCATTTCCCACCACTCCTAGTCGTGTCTGGACCCCGGTGAGGAGTCGACCAAAGAAACAACTATCCACACCTCAACATCCTCGATTCTCCAAACAACCTCCTTGATGCCCTTACAGGGAACTTTTGGGCTCAAAATTGTCTCTGAATTCTCCATAGTGCAAGAGAAACACAGTTCAGTGCTCTGGACTAAAGGTTTATAAGTTAACCCACGTTGTACCCGGGGTAATGTTTTACCAACCCATGGGGTTTTATTGTTATTGTTATGGTCATTACTGCACCATCATATTGACAGTTGTTCCTGTTTTATTTCTTTTTACTCTCTGCTGACTTTACTTTTGATCTATCAGGATCCACCCTGTCTGACAAATACAGCTGCTGTCATGTTCATAAGGAGGGTAGGCGGGCCCTCCTCTCTCTTTGGAATCCCCTGATGGAGGTCCTCATGTGTCCCTACCTGGCCTCTGATGTTTTTCATTTTTTATGGCTATATCTCAGGCACTCAACCAAAGGTTTTATTTTTTTTCTGTTGTCATTTATTCATGACTTTGATTTTGTTTCCTTTTCTGTGTCCATGCTCAGATGCCAGCTCAGTATACTGAGGTCGCAAATTTATTTTTATTCTCATTTCTTTTTTATTTTTATGTATGCGTTTTTCTCTCTACATGGTATATTTGTTACTGTACTGGTACCGAGGGGCTAATTTTGTACATCTGTGAACTTACCCAACCTTATTCCCTTTCCTCTGCCTTTTCCTCTGGTTTGTTCCCTCCTATGTTTTTTAGTATCACACGAGCTTCCATGCAATTATCACACATATGGCTTTGAGGATCATGTCATATAATGTAAAGGGTCTGGCCTTCATTTGGAAACGTTGGATAACTCTAAAGGGGTTCAGATCCTCAGGAGCAGATGTCATAATGATCCAAGAGACACATTTTCGTGCAGGCGGCTTACTCAAGTTTGCCTCAAAAATCTTCCCCACCTCCTACTTTGCCTCTGACTCCACGGGCAAGGCAGGAGTAGCAATTGTGATTCGGAAGTCATGTCCTATTAAGGTTAAGGATACCCATGTAGATCCTCATGGGAGAATTTTCATCCTTGATTGTGACTATATAAATTCCTCCTTCACTCTAGTCAATTTATATGCTCCCAATACTGGCCAGATTGATTTCCGCAATAAACTTTTAGGCTCCCCTCAATACCATTCTCAACCCTTCATGATTGTTGGGGGGGACTTCAATCTGGTTATGTCCTCTACTAAAGACAGACAAACTCTGTTTAAAGATACTCCCTCAAGGAAAATCTCATCCCAAGCGAATTCATTTCATAAATGTATTAGATCCCAACAACTCTTTGACTCATGGAGGATTAAACACCCCTCCGCTAACCAATTCACATTCTACTCCTAGGCCCATAAAATGTACTCTCGCCTCGATCATTTCTTTATTTCTGCCCCCCTCATCCCTTATGTAACTGATTCTGACATTTCCCCATTACATGGTCTGATCATGCTCCCATTATGCTACATCTTGCACTCTCTCAGACATACACTAGGTCATGTCACTGGCGGCTCAACGATCACCTTTTACAACGTGAGGTCTCATGCAATAAATTGGCAACAGGCCTAAAAGAATTCTTTCAGCTCAATGTAGGATCTGTACCTGATTTTTATATGCTGTGGGAAGCCCACAAGGCTGTTTTTCATGGTGAGTGTACAGCAGAGAGTTCCGTCTGAAAAAAGACAGGCATAAACATTTGCAGTCTCTTTCCGCTGCTTTGATGACTGCTGAATGACAGCTGTTGTGCAGTCCCACAGTGTCGAAGCTATGTAAGGTTACCTCCCTTAGAGAACAAATCAAATTAGCACAACTCGGAAGGGCAGCCAAGTCACTACTCTGGACAAAACAAAAATGTTATGAGTATTCTAATAAGCCTCATAAGGTATTAGTCAATAAATTGTGTCTGCGTCCATTTAACTCATTCCCTGACTTTTTTTCCCAAGCTGACGAAACCAAAACCCATTGCTCACAAGAGATGTCCAAAATTTTTTGTAAATTTTACCACAAACTGTACAATTGTCTGACTCCTGACAATAATTTCAATTTCACCCAGGGTAACTTTGAGGAATTCTTCTCCAACATAAAGCTCCCGCAATTGTCCTCATCTGATCTAGCTAGCTTAAACTCAGCCATAACTGCAGAGGAACTCCTAACTATTATTAAAGATCTCCCGCTACACAAATCTCCTGGTCCTAATGGATATCCCTATTTCTACTATAAAACCTTCATTGACATACTATCTCCCCACATGTTGACTCTCTATGAATCTCTACTCAAAGGACAACCCCCACATCCCCAATTCTCCCATTCCTACATTTCTGTTATCCCAAAACCTGGTAAGGACCCCTCCATTCCAGGGCCCATAGCCCTTTTAAATTCAGATTACAAAATATTTACAAAAATTCTTGTATCCAGATTGTCCAGACTTATCCCTAAATTGATCAACAGAGATCAGGTG
This sequence comes from Lithobates clamitans, assembly GCA_037952925.1. Lineage (NCBI taxonomy): Eukaryota > Metazoa > Chordata > Amphibia > Anura > Ranidae > Lithobates > Lithobates clamitans. The sequence continues at coordinate 3,775,430 of JBBGZY010000656.1, forward strand.
GGCTTTGTCCCTGGCAGACACGCCGGGGACAACACCTGCCGAACTATAGACCTGATTGATCTCCTTGATAGATCCTCATGCCAGGCTCTTGTCTTAAGTCTGGACATACAAAAAACATTTGACAGGCTGAGTTGGCCTTATATGTTCTCTACCCTGTGTGCTTATGGCTTTGGAGGACCTTTTCTAAAAGCTTTAGAGGCTTTATACTCTAGGGTCTAGGCCCAGGTGCAGATGTCCTCTTTCCTGTCGCCTGGCTTCCCGATGACAAGTAAAACTCAGCAGGGCTGCCCTATATCACCACTACTTTTTATTTTGTGTTTGGAACCCCTGGCCGAGTCCATCCGTATACACCCGGACATTCATGGGGTGGTGATGCGACAGGGAGAGTATAAACTATCACTCTTTGCAAATGATATACTGCTGACTATCACTAGTCCGCTGTTGTCCCTCCCTTCACTACACAACTTACTCTCTGCCTTTGGTGACATTTCGGGCTACAAGGTTAACACCTCCAAAACTGAAGCACTTCCGATACATACCCCACCCTCTTTGTTATCTCAGCTCAAGGATGCCTATCCCTACAAGTGGTGCACCACTTCCCTCAAGTACTTGGGTATCCTTCTTACCCCCTCTTACTCTTCCCTTTATTCTGTAAATTACCCCCTTTATTCCTGGACATTAACAAATCCCTACAAAGTTGGAGGAAACTTCCCCTATCCCTCCTAGGGAGGATTAACGTTCTAAAAATGTCTATTTTACCTAGGCTATTGTATCATTTTGAAACATTACCTGTTGCCATTCCCATTCCCAACTTAAAACAATCCAGAGGAATTTTCTAAAATTCATTTGGAATGACAGGGCTCATCGCATAGCAAGTTCGGTGGTTTTTGCCTAAAGATCTAGGGGGGGATTGGGAGCACCGGCTAATGTTAAATATTACTACACCTCACATCTGAGGGTCATCGTGTCTCGGACCTCCTTACAGGCACCTAATTATTGGTCCCTCATTGAGAAAGGTGTGTTATATACGGTAAATCCATGTTCCTTGGTATGGACTCCCTCTCCTCCTATGGATCCCATTTACAAACGTCAATGCACTGCCCCAATGAACTTCACCTTAGCTATATGTGCCTCAAAACCTTCCCTCTTATCTCACCATGTCCACCCCTCATGAATGTCCTCTTCAACTCATCGATCCCGAACAACCTGGTTTTCCCATGGGTAAATGCTTCCCTGTTTCAACTCAGGAATTTAGTTCACCCAATCTCACGCAGATAACATACTTTTGACACTCTACGTGAGAAATTTAAATCCCAGCCCACCTTTTTCACTTTTATTCACAGGTCAGACATCTCTTTCATTCCCATTCCCCACTTCTGACCCTAGATAAACTCACACCCTTTGAGTACTTGTGCGCTCAGGGACCCCAACAACTACATCTAATATCATCTATTCATCATATCCTCCATGAGTCAACCCCTCTCCCTGAGACTTCTCATCTATATATGAGGAGATTGACTCAGTTGATAGGCAGACCCATCACCTTACAGTTGTGGGATAGGACGTGATCCTCCACAATTAAGTCGTCTAAACATGTACTTCAAAGATAAACGTCCATTAAGATCCTCATGCTTTTGGTATAAAACTCCTGAAGTGATTCACAAATATGATCCTCAGTCCCGGCACATTGTTGGCATTGTGGGACTGGTACTGGCTCTTTATTTTACATCTTCTGGCAATGTTCTATGATTCTGCCCTTTTGGCATGAAGTGATGCATTTAATACAAACAGTGGAAGTGTCTCTTCTCTTGATCCCCTACATTACCTTTTAGGCCTCCCTTTTTCTGGTATTACCAAAAAAGACAATAGGCTGACTTCATACATCCTTCTAGCTGCCAAAAGGCTCATTCCATTATGTTGGCTGTCAAACACTCCCTGGGATCAATCAGGGATCAATCGGAATATGGAACACCCCTGTCAACCATAACAACATAAACTACTTCCCTATGGTCTGTATTTTATATATATTTTACATATCGCTTATGTGTTTTTATTTGACCTCTGTTTAGTTAATTGTTATTATCTACGAGTTGCTTGTATTCTTTGATATGACATACAGAGCACCCCTGTGCTCTGTATACATGGACACTTTTATTTGAACCTTTGTTTATCATGTTATAACCTATACATTTGTACACTCTGTAACACTGTTCTTTTCTTATGGAAAAAAAAAATCCAATAGAAATTACAATTATAAAAAACAAGAACAGGCCTTGCCATGGTCGAGCAAAGAAGTCGAGTGCACCTGCTCAGCATCATATCCTGAGGTTGTCTTTGGGAAATAGACGCATGAGTGCTGCCAGCTATGATGTAGAGGTTGAAGGGGTGGGGGGTCAGCCTCTCAGTGCTCAGACCATACGCCTCACGCTGCATCAAATTGGTCTGCATGACTGTTGTCCCAGAAGAAAACCTCTTCTAAAGATGGTGCACAAGATAGCCAGCAAACAATTTGCTGAAGGCAAGCAGACTAAAGACATGGATTATTGAAACCATGTCCTGTGGTGTGATGAGACCAAGATTAACTTATTTGGTTCAGATGGTGTAAAGCGTGTGTGGCGGCAACCAGGTAAAGAGTACAAAGACAAGTGTGTCTTGCCTACAGTCAAGCATGGTGGTGGGAGTGTCATGGTCTGAGGCTGCATGAGTGCTGCCGGCACTGTGAAGCTACAGTTCATTGAGGGAACCATGAATGCCAACATGTAATGTGACATACTGAAGCAGAGCATGATCCCCTCCCTTTAGAGACTTGTCTGCAGGGCAGTATTCCAACATGATAACGACTCCAAACACACCTCCCAGACAACCACTGCCTTGCTAAAGAAACTAAGGGGAAAGGTGGTGGAATATCTCCAGACCTAAACCCTATTGAGCATCTGTGGGGCATCCTCAACCCAAAGGTGGAGGAGAGCAGGGTCTCCGACATCCACCAGCTCCATGATGTCATCATGGAGGAGTGGAAGAGGACTCCAGTGGCAACCTGTGAAGCTCTGGTGAACTCCATGCCCAAGGGAGTTAAGACAGTGCTGGAAAATAATGGTGGCCACACAAAATATTAACACTTTTGGGATCAATTTGGCCAACATATAGTGTGACATACTGAAGCAGAGCATGATCCCCTCCCTTTGGAGACTGGGCTGCAGGGCAGTATTCCAACATGATAATGACCCCAAACACACCTCCAAGACAACCACTTCCTTGCTAAAGAAGCTAAGGAGAAAGGTGATGGACTACCTCCAGACCTAAACCCTATTGAGCATCTGTGGGGCATCCTCAAACCAAAGGTGGAGGAGTGCAAGGTCTCTGACATCCACCAGCTCCATGATGTTGTCATGGAGGAGTGGAAGAAGACTCCAGTGGCAACCTGTAAAGCTCTGGTAAACTCCATGCCCAAGGGGGTTAAGACAGTGCTGGAAAATAATGGTGGCCACACAAAATATTGACACTTTTGGGGTCAATTTGGACATTTTCACTTAGGGGTGTACTCACTTTTGTTGCCAGTGGTTTAGACATTAATGTCTGTGTGTTGAGTTATTTTGAGGGGACAGCAAATTTACACTGTTATACAAGTTGTACACTCACTACATTACATTGTAGCAAAGTGTAATTTCTTCAGTGTTGTCACATGAAAAGATATAATAAATATTTACAAAAATGTGAGGGGTATACTCACTTTTGTGAGATACTGTAAATAGGAAATGTACTACATAAGTAATTTTGTAATTTAAAGGGGTTGTAAAGGTTTTTTTTAAATAACAAAAATGTTATACTTACCTCCTCTGTGCAACTAGAGTGGCCCCAATCCTCCTATTCTGGGGTCCCCTAGCAGTGCTCCTGGCTCCTTTCCGCATCGAGTGCCCCCTCGGAGACCCGCATTCCAAGGGGACACTCGTGTGGGCGCATTCCTGCTGCTGCATCCATTGACATAGACAGCAGGACTCGGCCCTCAGCTGCCATGTCACTGGATTTGATTGACAGCTGCGGGAGCCAATGACTGCTGCTGCTTTCAATCTATCCAATGAGGACCCGGGACAGCGGCTGGAGCTGCTGGGCTTGTTCTTGTCGCCGGAATGATCGGGGTCAGGTAAGTAAAAGGGGGGCTCTGGGGGGCTGCTGCACTACAGAAGGTTTTTCACCTTATTGAATATAATGCATTAAGGTGAAAAACCTTGAGGGTTTATAATCCCTTCAATATTAAAAAAAAATAACCAATTCATTTTCTTTTAAAAATCTGTGTAACCTGGAGGCCTTCTGTAAATCATTGTTGTATGGAAAGCCTATACAAAAATAATTTACTGCTTGTTTGACTGGACCACTGATTTTCTCAGATGTCTGCATTAAGCTACAAGTCAAATTTAAGGCATCTCTTCCAATAGAAATTTTAGTTTGTTGGAATATTTCCCAATGGTTATCTACTTCTAGCATGTAGAAACTGTAGCTTTCATCATCGGAGATCTCATCAGATGCATTTGATGACAGCTGACTTTTTCATTCAGGAATATGTCTGAAAAGTACAAGGGGAAACAAACTGCTATTTCCTCAGAGGGGAAAAAAGTAGGATTCTGCAACAAAATGTGTTAAAGTATTTGTTGCCCCAACATTTCATATTCCCGATGTGTGGCTGCTGTACCATGTACTTGTATGAGAAAGTTTCTCCTGCTCTCTTAGTATTGTTTCCTTTGCGTGAAATCCCTGATGTTCCTACCAGTCCCTCTGCTTTCATATTAAAAACTTACGACACTAAGCAGGAGAACACACCGTGGTCAGTTCTCTAGCTAAGCTGGGAAATCAGAGTGCTCTCCTCCAATGATCAGACTGGTCCTTACATGCCCCCACTGCACAGCCTGTCACTGGGAAGCTCAGCATGTTGCTGCTCCCCCCCCCCCAGCTCTTATGCAGCTGAGAACAGAGGGAATGTGATAACTTATAAAAAAGGGAAAAAGGATATCTATAATGTTTTTTATAGCTTTACAAAAATATTTTGCCTTTCATTTCTATTTTAAACTAAATGGATTGTTTTACAAGGTGATTGTTTACAATCACTTTACACTTCTTGTGATGTATGTAGATCATCGAGAGGGGATTGTTTCTTTCTAAAGAAAAGTGGAGTTATTATACAAAATGTGTCTTTTATTAAACATTCCAAGAAATAATTAATTTTTTTAACCTGTTTTTCTTAACAATTGCATAAGCATTCTATCCGTAATAGTTAAGGATTAAGTACAGTATGTTGTGAATAATTCAATATGCAAAGGATAGAACATAGAGCATTTGAAAAGGAAACATGAAAGAAAAATTTAAAAAAAGCAAGAACACCATTCAATCTCAAGCATTTACCAAACAAATGGGACCCATGGAGCCATAAAATACTTTTCTACACCTTTTTAACATTGAATGTTCACTTAATTTAGTAAATAAAGCTGTAAATACTGTCATGTTTACTTCAACTACTCAGTTACGTGTAGCCAAAAATTCGTTTTTTCTAGTTGCGTTTTATTTCCTTTGCAAAGTGATGGAAAAAATATTGTTATAGCCTTAAATATTTTTAACTTTATACAGTATATATGTTATATTTCGCGTGAAGTTTTTTTCTAATTTGCGTACAAATACATTTTACAAGGTAAATTCCCCTTTTTATTATCTGTAAGTATTCCTTGAGCACCTTAAAAGTCACGGAATACGTATGAAATAAAGATAGAACATATTGCATGTTACACTCAAAATACAGATGCAATATGTTCTAAATGTGAACTCCTTTAAAGTGTTGCTAAACCTAGGACCCTGCATTCACTATATCAGGTCTCCCATAGTACACAGAACATGGAAATGCAATTATTTTAGTAAATAACTGCTAAATACCCTTTCTCATCAGCAGTATATAGCAGTCGTGTGACTTCTATCAGTGTATGGTTAAAGCTTGTAGGATAATTTTTCATTCTCCTCTGACTGTCCTATGAGGCTGAAGGATCCCTAACCATCTATCTGGACAGTGCTAATTGGCCCTGTGCTGATCACATGCACCCTCCAAAAAAATAAAAACTTTCTAGCAATACACACCAAACTGAGCATGGAATCACGTCTTATCCTTATTCCTAGGACACGGTGTGACCCCAGTCTGGGTAAAGAGCCGATAATGCGGCTCTCTAACCATATGATTAGCTGTGTCCAATCCCAGCCGATCACATGTAAACACGGAAGTTCAGAGTGCCTTCAAGGCTCTGTACTATCAGGAGATGGATTGGGGACTGTGGAAGAATGGGAGGATCAGAAAAGACAGGATCAAACAGCCTTTTTACACAATGCAGATGATTAACCCCCTTAGGCTCCACAGTGAGTATAACAAGCATGCTTTACTGCATATACAGACTGATTTCACTGTTGTGTGTTTAGTAACACTTTAAGCAGTTGGCATCCACACAGACTATCCATATCTGTCAGACTTGACAGTTGTGGTTATGTTCTATAGCAGTTTGGGTTTGTGTAACTCAAAAAAGCCTTTGAGTTACCCTGCTTACTTATTTTCAGCTTTAGACTATGAGCTGTGATCACAACTAAAAGGAAAATACTAGTAGCGTTAAAGCATAACTAAAGGTAAACCTTTTTTTCTTTTTTAACAAGTAAAAGTCAATACTTTATAGCATTGGATAGAGTATAGTGGGATTAGAATGCTTGTTGGGTTTTACCACTGTCTGTGCCCCCATTAGAGAGATTGTCTCTCTCTATGTGTCCTGTTTACCAATATCACTGAGAGTGAAAGTGAAAGAAAATCACAAATTTTGGTTTGTCACCATAACAGGATTACAGGAGACATCTTCCAATGGGGACAATGGTTCCAGTGAACTAGGTAACAATAAGGGATTCCCTCATTTAGGAGTGATTTCCATTTCCTGTTTTGACTATGAAGCAGGAAGTGAAGGAAAATCTCCCCAATGTGACAAAAAAATGACAAGGGTTATAACCCTCCCTTAATCTCCCTTTAGTTCTAGTTTAACTACCTCCTGCCAGCTATATAGTAAAAAAGATATCGCCCCAGTGTCACTGCTATCGCATGCAGCGATCGATGATGCGCTGTGTTCCTAGGACACGGTGTTACCCCAATCTGGGTAAAGAGCCAATGACGTGGCTCTTTAACAATGTGATCAGCTGTGTCCAATCACACGTAAACACGGAAGTGCCATTTTTCAGCTCTCCTCGCCTCACACTGACAGAGTCTGAGGCAAGGAGAGCTGATCAGTGGCATCTCCTCACAGCAGAGACTGTACAGGTAATTGGGGCACGAATCATCAGTGCCCTGATTATCAATGTAACCCAAGCAGTGCCCATCAGTGACACCAATCAATGTCCATCAGTGATGCCAATCAGTGCCCATCAGTGCTTCCCATCAGTCCTATTCATCAGTGCCGCTTATCCATGCTGCCTATCCATGCTGCCTGTCATTGCCCAAAAATGCCACCTATCAGTCAGGGTTGCTAACGTCCCGCAGTATTTTTTAATAACAAAGCATGGGAAATTTACTGGCAGAGCACATTTTTTACTGGCAACCTGAGAAATTACAGAACTCCTATTGAAAACCAACACAGTGAATATTTGAACAGTATAAACATGATATGGATATGAAAACACGAACAATACCTATAACAAAGTAATTTGCTTGATTTACATTAAATTATCAGCCCCTGATATTTACTGGCAGTTGTAAAAAATCACTGATTGTTTTCAAACTGTCAGTAAATTTACTGGCGATTGGCAACCCTGCTTACAGTGCCCATCACTGCCACCTATCAGTGTCCACTAGTGTCACCTATCAGTGCTACCTACAGTATAAGTGCTCATCAGTGCCGCAAAACAGTGTCACTTATCAGTGCCCATCAGAGCGACATATTAGTGCCTCCTCATCAGCACTAATCAGCTAATCAGTGCTCTTCAGTGCCGCCTTATCAGTGCCCATAAGTATCCCCTCATCAGTGCCCATCAGTGCAGCCTATCAGTGCCCATCTTTGCCGCCTCATCAGTGCACATCAGTGAAGGAGAAAAATTACTTATTTACAAAATTTACTGAAAGAAAACCTTTTTTTTCAATATTTTCTGTATTTTTTCATTTTTTTTAGCAAAAAATAAAAAACTCAGCAGTGATTAAATGCCCCCAAAAGAAAGCTCTATGTGTGGGCAGAAAATGATAAAAATTTCATTAGGGGAAGCATTGCATGACCGCACAATTGTCATTCAAAGTGTGACAGCGCTGAAATCTGTAAATTGACCTGGGCAGGAAGGGAGTGAAAGTGCCCAGTATTGACGTGGTAAAAAATAAAAAAAATTAAAAAGCAACTTAGCTGAACTGTACACTTAAGTTTAATTATTCAGTGCTGAGAAATCCCTACTCCTTTAACATTCCTATTTAGGAGAAAACCTGAACATTATGAATTAGTGCTTTAACCCAGGCTAAATCAATGCATGATGAATTTTGAATCAGTGGCATTAATGACTGGGCTTTGCCTATTGACCTTTGTCATAGGAACCCAAAACCATGACTTTCTATGCTATAAACGTTTACACAGGGTTAATGTGTGGTCCTAGAGTCCCTTTAGGGTAAGCACTGAGCAGCAGTTCAGATAAACATGGAACACTACAGTGTAGATATCCTGGTATTTATGTGTACACCATGCAGTCGTCCTCTTTTTTTGATTAAAAGCAGAGAATAGTGACAGCTGAATGAAGCAGGGACAGGAACGAGGAACAATATTGCACTGTCACTCAATCTGTTTTCAGGATACATACATTGCAATATGCCTCTGTTGAAATAAATACATTTAATACCAGCCAATATTTCTGTGTCAGTGCAGCAGATAGGAATATATTATGTACCAACTGCAATTTGTTATTGACAAGCTAGAAATCTTGGTACCTCTAACAAAGAAGACTTGTTTAATAAACAGTAAAAAACATTCATGCAGAACAGATGGTAAAGCGCTCTCTATTAAGAGTGACATGCATTCATGCACTGTTCATCAGACCTGCATGAGGCCAAAACAATGAAAAGTCTATTGTAATGTAGCAACTTCTGTATATGCATTTTATTCTGGAGTGATATGGCAAGCCTATTTATTTACACATTTTTAAAACTTTTTTGTGGAGAATCCTAAGATGAACATTTTGGCTTTGAAGGATTTGTGTTGCTGCTGATATAATTTTATTAATTTCTGCTTATCTCCTGGTCTTTACTGTATTCCTATGACTGCAAAGTAATGCACCACTTAATAGCAACTACTGGCACATCCATCAAGTAGTCTTTATGGTTTAATGTTACAGCAGTCAGGTTTTTGACATATTTAGGCATTAACCTGTGCACTGTGATATTTCTGTGTCTGTATTTCACATACTGATCAAGAGGTTTTACCCCGAGCTGGATAAATTATTGTGTAGAAGAGGCTGTTCTGATGTAATCCTCATATACTTTACCTTTGATATTAGACATATCATGCAAGTAATTTTTCTATCCATTGAGTATTGAGAAAATGTGTAATTGAGAGGTGAACTCAAGTCAGCCTTTGCAAAAATTTTGTACAACCCATATAATAAGGTTTAAGACCTTGTTCACACCTATGCAGGTTGCAGTTGATGCATATTCCAGGTGCATGTTGTGTTTTTCAATACACGTTTTTGATCCAATGAAGTCGATGGAACCAAAAACACAACCAGCTGGTCCCTGGCCCTTTCCAAAAAATACACAAATGTGAACATGACCCTAAGGGAACTATGGTAAATGGACTGTAGTGTGTTTTTGCAAAACTGAAAACTCATTAAAGAATGCATAGGTGTTAACCAGGCCTAAATGCTCATTATGTTTTGTGGTGGTGGGGGAGGGGATATGTAAAGCAGAAGAATACTTATTCCACACTTGTGCAGGGTTCCTTTCTACCAGTTTTGGCATTAATGATTATTCCCTTTAAGGTTGCTCCTCTTCTGTGCTCCTGCAGCTACTCCCTTGTTGACATGATCATGTCCAATGCAAGACCAGCAATCTTACATATATAAAAACATATTAAGAACCATAATGTCCATTAAACTGCATCAAAAGACACTTGAATGAGTCCAAAGTGAAAAAAGTGAATTTTTCAAATGGTGCAAGATAGGTAAATATTCAGACTTACAGCCAAAGACAACCAACAGAGGTAAGTGCTCTATTCAGCATATAGAGACTCATCGGCTCCACCAATTTACAGGAAGGAGTCATACAGGAAAAAAGAGATTGCCACATAGCATAAATTCTTTTGCTAAAAACGTATTAAATAAAGTATTGCACTTAACTCAATGTAGATAAAAACAGGCCTTTGTATAATGTGATCACAAGAAGAACGCAGTGTTGTGGAGCCAGCGTGAGTATGGCCCCATCAGTTTTGCCTGTTCAGCCCACACCATTTGGTAAGAGTACCTTATTACCCTCACTGGTGGCAGTAGCACATTTGATGGTGAATCTGTTTCTCTGCTGAATCAAGCACTTACCTCTATTGCTCATCTTTGGCTGGAAGTCTGAATATTTACCTATCTTTTGATGTGGTTTAATGGACATTATGGTTCTTAACATGTTTATATATATATATATATGTTGTCTCACTATTTTGCATACTAGTTTTTCTTCATAGGCAATTCCACTTATGGATGTTTAATTGTTCACTGTCACTCATATGTTTGTATTATTACACATGTCATTAGTTAGCGGTGCACTTAAATCCTTACCACTCTTTACACAATTTATCTAATTGCAGTGTCAGCAGCTCATTTATTGAGTGTGGTGGCGCAGTATTTTCCTTCATTATTTTAACACATGCATCAACACATGTGCAGAAGATTGCCACTGTTTGGTGCTAGTTCATATGTATTGGCCCCAAAAAAGGCCATGTCTGTTTTCCATCCCCAGATTCACATTGTAAGGGTTTTGGAATAGAGTGTCAAAAATCATGAAGCAAGTAAAAAATGCACCTCAAAAATGTGCTGTGAGATAAGAATCCAACCTAAAACGTTTTCTTTAGCACAGGGCCACCATCGTTAGCCTTTTCATTCATTGCTTTAATCTCCCAAAGAATGCAAAAACTGGTCTGCATTAACAGTTCTGAAATAAGGAAGATAAATATTCTTTAGCAGTTAAAACTGCTCATCATCTTGATCTGATATTGTTATAAATTTGTGGTCGGTATTTGTTAAACTGATTTTCCTAAATTGCTTTCAAAGGTTGAGTGTTGTCTAACATATATGTCTAACATATATTAAAGTGATACTGTATTGCTTTGGTTAAGGCTGTTTGTTTGCAATTGGAGTTTGTTAACATTTTCTCCAAAGACTGTTTTTCATTGTTTATTTTATTTGGCAAAAAAATACATCTTAAAGGTTCAATTCACTCAAACAGGGAGCACAGGCTACATGCTTAATTGCCAACCAGGCACTGCTGAAGTGCAACAGTTCACTCTCTCAGTAATCTGGTAGTCTTGAAACATCTACATGTGATATATAAGAGCTATTCCCAAGCACTTAATGAGACTCTTATTGCAAAGTGTGTGTTTCAGCTCTAGCCCCATGGCCCTTTCTCAATTCTGTCTCAATGATCTTGAAAACACCCCACACAAATTAAAAAGTGCCATAGGAATTTGAAAGTAAGCAATTATACAGGAAATATAGAGGGAAAGTTGCATAACAAATGCTTTAGGAAGAACATTCCCAATGACAGTGTGAAGAAAGCAGCTACATTAGATATCAGAGAACCACGATTGAGTGGTTGATTTATAAATAATTTGCATGGCCATTCTCCCAGTGAGAGTGCATGTACATTCATTCTGTGCACATGGAGCAAAAACAGATAAATAAATAAATGTAAATACCCTATCTATCCTGTGCTGTTCAACAGTAAATCATTTTAAAAAGAAAAAACAGCATTTGGTCATTAGATGGAGCTAAGTATTCTAGGAAATTCCTATGATACTTTACTCTATCTAATAGCCAAATGTGATATTTTCAAATTTAAATCAATAATTTACATTCAAACAGCACACGGTATAAACTATTTGGGTTAAAAATTTTTTGCCCCATACATACAGCATGAATGTACATGCAATTTGGCTGTGTAAATTCTTTATAAGTTAACCCCTAATGCCCCATACACACGGACAGAAATTCCGTCAGAAAAAACTTGGATAGTTTTTCCGACAGAATGCTGCTCAAGCTTGCCTTACATGCATACGGTCACACAAAAGTTCTCTGAACTTTCGACCATCAAGAACGCGGTGACATACAACACTACGACGAGCCGAGAAAATGAAGTTCAATGCTTCCGAGCGTGCGTCAAATTGTTTCCGAGCATGCATGATTTTTTGCGCGTCTGAGTTGCATACAGACGAACGCATTTTTGGATAGGAACTTTTTCCGACCGAAAAATAGAGAACCTGCTCTCAATCTTTTGCTGGCTGGAATTCTGCCAGCAAAAGTCTGATGGAGCATACACACGGTCAGAATTTCTGACCAAAAGCTCACATCCGATTTTTGCTGGTGGAATTTCTGATCGTGTGTACGGGGCATAAGAGTTAGTGACAGTTAAAAACACATACAGCCAAGACACTGGTAGAATATGATATAGGAACGGAAAGTACTAAGAATACTTAATGGTGCAGGAGAGAAAAAGGGGATAAAAAGACTACACTAACATAAGTAGAATCTTTAAAGCAAGGAGAAGAGTCAAACATGTGGCATGGTGGCTGGATTAGTGGCAAAACAGTGCTAAGAAAAAAATCTGAAACAAAAGACACTAGCTGAGTAGCTTTTTTTTGTAGAACTGGACCTTGATTAGAATGACACAGGAAAAAAAGAAAAGTAAAGAGGACAGAGCTGGGAGGCATAGTGGAGCATAGTACTTCTAAGCAGGATGATGAAGACCGATCTGAGAAACACGTTTGCATCAGAGGTAAAGTGGGGTACACACTATGAGAAAATCAGATGAACAGTCATCTAATTTTCCATGAAGTATCATAATGTTTTTAACCTGTATGAAAATTCTCAAACGACAAAGGCAAACATTCTTTCTTGTGTATGATTTCTAAGTTTGTTGCCACCTTCTTTTGGGACATTCTTTTCTTCTGATTATGCACATTTTTTCTCTATTCGATTGATTTTGTACAGTTACTATAAACATTGGGCATTGAAGGCTTGCGCCTTCAATTTTTTTTGTCCGAACAGTTTGAAGTGGCTGTCGAAAGCACTATGCTAATGATCATATAATCATTTGATCATTCCTCTTATGGAATTTTTCTTCCAATTTTCTTATACCCAGCATAAGAGTCTTGCAAGCAGCGTAGGTGAAATTTTTAATTAGAACAGTCCTAGCAGTGGGAATGTGGGCAACTACACATTTTCAAAGGATCTGATGCATGTATACATAATAATGATTTTTTTTTCTATCTTGACATAAGGGGGGCAGATCCAATAGCTATAAATTGTAAGTCTATATTTTAAAGAATAAGTACACCTTTTAAAAAAAAAAAAATTTGCAGGTAAAAAAATGTGCATGTATTTTTTTTTTTGTAGTAGGAGCCCGTCAAGCATTGCACCAGTGATCAACAGATTGCTGATGCCATGCAGATCTCCCTCTCAATATCAGTGTATCTGCTTGCCTGTATATCCCATACGGATAAGCCGATTCTCCCTGTAGAAAGACTCAATGTACTACCACAGCGATCCACAGTACCGTGGCAGTTCATTGAGAACTACGAGCTAACAGCCGCTAAGGATGTTTGAGCTTGTAGCTTATTCAGACACACAGAGCTCTGTGTATGAATGACATGGCCGTGCAGGCGGAACCCTGCATGGGCACAGTGTTTTCAATCAGTGATAGCTAATATAGGGGACTTCTTCCTGTACTGCTGCCCTGGGGGGGGATTGGGTGGAACATGTAACATGTTCCCAAAGGTGAACTTATCCTTTAAATAGTGTTTTTTTTTTTTTTTTTTTGGAAAATATGCAAATACACGAGGGCATCATATATTAATTGAAATGTTGGGCTGCAATGGTATGTATGAATGAGAGACCCTATTTATACTATCTGAAATAAATGGTAATGTTGTTTGTCTTCAGTCTATAATCAATATGTATAAGTGTATAGTTTTCTTAATACATTTCAATTTTTGTTTTATTAAAACTACTGTAAGCATATAAAGCTCTTTTTTTTACATAGTGTAAACATACAAATTGTGGGATATAACAGTTAATAGCTAAACGCCATGAATAGATTAGTAGAAATCAGATGCTCCAGCCCTGACTGACGAGCAGGCAATTTTTTCTCTACTTTCACAATGTAATGAGCTGCAGTAATTGGCTATCAGAAAGACAAGCTACATATCTGACATCTTGGGTTATTGGTAATTCTTGTGGTCTATTTAGCATGTTATTCCTTCTCTGCCAAGTCAAAGAGAACCAACAAATACAATAGAGTTAAGTCTCAGGAGCAATGGAGCATCTCATGGTTTATCAGAATGGTGAATTTGAATATAAAATCAATATTTGCTTCTTGATGAGATCTGTCTCATATGGCAGCCTCAGTAAGCCTGGATAGGTCACCAAGGCACCCGTTATGTCTCTTAACAAGTGTACATCCATTACCAAATAGTCCTAATTGCTAACCTAAATTAATTTAAATTTGAATTAGATTAACTACATAAATAAAAATAAACGGTTACAGCGCTGATAGACGTGGTTATACAATAAGGTGCTAAGTGCTAAAAATATACATTAGGTATTGGTTGTAATCCAAACACAACTGCTGGTCACCACAATGTATGCAATGTGTGAGAAAACAACTAGTGTTGCCCAATTAGAAAAACAACCTAAAAACAAGCTGACAGAAACCAATAAATGGTTAAAAATAAAAATAAAATACAAGTGAACTCTAATCACAATACATAAGTGCAAAATATGAAGAATAGTCCCAAAATAGATATCTGGCACCAGCAGGGCATGGGAAACTCAGACAGACAACATAATGATGGCCCAGCGGCTCCTCAATCAAAAATGTCAGAGCATCTCTATGATCCAACAACAGGTGCTTCTAAAGTGGATAAATGGATATTTTGGCTGATATTTCAAACAGTGGAGCCATGGATCTTGTAATCGGTCACCCAAAATAGAAAGAGGAAAAATATATGGTGAAGTACTGCGGGATGTAAGAGCCAATTGCGCTACAAACCGCTACTCACGCTTTCCCTGGTTGCAGTCAGGCATATCAGGCATATCAGATGCTTCCGCGATCGCCGCTTGGTAGCGTGCGTTCCACGGAGCCAGGAAGATGAAAAGCGTCACTTGGTTGTGTGAAGGCCGGATGTGACGTCGACGCGTTTCGCCCCTCCCCCAGGGTGTCAAATGGTCCTTTGATGACGACCTGGGGGAGGGGCGAAACGCGTCAACGTCACATCCGGCCTTCACACAACCAAGTGACGCTTTTCATCTTCCTGGCTCCGTGGAACGCACGCTACCAAGCGGCGATCGCGGAAGCATCTGATATGCCTGATATGCCTGACTGCAACCAGGGAAAGCGTGAGTATCGGTTTGTAGCGCAATTGGCTCTTACATCCCGCAGTACTTCACCATATATTTTTCCTCTTTCTATTTTGGGTGACCGATTACAAGATCCATGGCTCCACTGTTTGAAATATCAGCCAAAATATCCATTTATCCACTTTAGAAGCACCTGTTGTTGGATCATAGAGACGCTCTGACATTTTTGATTGAGGAGCTGCTGGGCCATCATTATGTTGTCTGTCTGAGTTTCCCATGCCCTGCTGGTGCCAGATATCTATTTTGGGACTATTCTTCATATTTTCCACTTATGTATTGTGATTAGAGTTCACTTGTATTTTATTTTTATTTTTAACCATTTATTGGTTTCTGTCAGCTTGTTTTTAGGTTGTTTTTCTAATTGGGCAACACTAGTTGTTTTCTCACACATTGCATACATTGTGGTGACCAGCAGTTGTGTTTGGATTACAACCAATACTTAATGTATATTTTTAGCACTTAGCACCTTATTGTATAACCACGTCTATCAGCGCTGTAACCGTTTATTTTTATTTTTTCAAGTTTATACTTTTTTACAGCAGCGATAGCTTCCAATTTAATTTCTTTGTTGCGAGCGCTGTCTCCTTCACTTACTATTTTTGTTTCAAAGATTAACTACATAGTTTACTAAGTATACTCACTGTCAAAAGACAGACTTTAGTCAAAGGATAGTTATTGGTAAAATAAAAGTATATATAATATACAAGTAATTATATGTTAGCAGTAATGTATTTACGATAAGATACAGTACTATTTCTTAGGAGGCTACACTATACCACAATCGTCAATTTGTTTAAACTTTACCTGTTTCTTTAATCTTATCTGCATTTTGGGATAGCTCATGTCTGGCTTTCTTTAACGCTATGTTCAGATTTTGTTGAATATAGGGAAACAAAAGATAGGCAAAATCAAATTTTATGAAGATGTATTGAAACAAATGAATGGCATTTTTGTTTCTGTAAAGTTTAGTTGCCTCCTTTTTATTTAATTTGTTTATATTCTGCTTATTTCATTTAAAGTCCATTAACACCTGTGCAATTGAATGCATTTTTTTATGTTTTATTTAACTTTATTGCTGTCACAGGAGTTAACAAAACCCCTGTGATAGCATTGGGAAGGTGACAGGAACTATTTATAGAGACATTAGGGGTCTAATAACATAGCAGAGATCTGCTTGGTTACATGCTCCACTGAATGTACCAGCCAGGGAATAGAGGCTCTGAAACTGTAAGTGACAAAATACTTGTCGCTTCCTGTTTCATTCAGTAAAGAGGAAATCAAACAACGGATATTCTTCGGTTTCCTCCCACACCATCCTGAAGTGGCTGAATGTGGTCCTGGGCTCCCGGAAAGATTAGGAGAGCACGGAAACCACTCTAAACTTTTTGCATCAACTGATTACTAACATGCTGACAGATGTTGAATTCCTTAGCCGAGTGTTTTCTTATCTCTATTTAATAAATGCAAAAAAAAAAAATTACAAATTCAGACTGTTCTGTGCACACTTTCTGTGTTATCTTAAAGATCCTAACGAATCCTCTGAGTTCTTATTTTGTAGCAGAATAATTTTTCCCTATCTTGTGAAAAGTATAAGGAGTAGTTTGAGTAGGTTAGCAAAAGACAACTGTTCAGAGTTGACAACCTTCAGTCCACAAAAATGCTGTGTGATGTCATCCCACACCAGGACTTAGGAGCCAAATGTATTTCTGGCAGATGAAGTCTAATTTTACACTTGCAGTTGAGGGGATGGTGAAAACAAGCAGTTGAGCCATGTTTTTACTGCCCCTCCGTAATCTGCAAAGGTCGCTGGATGTGGTTGTACACTTGTCATGGCTTCGATGCTTTGCGTCATGGCAAGAATTATACCCCCCCCAAACAAATGGGCTGCACTACAACTGCCTTGGATCTGTGTGCAGTGTTGTGAGCTTTTACAGCTTAAAGCAGGCACAAGGAGGTGACATATTGCATCCTCATCACTTGTCAAATGCCCTCTGAAAAGTGATCCACCACAGATAGTTCTTCAGATGGCAATGCATGAGTCCTAACAGGTATTTTTCTGTACTTGCAGGATCTTTAAAGGGATAAAGGAATGGGAGAATGCACTAGAATTGCTATACTGCAAATGTTGTTTGTTTTTATTGTTCCCTTTTACATCTTAAAGGGTAGCTGTGTCTTTCAATACAAAAGCATAGGCACAAAATGTAGCTGTGACCTGCCTTTGGAAAAGGTAATTAAGTTGCCTTTGCTTGAATGAGGTACACCTTTTGCATCACATGATCTTTGCACATGAGCCTCCCTACTTTATCAGGGTTGCTGCTTATAATGGTTACTAGAATTATAAATTATAATTTACAAATTATTATATAAAATGTAAATGTTTACAAGGGCAGTGACCATAAGGCTTGGCTTACACTGCCATGACCTGGGATCCAACTTGTGAGACCCCAAGTCACATGACATGTGAAATCCCATGTTAGTCAATGAGAGCTGTCTTAATTAACACTACTGGAGTCACTCTGCCTTTATAAAAGGTTCCTGTACTACTTCAAAGCGACTTCTATCCGACTTGTGCCCATAGACTTTAATGGAAGTCGCCTCCAAGTCAGATCCAAATCTACATTGATGCTATTTGAACCTGACATTAAAATAAGATTACCCAGGAATTCCCTGTGCTGTAGCCCCTCCCATACTTCAAAGTCACAACAAAGTAGTACCAGCGGTCGCCAGCAAATTGCTAGAAAGTCGTTGAACCGAGCCTAAAGAAATGTGGAATGGCTACAAAAATTACTCTCATTTGAAAGCTGCAACAAAGTCTTAAAATGTATTCCAACTATTCTCATATGTTATAGCTTTTTAAAGTAACCCTGCCAAGACAGAAATATAAAGGCTGCTTGGCTGTCATCCTGACATTTCAATACTTTGAGTCACTTTATAAGGGAAGCTGCACTTTGCAAGTGAGTTTTCTCCAGAGCTTAGTACAGGGATCTCCAAGCTATGGCCCTCAAGCTGTTGCGGAACTACACACCCCATGAAGCATTGTAAAACTCTGACATTCTCAGACATGGCTAGGCATGATGGGAATAGTAGCTCCTGAACAACTGGAGGGCCTAAATTTGAGGACCCCTGTCTTAGTATATGAGATGAAGGTCTGCTGACTTTTGTTTTTCATTTTTATTACTTTGCATTTGATTGGGTTTTCTTTGCAAAAAACTCTGGGGAAAATGCCCTTGCAATGTGCAACTTCCGTTGCAAAGTGAACAGCCTATTTGCCTTTAGTAAATCAATCTCATTGACCCAAAATAATAATATAGGAGGATCAGCATAGCTAGCATTTTCATAAAGTGGTCCAGCTCTGGCAGTCCCCATATTTCTACGACAGGTTTACTGTCGAAGTGTTTGGTAAATAAAAAAAAGACCTGTAAAGGCTTACCTATATTAAGTGATCAGGTATCACATGCTCCTCTTAGTGTAGAAAGAGTTAAACACATTTAAAACAAATGGAACTTCCTATTAGAGAGAACAATTTCTTTCCTTTATTTTGCAGCACCTGCAGCGACAGCTATAGACTATTTGATGAACAGTAGTACGTGACTCTTGTTAGAGACTGAGCTCAATTCTTGCTTCTTAATGATAGTCATCCTGTCAATGTTTTCTCTCCCATAACTATGGCAAGACAGATCTGTAACATAGCTGTTATCTTTAGAATGGTCCATTCTTGAAGCAAACAACTGTTACCTTCATTTCATGAACTTCATTTTCTTGCAGCCCTCAAGGGGCAAAATGATAATTAGCAGTTAGAAAATGCTTGTCAAACCATCAGGGTGCATACTTATGCTGTCTACTTATCTGATGGAAAATGTTTGCATTATTTCATTGTGATATAATTGCAAAACCATCTATTCTGTACACTTTGGGCTTTAGAGTTTTGATATACTTATTTAACATATGTCTTCTATTTAGTTAAATAATTGATACAATATGCATAATCATAAACAAACCATTCTGCAATTTTAAAATTTGAGTTTGCATACCTGTATACCTCATATAAACCAGAGCAAATGTTTTCATTGCAATTATGGTCAATAACATTGTGGTAGCTTTTACAAATGCTTACGGTATCAAAGTAATACACTTCTCTGGGTGGCAAACAAGGTGTGATGGTGATGATTTTGTATTCCATAAAATATATTGCTTTATATTCTCTATATTCTATAAATTCTTATATTCAACGAGAACATTGAAAAATATATATTTTTTCCAGATTGAGCAGTGATAACTTTTAAACACATGGTGTTACTGTGTACATTTCATTCTGTGACTTGTCCCATTTATAACGGCATTATATAATATATAATTTCTGTGTAATTATTTAATACAATTCTAGAAAACTTCAACCAATTAAGGCTTAAAAAATGTTTATGAATGGTAAGAATGGGCAAAAGAAGCAGTAAAAGGAGGGGGGGTTACAAGATAATTAGGTCTAAATATTACCTAATTATTTAAAGAAAAATCACTTGTGCATTCAGTGTAGTTGACATTATCAGTAGATCAATGGATAAATCTTTGTAATAACAAAACGCAATGGGGTGCATTTATTAAAGGCTGGGTACTATTCACGTCAGCAAAGTGTTTGTTCACTTAGCTCAGTAACTAAGGTGACGTTGTGTTCACTTCAATCATCAGATAATGTTTAAACAAAAACCCTGTTTTGACGTTTTTTAAATATTCCCTTGGACATACAGCCTGCTAATATGTGGATCAAAATTCAGCCTGTCCCTCTATGGTCACTAAGTTAAATGAACATTCATTTTATATAGGATACATACACTTTGCTAAGTGAACAGTAGTAAAAGAACATACTCTGGTAGATCAACCCTTCACCCCACTCCACCCCACCCCATTGATTTCTTGTTATATTGTAGTGTTTGAATTATTTCCAGCTCTTACACTGTCTATTAACACACAAGCCACTGTGACTGCTCTTATAATACAGATGGGACTTTGGCTGTCGAATTGACAGTAGATGCCCGCAGTAGGTGAAATTCCAGGGATCATACATTGCATCCTGAAAGTACTTAAATAGTTATCTTTTTTTAACTGACAGCCAGCTTTAATTTTCCATAACTTAATTTTTTTTTAAATTCTTGTATGTTTATATGGCTCACCTTGACATACAATTTTTCTATCGTTAACAACATAGTGAGTGATTCTAGCAATCCTACTTTCTCAAAGCTGGAATTTGCATGGATGTTTCAGTTAGGAAATTGGTAAATTAGTTACATAAGTCATTTGAAGTGGAATTTTTATTCTTAACAAATATGGACTTACCTTTAACACCTTCCTGATTCTCAGGTCCAAGTTTATATTAAACGGTAAGTTCACCTTTACAGAAAACTCTGTAAGGTGAACTTACACAGGTCCCCCTCCTCACCCCCCTCTGGTCCCGCTGACCTGTCCTGCCGCAATCGCCAGTTCTAAGCCCCGGTAAATCCGCCAGGGGCTTAGAAATCCTCTGAGGTGAATGTCCAAAACGTCTCTTGTCAGGGGGACATTTTGGAGCATTCTAATTGGTCAGCGCTGTCACATGAGTGGCGCCGACCAAACAGCAGCCACATAGCCCGTCCTGTCAGCTATGGAGCAGACACAAGACTGGAGAGAGGATTTCCAATCCCCGGCTCCTGGCACAGATATACCAGGGCTTAGAACTGGTGATTACAGCGGTACAGTCCAGCGGGACCGGGGGGGTGAGGAGGGGGACCTGTGCAAGTTCACCTTACAGATATATATATAATATAAATAAATAATATTAAGCAGAGGTTACCATTAGTGAAAACCGCACATAAAAATAGATAAAACAGGCCTTGTTTTCTTGCTAACTACTTCCTGTGCTTCCCTATTTCCCTCTAAGGTGATAATTGTCCTCACTGAAATTATCACGTAAATTGCAAGGAAGGAAGAGGCAGGAAAAGCATCGCTTTTATGGAACAAACTGATATAATTTAAACTGTCAATATGGTAACATCTATTTATGCATTTTTTAACAGCCACTAAGTTTAAATTGATCGGGTTTGTGACAGGTTTGCTGTTATGTGGCAGGTGGAAACTATATATAAAGGGAAGCTATTTAAATTGTACCCTGTACAACAGTGTTCTCCACTATTGGCTAAGGACCCGCATGTAACTTTCAGCTACTAGTGATACTTTTTCAAGAGATTATAGGTGGTGCTTATAACTGGTGCCCATAATCCACATGCCTTAACAGATGCTCACTAGTGTTGGAAACCCTGGATGTACAATATATGCCCTGAAAAACTTAACCTTGGGCATACCTCATATTCTTTTTGCAAGCCCTAATCATTGGCTGAAATTGCTGTGAATGGCTTGTTATTTTTTGTTGTTAATTAAAACAAAATACAAATTTAAAAAAAAAACATATCTTTATCATGGTTTGCATAAGAAATGTCTTTTCAAAACATAATTGCTTAGATAAAAAAGTAATTTTGTTTTGTTAAATATTTGCCAACTTGTGCCAAAAGAAAGCCCCAATGATCCTGGAAATAATGATATATGTATTATTTTGGTATTATAAGCAATGGCAAAGTCATAATCAAATGCACTGGCTCATCTCTGAAATGTAAAATTTCTCTAATTTATAAGCAATGGTAAAAGTATAGTTAAATGCACAAGCTACTTGCTGAAAGGATATTTGCCCCAGAGAGCAAGTAAATTAGGTGAAGCTTCACTTTGCAAAGAATCAAAGAATGCCCATTCCCATGTAAGCAAAAACAAAACAGCATTTTTGCTTGCATGTGATTGGATGATGGAAATCAAAAGAGCTTCCCCTCATTTTTTAAGATGTGGAGCAAATTAACTTGCAGAGTTCAATTGCACATGCAAAGTGCACAGTCTATGTGCCTTTATTAAATTAATCCCATAAGGGGTATACAGGTGATAAAGTTAAAATGGTAATGCACTTTTGCATATACAAAAGTCACAGATTGCCAAATAAAAATAATGTGAACATTTGCTGTAAATACATTTTTAAGTCCTCTTCTTTTATATGTAGCATGATTCCATAATTGCTTGTGGACAAGTGCTGTTATTATCCACAGACCTTAGCTGCTCCGTAGACATCTACACAACTTTAGGATTGGTTAAAATTAAAGATGAATGTACTTAAAAATTATAACATTACTAATGCCTTAAATAAAGTCTAGGGCAATGGCAAATGGTACACACATCTTTTTTTTTCATTGACATATTCACAGATTTTAAAACTTCTTTACATTTTTACTTTTTGCAAATGTGTTATGCAGAGTTTTTCCTCCTACATACTTTGGAGTGATAGTGTAGTTTGTCATCATTTAAAAGAAAGTAATCAATAAGCAGCAGCAGTTGGTATTGATCATTAATGACCACAAATGTGAGACAGGTTGAGAATAATCTCCGACAGTTAATGAAGTTGACAGATTTTAATGATTTGAATCTTCCAATTTCACATTCTGCTGAAAATTATTATATTCCTTATCTCTGGACACAAAGAGACTTGAGTTTACATGCCACAACTGAAAGCATAAAATTATTAGTTCATTTTTAAAGTAAACTTTACAATTTGATTTCTTTGCCAGAATGCAACGAATAGAAAACATGTACAGTAAACACAAAGTTCAATATTATAAAATTGTAATGAGGTATATTTATAAAACATGGAGTGGGACTTCCACCAAACAATCACAATATACATATCTTCCTAATATAGTACATTTGTTTTAAATTACAATAACTGATTCATCTGCATGGGAATGTTTGATGAATGTTGAATTCACTGTGTTAAAAATAAATATGCCCCATAATTTCTTTATAGAATAGCCAAAATCCAAAAACTTTTTTGGGGAAGGGGTTAATCCTCTTTCAGGTTTCTCTTTGCCAAATATGTTTAACTGGTTCCCAACCAGCTCACGTATAGGGATGAGCCGAACACCCCCCTGTTCGGTTCGCACCAGAACATGCGAACAGGCAAAAAATTCGTTCGAACACGCGAACGCCGTTAAAGTCTATGGGACACGAACATGAATAATCAAAAGTGCTAATTTTAAAGGCTAATATGCAAGTTATTGTCATAAAAAGTGTTTGGGGACCCGGGTCCTCCCCCAGGGGACATGAATCAATGCAAAAAAAAGTTTTAAAAACGGCCGTTTTTTCAGGAGCAGTGATTTTAATAATGCTTAAAGTCAAACAATAAAAGTGTAATATCCCTTTAAATTTCGTACCTGGGGGGTGTCTATAGTATGCCTGTAAAGGGGCGCATGTTTCCTGTGTTTAGAACAGTCTGACAGCAAAATGACATTTTGAAGGAAAAAACACATTTAAAACTACCGCGGCTATTGCATTGCCGACAATACACATAGAAGTTCATTGATAAAAACGGCATGGGAATTCCCCACAGGGCAACCCCGAACCAAAATTAAAAAAAAAAAATGATGTGGGAGTCCCCCTAAATTCCATACAAGGCCCTTCAGGTCTGGTATGGATATTAAGGGGAACCCCAGCCAAAATTAAAAAAAAAAATTGACGTGGGGTTCCCCCTAAATTCCATACCAGACCCTTCAGGTCTGGTATGGATTTTAAGGGGAACCCCGCGCCAAAAAAAAAAAAAAAAAAACGGCGTGGGGTCCCCCTAAAAATCCATACCAGACCCTTATCCGAGCACGCAACCTGGCAGGCCGCAGGAAAAGAGGGGGGGACGAGAGTGCGGCCCCCCCCCCTCCTGAACCGTACCAGGCCACATGCCCTCAACATTGGGAGGGTGCTTTGGGGTAGCCCCCCAAAACACCTTGTCCCCATGTTGATGAGGACAAGGGCCTCATCCTCACAACCCTGGCCGGTGGTTGTGAGGGTCTGCGGGCGGGGGGCTTATCGGAATCTGGAAGCCCCCTTTAACAAGGGGACCCCCAGATCCCGGCCCCCCCCCTGTGTGAAATGGTAAGGGGGTACTTACCCCTACCATTTCACTAAAAAACTGTCAAAAATGTTAAAAATGACAAGAGACAGTTTTTGACAATTCCTTTATTTAAATGCTTCTTCTTTCTTCTGTCTTCTGCGGGCCGCTCCGCAGCCATGCTGTGGCATGGTGGGAGGCTCCCGCTGTGTGACGGCGTCTCTTCGTCTGACGGTTCTTAAATAACGGGGGGCGGGGCCATCCGGTAACCCCGCCCCCCTCTGACATCCGGTGGCCCCGCCCCCCGTTATTTAAGAACCGTCAGACGAAGAGACGCCGTCACACAGCGGGAGCCTCCCTCCATGCCACAGCATGGCTGCGGAGCGGCCCGCAGAAGACAGGAAGAAGAGAAGAAGAGAAGAAGAGAAGAAGGAAGAAGAAGATGAAGAAGAAGATGAAGAAGAGAAGAAGATGAAGAGAAGAGCGGGAGCCTCCCCCTCATGCCATGGGTGCGGAGCGGCCCGAGGAGAAGAAGATAGAAGACGCCGCGGAGAAGATGCTGGACGAGAACGCCGGAGGAAGAACCAGAAGAGCCAGAAGAACCAGAAGAAGATGAAGGAAGAAAGAAGAAAGAAGAAGCATTTAAATAAAGGAATTGTCAAAAACTGTCTCTTGTCATTTTTAACATTTTTGACAGTTTTTTAGTGAAATGGTAGGGGTAAGTACCCCCTTACCATTTCACACAGGGGGGGGGCCGGGATCTGGGGGTCCCCTTGTTAAAGGGGGCTTCCAGATTCCGATAAGCCCCCCGCCCGCAGACCCTCACAACCACCAGCCAGGGTTGTGAGGATGAGGCCCTTGTCCTCATCAACATGGGGACAAGGTGTTTTGGGGGGCTACCCCAAAGCACCCTCCCAATGTTGAGGGCATGTGGCCTGGTACGGTTCAGGAGGGGGGGGGGGCCGCACTCTCGTCCCCCCCTCTTTTCCTGCGGCCTGCCAGGTTGCGTGCTCGGATAAGGGTCTGGTATGGATTTTTAGGGGGACCCCACGCCGTTTTTTTTTTTTTTTTTTGGCGCGGGGTTCCCCTTAAAATCCATACCAGACCTGAAGGGTCTGGTATGGAATTTAGGGGGAACCCCACGTCAATTTTTTTTTTCAATTTTGGCTGGGGTTCCCCTTAATATCCATACCAGACCTGAAGGGCCTTGTATGGAATTTAGGGGGACCCCCACATCATTTTTTTTTTTTTATTTTGGTTCGGGGTTCCCCTGTGGGGAATTCCCATGCCGTTTTTATCAATGAACTTCTATGTGTATTGTCGGCAATGCAATAGCCGCGGCTAGTTTTAAATGAGTTTTTTCCTTCCAAATGTCATTTTGCTGTCAGACTGTTCTAAACACAGGAAACATGCGCCCCTTTACAGGCATACTATAGACACCCCCCAGGTACGAAATTTAAAGGGATATTACACTTTTATTGTTTGACTTTAAGCATTAATAAAATCACTGCTCCTGAAAAAACGTCCGTTTTTAAAACTTTTTTTTGCATTGATCCATGTCCCCTGGGGCAGGACCCGGGTCCCCAAACACTTTTTATGACAATAACTTGCATATAAGCCTTTAAAATTAGCACTTTTGATTTCTCCCATAGACTTTTAAAGGGTGTTCCGCGGCATTCGAATTTGCCGCGAACACCCCAAATTGTTCGCTGTTCGGCGAACTTGCGAACAGCCAATGTTCGAGTAGAACATGAGTTCGACTCGAACTCGAAGCTCATCCCTACTCACGTACATTTACTGCGGTACGATGGCACCGCTGCGCAAAACCCCACCGGAAGGGCGCGTGCATGTCCCCTGCACAGCGTTTGCCACAGGCCACGGGCAATCGCGTGCACGAGTGCCAGCATGGGGATTTGCGTGTGTAAACACAAAAATCCCTGTGCTGTCAGAGGAGAGGAGACATGTCGTTTGTTCCTAGTAAGTAGGAACAGCGAAATGTCTCCTCTCCTACTCACTCCTATGCCCACAGTTAGAACACAGTGAGGGAACACAACTCCTTGATCGCCCCCTAGTGTTAGCCCCTTCCCTACCAGTGTCATTTACACAGTAAGCAGTGCATCTTTATAGCACTGATCATTGTATAAATGTTATTGGTCCCAAAAATGTGTCAAAAGTGTTCGATCTGTCCACCGCAACATCGCAATACCACTAGATCACCTCCATTACTAGTAAAAAATAAAAAAAATATATAAATACCATACATCTTTCCCATAGTTTGTAGACGCTATAACTTTTGCGCAAACCAGTCAATATACACTTATTGTGATTTTAAATCCTAAACTGATGAAGAAATATGTTTTTTAAAAACATTTTTGGGGATATTTATTATAGCAAAAAGAAAAAATATTGTTTTTTTTTTCAAAATTGTCATTCTCTTTTTGTGTATAACGCAAAAATAAAAAACACAGGTGATCAAATAGCACGAAAAGAAAGCTCTATTTGTGGGAAAAAATGGACACAAATTTTGTTGTTTGGGTACAGCATTGCATGACCGTGCAATTACTAGTTAAAGCAACGCAGTGTCAAATTGTAAAAAGTGCTCTGGTCAGGAAAGGGGTAAAACCTTTCCGGTGCTAAAGTGGTTAAAAAAACAACAGAAAGTGAGGAAATCTCCGCATAGTGAGGCAAATCATCTTGTGCAGTTGTCACCACCACAATGGTCCCCATTGAAAGATTTCCCCCTCTATTCCTGTTTACAATTTCAATGTTTGGCTTTTTCTATTACTTTGTGTCCAGGTGACTACTTCAGATGGAGACCCAGATTGCATAAAAAACCTAACTGGGTTGCTCACTATTCCCTATCCAAAAGAAATGGTTCAATTAAGGGAAAACTTATTTTTGCACCTACTGCATATACAATATAAAATCTAACACCAATATAATTCACTTAAAACTTTAACATGATAACCATAACAAGCAATAATATGTGTCTGTTTTATTTCTCTCTTGACTCAAATATCCTTGTTTTCTTTCTTCATGGAAAATGTCAGTTTGTTAGGAGGATAATACAGGTCAGTTGAATGTTCCTTATAGAACTAAGTAAGAGTAAGAGCTTACATTGACATTTTTTGTTTGACCCTGATGTGTCTTTATAGTGTATTCTGTTAGCCATTGCAATAAACCTGCACCAAGAATAAAAAATACAAATTAAAAGATGTTAGAAAATGTAAATATATATTTATATATATAGATTATATAGATCTATATATATATATATAGATCTATATATATATATATATATATATATATATATATATAGATCTATATATATAGATATAGATATATATATAGATATATATATCTATATCTATATATATATATTTTTTTATGAGATTCTGTTCTCTGCTTAACGTTATACATGCCTCCTGCTCCATATCCAAATGTCTGGTGAGGGTTGCTATTTGAATAGATATATCATTCGATGTGGTGCTAAATAGATATCTGAAAAAGTATGTTCTGACAGTCCTGCAAGCAGCATCTTTGGAGTGTTTTAGGAGCGGTGTATACACCACTCCTCCACCACCCCTGCCCATTGAAATATATGGGCACCACTGCTGAAGAGCCTGCAAAGAGCTTCGGCAGCGGCACTTCGGGCACATTTAACCCTTTCTTCAGGCGCTAGCGGGGCTTAAAAGCGTCCCTTTAGTGATATCATTAACATGACAATAGCACCCTCAGCCTCATCGTGTACAAAGATTTTCTAGTTCTAAGATCCGCAATATAAGTATCAGCAAATTGAAAGTGATCAACACTGGGGTTCAGGTAACTATGTTACTAGTTACTGGGGTTAAGGTAACCCCGGTTACTAGTTAACCGCAGAAACACAAATTGCTCACAGTAATTACTATAACAAGCCTGACTGTTAAAAAATTTCTGTCACAGACAATAGTGGAGACAGCAATGTAACAGCAAAATAAATTGGACTAGAAATTAAAGGTACATAACACAGTCTTAGGTTCTTTGGATTCTGGCAGGATTCAGTCAATGAAGAAAAAAAAGATCTGAGGTGTTAGTGTCATTGGCCCTCAAGAAAAATTACTCAGCAGATACACTTTATGTTGATGGTAAAGGAGAGCTGTCTAACTGTTGTTGCAACATTGTCTTGTGGACCTTCTAGAGGGTGTCACTGAACCTACCCATCCCAACCCAATCACAAGGGATAAATGGTGGTAGGTGGGAATGCTGAAGTGTTTTATAACATTCCAGGAGAGACTTCCACTGTGTCAATTTTCTCAATGCGGTCATTTTTTATGTCTCATGCTCTCATGAGTTGAAAAAGACTAAACTTGGTGTTATTAAATATATTCTCATTAGGAGATGTAATGTGACTACCTCTGTATCATATAACCTTCTTATGGTTGACCTCAGATTTCTCAAGGCTCTCTTCTAAATCCATATGTATTCGTATTCTTGATGTAATTTTATCATAACAGGATTTAAAAAATATGTGTAGACTTTGGTTCTGTAATGAGAAATACCCAGACAACAATGCAGATTTCATATGCCATCTCTGCCAATGGAAGTTAGACCTGACATGGAAACTTCACATTGCCTAATTAGAAGTATTTGATGCTTTGCAGACTCTGAACCTACAAATGTTTATTCCACTTGAGCTACTTCAGAAACACCTGCTTAACCACTTGCCGTCCGCCATATAGCAACATGACATCGGCAAAGACATCGTAGCCAGAATATCAAGCCATTGCGCGCCCCCAGGGGCGCGCATCGCGGCGATCGTTGTTGCAATGTGTCAGTCTGACACACTGCAACTCCGATCTAGGTAAAGAGTCTCTGACAGAGGCTATTTACCACGTGAACAGCCGTGTCCAATCACAATGTAAACAGGAAGAGCCATTGATTGGCTTTTCCTCACTCGCGTCTGCCAGACGCAAGTAGAGGAGAGCTGATCGGCTGCTCCTCTGACAGGGGGGGTCTGTGTTGATTGATTATCAGTGCAGCCCCCCCAGGATGCCCACACTGAACCACCAGGAACACCACCAGGACCACCAGGTATGCCACCCTAGACCACCAGGGATGCCAATCAGTGTCCACAATAGATGCCAATCAGTGCCCACAATGGGCATCACTGATTGGCAGGCATTATTGTTTGGCACTGATTGGCATCAATCAGTACCATCCATTAGTGTTCATCAGTGCCACCTATCAGTGCCTATCCATGCCCATCCTTGCCGCCTATCAGTGCCCTTCCGTGCTGCCTTTCAGTGCCCATCAGTGCTACCTATGTGTACCTATCAATGCTGCATATCAGTGCCCCATCAGTGCCGCATATTAGTGCCCATCATCAGTGCCCATCAGTGCCACCTCATCAGTGCCACCTCATCGGTGCCCATGAGTGCCACCTTATCAGTGTCCATCAGTGCAGCCCCATCAGTGCCTATCAGTGAAGGAGAAAACGTACTTATTTACAAAGGTTTGTAACAGAAACAAAAAAAAACACTTTTTTTTTCAACATTTTTGATCTTTTTTTATTTGTTTAGCAGAAAACTAAAATCCCATAGGTGATCAAATACCACCAAAAGAAAGCTCTATTTGTGGGAACAAAATGATAAAAATTTAGTTTAGGTACAGTGTAGCATGACCGCGCAATTGTCATTCAAAATGAGACAGCACTGAAAGCTGAAAATTGGTCTGGACAGGAAGGTGTATAAGTGCCTGGTATTGAAGTGGTTAATAGATTTTTAACCTAGGCCCGTATAAACATGCTCTGATAGAAATGATGTAATGTGATGTTTGATGGACCACATTAGAAGGTCTCTGATTATCAATTATTTGCTAAAGAATGTTGCTGCTAGAATTGTTATTGGCAATTTAGGAGGTTGAATAGAAGTCTTCTGATGTTTTCAGACCATCTGAGACATGTTTACTCAGTTTAAATGGCTTGGTCTGTTGTAATGGAGTTCTAGAGGCTTGCTGAGTTGACTGAGGTATATGCCGATTTTTGTTTTGATTATTTAAATTGGATAAAATGTTTTAGAGATGCAAACTCACAGGACAAAACCTCATTCCTTATTTAGATTTGGGGGGTCCCAGGACCTTAATGCTGTCTGTTTGTTTTTTGTGATAGGTTCCCCTTGAAATTCCCCCCCAAAAAAACACACAACACCAAGCAGTTCTTTATCTTTTTTTGTTGAGTCTCCCTTAAGGTTTTTATGAGACTTGAAGGGTCTGGTATGAATTTTGGGGAGCCACAAACCATTTGGTGCACTAACCAAGACCAAGAAGACTTGTATACTGGCTAAGTCTGCCATAGTGTGCAAATATAATATGTATACTTGAACATTTTGTCAAATTCTGGGGAAGAATAAAGATGACAAGCCCAGAGAATACACCCTCAAAAACAAGTCAATAATGGCATTCTCTTCTGGCAGGTTTCTTTTAAGCATTGGGACTGTATGATTGTAATCAATTCAAGTAAACTTTAGGAAGCATATCTTAAGCCAGCCATAGATGGTTTGAATCTCGGCCAGTTCAGCAGGGACCAGCCAAGATTTGATGCATCTATGGGCAAAGTGATTGTACCCAAGTTGAACCGTTGATCAACTTGGGTACGGCCAGCATTTTGGGTTTTTGCGTGCAATTATTGCCGAGCAACCCCCTCCCATGCAGAGAACACAATAGCTCTGCAGGAGGAATTCCTACATTAACACTGACTTTGTTGATGGGGGCATAGAGAGATTTACCTGTGGTTGCTGGAAAGATAATCTCATTATCTAAGGCCCTCTACCCCTGCCCCTTCTGTTGTTATTATTAGCAATTACCTGCTGTCAAAATAACAACTGGTAATTGCTTTGTATTACACAACCGGAGTGGCTGTCAAAATTCAGCCATTCCTGAGTAAAGTGCCACTGGTAGATAGCCCTCAAGTGTCACCAAATACATTAAATAAATCAGTGTATTGTTTCATTGTATTACCTATTTCATTCATAAGGGCTCATGCACACTGCATCTCAAAGAAGCTAAAAAAGCTACTCCTACAAGCTTTTGAGCTTTTTTGAGCTCTCATTTTTTCTGCCTAGAAACTCCCCTCCATGCCATGTTAGTCTCCCCTCCATGCCATGTAAATCAGTGTATTATTTCATTGTATTACCTATTTCATTCATAAGGGCTCATGGACACTGCATCTCAAAGAAGCTCAAAAAAGCTACTCCTACAAGCTTTTGAGCTTTTTTGAGCTCTCATTTTTTCTGCCTGGAAACTCCCCTCCATGCCATGTTAGCCAATGTGTCCATGCACACTATGGCTTTTTCAGGAGTTTGCAGGCATATTTTCTGACAGGCAGAAAAACCCCCCACCAAACTCGCGTTTTTGAGAGGAGACAAGAGGACTAAATGCCCAAAAATAACAGAAAAAGCACAAAAAAGCACAAAAATCACAAAAAAACTCAACGAAGCTTAGTAAAATGTGCAAAAGAGCACAAAAAATCACAAGCTTCCTCAAACTTTTAGCAGAGAAATAACAGCTCAAATGCCTGTCAAAACATCTATTTTTTTAAACTGCAGTGTGCATAAGCCCTAAGTAGATTAACGGTGTGACCTTTTGTCTGCATATCACATCACTAAAAGAAACATTATGTTAAGTTTTCTTTAAAGTGTATTTCTTTTTACCCATTATGAACCTGTAGTTACCCTAATCAGTCCTAATTAGCTTATTTAACCTATATTTTTCCTCCCTCCCTTCTCCCCATTTTTCCCCATTATTTTTATTCCCATTATTTTTTATTCTTTACTACTTTGTTACATTTATCAGTGCCTCATAACAATAATTAATGCAATATTAAACAATCACACTTTTTTCATTTGCAAATAACCTTACACAAGAAATATCATTTTTGTGTCATTTAAAATGGGAAAATTGTAGAACAAAATACTTTTTATTTTACTGTCAAACTACTTTTGTAAAACACTGATCAAATGAGAAAAACACTATTATTTATAGGTTTCATATAAAGTTTAATTATTTTTGAAAAACAATATAGATGCAACCCCCCCCCCATCCCTAAAAAATAAGTGATCCATAAGGGGTATACAGGTACGAGAGCTGAAATAAACACTGGTAAACACTGCTATGATAATTCACAAAATTGTTTTCTGAATGTACACTATATGTTCTGTTTAAAGCCAACCTGAATATTTGCAGAGTTCATATATTTTATCTGCAATAACAACAGCAATAGTCATTACATGGGACAGTCACGTTTTGCCCATGGAAGAGGTTCTAATATATCTTTTTTCTATGTCACAGTATCCAGTTATTGTAACAGAAAACACATTTGGGTGCATTTTTTTATCCTAAAGTTAACTTTCTCTGTTTTGTGTTGTCAGTAAGAACACTTTTTTTTTTTACGTGTCCTTGCAAAAATGAAGGCAAACTTTGGAAAATGAAAAAATGCTGCCTAAAGGCACTGCATACCCCTGAGTATTGCAGCAGTAGTTCCCGTGCACAGCTGTAAATGAATGAAAAATGTGCCACTCTTTAGTCTTCATTTTCTGGGAAGTAAAATGGTTGCTATTTGTTCCAATAAGTTTGGGTTACAATGTTACTGGATTTATTTATGCAATCAAGAAATATGTGTACTTCAGCACTGTTTAAGCTACATATGTATAAAGTACATATTGTTTATTAGCATCAAAGAGGAACTCGTAGAACTTGTAACGTGAAAACAGCAAACAGAAATGTATTGGAATTTTTTTTGAGCCCATTACTGATAAGGGCTGGCTGTGTCTTACCAAAGTTTTCATTGAGGTGAACTTCTTTTTAACATTTTTTTTATTTTTCATTCTGTTTATTGCTTTTAACAAAAGGTATACAGAAGTACACAAAACAGTTACAACTATAACCACAAGCCAGTATAGCTCCAAGGATTATAGTATACAGTTCCATCATAAAAAGGTGCATCATCATTACAAACACAGACATGTATTTTCATAGTAGTAGCTAGTCCCCATAAAAGAGCAATAGATACAAATTTGCAAAACAAAGACAGCCACAAACACAAATAATTTTAAAGACACTATCTCCAAGAGAGCATGTCAAACGTTCCAAGGCACATATGAGTCACAACAACCCCAGCTAATCAGATACCGTGGACATATAATTTACCCAAACCCCCAAACCTTATCACATTTATCTGGCACACTTCTACTGGCATAAGTAGCTTTATATAAAGGTAACGTTTATTAATTAGCACCCAAGCAGAGACAGCCAACCACCTCAATACTTTGCACGACAACCAACCAAAATTGATGAAAGGCAGCGCAATCCCGAAACATATGTATAAAGTCAGAATGCAATGAAGAGCAATGCCAGCAGGTAGAGGTCTAAGAAGGAAAAACTTAGCTAGCTGGAGTCAAATACAGGCTATGAAGGATTTTATATCGAATAAGGTGATACCTTGCTGACACAAATCTAGTAAAAGGGGCATCCCACATATCATCCCAATCATCTCCATCCATTTGTGGGAAATCAAGACATTCCTACATAACATCAGGTCCTTGCTCGTGTCAGTAAACAGCTTTTTATAGATGGTGGATAGTGCCTTGGGCAATGTGTCATCTAGTAGCAGAGCCTCTAAATCCAAATCTCTCACCAACATTGCAGATGGACCAAATTGGGCATAAAACACATTTCTGAACTGCAGGTAATGAAAGAAATGAGAATTAGGCAAATTAAATTGGGATTGAGAGCATCAAACTGGAGCAACACCCCCTGCCTCACCACATCTCCAAAGTTTTTAACCCCAAATTATACCCAAGGCTGTAAGTAGATAGGGGGCTTTACACCCAGTAAATACCTGATGTGACAGCTCCTTGTAGGATCTGACAAGAGCAGCCTCCAAGGACACTGCCGCATAATTGTCAGGCATAGTCAACTATCTGAGGACATTTACCAACTGGCCCACTAGAAAATAATGAGAAAAATTTGGCACCGCTAAACCACCCCCCTTCCATGGCTGCTGAAGTGCCTGCAATTTAATGCGGGGGGCAACTCCTTTTTCATAGATGGTCTATGCTGTGGAAGATTTTCTTGGGGATCCAAACAGTTCCTAAAGACATAAAGAAAAAGGGGCAGAAACGTCATCTTAAGTCAATTAATTTTCCCAATTAAAGATAATAGGAGAAGGAACCCTAAGAGGTAGAACTTGAGACTTCAGCCAATTTACCTTAAGACCGGAAAAAGTGCCAAAAGTGTTCAAAATGGACAAGGTTGCAGATAGTGAGGTAACAGAGTCCAAGAGAAAAAGAACCATATCGTCTGCATAGAGTGCTGTTCTTTTTCTTCCAGACTGCCCATGCAAATGCCCTTCACTCCCGAAGATGTCCTCAGAGCTTCAGCCAACAGCTCTATCATCAGAGCAAATAGCCCATGGGATAAATGGCATTCCTGGTGAGTGCCCCTAGACACTTGAAAAAAGTCAGATACCATCCTATTAAGTTTAATCGTGGCAACTGAGCTTTTATACAGTATTTTAACCCACTTCTGAAAAATTGGGCCAAACTCAAATGTATCCAGTACTACCTCCATATAATGCCTTTTCTAAATCTAGAAACACTAAAATACCCCCACTAGAAATTTCCTGGCCTAATTGGACATGAGAAAAAAACCCTTCTGAGGTTTAAATATATGGCTTCATGAGGCATAAAACCTGTTTGGTTTGGGAAATAAAATACTGGAGAACAGTCATAAGCCTACTAGCCAAAATTTTAGTAAGGATTTAAAAATCCATATTAAGTAGGGAAATGGGCCTGTTTGATGCACATAGACGGGGATCCTTGTCGGGTTTGACTATCAGTATTCCATGGGCCTCATCAAAGGAAGGAGGAAGGTAGCCACGCTGTAGACAATATACATTTTGCCATATTTGCTTTACAGTTCTGCAAGTGTCTCTTTTATTTGCAATGTCCATCAGCTTCTGGGGTTAGCTTCTCAACAGACTGCAGAGCCATTCATAGATTATGACTACTTGTTATACATTTTCATGTTTGTTTTCTTTGTAAGACCTTTAAAATTATAATAGCTGATGAATGACACAATATCAGCTTAAGCAATATACACAATGCATATTCTCTTTGGGAGCTCATTGCATCTCTAATCTAAAATGTAAAAACTGGTTAATGCTGACCAATCTAAGGTTTCTAGGTTTCAGAATGGAGCAGTGTGTATCAGTTATCACTTAATAGAAAATACTATTGTGTAATGATTGTGAAAAAAGGCTGTCAGGTAATGTCTTATTAATGATGCCCAAATCATAACCAAAGCTAATATCATATATTACAAATCTATATATAAAAAATAATAAAAACTATGTGTAATTTCTTTATATGTACTAAGTGTTTACAGTTATACAGCTAGCTTATAGAGATCTGGGCTCCTTTTTACATATGTACCAGACTTATGCCGCGTACACACGAGCGGACTTTACGGCGGACTTTGCCCGGCGGACTTTTCGACGTACTTTCCGACGGACTTTGTGAACGAACGGACTTGCCTACACACAATCCACCAAAGTCCGTCGAATTCGTACATGATGACGTACGACCGGACTAAAACAAGGAAGTTCATAGCCAGTAGCCAATAGCTGCCCTAGCGTGGCTTTTTGTCCGTCGAGCTAGCATACAGACGGCGGACTTTTCGACCGGACTCGATTTCAACGGATAAATTTTAAACAAGTTTCAAATCTAATTCCGTCCAACTTTTGAGAAAACAAAGTCCGCTGGAGCCCACACACATCGAATTGTCCGACGAAATCCAGTCCGCCGGGCAAAGTCCGCCGTAAAGTCCGCTCGTGTGTACGCGGCATTAGGTCTCTCTCACACCAGAAGCCAAGGGGTGAAAAAAACAGAAGCTATGGTTTTACTGCCACCCAAGCGCCCATCTAAAACCTGACATACAGCCAGAATGGGCTGTACACAAGCTACAGCCATGGCAAATTTAACACAGCATGTCAAGATGTCAGGTGGCACTGTCTCTTAAACCTATTTAAGTCAACAGGGCCAAGGCACAACCATGAGCCAAATGCTTGGAGTGTTTGTTCCATTTGACAAAGAAATAAAAAGAAATTCAGGAGGTGGCAGGATCACCTCCTAAGCACCTAACAGCATCTGTTTAGCTGCCCTCTGAAAAGTGATCCAAGGCACATTGCTTTTCAGAGACTATTGCAGTGTGCGTTTACTGAAAAAAAGCCCATTTAAAAAGCTCAATACCTGAAGCTTCTGTTACAATGCAGCTGACAAAGTAAGATGAGTGTCTCACTTCCCTTTTCTACCTGTTGTATTCAAAAAAAGCCATATGATATTTTTGTTAAACAGGCTCAGTCGTCATAAGGGGAGTAGCTCCTGCTGGATGCTCTCTTAAAAAAAGTAGCAAATACGCTCTCTATTATATATTTGTTGATAAACATTTTTTATAGAAATAATTAACAGAAATATTAATATCAAAACTTCTTAACCAAAGTTTTACTTTAAAAACGTGGTTAGATAATGGAGCACAATCCTACTGCTCACAGAAAAATGATTTCACAGACCACCGCATAACTTGCAAACCCAGGTCAGTAGAGCTAGAGGATGGAGGGAGTAGAAGAGAGCTATGGGATGATGGCTCTGCCATCTGCTTCTCTGCCTAAAAACAATAGTAGGTTAAACATATTTGTAAATTGTAAAATGTACCTTTTTGCAAAGAGGTCAAATTTAGCACAACTGTAAAAAAACAACTTACTCTAAAAATCTGGAGGCTGCTTTCCACTGTAATAATGAACTATCCGCAATGCAGTGTGTTACAGTGCCATTCATTTTGAAAAAGATGCATGTTCACTTCAGCATACCACAATGCACAGATGGGAAACACCTGTGCATTGTGGTGTGCTGGCATCTGATTCAAAATTAATGGGTTGCTGTAATGCAATACACGTTATTACATGAAATAATGCATGTTAAATGGGCATTAACACATTGCCTGTTCAGGGAAAAGTGACAGTATCTGGGAAAAGTCCCCATGACCCAGTACTACTAATCTCTCCAGTGATTCCCAGATGCCACCATCAAAATACCCAGTGTCAGCTGTTAGAGCTTGGCGAAAACAATTACGTTACCCCATCTATTATGTCACAGTGGTTGGGCCTAGAGATGTACGTGATGGAAAAATTTGTTTTGATTCATTTTGTTTCGGATTTGTTCGTTAAGTTATTCATTTAATTTCATCATGTTCGTTATATTAAAATGATTCATTTTAGGAATTTGTTTTTGTATATTTGGATTAGGTTAGTATATTAGTTGTTCCAAAACTATTCGAATTTCAGAACAACGAATATATATTCATCTTAACGTGTTAATTTATTATTTCACTTATGCACTCTGTTTGGGTTGGATGGAGGTACCTAAGTCGGAATCATCATTTTATTTCACTTTTATATATGTATTTATTGTAACATGTTTCCATTTCATATGTTCTGTAGTGCATTTTTTTATAATAAAGAAAAATGTTAATGCAACATAAAAAAAATGGATCCAAATTAATTCGGACAATTCATTATTTTGTTATAATTTATTTTGGCACATGGTGGCACATGTCTATGTGAAGGGGCCTTTTTACTTCCTTTATTCTGCTTTAGACTAGAATGAAGCCCCTGGGGGCACTATTGAATACATTTTGTAAACTGCTTGTTTAATGGGTATTACTGAAACATGGGTCAACGCATGCCTTGAAGTATTATGCTTTCATTGTCACTAGAACCCCAACACATTATGCAGTAGTGGTCAATTCACCTACAATGATGCAAATCACAATTTGCACATTGTGTGCTGTGGTGAGCTGCATTGAGAAAAGGTCATGTGGATTTTAAGGTGTGTTGTTTTGCATTGGGAGGTATTAAAAATGAATGTCACCAATTTATGTTGTGTGCATTACTGCTATGATGCACATGTATACATTATGTGTGTTTAATTTATGCATGTGTATGTGGGAGGGGTGTATTTTTTTCTTTTTTTTTCTTTACTTTAGTACTGTCACCAGGAGATGATGATTCCCTGCTTTGTACCCAAATTGTTTGAGGTTTTATTTGGCTAAATATCAGGCGTATAAACAGACCTTGAATGTTTCCCCTTTAGGACAGAGAAAATGATCAGGGGCACGAGTTCTAATTCGCTTTCTCCCCTGCTGCCTGGAAATCACTAATAGGGATGGACGAACGGTTCGGCCCCAGCATAAATTCAGGCCGAACATTTTGTTGTTTGGTCGTTCGGCGAACATCCAAACAAACGGATCATTTAACCATTTGTACGTCCCCCAAACCGACCACAATGCATTGCCGTGCTGAACAGTGCATTGCAAGCCCTGATTGGCTGAAGCAGTGAAATCTTCAGGCAATCGGGGCACAGAGCACTGTCAGAGAAATGATTGGACACTGGTATTGTTTGAATGGGGCAAGTCGTCAGCTGGCGTCACGTGACTGCTGTGACGTCAATGTGTTTCAGGAAACGCGTGCCCCATTCGCGGACGTCATGCCCCATTCAAATAATACCGCGGGGTAGGAGACCCTAGCTCTACATCCACCCAAAGAGTTCTGTGTGCACGAGTGCATACCGCATAAGTGACACAGCAATTTGTGAGGACCCAGCGGCCCAGTTTTGAAGGACAGGTTTGTCCCACATCATGAGAGGCATCACGGAGGCACCGACATGGTAGGACCCCAGCCCGTGCAAGGACCGAACGGGACACAACAATAATGACTCTGAACTGTGTGGTAATGTATGGAAGCACTTCTTCCTTTCTCCCCTAAATCACAGGTCAGTAATTGCTGGAAAAGACTGGATGATATAAAAGCTGCCTGATTGCCCAATTAGAAAGCTATTAGAACTATACACAATAGTATTGGATAAAACAGACTAACCAGCATTCTGAAATTGCAATCAGTTCACAGCTGGATATATGCTGAGTTATTATTATTTTTTATTTTTTACATTTCTGGATATGGAACATTGCTCTCTTAATCCTGTGTAAGACATTGTTAACCAGCTGGGTTATTTCTTCTTATTACCAAAATCACTGTTTGTTCCTTCTTGGAACGGTATTACATCAATCATATATCAGCAGGAACCACGTTATGTCTACAGAAGAAATATGAAGGCTATCTATCCAGGGTTGCTTTGATCCACTAATCGAGGACACACTATTTGACTAAACTCAGCGTTAATAACAAGTTGTCAGTCAGCAAGTGTCATTTCTTGTGCACTTTCCACATTGACCAATAGAGTTTCTTTATGATTTAGGGGTATTATTATTATCGCCATCCCCGGGGGCCATTTACATTGAAACTGAAATACATATTTTTTTTCCTTGTTGGAATTGGGAATTCCTTCCCATATTTTTCCTCCACATGCCGCAAGAGCATTGATGCGATTTTGTCGCATTTCAGTTTCATCGTGAATGGTTGGCTGGCGTCCTGTGTTTTGGTTTGTTGATTTTTTTTTGTGTATAGTCTTACATGTGTGTTTTTCCTGTTTTTGAATGTTCTCACAATATCATCCTTCTCGAGCAATCTTATTTTTTGAAGAGAACCTTGAGAAGTATACTGTATGAAACTGTATCTTTATTCAAATTCACATTTTAAATGTATGTAGTCTATGCCCGCATTGGGACTAATAAACTTTGTAATTTTATAGAATCAATTTAGACCCTGACTTTTTGTTGCAGAAGTAGCCGCTTGTGGATCCTGGTAGCAATACCAGGGGATTCCTCCCCCTTTTTTGTATGTTAGGTCTGTTTGGCTACAGCAACAATACCATACTTAGGTATGCAGGATAAATGTGGCTAAAATTATTTTTCACCGTCCATTTTTGGTTCAGCAGTACTGGTTTTCCCCTCTCCCCTTGTTTTGCTAATGAGTCTGCTTCTCAAGCCTCTGCAAATTTGAGGCACATGGGCAACCTCATGCTTCAAAGCCTGACAAAGGACCCAAGAATATGTGGCATAAAGGAGAAGGATGATTACTGGTGATTACTGATGATTACTGGTTGGCAACCCTTCTTGACCACTGTTATAAGGGGAAGGTCTCAGAACTCATCCAGCACCCACAGAGATTGCAGAAGATAAAATCTCTTGAAGACACGTTAAAGAGGATTTTATTGAATGTTTTTTCTGACTCCAGTAGGCGTCCACCTAAGAGAGGCATTTTGGATTTTTTTTGGTCCTCGCCACCCAGGGCTGTCAGCTTCCACATCCTATCAGCAGCGTCTGCATCACATGGTGAACTATTACCTCGGGGCCAAAACAGAGATGGAGAGCATTCCAGCTGATGATCCACTGACTTACTGGGTCTGGA
The DNA here is from genome assembly GCA_037952925.1 of Lithobates clamitans. NCBI lineage: Eukaryota > Metazoa > Chordata > Amphibia > Anura > Ranidae > Lithobates > Lithobates clamitans. Next base: position 3,816,406 of record JBBGZY010000656.1, read on the forward strand.
GAATAGACCACTGGCCAGAACTTGCCCAGTATGCTATTGAGTTGTTGGGCTGCCCTGCATTCAGCATGCTTTCAGAACAGGCATTCAGTGCTGCAGGAGGTTTCGTTACTGATCATAGAATGCGTCTGGACAGTTTGACTTTTATAAAAATTAATCAGTCCTGGATTACCAGCTATGAAGCCCCTGATGCCGATGTCACAGATTAAGTCTTTTTGGTTTATTCTTAACACCCTCATGGGCTGTACTAAACCTAGGAACAGACTTACTCTCACCTCAAACCAGACTAATGCTTACCCACATCCTAATGGCAGCACGACTGTGTATTACTCAACGCTGGAAGACCACTGTTATTCCATCACTTCTAGACACTATTAACCTTATTCAAACCCAGTGCACTTGTGAGCAACTAATAAACTATGGGAAAGGCATGTACTAATAGCTCTATAAATCTTGGTATCCTTGGGTTAGATGGTATAGGGAGTATATTGCTAAATGACTGGCTTCATAGCCACCTTAGAATATATTGTATGATTACTGGTTGATCTTGTCATGAAGTACCTCCCCTAAATATCATCTGGTACCTTCTGTCCCTGCACTTTAACAGCTTCCTCATGCTGACTTCAGACCATGTTTATAATAAACTTGTAGGAAATAGCCTCCAGAAACGTATCTTCCCCATTTCTAATGTAGATAAATTGCTTAATTTAGCATTCCTTAGAAGTTAAATGTGACGGCCCTTGTTTTTGATCATATTGGTTTCCTTTATCCCATTCTGTTACTGTACAGGTGTTATCTACTTTGTAAAACTCAATAAAAATGTATTAAAACAAAAAAACTGAAGGAGAGGAGTGGTTAAACATGCCTCTCATGTTTAAAAATCTTCCTCAGTTTATGAATATAAGTTAAATGTGATGGCCCTTGTTTTTAATCTTATTGGTTTCCTTTATCCCATTCTGTTACTGTACTGTACAGGTGTTATCCACTTTGTAAAACGCAATACAAATGTATTAAAACAAAAAAAACTGAAGGAGAGGAGTGGTTAAACATGCCTCTCATGTTTAAAAATCTCAGTCAGTTTATGAATAAACAAAGACTCAGTACTGCGACATCCTGCATTCATTCAGACCCTGAAAGAAACATGTAACAGAAAACCAGTAATCAATGAGACTGGCAATAGAATCAGGGCACTAGTTTCATCGCCACCAAATGCTGAGGGGGAACAGCAGTGAAGGAGGATACACAAAGGAAATAGGATGGAGGGGAGCAATGGCAGAGAGAGGGAGAGGGAGAGGGAGAAAAGCATATGGTAGTGGAAAAGGGCACACTGCATGGCTGTGATGGCAGAGTGGGTGCTAACATTCTGGTATTAATAAATGTGAGTCTGGAGGACCACTCTGCTTTAGGGTAATGGCCTCTGCCACATTCCATGGGCTTACAGCTTAAGGGAAAATCATGGATGTAAGGGCTTCAGAACTAGTCTGCTGCAAGCAGCTCTGTTCAGATATAACCCTTATGTCTGTGGTAGTAAAGGGTTAAAGCTTTACTCCAGGAGAAACGTAAAAACTATCTGTGCAGTGGAGCTCCCCCCACACTGTAAGGGTTACATTTTTGCATTTGTCTAAGGCAATGATGGTGAACCTTGGCACCCCAGATGTTTTGGAACTACATTTCCCATGATGCTCAACTACACTGCAGAGTGCATGAGCATCATGGAACATGTAGTTCCAAAATATCTGGGGTGCCAATGTTTGCCCTTACTGGTCTAGGGGAACATTAAAGTTTTACTTTAGCTCCTCTCAGTGTGACTGGTCACCCAAAGCTGCTTCTCCTCAGTGCTCTGTCCATTGGTCATGCTCTGATGTCACCATATACTACAATACAGGGCCAGCAGTCCTGCATTGTACGTGAGGACGCTGACAACTGCACACAACCTAGAGCATAGAATGGGAGAGGAAAGCCCCAGCTAATGTTTCCACAGACAAAAAACAAACCTTATATACCTGTCCTGTGGGGGTGCTCCACCTAAGGGTGGTTTGATTACAGCTTTAAAGTGTAAATTGTATTGAGAAAATACAACTTCCTCTAGGTTACCTATATACACTGCAAGGGTTTTAAGCTACATTTGTGAAGGTTCATACCCTTCTCTGTTCTGAAGAGACTTCTGCTTGTTTCACCACATGCTTTCTCAAATTTGTTTGCAAATGGGGGGTCCAGCCTGATGCAAGGTAAGCCCTGTAAAGAGAAAAATTGTTGTAAATGCATCCCTTTAAAGTAGGTTAGCCATAAAGACAATTTCACCAATAATAAAAGTTTGATTTCTGAGAATGCCTCCAGTGTGACTTCTTGTGACTTGTATCACAGTGTAGGCTTCTAGGAAAATAAACACGCCAATCATGCTACCACATGTTTTGCATGTGAAAATACAGAGGCTGCAGAATGAAACTTTCACAGCATTCATTTTCAAAATGATTTTATTATAAAAGTAGAGTTTTCCTTTAAGTCAGTTCAAGTACTTTATTTTTTATTTAACAAAGAAAAAAACTAGCTAAGCTAGCTAACAGCTGTTTTTTTCCTCTGCTATTTCCTTTAAATAAATGAACCACAATTGCATCTAATCTCCTTTTTCCCCCCTTTGCCTTTGTATGGTTCCAGTGATCAGTTTTGATTGTCATCTCTGCATCTCAGCATGTCCTAATTTGGAGACATTTTGACAGTCAATAAGCATTTGTGTTTATTTACATATTACATTGATGTGAACATCAGTGAAGTCATGTACAAGCCTGGTTGACATGTTTAGTTGATTCTCCTGTAATATTTATATGTAAATTAGTACAAATATATGTATGAATAATCATTGTGTCCATCAGACTTATGGTAAAATGTGGGCATTATGGACCACTAAATGTTTATGTAGAAGTAAGAATTCTGCAAAAATATCCACAAAGGATTTATACTAAGAACTTCTCTTTTTAACATGCATTGGAAACACTTAATTTGTTTTATACTTAAAATGTTAGATGATAGATATATTTAATTTATTAATGTAAGTGGCAAGTCATGAATTAGCCTATTCCAAATTTCACTAATTTGCTTAAGTAGGGTCTTATACTCTAAGAACATTAACTGATAAGCTTTCCTTATTTAAGTATATTCACAGTTGCAGGTTTCATGGTGAAATATTCACACATTTTACTACAAAGATAATTGTTTTATGTTGATATTTAAATATGCACTAATACCCCAAAAAATAATTAAAAATGGCAATTCACATGCTGTTTCGGTCCACCAAACACAAACAGTGCATAGTACTGTCTTGGGATCAATGTTATTGTTCAACCAAATGACATATGATGCTGTTTAACCCTTTTGTGCCCAAATCAAGTTGCTAAAGCAGAATATTTCTATTAAAATCATTATTCTTGTTTTTTGTGCATTCACAGGAAATCTAATTTGCTGATTAATTTATTAAATATTTATAGAGCCCAACCATCAAGATGAATGGATGATAAGAACATCTCTGCGGGTTTCATAAAGATAGGTAGTCTATTTATTTCCATGATTTAGGTTCCCATATGCATAGCAGAGTGAGGTACTTCCTGTGGCAAAATTAATCAGGAGGAAATGGGATCCTATTATTTTACAATGATTATTATTGTAGGGGATTGTAGGGGGAGGCATCCCAGATCATCCCAGAAATCTTTTGCTTATACTCCAATTTTTCCAAGGCTCTCCCAGAACACTTCAGGGATAAAATCTAACAATTGATGAAGCTGAGCTTTCCCCATGAATGCCAACATGTACTGTTACATACTGAAGCAGAGCATAATCTCCTCCCTTTGGAGACTGACCCGCAAGGTGGTATTCCAACATGATAATGACTCCAAAGACACCTCCAAGACAACCACTGCCTTGCTAAAGAAGTTGAGGGTAAACGTGATGGACTGGCCAAGCATTAAGGCAGTGCTGAAAAATAATGGTGGCCACACAAAATATTGACACGTTGGGCCCAATTTGGACATTTTCACTTAGGGGTGTACTCACTTTTGTTGCCAGCGGTTTAGACATTAATGGCTGTGTGTTGAGTTATTTTGAGGAGACAGCAAATTTACACTGTTATACAAGCTGTACACTCACTACTTTACATTGTAGCAAAGTGTAATTTCTTCAGTGTTGTCACAGGAAAAGATATAATAAAATATTTACAAAAATGTGAGGGGTGTACTCACATTTTTGAGATACTGTATATAGCCCTCCAACTATCTAAATATAACAAAGAGCTTTATAGCCAGATCAGCATGTATTGGAAAGGTACAGATTTGAAAAAGAATATGGCTTTTAAAATTACATTAGCATGTTTAACTCTTAAAATGCGATTTAGTGATAGGGTTTACAAAAAAGACAGGCACTCTGAGGTCTAGATAGATAAACAATACTTCCGCGTCAGTGGTGTCAGTATAAGTGAAACTAATAAAAATGAGAAATAAAAATTAAAATAAAGGATCCGTAAATATACTGACCCAAAAAATGTGTCACCCGTGGATGATCAATTGAATAAACAAAACCCAAAAAACACAAGTGACAAGCTGCTCCCCTTAATTTGAATAAGATAATCAAATATAGAAATGGTATGCAATAGGGGGCGCTATAAACCTATAGACATAAGTGTTAGTAAACTGCTGCCAATAAAGACATAACAATCCACATCAAAAACAGTGAGCCATATTAAAGCAATTGTGCTAAAAAAATTGTTCAAAAAACTTGTTGCGTGATATTCAAAATAAAAAGTCCTTAGTTGTGGGTGTATTTACTGCATTCGTGATAATTGATTGTCCCAATCCAATGAAGAGATTAGAGCAAAAAATATTGAAAAACAACACCAAGGAAAACACATAAATCTTCATAGATGAAACAAAATCTTAGCGATGATAAAAGGTTCCGTCACCAAAGAGGAAGAAATCACCTTGGAATAATAGATATCTGCTTACCAGATACCAATGACTCCTTTAAATAAAAAGAGAGTCATTAGCGCTTGTACAGGATTGTGCCTGTTCACATGAAGGCTGGGTGGTACTTTAGGCATAGATCCCTCCCGTCCCATTCATTCAGGATAGGAAATATGAGAAACAAAAAGGAATCTCCATAGCGTAAAACCGTTTAATATATGTAAAAAAAGAGACAATAAAATAGCCAAATGGCCTCTTACATTGATCGGTGCCTACCCGGCACTGGGACTGCTTGCATGTCAGGGTAAATAGTGTCCAAGACCCTTCGCATCACATCACACATGCTGCGTGCGGCGTGCGTTCCACCCCGTGCGCCTAGTCAGCCAGATGATCCGGAAGATGGTAGGACAAACTGGACACGTGACCATGTACCGCTCCGACGTACGTTTCGTTGTGAACGTCTTCAGGGAAGCGTACATTGGTCACTGGGATACCTGTTTATATGGGGAATATGGGCGGGTAAATTAGCCTGGTACGAATACTCCGCCTCCTTACCAATAAAGTTTGCTGAACATTATGCACAGACTGACCAGGGGATAATGACTCCCTCTGGTGGCTACGTGTCTTAATGCTCCAGATACTTGAATTAGAGAGATCTTAATATTTCTCATAAGAACACGTCACTAGGTAGTGCTCCCCCTATCTGTCAATTGAAAAACTGGCAGAAGTGATTAAGAATGGTAGATTTGTGAATAAGTATAGTTGCATAGGAGACCTTAATGCAACTAGTGGTATTTGTCGTCATTAATGGGGAGGACTAGAATTAATATCCTGTCATTCTAAGCAGTCTCAGTCTCGGTTTAACAATGATTAATGAGTGATAAGCACATCTTATCACCCTCCACTGAAACCACAAAACATTTGAAACATTGGAAATCCTGCCACCAAAAGTTAAAATTAAAAACAACATAAAAAACATATTGAATAGATTACATTTGAGTACCTCAAATATGAACCTTTAATTGCAGTATAACCTAGTGGTATTAAAGTTCATAGGTGCATACTAATAAGATTGAGGCTAATCATTTGTTAAAAAACAATTAAGGTATATGTCTATGTTCATCCCATACGGTTGCATACTCTGTAGCTTGTAGAGCCAATATGTTTCATTTCTGGATACTGTCCTTTTCATGTGGGTACCCCTCCAATCCCTTACTACTTTGTCAATCCCATAAAACGTACATAATGATGGATCACTATTATGGTACATTTTAAAATGTCTAGAGACACTTTGGTTGGGATAACCATTTTTTATATTGGCAAGATGTTCACTGATTCTTACTTTAAGTTGACGTGTGGTTCTGCCCACGTACTGTAGGGAACATGGACATTCCAATAAATACGTCACGTGGTCAGAGTCACACGTGATCAAGGGTTTGATATTAAATTGTTGCTGGGTTACCACAGAATTAAATTGGGATTTCTTTTTCTTAGAACCCGGTTTCCTTGTTATTTTGCATGCATTGCACCTAGTGCAGTAGTAAAATCCTGATCCATCCAAAAACGTAGATGGTTTCTTTGGTGGATCCGGTACGCTGGGGGCTAGTCGATCCCTGAGGGTAGGTGCCCTACGATATATAAATTTTGGATTTTTTTGGCAAAGAGGACTATAAATCTTTATCTTTTAGCAAAATTGCCAGAATTTCTTAAAGATACCCTCCACTGTTCTATATTGTCGATGAAAGCCCAATAAAAACGCACATTCGTCTTTATATTCTTTTTTAGGTTTGGGAACCAACAAGGCTTGCCTGTCCATGTTTGACACCTGGACTACCAATTTTTCCAGAACATGGGCAGGGTAGCCTTTTTCCAAAAATCTGGTAGTAAGAGTTCCTGCTTGTGCAAAAAAACTCTATCATTTTTACAGTTACGCCGTATGCGCATGTACTGCCCTTTGGGTACAGCCCCAATCCATTGAGGGTGGTGGCAACTGTGCGTAGGGACATAGGCGTTTCGGTCTGTTTCTTTAAAAAAAGTTTTTGTACTTATAGTGAAACCCTGTTTGAAAAGTGTTAAATCCAGATAATTCACTGTTGATAAGTGAAGGTCTGCTGTGAATTTGAGATTATATTTATTGTGATTCATATATTCCATGAATTCCCCGAAACTTTCCTTTGTTCCCTCCCACAAAATTATAACATCGTCTATGTATCTTTTGTACAACAGAAGTGGTTTGGGTCTGTTATCGTAATTGGTTTCTGATTTCCATTTATTTAATGTAATATTCGCCACACTTGGAGCATAACGAGCTCCCATGGCAACTCCACCTATTTGATTGTAGTAATCATTGAGCGCCCAAAAATAGTTATTCCCCATGGCCATAGATAGTCCTTCTAACAAAAATTTAATTTGCGATTGTTTTATGGTGGACTTGCTTGTAAAGGCCCACCTTACTGCTTCCAACACATCTGTCTGACGTAAGTTTGTATACAGTGACTCGATGTCTATTGTCACTAATAGGGTTTGATCAGTGACTACCACAGATTGTAGCAAGGTAATGAGCTCCCTGCTATCTTTGAGATAGGATTGGCTCTGTGGGACAAGAGGCTGGAGGAAAGTGTCAAAATATTCCCCCACCCTAGAGTATAGAGAGCCAATCCCACTCACTATTGGGCGGCCTGGTGGATTCTCCTTATTTTTTGTGTATCTTTGGCACTATATACAGTACCAGGATTCTGGGTGTAGTAAGATCAAGGTATTCTGCTTCTTTCTGATTTAGTATTTTTTTGTTAATTCCTTTATTGATCCATAATGATAGATCCTTTTTTAATTTTGTGGTAGGGTTACATTTAAGTTTCTTATATGTCGTAGTGTCCCTCAGTAGTCTTTCCAATTCTTTATTATAATTTTCTTTGGTTAGTATTACCAGTCCTCCCCACTTATCTGCGGGTCTTACCACTATCTGTTTATTCTCTTCCAGTTTTTTGATGCCCTCCCATATTTTTTGGTTGTTTTGCTGTTTGGATGTTTCTATTAGGCGTACCTCATCCTGAACCATGTTCCTAAATACTTCAATGTGATGGTTTGAGCCTTTCTTAGGATTGAAAACAGAATTGTTTTTCAAAGTGCTATGTACAAATGGGTCCTCAATCTCCTTATTAGAAGGGTTACTTATATGGCCTGAAAAATGTTTCTTTATATTTAATTTTCTTATATATTTTTCAATGTCTATAAACAAGTTGAACTTGTCTATAATTTTGTTTGGTGCAAACTTCAGTCCCTGTGATAGGACTTCCAATTATGACTCAGAAAACTCTATATTGGTTAAATTAAATAGCCCAGATTTCAGTTGTTTCTCTTCCTTTTTCTTTGTCCCTCTGCCCCTTCTTCCTCTCTTTCTACTTGCTCTATATAACTCTGTTGGGGATTGGTTGGGATTCTGTATGGCTCTTTCCAGTCCCTCCATTCCCCCCCTCCTTGTGGTGGGTAACTATTATATCCTGGTCTACCCCTAAAATTGCCCCTTGGGTGTCCCCTTGGGGGTCTGTAGGGGTATTGGTTGCAGTTATGGGTATAATAACCATATTCAGGGTGTCTATATTCTGTGGGGGTGGGTCTGTTGTAGTTTTGTCCCCTATAAGGGGATTGATAGGCTGGTGGGTAAATATGGGGATGAGACTTGAATGGGTTATTTTGACTGTGACCTTCTTTTTTGTGGGCCCTCTGGGGTGTACCAGGATCCCTTTTCATATTTGGTGCCAGGTTGGCTAAAAACCTAACCCCCAGGAGTTTAAGATGGGATGTCAGTCCGAATGATGGGGTTGAGGACTTGAGACTACTCGACGAGTGGTATCAATTCTTCAACGCCTGTGAACAGAAATTAATGCAAATGATGGTTAGAAGGCGTGAAGCCAAAAAAGTTGTTTTGGAATCTAAAATCAAAGAACTCAGGACAACTATGGAACCATTTATGTCCTCCAAAGAGTATTCAGATAAGGCTAAGGAACTGAGTACCCATTTAGCCAAGTATGATGGGGAAATTAAGGATAAAAAACTCAAAAAATATTTTAGAGATATTTAGGACTATCAAGAAAATAAGGTTTATAAATGGCAGGATAATCTACAAACAAGCCCCCCTCAGGAATCACCAGCAGAGAGGGAGATTGAAGTACACAATATGGTAGCCAACCTGGCACCAAATATGAAAAGGGATCCTGGTACACCCCAGAGGGCTCACAAAAAAGAAGGTCACAGTCAAAATAACACATTCAAGTCTCATCCCCATATTTACCCACCAGCCTATCAATCCCCTTATAGGGGACAAAACTACAACAGACCCGCCCCCACAGAATATAGACACCCTGAATATGGTTATTATACCCATAACCGCAACCAATACCCCTACAGACCCCCAAGGGGACACCCAAGGGGCAATTTTAGGGGTAGACCAGGATATAATAGTTACCCACCACAAGGAGGGGGGGAATGGAGGGACTGGAAAGAGCCATACAGAATCCCAACCAATCCCCAACAGAGTTATATAGAGCAAGTAGAAAGAGAGGAAGAAGGGGCAGAGGGACAAAGAAAAAGGAAGAGAAACAACTGAAATCTGGGCTATTTAATTTAACCAATATAGAGTTTTCTGAGTCAGAATTCGAAGTCCTATCACAGGGACTGAAGTTTGCACCAAACAAAAAAATAGACAAGTTCAACTTGTTTATAGACATTGAAAAATATATAAGAAAATTAAATATAAAGAAACATTTTTTTAGGCCATATAAGTAACCCTACTAATAAGGAGATTGAGGACCCATTTGTACATAGCACTTTGAAAAACAATTCTGTTTTCAATCCTAAGAAAGGCTCAAACCATCACATTGAAGTATTTAGGAACATGGTTCAGAATGAGGTACGCCTAATAGAAACATCCAAACAGCAAAACAACCAAAAAATAAGGGAGGGCATCAAAAAACTGGAAGAGAATAAACAGATAGTGGTAAGACCCGCAGATAAGGGGGGAGGACTGGTAATACTAACCAAAGAAAATTATAATAAAGAATTGGAAAGACTACTGAGGGACACTACGACATATAAGAAACTTAAATGTAACCCTACCACAAAATTAAAAAAGGATCTATCATTATGGATCAATAAAGGAATTAACAAAAAAATACTAAATCAGAAAGAAGCAGAATACCTTGATCTTACTACACCCAGAATCCCGGTACTGTATATAGTGCCAAAGATACACAAAAATAAGGAGAATCTACCAGGCCGCCCAATAGTGAGTGGGATTGGCTCTCTGTACTCTAGGGTGGGGGAATATCTTGACACTTTCCTCCAGCCTCTTGTCCCACAGAGCCAATCCTATCTCAAAGATAGCAGGGAGCTCATTACCTTGCTACAATCTGTGGTAGTCACTGATCAAACCCTATTAGTGACAATAGACATCGAGTCACTGTATACAAACTTACGTCAGACAGATGTGTTGGAAGCAGTAAGGTGGGCCTTTACAAGCAAGTCCACCGTAAAACAATCGCAAATTAAATTTTTGTTAGAAGGACTATCTATGGCCATGGGGAATAACTATTTTTGGGCGCTCAATGAGTACTACAATCAAATAGGTGGAGTTGCCATGGGAGCTCGTTATGCTCCAAGTGTGGCGAATATTACATTAAATAAATGGGAATCAGAAACCATTTACAATAACAGACCCAAACCACTTCTGTTGTACAAAAGATACATAGACGATGTTATCATTTTGTGGGAGGGAACAAAGGAAAGTTTCGGGGGAATTCATGGAATATATGAATCACAATAAATATAATCTCAAATTCACAGCAGACCTTCACTTATCAACAGTGAATTATCTGGATTTAACACTTTTCAAACAGGGTTCCACTATAAGTACAAAAACTTTTTTTAAAGAAACAAACCGAAACGCCTATGTCCCTACACACAGTTGCCACCACCCTCAATGGATTGGGGCTGTACCCAAAGGGCAGTACATGCGCATACGGCGTAACTGTAAAAATGATAGAGTTTTTTTGCACAAGCAGGAACTCTTACTACCAGATTTTTGGAAAAAGGCTACCCTGCCCATGTTCTGGAAAAATTGGTAGTCCAGGTGTCAAACATGGACAGGCAAGCCTTGTTGGTTCCCAAACCTAAAAAAAAATATAAAGACGAATGTGCGTTTTTATCAAGCTTTCATCGACAATATAGAACAGTGGAAGGTATCTTTAAGAAATTCTGGCCAATATTGTTAAAAGATAAAGATTTATAGTCCTCTTTGCCAAAAAAAGCAAAATCTATATATCGTAGGGCACCTACCCTCAGGAATCGACTAGCCCCCAACGTACCGGATCCACCAAAGAAACAATCTACGTTTTTGGATGGATCAGGATTTTACTACTGCACTAGGTGCAATGCGTGCAAAATAACAAGGAAACCGGGTTCTAAGAAAAAGAAATCCCAATTTAATTCTGTGGTAACCCAGCAACAATTTAATATCAAACCCTTGATCACGTGTGACTCTGACCACGTGACGTATGTATTGGAATGTCCATGTTCCCTACAGTACGTGGGCAGAACCACACGTCAACTTAAAGTAAGAATCAGTGAACATCTTGCCAATATAAAAAAAAAAAAAAAAATGTACCATAATAGTGATCCATCATTATGTACGTTTTATGGGATTAACAAAGTAGTAAGGGATTGGAGGGGTACCCACATGAAAAGGACAGTATCCAGAAACGAAACATATTGGCTCTACAAGCTACAGAGTATGCAACCTTATGGGATGAACATAGACATAGACCTTAATTGTTTTTTAACAAATGATTAGCCTCAATCTTATTAGTATGCACCTATGAACTTTAATACCACTAGGTTATACTGCAATTAAAGGTTCATATTTGAGGTACTCCAATGTAATCTATTCAATATGTTTTTTATGTTGTTTTTAATTTTAACTTTTGGTGGCAGGATTTCCAATGTTTCAAATGTTTTGTGGTTTCAGTGGAGGATGATAAGATGTGCTTATCACTCATTAATCATTGTTAAACCGAGACTGAGACTGCTTAGATTGACAGGATATTAATTCTAGTCCCCCCCATTAATGACGACAAATACCACTAGTTGCATTAAGGTCTCCTATGCAACTATACCTATTCACAAATCTACCATTCTTAATCACTTCTGCCAGTTTTTCAATTGACATATAGGGGGAGCACTACCTAGTGACGTGTTCTTATGAGAAATATTAAGATCCCTCTAATTCAAGTATCTGGAGCATTAAGACACGTAGCCACCAGAGGGAGTCATTATCCCCTGGTCAGTCCATGCATAATGTTCAGCAAACTTTATTGGTAAGGAGGCGGAGTATTCGTACCAGGCTAATTTACCCGCCCATATTCCCCATATAAACCGGTATCCTAGTGACCAATGTACGCTTCCCTGAAGACGTTCACAACGAAACGTACGTCGGAGCAGTACGTGGTCAGGTGTCCAGTTCGTCCTACCAACTTCCAGATCATCTGGCTTACTAGGCGCACGGGGTGGAATGCACGCCGCACGCCGCATGTGTGATGTGATGCGAAGGGTCTTGGACACCATTTACCCTGACATGCAAGCAGTCCCAGTGCTGGGTAGGCACCGATCAATGTAAGAGGCCATTTGGCTATTTTATTGTCTCTTTTTTTACATACCCTGTTTCCCCGAAAATAAGACCTAGCGTGATTGTCGGTGATGGCTGCAATATAAGCCCTACCCCCCAAATAAGCCCTAGTTAAAGTCCTTGCAGGTCTTAATTTCAGGGTAGGGCTTATTTTCTGGGAAAGAGGGTAGGGCTTATTGGGGGGGTAGGGCTTATATTGCAGCCATCACCGACAATCACGCTAGGTCTTATTTTCGGGGAAACAGGGTATATTAAACGGTTTTACGCTATGGAGATTCCTTTTTGTTTCTCATATTTCCTATCCTGAATGAATGGGACGGGAGGGATCTATGCCTAAAGTACCACCCAGCCTTCCAGCCTTCATGTGAACAGGCACAATCCTGTACAAGCGCTAATGACTCTCTTTTTAGTTAAAGGAGTCATTGGTATCTGGTAAGCAGATATCTATTATTCCAAGGTGATTTCTTCCTCTTTGGTGACGGAACCTTTTATCATCGCTAAGATTTTGTTTCATCTATGAAGATTTATGTGTTTTCCTTGGTGTTGTTTTTCAATATTTTTTGCTCTAATCTCTTCATTGGATTGGGACAATCAATTATCACGAATGCAGTAAATACACCCACAACTAAGGACTTTTTTATTTTGAATATCACGCAACAAGTTTTTTGAACAATTTTTTTAGCACAATTACTTTAATATGGCTCACTGTTTTTGATGTGGATTGTTATGTCTTTATTGACAGCAGTTTACTAACACTTATGTCTATAGGTTTATAGCGCCCCCTATTGCATACCACTCTGAGGTCTAGTCTTAACCAATATTTTTTTTTACACTAGTAGCTGTTAATTTTATTATGGTTTAAGATAATAAATAATAGTTAACAAGCAGCCTTAAGTATACATCATATGGGTGGCAAAAACACTGGAAATATGCATAGTGACCAACAGCAATTGTTCGGAATTTATTATTCATTAGGATGTCTACCCTATGCAGGTGAGGGGTAAATACCAATGAAGGACCATAAAGATTGTAATTTAATATATGTTTAATATCACCTGATCACCTCACTTTTTATTTCAGTTCATTGAATGTAACTTATGGATTGTGTTTGGGGCACATTGACTTCTGTTAGGAAGTTATTGTATACGGCTGTTTAAAGGAAAGCTTCAAAAAAGCAAAAAACCTTTTTGAGAAGCTTTAGAGGAAAGCTGGTATTTGCTTACTCCCAATCTTGATTAGCCTGACCTTTATAGTACTAGAACCAGTATGCAGCCCAGGGGTCAGACTATGGGAGGTTCCATCAGAGGTATCTACCACACGTGTTGCTTCATGACAAATTCACTTTAAAACATTGTGTGTTTTTAAATAGCTATAAAACCCACGTAAAACTCACTTCCATATTGATCCTGTTATTAAAATGACTTTGTTATTTCTATTGAGGCTGTCATTAAAATTACTTTGTTATATCCAGGGCTTTTTTTCTCAAACAATAGGTGCTGGAACTCAACCACGACCCCCAAAACTGCTCCCCTACACACAACCTTCAAATCACATCAAATAGTGGGTGTGGTCAATCAAATTTCACGAACAGTAGGAGGGTCATAAAGGTCATTACATACCAGGATTGCATTACACACAGAGTGCACAGCTGTCATTTGTAAACACAGAAACCCGACTTTTGTGTTTACAAGTGATAGTGGTGGCCAGGGAGCAGAGGGTCTGAGCCAGAGGTGGTGGAACTGAGTTCCACCAAGTTCCCCCTGAAAAAAAAGCCCTGGTTATATCTATTATTATTTTATGTGTTGTTATACATTTTCAGTAAGTTCAAAAATATACTCAGTGTGTTCTATTTTCTGCATGAGGTAATTACTTGCTGTATTTTGTTGAAGGGTTGCTAAGGTAGCCTAGGTTCTAGTGGAAGCTACCCATTACAGAAATGATCTATTTGTTTATGACCCACTTCTTAGAATAATTATCATGTTGAATCAACTGCCCTAAAAGTTCTGCTCTGGTAATACTTGCATTAAGTCTAACAAGGACCTTCTTTTTTTAATAATGTGTTTTTTATCCTTGATTTTCTTTTTTTTGTTTCTGTGCATATGAATAATACACCTCCTTTATGGGGTAGCCAATAAGCTAATTTAATCATCACTAACTTAACAGCTTGCTGGCTGAGATCTATTCCTAGGGCTCTAAAGTGTTGACACTGAAGCATTCATTTAATAAGCCAAAGAGAAAGAAAATGTACACAGTACAGACTTTCATAGCAACCAATTGGCAATTACCCCTCACCAGCATAGGGTATGCAGAATAATGAAATATGAATTCTAAGTGGTTGCTGTTGGCTACTATAGAATGTGTTTTACGTGCATTTGTCATCCATATATACTTGAGGCTGCTTGTTAACTAGGTGTACTATTATTCAATATCTAAGCCACATTGAGGTCAACAGCTTCTGGTGAAATACAAATCTTTGAAACATTGGTCAATGTCTTAATGTGTCTGTCTTTTTTTTAAGGTAGATCTATACCAAATCACTAAAATATCATAAAGATTTACAATGTCACTAATGTTTTTAACCCTTTTATATCTGTGGCTTTCATTACACCACTTCAATACAGGGCACTTTCACCCTCTTCCTGCCAGGCCAATTTTCAGCTTTCATTGCTGTTGCACTTTGAATTACAATTGCTTGGTCATGCAACACTGAGGCTGAATGAATTTTTTTATCATTTTCTTTACACAGATAGAGCATTATGTTGGTGGTATTTAGTCAATGCTGGGTTTCTTATTTTTTGCTAAAAAATAAAAACATACCAAACATTTTGAGAAGAAAAATTTCTTCATTTCTGTCAGCAAATTTTTTTAAATAAGTAATTTTTCTCCTTCAGTGATTTGCGCTGATGAGGCTGCACTGATAGGCACTGATAGGCTGCACTGATGGGCACTTATGAGGTGGCACTGATGGGCATTGATGAGGCAGCACTGAAGGGCAATGATGGGGTGGCACTGATGAGGAGGCACTAATATTCAGCACTGATGGCCACTGATAGGTAGCACTGATTTACAGCACTGCTGAGCACTGATAGGTGGCACTGATGAGCACTGATAGGCAGCACTGATAGGTACTGATAGGTGGCACTTATGGGCAATGATAGGTAACACTGATGGGCGACACTGATGGGCAATGAAGGGTAGCACTGATGGGCAGGCACTGATGAGCACTGAAAGGTAGCACTGATTGGCATAACTGATTGGCACAGATTGGCCTCACTGATGGGCACAGACTGGTGTCACTGATGGGCACAGTGTGGTGTCACTGATGGGCACAGAGTGGCGTCACTGATGGGCACTGGTGGGGCTGCATTGTAATCAGGGCACTGACAATCAGTGCCCTGTTTACCTTTACACATAAGAAGATGCTGCTTATCAGCTCTCCTCACCTCACACTCTGTGTGAAAATTGATTGGACACAGCTGATCACATGGATAAAGAGCCATGGCTGCGGCTCTTTGCCAAGATCAGGGTAGCGGCGTGTACCAGGAACATGGCGTGCCTGCGATTGCTGGGCTTAACTGGCTGATCAGGGGTGAACTGGGCACCATCATATGATGTCATCCCAGAATGAGAGCCGCAGCGCTTCACCATCATTTGATGGTTGGCGGGCTGAAAGTAGTTAAAGAGCACCAGATGATCCTTCCATGAAGCTTCTGTTCAGGCACCTGGTATAAAACTATGACTGTTTCCTAATTCTACTCCTGCTATTTGACCCTGTCACACCCACACCTTGTTAACTACTTAAGTCCGCGGGACCTGCGATCACGGTCATGGAGCTCCCAGTGGCGCGTGCGCAAGCCGCCTTTTAAAGGGCAACGTACAGGTACGTTAATCTGCCTGTACGTGCCCTTCTGCCGCAGTATATGAGTGTGAGGCAGTCGGGAAGCGGTTAAAGTGACCTTGTCACTGCAGGATCAAAGCAGCATACCTAGAAAAAAATGAAGAGGCCCTGTGCTTGTGTTTCCAGTTACTTACAAATCATTGGAAGTGGTGGTTGCATCAGTTCTATTTTCCGAGGCTATGGCAGCTATTGACTACTGGCTATGAACTTCCTTGTTTTAGTCCGGTCATACGTCATCACGTACGAATCCGTCGGACTTTGGTTGATCGTGTGTAGGCAAGTCCGTTCATTCGGAAAGTCCATCGTAAAGTCCGTCGAAAAGTCTGTCGGGCAAAGTATGCCGTAAAGTCCGTTCGTGTGAAGCCCTCAGAGGTTTGTTGGAGAACCTTAGTGAACAAACAGCATCATAAAGGCCATGGAACACACCAGACAGGTCAGGGATAAAGTTGTGGAGATGTTTTAAGCATGGTTAGGTTATAAAAAAAAATATCCCACGCTTTGAACATCTCATGGAGCAATGTTCCATCCATCATCTGAAAATGGAAAAAGTATGTCACAACTGCAAACCTACCAAGACATGGCTGACCACCTAATCTGACAGGCAAGGAGAGCATTAATCAGAGAAACAGCCAAGAGGCCCATGGTAACTCTGGAGATCCACAGCTCAGGTTGGAGAATCTGTCCACAGGACAACTAATAGTCATGCACTCCACAAATCTGGCCTTTATGGAAGAGTGGCAAAAAGAAAGCCATTGTTGAAAGAAAGCCATGAAAAGTCCCATTTGCAGTTTGCGAAAAACCATGTGGGGGAAAAAGCAAATGTGGAAAAAGGTGCTCTGGTCAGATGAGACTAAAATTTAACTTTTTGGCCTAAAAGCAAAATGCTATATGTGGCAGAAAACTAAAACTGCACATTACTCTGAACACACAATTCCCACCATGAAACGTGGTGGGGGCAGCATTATGTGGGGATGCTTTTCTTCAGCAGGGACAGGGAAGCTGGTCAGAATTGATGCGAAGATGGATGGAGCCAAATACAGGGCAATCTTAGAAGAAGACCTGTTAGAGTCTGCAAAAGACTTGAGACTGGGGCGGAGGTTCACCTTCCAGCAGGACAACAAACTTAAACATACAGCCAGGGCTACAATGGAATGGTTTAGAACAAAGTATATTTATGTGTTAGAATGGCCCAAAGTCCAGACCTAAATCCAATTGAGAATTTGTGGCAAGACTTGAAAATTGCTGTTCACAGATGCTCTCCATCTAATCTGACAGAGCTTGAGCTATTTTGCAAAGAAGAATGCACTCTCTAGGTGTGCAAGGTTGGTAGAGATATACTCAAAAAGACTTGCAGCTGTAATTGCAGCTAAAGTTGGTTCTAGAAAGTGTTAACTCAGGGGGGCTGAATACAAATTCACACCACACTTTTCAGGTTTGAAAACCATTTAATATTTTCCTTCCACTTCACATTTATGTGCCACTTCGTGTTGGTCTATCACATAAAATCCCAATAAAATCCATTTACGTTTTTGGTTGTAACATGGCAACATTTGGAACCCTGTAAAGAAAAAAAATCTGTGTAAAGTTTAATAGAGGAACTCTTTCCAACCCTGGCTGATTGGCTGACTCGTTTCTTCTCTAACACTTCTGACTTGTAACTGGGTAGGTTTATTTTGTGCAGTATACACTGACTGGTTGCATCTTTCTAAGTAGCTACAAAGTAGAAATGTATTTTGGTTGTATCTAGAATATGGAAATCTCAGGGAACAGCATCCATAAAGAGTACTCTTACACTAATATTTCTATAAAGAACCGCAAGTGGAGGTGGGAGAGTTTGCCAACTTTTGACTTTAGGTCTATGTCACCAGTAAGTATCAATAGGTTAAAAATTAAAGCTGTCCTTCCAGAAACTTGTTAAACTTGCCTGAATAGATGGAAAGGAAATGTTCTACCTCCCAAGGGATTTGTATTTCTGTTCATCCAGTCCTGGTATATACACAGCTTTGTTGATGGCCTTGTTTTTTCTCAAGAGCAGCTAAGCAATACATAACACAAATGTATCGGCTATAGCAAACATTATGCATGAAAAGATGTCAGATAACATAAAAAATCAGAACAGAAGATCAAACAAAATAAAGCAAACAAATATTAGTGAGTTTCTTGGACAAGTCCTTCCATTAGGTCACCTGTAGAGATGATAATACCATAATGATATATATATATATATATATATATATATATATATATATATAGTATATAGTAGAGTTACCTGAGTAACTCTAAGAGCCTCAAGAGCCTTTGCCGCTCTTTAGCCTAGGCATATGCTGCACTTAGTTATCACTGAACATGGATTTTATACCACTCGGACAACGGAGCCCACAATTGTTGTTCCAGAAGGTATTGGGTTTTATTTGTTGTGATCAAAAGCTCGTATGTGTGGTGTGTTTGAGTGTAATGACTTCAGTCGGTGTTGGAGGATTACTGGCTTTCCAAAGTCTAGTCAGTGAGAGTCTAGCTGCAAGAAGTATATATATAATAATCTTGCAGTTTGGCAGGGGGATAAAGTTTGTGTTTAGGTTGGGAATGGGTAATTCAGGGGAGCATGGAATAGAGGTACCTGTGAGGCAGGCTATTAGTGAATATACATCTTTCCAATATGTGTGTAGATAGGGACAGTCCCAAAGAATGTGCTATAAAGTTCCTGTTTTGTCACAACCCTTCCAGTATTTGGGTGAAGTGTTCCCCTTATACTTCGCTAGAATTGTCAGGGTTAAATTCCACCTTTGGGCTATTTTTTGAGTCAATTCCTATAGGGTTTTACAAGAGGTGGCTTTGTATACTGGTTTACACGCTGGTTTAAATGCTGAGCTAGATCCTAAATCTTGTTTCCATTTAGTTAGCAAGGGTAGATTGAAGAGTACCTCTTTTTCTCTTAGCACGGGGTAAATGGTCGATATATTCCTCTAGTCGAGTTTATGGGTGAACTTAGATAGGTCCATATTAGGGATGAGCCGAACACCCCCCGGTTCGGTTCGCACCAGAACCCGCGAACGGACCGCAAGTTCGCACGAACGTTAGAACCCCATTGACGTCTATGGGACTCGAACGTTCGAAATCAAAAGTGCTCATTTTAAAGGCTAATTTGCATGGTATTGTCCTAAAAAGGGTGTGGGGACCCGGGTCCTACCCCAGGGGACATGTATCAATGCAAAAAAAACTTTTAAAAACGGCCGTTTTTTCGGGAGCAGTGATTTTAATGATGCTTAAAGTAAAAAAAAAAAGTGAAATATTCCTTTAAATATCATACCTGGGGGGTGTCTATAGTATGCCTGTAAAGTGACGCGTGTTTCCCATGTTTAGAACAGTCCCTGCACCAAATGTCATTTTTAAAGGAAAAAATCTCATTTAAAACTGCTTGCGGGTTTAATGTCATGTCGGGTCATGGCAATATGGATGAAAATCAGTGAGACAAACGGCATGGGTACCCCCCAGTCCATTACCAGGCCCTTTGGGTCTTGTATGGATATTAAGGGGAACCCCGCACCCAAATTAAAATAAGGAAAGGTCCCTATATACTCTGAACAGCAGTATACAGGCGGTGCAAATAAGACAGGGACTGTAGGTTTGTTGTTAAGTAGAATCTGTTTGTAATTTTGAACATTTTTAATGTGTTTAGCTCCAGCCAAAAAATCTTTTCTAAGCTTTTTGGAAAACATAGGGAAGGGTTATCACCCCTGTGACATTTGTTTTGCGTCTTTCCTCCTCTTCAGAAGATTTCACCTCACTTTTTTGTCCCAATGAAAAATGTTTTTTGAAAATTTGGGTTTTTTTGTGGAACAAGGATTGGAAAGCATCAGTGGAAAGGAGAAATTGTTTTCCCATATTAACTCTTACAGGAGAGAATTTCCCTTCCTTAGGGGTAGATTTCATCTCACTTCCTGTTGTCTCCTTCCGTTTGCAAGTAGGAGTCGTTTGTAAGTTAGATGTTTGAAAGTAGGGTCCTGCCCTATATACTCAGCAGAAATTTGGGCCTTAGGTGTTGCTGTGGCCAAAACACTGTAAGCCCTCACAGGGCCCTGCTGTGAAATATTAGATCAAGAATTGTAATTACATGCCCCTGTTGAACAGGAGCTGAAAAATTAGGCCTTAGGCACTGGTGCTGGTGCCACAACACTGCAACCCCTCACAGACACTCTAGTTGGAACGCAGGAACGAGCCCTGCTGCAAAGTATTGCATCAAAAATTGTAATTACACGCCCCTGTTAGACAGGGGCAGAAAAATTGGGCCTTAGGCACTGGTGCTGGTGCCACAACACTGCAACCCCTCACAGACACTCTAGTTGGAACGCAGGAACGAGCCCTGCTGCAAAGTATTGCATCAAAAATTGTAATTACACGCCCCTGTTAGACAGGGGCAGAAAAATTGGGTCTTAGGCACTGGTGCTGGTGCCACAACACTGCAACCCCTCACAGACACTCTAGTTGGAACGCAGGAACGAGCCCTGCTGCAAAGTATTGCATCAAAAATTGTAATTACACGCCCCTGTTAGACAGGGGCAGAAAAATTGGGTCTTAGGCACTGGTGCTGGTGCCACAACACTGCAACCCCTCACAGACACTCTAGTTGGAACGCAGGAACAAGCCCTGCTGCAAAGTATTGCATCAAAAATTGTAATTACACGCCCCTGTTAGACAGGGGCTGAAAAATTGTGCCTTAGGCACTGGTGGTGGCGCCCAGAACCAAAAATGTTCTTACAAGCTATCAGCGTGATGATTGAGGAGGAAGAGGATAATTACTCAGGGATAGTCACTCAGCATCAGCATAGGCAGTCTTTAAAGGGATCTGAAAAAAATTATTCAGTTACATCAGCATCAGGTGCTTGGTAGCTGGTGGTGATCCAAGACTGATTCATTTTTATGAAGGTCAGCCGATCGACCGAGTCAGTGGACAGACGCACCCTGTGATCGGTTACCACGCCTCCAGCAGCACTGAATGTGCGTTCCGAAAGAACGCTGGATGCAGGACAGGCCAGTAGCTCAATTGCATACTGTGCAAGCTCTGGCCAGTGATCCATCCTCAAGACCCAGTAACCCAGAGGATTTTCGGTGGGAAAGGTGTCCAAGTCTGATCTTGCCCCTAGGTATTCCTGCACCATGTAAAACAGACGCTGGCGATGGTTGCTGGAACCGATCATACCTTGGGGCTGCGGACCAAAAAATTGTCTGAACGCATCGGTCAGACGGCCACCTTCTCCACCGCTCCTTCTTTGACTGACCGAAGCCTCAGCAACACGTTGTCCAGAAACAGGAGTTTGTAACCTCCCAGTCTCTGGGAACGCGTTGCACAGACCTTTCTGCAAGGCCTCCCGAAGATGTTTCATCCTCTGCTCCCTCTGCGATGGCAAGATAAGGTCCGCAACCTTACCCTTGTAACGTGGATCAAGGAGGGTTGCCAGCCAGTATTGGTCCTTCTCCTTGATACCACGAATACGAGGATCCTTACGCAGGCTTTGCAGGATCAGGGAGGCCATGCAGCGTAGGTTTGCTGAGGCATTCGGTCCGGAGTCCTCTGGGTCACTAAGGACAACAACGTCCGCAGCCACCTCCTCCCAGCCACGTACAAGTCCATGTGTTCCTTGGGACTGATCCCTTAAAGACTGCTGATGCTGAGTGCCAGGCTCCACCTCCATACTGACACAATCTTCCTCCTCCTCCTCCTCCTCCTCGTCCTCTTCCTGTGTGATCGGCGGGCACGCAGGAACACTGTCTGGATAAAGGGGGCCTTGAGAGCTAAGGAAGTCCTCCTCTTCCTGCCTCTGTTCTGCCTCAAGTGCCCTGTCCATTATTCCACGCAGCGTGTGCTCCAACAGGTGGACAAGGGGGACAGTGTCACTGATGCATGCACTGTCAGTGCTCACCATCCTCGTGGCCTCCTCGAATGGTGACAGGACAGTGCATGCATCCCTGATCATGGCCCACTGGCGTGGGGAAAAAAAACCAAGGTCCCCTGACCCTGTCCTGGTGCCATAGTCGCACAGGTACTCATTGATGGCCCTCTGCTGCGTGTGCAGCCGCTGCAGCATGGCCAATGTCGAGTTCCACCTGGTGGGCATGTCACAGATTAGGCGGTTCTTGGGCAGGTTAAACTCCTTTTGGAGGTCCGTCAGCCGAGCACTGGCATTATATGACCGGCGGAAATGCACACAGACTTTCCTGGCCTGCCTCAGGACATCCTGTAAGCCCGGGTACCTGCCCAAGAACCGCTGCACCACCAAGTTAAGGACGTGAGCCAAACAGGGCACATGGGTCAGTTGTCCCTGTCGGAGGGCAGAGAGGAGGTTGGTGCCATTGTCGCAAACCACCATTCCTGCCTTAAGTTGGCGTGGCGTCAACCACCTCTGAACCTGCCCCTGCAGAGCTGACAGAACCTCTGCCCCAGTGTGGCTCCTGTCCCCCAAGCACACCAGCTCAAGCACCGCATGGCATCTTTTGGCCTGCGTACTTGCGTAGCCCCTTGAACGCCTACGGAGCACCGCTGGTTCCGAGGAAGAGGCCATGGAGGAAGAAGAAGAGGAGGGGGTGGAGGAGAGAGGTGTGTCACAATCAGCATTTTGGAGGCGTGGTGGCGGAACAACCTCCAACACTACTGCACCTTGTCCTGCATCCTTCCCAGCTGCCAGCAGAGTCACCCAATGCGCCGTGAAACTTAAGTAACGTCC
Organism: Lithobates clamitans; assembly: GCA_037952925.1. Lineage (NCBI taxonomy): Eukaryota > Metazoa > Chordata > Amphibia > Anura > Ranidae > Lithobates > Lithobates clamitans. The sequence continues at coordinate 3,839,644 of JBBGZY010000656.1, forward strand.
CTATCCATGCCTGCTGGACCATGAGTCAGCGGTAATATGCACCTTACCGCTGACCGCCCTGTCCAGCGAGGCATGGACATTGCCTTCCACATGCCGGTAGAGAGCCGGAATCGCCTTCCGTGAGAAAAAGTGGCGTTTGGGAACCTGCCACTGAGGAACCGCACATTCCACAAACTCACGGAAGGGGGCAGAGTCTACCAACTGAAAAGGCAGCAGTTGAAGTGCTAGCAATTTTGCCAAGCTAGCATTCAACCGCTGGGCATGTGGATGGCTGGGAGCAAACTTCTTTCGGCGGTGCAGCAGCTGGGGCAGGGAAATTTGCCTGGTACAATCTGACGTCGGTGTACCAAAAGCAGATTGCCCACAAGTACTTGGCTGTGACACACCTAATTCTACACCTTCATTCCTCTCACTGCAGGTCTCAGAGAGGACTGAAGGTCTAGTGGGGTTGGAAATCTCAGCTGATGAGGAGCAAGGAGAGATCCTCTTTGTTCTTTGGTGTGGGTATTTTAGATATGCTTGCCAACAAACTGCATGGCAGGTCAACATATGTCTGGTCAAGCATGTGGTACCCAAGCGGGAGATGTTTTGGCCACGCGAGATACGCTTGAGACATATGTTGCAAATAGCAACGGTGCGATCTGATGCACTCGTCTCAAAAAAGGCCCACACCAAAGAACTTTTTGAATAACGCGCAGAGACTGCAGCGCCCTGCACATGTGGAGCTTTGGGGTGTGATGCAGTCAATGTGCTGCCCTTAGGCTGGCCCCTGGAGGGCATCCTGCCTCGTTGGTGATGTGCCGCCTCCTCCTCCTCCTCCTCCTCCTCTCTCCTATCAGGCACCCACGTTGAGTCAGTGACCTCATCATCCCCTCCCTCCTCATCACTGGAGCAAACCTGGCAGTATGCTGCAGCAGGGGGAGCATGACTGCCAGATTGCTGTCCTTCTTGGGCACCCCCTCTGTCCGTGCTCATGTTACTGCCTTCATCGAGCTCAGTATCATCATCAGAGCCTTCCAAACGCTGGGCATCCTCCTGGAGCATGTACCCAACACTGTGGTCAAACAGTTCGAGGGAATCCTCAGGAGGACATGGTGGAGCTAGGGAAGGAGTCACTGATGACATTGAGCTGAGGGAAGAGGCCGCTGCTTTGCCAGACAAAGCACCCTGGGCATGGGTGAGAGAGGATGAGGAGGATGAGGACGGCTTGGTCATCCACTCGACCAAGTTTTCTGCATGTTGCGGCTCAACACGGCCAGCTGCCGAAAAAAAGGCCAAGCGTGTCCCATGGCCACGGGCTGATGAGGATGCACCGTCTCCACGACCAGCACTAGACACAGAGCCTGCTTGCCCTCTCTTATTGGCTTGTGACTGTCTGCCTCTCCTTCTTGGCCTTCCAGACATACTAATGGCCTGTAGCTGCACTAAGCTGGGATAGAACACCTGCAATTTTCTTCAGGTAGCTTTATATACTGTAACCAGACAAGCCTGCCTGTCAGTAGGAAGATAACAGGAACGGATCTAGCTGAACACTGTGAGCAGGACGCACTGACTGCACTAAATGTAAATAGCAGGAACGGATCTAGCTGAACACTGTGAGCAGGACGCACTGACTGCACTAAATGTAAATAGCAGGAACGGATCTAGCTGAACACTGTGAGCAGGACGCACTGACTGCACTAAATGTAAATATCAGGAACGGATCTAGCTGAACACTGTGAGCAGGACGCACTGACTGCACTAAATGTAAATAGCAGGAACGGATCTAGCTGAACACTGTGAGCAGGACGCACTGCACTAAATGTAAATAGCAGGAACGGATCTAGCTGAACACTGTGAGCAGGACGCACTGCACTAAATGTAAATAGCAGGAACAGATCTAGCTGAACACTGTGAGCAGGACGCACTGCACTAAATGTAAATAGCAGGAACAGATCTAGCTGAACACTGTGAGCAGGACGCACTGCACTAAATGTAAATAGCAGGAACAGATCTAGCTGAAAACTGTGAGCAGGACGCACTGACTGCACTAAATGTAAATAGCAGGAACAGATCTAGCTGAACACTGTGAGCAGGACGCACTGCACTAAATGTAAATAGCAGGAACGGATCTAGCTGAACACTGTGAGCAGGACGCACTGCACTAAATGTAAATAGCAGGAACGGATCTAGCTGAACACTGTGAGCAGGACGAACTGCACTAAATGTAAATAGCAGGAACAGATCTAGCTGAACACTGTGAGCAGGACGCACTGCACTAAATGTAAATAGCAGGAACAGATCTAGCTGAAAACTGTGAGCAGGACGCACTGACTGCACTAAATGTAAATAGCAGGAACAGATCTAGCTGAACACTGTGAGCAGGACGCACTGACTGCACTAAATGTAAATAGCAGGAACGGATCTAGCTGAACACTGTGAGCAGGACGCACTGCACTAAATGTAAATAGCAGGAACGGATCTAGCTGAACACTGTGAGCAGGACGCACTGCACTCAATGTAAATAGCAGGAACGGATCTAGCTGAACACTGTGAGCAGGACGAACTGCACTAAATGTAAATAGCAGGAACAGATCTAGCTGAACACTGTGAGCAGGACGCACTGCACTAAATGTAAATAGCAGGAACGGATCTAGCTTAACACTGTGAGCAGGACGCACTGCACTAAATGTAAATAGCAGGAACAGATCTAGCTGAACACTGTGAGCAGGACGCACTGCACTAAATGTAAATAGCAGGAACAGATCTAGCTGAACACTGTGAGCAGGACGCACTGCACTAAATGTAAATAGCAGGAACAGATCTAGCTGAACACTGTGAGCAGGACGCACTGCACTAAATGTAAATAGCAGGAACGGATCTAGCTGAACACTGTGAGCAGGACGCACTGCACTAAATGTAAATAGCAGGAACGGATCTAGCTGAACACTGTGAGCAGGACGCACTGACTGCACTAAATGTAAATAGCAGGAACAGATCTAGCTGAACACTGTGAGCAGGACGCGCTGACTGCACTAAATGTAAATAGCAGGAACGGATCTAGCTGAACACTGTGAGCAGGACGCACTGACTGCACTAAATGTAAATAGCAGGAACGGATCTAGCTGAACACTGTGAGCAGGACGCACTGACTGCACTAAATGTAAATAGCAGGAACGGATCTAGCTGAACACTGTGAGCAGGACGCACTGCACTAAATGTAAATAGCAGGAACGGATCTAGCTGAACACTGTGAGCAGGACGCACTGCACTAAATGTAAATAGCAGGAACAGATCTAGCTGAACACTGTGAGCAGGACGCACTGCACTAAATGTAAATAGCAGGAACAGATCTAGCTGAACACTGTGAGCAGGACGCACTGCACTAAATGTAAATAGCAGGAACAGATCTAGCTGAACACTGTGAGCAGGACGCACTGCACTAAATGTAAATAGCAGGAACGGATCTAGCTGAACACTGTGAGCAGGACGCACTGCACTAAATGTAAATAGCAGGAACGGATCTAGCTGAACACTGTGAGCAGGACGCACTGACTGCACTAAATGTAAATAGCAGGAACAGATCTAGCTGAACACTGTGAGCAGGACGCACTGACTGCACTAAATGTAAATAGCAGGAACAGATCTAGCTGAACACTGTGAGCAGGACGCACTGACTGCACTAAATGTAAATAGCAGGAACGGATCTAGCTGAACACTGTGAGCAGGACGCACTGACTGCACTAAATGTAAATAGCAGGAACGGATCTAGCTGAACACTGTGAGCAGGACGCACTGCACTAAATGTAAATAGCAGGAACAGATCTAGCTGAACACTGTGAGCAGGACGCACTGCACTAAATGTAAATAGCAGGAACAGATCTAGCTGAACACTGTGAGCAGGACGCACTGCACTAAATGTAAATAGCAGGAACAGATCTAGCTGAACACTGTGAGCAGGACGCACTGACTGCACTAAATGTAAATAGCAGGAACAGATCTAGCTGAACACTGTGAGCAGGACGCACTGCACTCAATGTAAATAGCAGGAACGGATCTAGCTGAACACTGTGAGCAGGACGAACTGCACTAAATGTAAATAGCAGGAACAGATCTAGCTGAACACTGTGAGCAGGACGCACTGCACTAAATGTAAATAGCAGGAACGGATCTAGCTGAACACTGTGAGCAGGACGCACTGACTGCACTAAATGTAAATAGCAGGAACGGATCTAGCTGAACACTGTGAGCAGGACGCACTGCATTAAATGTAAATAGCAGGAACAGATCTAACCTAATCTAGCTAACTCAAATCAAATGACACTGTCTGTCTCTCTCTCTATCAGCACACCGGAACACACTACACAGGGCCGCCGTGCAGGCGGCCTTATATAGTGTGGGGCGTGTACTAAATCCCCTGAGCCATAATTGGCCAAAGCCACCCTGGCTTTGGCCAATTACAGCTCTCTCTACTGACGGCGCTTTGATTGGCCAAGCATGCGGGTCATAGTGCATGCTTGGCCAATCATCAGCCAGCAATGCACTGCGATGCCGCAGTGAATTATGGGCCGTGACGCGCCACACGAATTTGGCGCGAACGGCCTATAACGTTCGCAATTCGACGGACGGTCGAACAGCCGATGTTCGAGTCGAACATGCGTTCGATTCGAACACGAAGCTCATCCCTAGTCCATATACGGATGGGGATGGAAGCCCAAATTTGAGAGATTATGTTGGAGGCAATGGGCTATCTGGAGATATGGATAATAGTCAGGAAGTTGGAGTTTTGGTTCCCCCTTAAGTTGGGTGAATGATTTAAGAGATCCACTCTCGTACAAGGATCCTACCGTAGTGCAAAGTTGTCAAATTATAAAATATTGCTAAAACATAGCATGTACATAGCAAAAAATACACCCAAAAATACATTCTGGCACTGAGTATGACAATACCACATGTGTTGTACAGCCTGGCCACATACAGAGACCCAACATGCAGGAAGCACTGTCAGGTGTTCTAGGAGCATAAATTACACATTTAGTTTCCTGACAACTTATCACATTTTTTAAGCACCAGGATAGTGGAATTACCCACAATGTGACCCCATTTTGGAAAGCAAACACCCAATGTATATTCTATGAGGCATAATGAGTCTTTTGAACATATCATTTTTTTCCACAAGTTTATGGAAAATGTGGAAATTAAGTTATTTCTAAAACGTAGCATGTGCATAGCATAAAATACACCCCAAAATACATTCTGGCACTCCTCCTGAGTATGGTGATACCACATGTGTGAGACTTTTCCACAGCCTGGCCACATACAGAGGCCCAACATTCAAGTAGCTCCGTCAGGCGCTATTTAATTTCCCGACTATCTATCAAATTTTTAAAGGCTCCTGAGCCTCTTTGTTAGGATTCTGTCCTCCTCAGTTTCCATTTCAGAGCCGCTGCTTTCTACTGGCTCATACTCACTATCTGAGTCTGACGGAGAGAGTTCCCTGCTACTACCAATTGACATAATCTGAAGTATATGCAAAACCTCCTCGCTGCTGAATAATTTTTTAGTCATATTGACAGATTACTGGGACAGATGTGTCAAATGTGTCAGAATGTGTGACAGATGTTGATCACTGGGACAAATGTGGCAAATGATCACGGACAGATGTGTGCAGATTGGAACAGATGTGGCAGATGATCACAGACAGATGTGCGCAGATGTTCACAGGGACAGATGTGGCAGATGTTCACTGGGACAGATGTGACATATGATCATAAACAGATGTGGCAGATGTTCACTGGGACAGATGTGGCAGATGATCAAGGACAGATGTGGCAGATGATTATGGACATATGTGCGCAGATGCTCATGGACAGATGTGGCAGATAATCACAGACAGATGTGCACAGATGTTCACTGGTACAGATGTAGCAGATGATCGCTAGCAGATGATCAAGGGCAGATGACCATGGACAGATGTTTGCCAGATGTGCGCAGATGATCACGGACAGATGTGCACCAGATGTTCACTGGGACTGATGTTCACTTGGACAGATAATTTTACTGGGACAGATGTGGGACAGATGTGTGACAGGTGTTTTCCCTTTGTGGGGAGACACAATAAAAAGCTTTAAAAACAGCTCATACACACTGATCCCTGGCTTGCAGCACACATCTGCTCTCCTTCTCCTCACTGACAGGCTCTGTGTGAGGAGAAGGAGAGCTGTTCGCCTGGCAACAGCTCTCTATTCACATTACATGATGGCTGTGATTGGACACAGCCATAATGTGATCAGGAGGGCCAATCACAGAGGCCTCCTGCCGATCAGAGGTGCACCGTGTCCAGGGGACAGATGTGGCAGATGATCACAAACAGATGTGTGCACATGATCACAGACAGGTGTGGCAGATGATCACAGGCAGATATACGCAGATGATCATGGACAGATGTGGCAGATGATCACAGACAGAAGTGGCAGATGACCATGGACATATGGGCACTAGGGATGAGCCGAACACCCCCTGTTCAGTTCGCACCAGAACATGCGAACAGGAAAAAAGTTTGTTCGAACACGCGAACACCGTTAAAGTCTATGGGACACGAACATGAATAATTAAAAGTGCTAATTTTAAAGGCTTATAGGCAAGTTATTGTCATAAAAAGTGTTTGGGGACCTGGGTCCTGCCCCAGGGGACATGGATCAATGCAAAAAAAGTTTTAAAAACGCCTGTTTTTTCAGGAGCAGTGATTTTAATAATGCTTAAAGTCAAACAATAAAAGTGTAATATCCCTTTAAATTTCGTACCTGGGGGGTGTCTATAGTATGCCTGTAAAGGGGCGCATGTTTCCCGTGTTTAGAACAGTCTGACAGCAAAATGACATTTCGAAGGAAAAAACCCATTTAAAACTACCCGCGGCTATTGCATTGCCGACAATACACATAGAAGTTCATTGATAAAAACGGCATGGGAATTCCCCACAGGGGAACCCCGAACCAAAATTTAAAAAAAAAAATGATGTGGGAGTCCCCCTAAATTCCATATCAGGCCCTTCAGGTCTGGTATGGATATTAAGGGGAACCCCGGCCAAAACTTAAAAAAAAATGACGTGGGGTTCCCCCTAAATTCCATACCAGACCCTTCAGGTCTGGTATGGATTTTAAGGGGAACCCCGCGCCAAAAAAAAAAAACCGGCGTGGGGTCCCCCCAAAAATCCATACCAGACCCTTATCCGAGCACGCAACCTGGCAGGCCGCAGGAAAAGAGGGGGAGACGGGAGTGTGGCCCCCCTCCTGAACCGTACCAGGCCACATGCCCTCAACATTGGGAGAGTGCTTTGGGGTAGCCCCCCAAAACACCTTGTCCCCATGTTGATGAGAACAAGGGCCTCATCCCCACAACCCTGGCCGGTGGTTGTGGGGGTCTGCGGGCGGGGGGCTTATCGGAATCTGGAAGCCCCCTTTAACAAGGGGACCCCCAGATCGCGCCCCCCTGTGTGAAATGGTAAGGGGGTACTTACCCCTACCATTTCACAAAAAAACTGTCAAAAATGTTAAAAATTACAAGAGACAGTTTTTGACAATTCCTTTATTTAAATGATTCTTCTTTCTTCTATCTTCCTTCATCTTCTGGTTCTTCTGGCTCTTCTGGTTCTTCCTCCGGCGTTCTCATCCAGCATCTCCTCCGCGGCATCTTCTATCTTCTTCTCCTCGGGCCGCTCCACACCCATGGCATGGGGGGAGGCTCCCGCTCTTCTCTTCTTCTTTTCTTCTCTTCTTCTCTTCTTTATTTTCTTCTCTGGGCCGATCCGCACCGATGCTGGCATGGAGGGAAGCTCCCGCTGTGTAACGGCGTCTCCTCGTCTGATGGTTCTTAAATAAAGGGGGGCGGGGTCACCGGGTGGTCCCGCCCCCGGTTATTTAAGAACCGTCAGACGAGGAGAAGCCGTCACACAGCGGGAGCCTCCCTCCATGCCAGCATCGGTGCGGAGTGGCCCAGAGAAGAAAATGAAGAAGAGAAGAAGAGAAGAAGGAAGAAGAGAAGAAGATGAAGAAGAAGATGAAGAGAAGAGCGGGAGCCTTCCCCCTTGCCATGGGTGCGGAGCGGCCCGAGGAGAAGAAGATAGAAGAAGCCGCGGAGGAGATGCTAGACGAGAACGCCGGAGGAAGAACCAGAAGATGAAGGAAGATAGAAGAAAGAAGAAGCATTTAAATAAAGGAATTGTCAAAAACTGTCTCTTGTCATTTTTAAAATTTTTGACAGTTTTTTAGTGAAATGGTAGGGGTAAGTACCCCCTTACCATTTCACACAGGGGGGGCCAGGATCTGGGGGTCCCCTTGTTAAAGGGGGCTTCCAGATTCCGATAAGCCCCCCCGCCCACAGACCCCCACAACCACTGGCCAGGGTTGTGGGGATGAGGCCCTTGTCCTCATCAACATTATTTTAATGTTTATTTTATTAATATTCCAACATCCAGTAATGTTTATAACAGTCCATTTTCTAGCGTTCCTGCTTGTTTACATGATGTTCTTTGCATCCCAATGTATAGATAATTTTATATTGTAATAGAGCTCTTGTTCCCTGAGGAAGCCAATGTCTTGGCGAAACATGTAGGAAACGGAGCCCTTGCTTTGAAGGCCGTCTCCATCTGGCCCACCCTACTGCATTTGGGTCACACGCAACATATATGTTTTTTGGTTGTCAACTATTTTATTGCACTTTCTATGTATTTAATATTGTGAAATAAAATATTTGTAATTTTATATCTCCTTCTCATTTTCACATCTTTTACTTTAGCACCGTTATAATCCCATGTCCCTTTACTTATCAGTTATTTAATTACTTTGGGATGAGGTGCCGTATTCAACACAACCATCTAGCCACATCTGCATTTTTATGGGGACAAGGTGTTTTGGGGGGCTACCCCAAAGCACCCTCCCAATGTTGACGGCATGTGGCCTGGTACGGTACAGGAGGGGGGGTGCACTCTCGTCCCCCCCTCTTTTCCTGCGACCTGCCAGGTTGCGTGCTCGGATAAGGGTCTGGTATGGAATTTAGGGGGAACCCCACGTCATTTTTTTTTAATTTTGGCCGGGGTTCCCCTTAATATCCATACCAGACCTGAAGGGCCTGGTATGGAATTTAGGGGGACTTCCACGTTATTTTTTTTTATTTTGGTTCAGGGTTCCCATGTTGGGAATTCCCATGCCGTTTTTATCAATGAACTTCTATGTGTATTGTCGGCAATGCAATAGCCGTGGGTAGTTTTAAATGGGTTTTTTCCTTCGAAATGTCATTTTGCTGTCAGACTGTTCTAAACACGGGAAACATGCGCCCCTTTACAGGCATACTATAGACACCCCAGCTACGAAATTTAAAGGGATATTACACTTTTATTGTTTGACTTTAAGCATTATTAAAATCACTGCTCCTGAAAAAACGGCCATTTTTAAAACTTTTTTTTGCATTGATCCATGTCCCCTGGGGCAGGACCCGGGTCCCCAAACACTTTTTATGACAATAACTTGCATATAAGCCTTTAAAATTAGCACTTTTGATTTCTCCCATAGACTTTTAAAGGGTGTTCCGCGGCAATCGAATTTGCCGCGAACACCCCAAATTATTCGCTGTTCGGCGAACTTGCAAACAGCCAATGTTCGAGTCGAACATGAGTTCGCCTCGAACTCGAAGCTCATCCCTAATGGGCACAGATGCTCATGGACAGATGTGGCAGATGATCATGGACAGATGTGCACAGATGATCATGGACAGATGTGGCAGATGATCCTGGACAGATGTGCACAGATGATCATGAACAAATGTGGCAGATGATCATGGGTAGATGTGGCAAATGATCATGTGCACCAGTTGTGCGCAGATGATTACGAACAGATGCGGCAGATGATCACGGACAGATGTGCGCAGATAATCACATGCAGATGTGGCAGATGATCACGAACAGATTTGGCAGATGATCGGGAACAGATGTGGCAGATGATCACAGACAGATGTGCACAGATGTTCACTGGGGCAGATGTGGCAGATGTTCACACTAGCATAGATGTGGCAGATGATCAAGGGCAGATGTGGCAGATGACCACAGATAAATGTTTGACAGATGTGCGCAGAGGATCATAGACAGATGTGGCAGATGATCAAGGACAGATGTGGCAGATGATCATGGGCAGATGCAGCAAATGCTCATTGACAGATGTGCACTAGATGTGTGCAGATGATCACAAACAGATGTGGCAGATGATCACAGACAGATGTGCGCAGGTGATAACAGAGCAATGTGGCAGATGATCATGCACAGGTGTGGCAGATGATCATTGGGACAGATGTGGCAGATGGTCACAAACAGATGTACACCAGATGATCACTGGGACAACTGTGGGAAGATGTTCACTGGGACAGATGTTCACTGGGACAGATCATTTTACTGAAACAGATGTGGGACAGATATGTGACAGGTGTTTTTCACTGTATAGGCAGACTGGGTCTGTAAAAATGAGAAGAAGAGCCAGTTGCCTGGCAACAGCTCTCTATTTACATTACATGATGGCTGTGATTGGACAGACCCATCATGTGATCAGGAGGGCCAATCACAGAGCCCTCCTGTCGATCTGAGATGTGCCATGTCCGGGGGAACGTCCACTCAGAAGGACAAAATGCCCACCTGGCAGTTTATATGCAGTGCCCGGGTGGGAAGAAGTTAAGGATATTTAAGGAATTTATTTAGTACACTGTTTTAATAAACTCATATTCATTATTGTATGTTAACAAATGCACACAAATGGAAATATATTATTTCATTTTATATTTTTTAAAACTGAAATTGTATGTAATCATTACAATATGAAACAGATAAACACGGCCACCTCCAGGCTGACATTGCACCGGTAGTGCCAACTGCAGTCTGAAGGCTTATTTGTCAATGAAGTCTCTATGTGATCACTATGTCAAAGTTGCCATGTTGACATGGTGTAAAACCACTGTGATTGGTTTCCAGTTGTCATTGGGAACTGGAGGTGTTTGTAATAGCTGGCATTGAGAGCCATCAGGCTTGCACAGTGTCATCTACTGGCTCTTAAATGGATGATGCTTGTTAATATATTCCCAGCATGATGCCTTATTAATAATGTTAATATGCAAACTGTGAGTAGGAAGAGTTTTAGGCAATGTTACTAATACATAATTAATCTCATGTGCAAATTTTATGTGCTGCATTCTAGTTATGATGCAGTAAATCCAAACCTATTTAGTTATTGTTTTGTAATAAGCACATAGTCAGGGAATGCTTTCAGTGTGCAGTAATATTTCTTCAGAAACACTGAAAGGTCTGTAGTTCCCTTTTCCTTAACCACGTGAGCCTCGGACCATTATGCTGCCTAAGGACCAGAGGTCTTTTTCCAATTTGGCACTGCGTCGCTTTAACTGCTAATTGCGCGGTCATGCAATGCTGTACCCAAACGAAATTTGCGTCCTTTTCTTCCCACAAATAGAGCTTTCTTTTGATGGTATTTGATCACCTCTGCAGTTTTTATTTTTTGCGCTATAAACGGAAAAAGACCGAAAATTTTCAAAAAAAATTAAATTTTCTACTTTTTGTTATAAAAAAAATCCAATAAACTCAATTTTAGTCATACATTTAGGCCAAAATGTATTCGGCCACATGTCTTTGGTAAAAAAAATGTCAATAAGCGTATATTTATTGGTTTGCGCAAAAGTTATAGCGTCTACAAACTAGGGTACATTTTCTGGAATTTACACAGTTTTTAGTTTATGACTGCCTATGTCATTTCTTGAGGTGCTAAAATGGCAGGGCAGTACAAAACCCCCCCAAATGACCCCATTTTGGAAAGTAGACACCCCAATGAAATTGCTGATAGGCATGTTGAACCCATTGAATATTTTTTTTTTTTGTCCCAAGTGATTGAATAATGACAAAAAAAAAAAAATATTTACAAAAAGTTGTCACTAAATGATATATTGCTCACACAGGCCATGGGCATATGTGGAATTGCACCCCAAAATACATTTAGCTGCTTCTCCTGAGTATGGGGATACCACATGTGTGGGACTTTTTGGGAGCCTAGCTGCGTACGGGGCCCCGAAAACCAATCACCGCCTTCAGCGTTTTTAAGGGCGTGAATTTTTGATTTTACTCTTCACTGCCTATCACCGTTTCGGAGGCCATGGAATGCCCAGGTGGCACAAAACCCCCCAAATGACCCCATTTTGGAAAGTAGACACCCCAAGCTATTTGCTGAGAGGCATGGTGAGTATTTTGCAGCTCTCATTTGTTTTTGAAAATGAAGAAACACAAGAAAAAACATTTTTTTTTTCTTTTTTCAAATTTCAAAACTTTGTGACAAAAAGTGAGGTCTGCAAAATACTCACTATACCTCTCAGCAAATAGCTTGGGGTGTCTACTTTCCAAAATGGGGTCATTTGGGGGGGTTTTGTGCCACCTGGGCATTCCATGGCCTCCGAAACTGTGATAGGCAGTGAAGAGTGAAATCAAAAATTCAAAAATTCACGCCCTCAGAAAGCCAGAAGGCGGTGCTTGGTTTTCGGAGTCCCGTACGCGGCTAGGCTCCCAAAAAGTCTCACACATGTGGTATCTCCGTACTCAGGAGAAGCAGCAGCATGTATTTTGGGGTGTAATTTCACATATTCCCATGGCATGTTTGAGCAATATATCATTTAGTGACAACTTTGTGCAAAAAAAAAAAAATTTGTCTCTTACCCGCAACTTGTGTCGCAATATAAAATATTCCATGGACTCGACATGCCTCTCAGCAAATAGCTTGGGGTGTCTACTTTCCAAAATGGGGTCATTTGGGGGGGTTTGAACTGTCCTGGCATTTTATGCACAACATTTAGAAGCTTATGTCACACATCACCCACTCTTCTAACCACTTGAAGACAAAGCCCTTTCTGACACTTATTGTTTACATGAAAACGTTATTTTTTTTTGCAAGAAAATTACTTTGAACCCCCAAACATTATATATTTTTTTAAAGCAAATGCCCTACAGATTAAAATGGTGGGTGTTTCATTTTTTTTTTCACACAGTATTTGTGCAGCGATTTTTCAAACGCATTTTTGGGGGAAAAAACACACTTTTTAAAATTTTAATGCACTAAAACACACTATATTGCCCAAATGTTTGATGAAATAAAAAAGATGATCTTAGGCCGAGTACATGGATACCAAACATGACATGCTTTACAATTGTGCAGTGACAACAAAATAAATACATTTTTAAAAGCCTTTAAAAGCCTTTACAGGTTACCACTTTAGATTTGCAGAGGAGGTCTACTGCTAAAATTACTGCCCTCGATCTGACCTTTGCGGTGATACCTCACATGCATGGTGCAATTGCTGTTTACATTTGACGACAGACCGCCGCTTGCGTTCGCCTTAGCGCAAGAGCAGGGGGCGACAGGGGTGCTTTTTTTTTTTTCTTTATTATTTTTTTGCTTTTTTATCTTATTTTTAAACTGTTCCTTTCATTTTTTTTTTTTTTAATAATTTTTTTTGTTATCTCGGGGAATGTAAATATCCCCTATGATAGCAATAGATAGTGACAGGTACTCTTTTTTGAAAAAATTGGGGTCTATTAGACCCTAGATCTCTCCTCTGCCCTCAAAGCATCTGACCACACCAAGATCGGTGTAATAAAATGCTTCCCCAATTTCCCAATGGCGCTATTTACATCCGGCGAAATCTAAGTCATAAAATGCTCGTAGCTTCCGGTTTCTTAGGCCATAGAGATGTTTGGAGCCACTCTTGTCTCTGATCAGCTCTATGGTCAGCTGGCTGAATCACCGGCTGCATTCTCAGGTTCCCTGTTGAGACAGGAGAGCCAGAGAAAAACACGGAAGACGGTGGGGGGGGCATTCCCTCCCACGGCTTGTAAAGCCAGTCTAGAGGCTAATTAGCCGCTAGGATTGCTTTTACATGAAAGCCGACCGCTGGCTGAAAAGAATGATACCAAGATGATACCTAAACCTGCAGGCATCATTCTGGTATAACCACTCAAAGTCGTGAATGGCGTACCTGAAGACAAAAAAATGGTTAACAATAAAGCACAGTAAACAGTAAAGTATAAATAATTACATACCTGAAAAACAAACATGATAAAACATAATAACAATAAAACATTGCAGAATAGAACACAGTAAAAAAGAGCAGAACAATAGAGAGAATAGAGAGAGAGAGAACAATAAAACGACAACTTTTTATTTTTATTTTATATATATATTTTTTTTTACACTTTTTTTGTAACTAACTTTTATAACTGTAACCGGTTCCAGGTTCGGGTCTCTCAAAATGCGATGGCATCTTGGGAGACCCTGTGAAAGTGTGCCTAGTCTGTGCAATGCTGTACCCTACGCTAATACTCAACTAGTGTATGGTAGCGTTCAAAATATTCACCAATGCAAAGACCAGGATTGTCAGGACAGGAGGGACAATAATAGCGGGTGTCACGCCTATATCCGCGCTTGCTGCAGACACGACATCTTTTCTGGGGGGGTTCGTTGGGTAGGGGTACTCGGGAGGACATAAAAATGCCTCTCATGCAGCCGACTGCATTTGGTTGGGGATGTGAATGGGGGAAGTATATGCGCTGCAGAAGCAGTAGGTTCCCAATTAGGATTGGCGAATGCAGCAGGAAGGGCACTATGGGCACGACGGGCCTGTGTTTGTCTTCTTGGTGGCAGCGGGACACTACTTGTGCTTGCCACCTCACCAGCTTGAACTGCACTTATGGGATTCGCCACGTCACCAAGTGTTACTGCAGTGCTGGTTTGACTACGACCGGTGTGTACTAGGCCGCTGGTGCTTGCCAGTTCAATAAAAAGCTTCCAAAAAAACTGTTAGCGATCGCAGGGATCAGGCCTGACTCTGCGAATGCTGCAGTTATGCGTTTAGTGTTTTGTAAGTGACAGTGATCGATCGATACTGCACTTGGGTGGGCTGGGCTGGGCGGAGGGGCTAGCAGGTATCTGGGCTGATCCCGCTAACACTGCGTTTTTGGGAACCCTAAACTGCTGGGGACGCTAGTATAGATCTGATCGGATCAGATATTGATCCGTTCAGATACTGTACCACTAAGGGAGGCGTATGCTGCGTGCGTGGGTGTTAGCGGTACTGGCGCTAACCTGACGCTGCCTGGGGCTGGTGCTTGCTAGTTCACCAAAATGCTACCAAAAAAACTGTTAGCGATCGCAGGGATCGGGCCTGACTCTGCGAACGCTGCAGTTATGCGTTTAGTGTCTTGTAAGTGACAGTGATCGATCGATACTGCACTTGGGTGGGCTGAGCTGGGCCGGGCGGAGGGGCAAAACGCAGGTGCTAGCAGGTATCTGGGCTGATCCCGCTAACACTGCGTTTTTGGGAACCCTAAACTGCTGGGGACGCTAGTATAGATCTGATCGGATCAGATATTGATCCGTTCAGATACTATACCTCTAAGGGAGGCATATGCCACGTGCGTGGGTGTTAGCGGTACTGGCGCTAATCTGACGCTGCCTGGGGCGACGCATATCACCGCCGGGCGATCGGGGGGCTAAACCTTTATTCGGTAATAAACGGCGGGTTCCCTGACACTATAAAAAATAAACGAACTAACCAGCGTCACCCGTAACGCTTATACGGTGATCAGTGGTGAAAGGGTTAACTAGGGGCAATCAAGGGGTTAAAACATTTATTAGGTAGTATATGGGGGTCCCTGTCGCTATAAAACGCTGACGGCGAACCTAAATATTTACCTCACTAACTAGCGTCACCAGCGACACTAATACAGCGATCAGAAAAATGATCGCTTAGTGACACTGGTGACAGGGGGTGATCAAGGGGTTAAAACTTTATTAGGGGGGGTTAGGGGGGTATCCTAGACCTAAAGGGGGCTAATATTCACTGTCCCAACACTGTAACTGTCACAAACTGACACCAATGCAGTAATCAGAAAAAAAAAACTGCTGGTGTCAGTTTGTGACAGGGAGGGGGGGGTGATTGGGGGGGATCGGGGGGGCGATCGGGGGGGATCGGGGTGTTTTGTGTGCCTGGCATGTTCTACTGTGCGTGTGTAGTGTTGTGCACTCACAGTGAAGTCTTTTCTCCTCGGCGCTGCAACGGAATACCGAGCCGAGGAGAGATGACATCATTTCCTTTGCTGCTGTTTAGCATACAGCAGCAAAGGAAGTGATCTGATTGGCCGGCGGCGATCGCGAGGGGGGGGCCACGAACGGATGGCCTCCCCCTCACCTCCGATTGCCGGGGGACAAAACAGGACCGCCTCGGGCACCGGGGGGGTCCGATCGGACCCCCCACCCGCGGGAGGCAAATCACGTACATGTACATGATTTTGCCTGCCCGTGCCGCCTTACCGACGTACATCGGCATGAGGCGGTCCTTAAGTGGTTAAAAAGGTTTTAGTTGCCAACGTTTTTGAACAGTTTTGTCTGTTCAAGTAAAAGCATCTTCTTTCCAAATTTCTGACTTCACCACCCCTTTTTCTGCAGAAGAGAATGAATCTCAACTCTTGTTGCATTTTCCACCAAGTTTAGATGCAGCTGTATGACCCTGAAAAGAAGAAAGATATGAAACTGGAGATTGATTAAGCTCGCTTTGGTGCAACCAAAATTGTTTTCCCATATTTGGGTTCACTGACCCTTCGATGAGAGGTTTTCAAACAGCCAGCTTTACAAATACAGATTCCCAAATATCCCTTTTTACCACAAAATAGCGGGGCTAGAGATAAGCACAATAACTGGCATATTACGATTCCATTATCTTATTAACTATAGAAATGCTGATTATGTTATATGTCTCTGTTTTCTTAGTTCAAGCTTCCAGGTGATCTGTAGTTTACAAATTAACCTGTTTTTATGTAATTCATACTATTTTTTGTTTCAATTACTTCTTTGTAGTTCAAAAAAATGACCCACTGGTTTTTCAGCATGGTAGTTTGATCATTTAACTTGCCCTTGATAGAGTCTTTCTGCCTAAATAACTACACTTGGTACTAGAAGTGTATTAGAATTGTATGCAATGCATTTCTGTTTTAATTCTCTTTGACATATTTTTTTCTTAAGAGCAGTGCTACATGCTTTCACAGCATGCGCCTTCTCGAGCATCTACATTGTAAAATATTGAAGTGCTATTAAAAAGATATGGCAACTAAGCTTAATGGTTTTGTAATGCATAATTTCAACCTAGGAATGTGAACTGGCAGCTTACTCTAGGATGATAGTGCTGTTTCTAGAAGGAATGAAAGTGAATTTACATACAAATAAAACATGGATACTAGTCCACTCTATTTTGCTGAATTGTTTTCTTAAGAAGTGAACAGTTAATTACTTTTGGTGTTACCTTAGAAAATTCACTGCTGTACAGTATATGCCTCTATAAAATGGTCCATCTTTAATGTATACATCTTCAGCCAGCTAATGCTTTTTGTTTGGAAGCTTTATATGTAATCCTTAAACATTTATGCCCTTGCAATGCTTATGGTAGGTCAGCCTTATAAGTTGAAGGTTAAAATCAACGTATAGTGTAATCTTTTTGGACAGAGGCACACCTTAGAGCAATGGTATCTTATATTTATCTACGGAGTGCCGTGGAGATAAGCTATAATTGTTGCTATGGTAACATAGCTGCTGATGGTGATGCATTAAGAGCACTTGTCCTTTCCCCACATAAGCCTGTCATCATTCATATTATCTTGGTGTCGTGAGCAAAAGACACACATGTGCTTTGTGTAGCCACTGTTCATTGCAAGGGCTTTTTATAGCAAGAAGAATAGAGTAATTCCATTTTCATTTGATCATGTTCACCTCTGTGAGATTCTCTATTATAATTTACTGCAGGTCATTTTGCACATTTAATCATTGTATACACGTTGGAATGATGGTTGCTGTACAGAAAAATATGGAAGCATGTCAACAGTACATTGTTGATTTTTACTTTTTTCTGGTTACAGTTTGTTTTGTCTTTTGATGATATCCTAAATGTGGAAATATAAATCATTTATAGTAAGTCAGTCAGGGAAAGTCATATCACATTTTTATTCTGACATTTACCTTTTAGTTTGTATATTTTAGACATAATGGGACATTAAATCCAGACTATATTCGACTCCTATATAGTAGAAAATGACATCACTCTTCCTTAATTGCCTGATGGATTATAAACTGACCTCAGCATGCAGTTGTTACCCTTTTGTTTTAATTATGTGTTGAATGGTATCCTTATATTGATGCCAAAGTGTTAGATGGATCAGTATATTTCTAAACTCTCAGCTCTGTAAATTTATATTGCTTTAAAACAAAAAGGATGTTTATAATCAATATGAGTATTTACCAAAAAAAAAATGCTTATGGACAGGCATTAACTGAACATTTTCATCCATGTGCCAACAATATAGGAAATGTATATGAAACCATATGACAATAAAGTAGTTTTCTTAATATTGATAGTTTACCTTTGTGCTGTGATGAAATGAATGCTCAGTCAGGGCAATGCCAGTACATTTCATTTCAATGCCAGTGCAGTCCATTTACTACTATAATGCTAATCCAACGGGTTCAATATTTACTGAGGCCCTGACCCAGAACAAGTCAAATCAGCAGGAGCGACTTTCTCTTTTCTTATAAATTAATGTTTTATTCTAAAAATGGCATTCGCATTTTATTCCACATAATTTTATCAAATGTTTAAAAATGTTTTAATTTCACTGCTTTGCAGTGTGGTATTCTGTAGGTGTTTTGTGCACCATTGGTACATATGGTACACCATTGGTACATAAGATGTCCTAGAAATCTAATTTCTTGGTGGTGCATTATTATATTGCTTTAGAATATTTTTTTCTTTTTTCTGTTTTTTATTTCTGTGAAAATATAAATTATTGATGTTAATTAAAGGCTGGTTTTGGCACAAGAATAGGATCAGGATAGGTAAAAGGATCTTCCATGACCCTCAGGATCCATTTAACCTTTTTTACTGCCACTGCCACAAGGCATAACAGAACTGCTTACAGCTGGCCAGCTCAGTAAGCCTTACATGAGCTGCATTTCCTTCTGACATAAATTCATGGTCCATTCCGCAGCCAAGAACTTATTACAGAAGGGCCCCCTAGACTTTTCTCACTAATGAATAACTGTGATGGCAAACATTCATTAAAAATCGAAATGCCCCCAATGCCACCACCATCCCATGCTGTGCCCTGCCTATCACTATCCTCCCCACTGTGGGCACTTCAATCTTCAGTATTAGTGTGAGGTAACAAAAAAAGGTGATAGAGGACTCTGTGTCCATAACCTCCTTCTCCATCTCAAAAGTTAAAAATCAGAGTTATGTTCAGACCCTTGAAACCCCCCTCCCCCCAAAAAAATAAAATAATAGAAATACCCCCTCCCCACACACACACACATTATAAGATACTCATGTGCACTACACACATTGTGGTAATGCGCATTGTGTGATGGGGCACCATGCTGGACCAGCACACTAAGGGCCCATACACATCAGTGGGGGCACAATATGGTGGGGAAAACTGGAGGTGCAGATGAGAAGGAGCAACCAAAACTAGGATCAAAACAAGGAAGAGCAGTTACAAGGGTACATGACATGAGCAGATCCAGATCAATGGTAAACAGAATCTATCAGCGGCAAAACATTTGAGAGAGATAAACTAGTAGGGGAGGACGTAAATACTTTCCCAGTATAAACCCAAGCTTTTTTTAGCAATATTACACTTTGGAGCTGATTTACTAAAACTGGAGAGTGCAAAATCCAGTGCAGCTGTGCATAAAAAACATTCAGCTTCCAGGTTTGTATGTCTGATTGGCTACCATGCAGAGCTGCACCAGAGTTTACATTCTCTAGTTTTAATAAATTAACCAATCTGTGTGATGTGCTTTCTCTTTGATTTTATGGTCCTTATTGGATGATTTGTGGAGTGCTGACAAGATTGTTCTGAAGCAAGCCCCCTGTGTTTTTTGCAAGCCATATCTGGGTTTGAAGCAAGTGGGCTTAAGGGTAGATTGACTTCCATTGCTAAGGGATCAGGCCACATGCTGAGGAGTTTCACTATCTTATAGTGGCGGTGAAAGATCTATTTCACTGGTGTACTGCCACAAAAAAAAAAAAATATTTTGGAAATTGACACATAATGCACAAAGTGTTGGGACTTAATTTAACACACATTTGATATTTTTTTGATTGTAGGATGTATATTATTATTTGAAGCAATTATAATTTAGATGTTTCTGTTGTTTACATTTTTTAAAGGAATAGTGGTAACAAATACTCACATCTTTTTAATTTCAATATTTTTTATTGGTTTGAAAGAATTAAACAGTATAAATTGTAAACAGTATAAATTGTAAACAGTATAATTTGTATAAAGTATAAATTGTATAGATATTCTGCGGCATCACAGATTCGTCTTATACATCAGGTGATATGTAATGGTATACA
Organism: Lithobates clamitans; assembly: GCA_037952925.1. Taxonomy (NCBI): domain Eukaryota; kingdom Metazoa; phylum Chordata; class Amphibia; order Anura; family Ranidae; genus Lithobates; species Lithobates clamitans. The sequence goes on from JBBGZY010000656.1 coordinate 3,860,113, forward strand.
TAGTTTGGTTTGGTGCCAGCAGTTGTTGACTATCAGTAGATATGATAGTATAATCATCAGTTGGATGTTTGACAATGTATATTTTATACTAAACAATTATTCCGGAAATAAGTTAGTAAAAGGACTAGCATTCCCAGCACTGTAAAACTTTGTTGTACTAGAATTAACATTGTTAAGGTAATATAAATAATAATAACACTAAAACAGAAACAGAAAATATGCAGCATTGCATACATCGTATGAATATGGGTTGTAAGTAATCAGAACATAAAGAACTTTAACCTTTATGGTTAAGTGCGTACCATGTTATCCAACCAGACCATTTGGTTTGTGATTTCAAGTATTGGCCCTGGGCTGCTGCAAACATACGTTCATATGTAGCGTGTGTATTAGTCAGTTCAATAATTTCTTGGAAAAAAGGAGGTTTAATATCTTTCCAATGTCTCAGTATTGCTAACCTAGTGCTAAGTAGTATGTGTATAATTATAGTTCTAGTAGCTACCGGTATATTTTTTATGCCTAGTGAAAGAACAGCCAAAGCCGCTTTAGAGGTGCCTGTAGAGCCTGCTATTACTGAAATTAATTTAAATACTTTTTGTCATAATGATCGTATAATTGGGCATTTCCACAGTATATGGTGTAAGGTACCTACTTGTCCACAGTTTCTACAGCATAGAGGCGAGGTTTTTTGAGCGAATTTAGATATTCTATGGTGTTAAATACCAACTTAGCATTAAATTGTAGGTTATCTCCCACAGGTTAACGCACTTAGTAGCTGCAAATGTGTTGCGTAGGGCTTTTTGCCATTATTCTTCGGTATAGGTTGTGCCCAGTTCATGTTCCCACGCTATGTTGTTGTCAGTTTTGGTGAACACATGTTTGTTGTTGAGCAAGTTATAAAATAAGGAAATTCCTTTTATGTTAGTGTTGGGATTTGTGAAGTAAATGAATACTCGCCATGGTACCTTAATGGATGTGTTTGGGTATTTTTGAAGGAGATGAGATATCTGGATGTAGCTATAGTAGTCATTATCATTCAAACCGTATTCGATTTGCAAGGCCTCAAACGTTTTAGGTATTGGGCCAGTCATAAGATCTTCTAGTGTTAGTATGCCTCTGGACATCCAATGTGTTATACGTAAATTTGGTATAACCAATGTTAGACTGGATGTAGTGATTGAGATACTTTTGGTTGTTTGGTTCGAGAATTCTAATGATACGAACGTCTTCCAAGCTAGTAGTGTAGCATCCATTGTAGGGGATAAGTGTGTTTGGGTGTGCATCTGGATGTTGTAAGATAACAGTAAGTCAGCTAGGCTTGTCCTGGGAACCTGTGCTTTCTCTAGTTCTAACCATCTATGGGTCTGTGACTGGGATAGCCAATATTTGGCTTGTGAAAGAATTGCTGCTATATAGTAGTCTTTTAGTATGACATGTCCTATTCCTCCAGCATCTCTAGACCTAGTTCGTTTCATGAAGGCACACCTAGCCTTCTTGCCTTGCCATAGAGATTTATTAATCTGGGATTGAGCATTGGAAAAGAAGGAATTAGGGACAGGGATTGGGAGCATTCTAAATAAATAGAGCAACTGTGGCAGAACCATCATTTTAAACGCTGCCAGTCTTCCTGACCACGATAGTTCTGCTTTGGCTAGATCCAGAAGTTTTTTCTGCAATGTTCCCAGGAATGAGGTATAGTTAGCAGCCACTAGGTTATTTATTGTTGCTGTTAGGGTTATTCCCAAGTATTTTATCCCTTTATTTTCCCATGAATATGGGAATTTCGAACTAAGTTTAGCTTGTAGACCAGAGTCAATGCCTATTCCCATTATGTAGGATTTGTTCTCATTTAATTTATAGTAAGATATTTTATTGAACATGTCTAAAGTAGGGATGAGCCGAACACCCCCCGGTTCGGTTCGCACCAGAACCCGCGAACGGACCGCAAGTTCGCACGAACGTTCGAACCCCATTGACGTCTATGGGACTCGAACGTTCGAAATCAAAAGTGCTCATTTTAAAGGCTAATTTGCATGGTATTGTCCTAAAAAGGGTGTGGGGACCCGGGTCCTACCCCAGGGGACATGTATCAATGCAAAAAAAACTTTTAAAAACGTCCGTTTTTTCGGGAGCAGTGATTTTAATGATGCTTAAAGTAAAAAAAAAAAAAGTGAAATATTCCTTTAAATATCGTACCTGGGGGGTGTCTATAGTATGCCTGTAAAGTGACGCGTGTTTCCCATGTTTAGAACAGTCCCTGCACCAAATGTCATTTTTAAAGGAAAAAATCTCATTTACAACTGCTTGCGGGTTTAATGTCATGTCGGGTCATGGCAATATGGATGAAAATCAGTGAGACAAACGGCATGGGTACCCCCCAGTCCATTACCAGGCCCTTTGGGTCTTGTATGGATATTAAGGGGAACCCCGCACCCAAATTAAAATAAGGAAAGGTCCCTATATACTCTGAACAGCAGTATACAGGCGGTGCAAACAAGACAGGGACTGTAGGTTTGTTGTTAAGTAGAATCTGTTTGTAATTTTGAACATTTTTAACGTGTTTAGCTCCAGCCAAAAAATCTTTTCTAAGCTTTTTGGAAAACATAGGGAAGGGTTATCACCCCTGTGACATTTGTTTTGCGTCTTTCCTCCTCTTCAGAAGATTTCACCTCACTTTTTTGTCCCAATGAAAAATGTTTTTTGAAAATTTGGGTTTTTTTGTGGAACAAGGATTGGAAAGCATCAGTGGAAAGGAGAAATTGTTTTCCCATATTAACTCTTACATGAGAGAATTTCCCTTCCTAGGGGTAGATTTCATCTCACTTCCTGTTGTCTCCTTCCGTTTGCAAGTCGTTTGTAAGTTAGATGTTTGAAAGTAGGGTCCTGCCCTATATACTCAGCAGAAATTTGGGCCTTAGGTGTTGCTGTGGCCAAAACACTGTAAGCCCTCACAGGGCCCTGCTGTGAAATATTAGATCAAGAATTGTATTTACATGCCCCTGTTGAACAGGAGCTGAAAAATTAGGCCTTAGGCACTGGTGCTGGTGCCACAACACTGCAACCCCTCACAGACACTCTAGTTGGAACGCAGGAACGAGCCCTGCTGCAAAGTATTGCATCAAAAATTGTAATTACACGCCCCTGTTAGACAGGGGCAGAAAAATTGGGCCTTAGGCACTGGTGCTGGTGCCACAACACTGCAACCCCTCACAGACACTCTAGTTGGAATGCAGGAACGAGCCCTGTTGCAAAGTATTACATCAAAAATTGTAATTACACGCCCCTGTTAAACAGGGGCTGAAAAATTGTGCCTTAGGCACTGGTGGTGGCGCCCAGAACCAAAAATGTTCTTACAAGCTATCAGCGTGATGATTGAGGAGGAAGAGGATAATTACTCAGGGATAGTCACTCAGCATCAGCATAGGCAGTCTTTGAAGGGATCTGAAAAAAATTATTCAGTTACATCAGCATCAGGTGCTTGGTAGCTGGTGGTGATCCAAGACTGATTCATTTTTATGAAGGTCAGCCGATCGACCGAGTCAGTGGACAGACGCACCCTGTGATCGGTTACCACGCCTCCAGCAGCACTGAATGTGCGTTCCGAAAGAACGCTGGATGCAGGACAGGCCAGTAGCTCAATTGCATACTGTGCAAGCTCTGGCCAGTGATCCATCCTCAAGACCCAGTAACCCAGAGGATTTTCGGTGGGAAAGGTGTCCAAGTCTGATCTTGCCCCTAGGTATTCCTGCACCATGTAAAACAGACGCTGGCGATGGTTGCTGGAACCGATCATACCTTGGGGCTGCGGACCAAAAAATTGTCTGAACGCATCGGTCAGACGGCCACCTTCTCCACCGCTCCTTCTTTGACTGACCGAAGCCTCAGCAACACGTTGTCCAGAAACAGGAGTTTGTAACCTCCCAGTCTCTGGGAACGCGTTGCACAGACCTTTCTGCAAGGCCTCCCGAAGATGTTTCATCCTCTGCTCCCTCTGCGATGGCAAGATAAGGTCCGCAACCTTACCCTTGTAACGTGGATCAAGGAGGGTTGCCAGCCAGTATTGGTCCTTCTCCTTGATACCACGAATACGAGGATCCTTACGCAGGCTTTGCAGGATCAGGGAGGCCATGCAGCGTAGGTTTGCTGAGGCATTCGGTCCGGAGTCCTCTGGGTCACTAAGGACAACAACGTCCGCAGCCACCTCCTCCCAGCCACGTACAAGTCCATGTGTTCCTTGGGACTGATCCCTTAAAGACTGCTGATGCTGAGTGCCAGGCTCCACCTCCATACTGACACAATCTTCCTCCTCCTCCTCCTCCTCCTCCTCCTCGTCCTCTTCCTGTGTGATCGGCGGGCACGCAGGAACACTGTCTGGATAAAGGGGGCCTTGAGAGCTAAGGAAGTCCTCCTCTTCCTGCCTCTGTTCTGCCTCAAGTGCCCTGTCCATTATTCCACGCAGCGTGTGCTCCAACAGGTGGACAAGGGGGACAGTGTCACTGATGCATGCACTGTCAGTGCTCACCATCCTCGTGGCCTCCTCGAATGGTGACAGGACAGTGCATGCATCCCTGATCATGGCCCACTGGCGTGGAGAAAAAAAAACAAGGTCCCCTGACCCTGTCCTGGTGCCATAGTCACACAGGTACTCATTGATGGCCCTCTGCTGCGTGTGCAGCCGCTGCAGCATGGCCAATGTGGAGTTCCACCTGGTGGGCATGTCACAGATTAGGCGGTTCTTGGGCAGGTTAAACTCCTTTTGGAGGTCCGTCAGCCGAGCACTGGCATTATATGACCGGCGGAAATGCACACAGACTTTCCTGGCCTGCCTCAGGACATCCTGTAAGCCCGGGTACCTGCCCAAGAACCGCTGCACCACCAAGTTAAGGACGTGAGCCAAACAGGGCACATGGGTCAGTTGTCCCTGTCGGAGGGCAGAGAGGAGGTTGGTGCCATTGTCGCAAACCACCATTCCTGCCTTAAGTTGGCGTGGCGTCAACCACCTCTGAACCTGCCCCTGCAGAGCTGACAGAACCTCTTCCCCAGTGTGGCTCCTGTCCCCCAAGCACACCAGCTCAAGCACCGCATGGCATCTTTTGGCCTGCGTACTTGCGTAGCCCCTTGAACGCCTACGGAGCACCGCTGGTTCCGAGGAAGAGGCCATGGAGGAAGAAGAAGAGGAGGGGGTGGAGGAGAGAGGTGTGTCACAATCAGCATTTTGGAGGCGTGGTGGCGGAACAACCTCCAACACTACTGCACCTTGTCCTGCATCCTTCCCAGCTGCCAGCAGAGTCACCCAATGCGCCGTGAAACTTAAGTAACGTCCCTGTCCATGCCTGCTGGACCATGAGTCAGCGGTAATATGCACCTTACCACTGACCGCCCTGTCCAGCGAGGCATGGACATTGCCTTCCACATGCCGGTAGAGAGCCGGAATCGCCTTCCGTGAGAAAAAGTGGCGTTTGGGTACCTGCCACTGAGGAACCGCACATTCCACAAACTCACGGAAGGGGGCAGAGTCTACCAACTGAAAAGGCAGCAGTTGAAGTGCTAGCAATTTTGCCAAGCTAGCATTCAACCGCTGGGCATGTGGATGGCTGGGAGCGAACTTCTTTCGGCGGTGCAGCAGCTGGGGCAGGGAAATTTGCCTGGTACAATCTGACGTCGGTGTACCAAAAGCAGATTGCCCACAAGTACTTGGCTGTGACACACCTAATTCTACACCTTCATTCCTCTCACTGCAGGTCTCAGAGAGGACTGAAGGTCTAGTGGGGTTGGAAATCTCAGCTGATGAGGAGCAAGGAGAGATCCTCTTTGTTCTTTGGTGTGGGTCTTTTAGATATGCTTGCCAACGAACTGCATGGCAGGTCAACATATGTCTGGTCAAGCATGTGGTACCCAAGCGGGAGATGTTTTGGCCACGCGAGATACGCTTGAGACATATGTTGCAAATAGCAGTGGTGCGATCTGATGCACTCGTCTCAAAAAAGGCCCACACCAAAGAACTTTTTGAACAGAGACTGCAGCGCCCTGCACATGTGGAGCTTTGGGGTGTGATGCAGTCAATGTGCTGCCCTTAGGCTGGCCCCTGGAGGGCATCCTGCCTCGTTGGTGATGTGCCGCCTCCTCCTCCTCCTCCTCCTCCTCTCTCCTATCAGGCACCCACGTTGAGTCAGTGACCTCATCATCCCCTCCCTCCTCATCACTGGAGCAAACCTGGCAGTATGCTGCAGCAGGGGGAGCATGACTGCCAGATTGCTGTCCTTCTTGGGCACCCCCTCTGTCCGTGCTCATGTTACTGCCTTCATCGAGCTCAGTATCATCATCAGAGCCTTCCAAACGCTGGGCATCCTCCTGGAGCATGTACCCAACACTGTGGTCAAACAGTTCGAGGGAATCCTCAGGAGGACATGGTGGAGCTAGGGAAGGAGTCACTGATGACATTGAGCTGAGGGAAGAGGCCGCTGCTTTGCCAGACAAAGCACCCTGGGCATGGGTGAGAGAGGATGAGGAGGATGAGGACGGCTTGGTCATCCACTCGACCAAGACCAAGTTTTCTACATGTTGCGGCTCAACACGGCCAGCTGCCGAAAAAAAGGCCAAGCGTGTCCCATGGCCACGGGCTGATGAGGATGCACCGTCTCCAGGACCAGCACTAGACACAGAGCCTGCTTGCCCTCTCTTATTGGCTTGTGACTGTCTGCCTCTCCTTCTTGGCCTTCCAGACATACTAATGGCCTGTAGCTGCACTAAGCTGGGATAGAACACCTGTAATTTTCTTCAGGTAGCTTTATATACTGTAACCAGACAAGCCTGCCTGTCAGTAGGAAGATAACAGGAACGGATCTAGCTGAACACTGTGAGCAGGATGCACTGCACTAAATGTAAATAGCAGGAACGGATCTAGCTGAACACTGTGAGCAGGACGCACTGACTGCACTAAATGTAAATAGCAGGAACGGATCTAGCTGAACACTGTGAGCAGGACGCACTGACTGCACTAAATGTAAATAGCAGGAACGGATCTAGCTGAACACTGTGAGCAGGACGCACTGCACTAAATGTAAATAGCAGGAACGGATCTAGCTGAACACTGTGAGCAGGACGCACTGCACTAAATGTAAATAGCAGGAACAGATCTAGCTGAACACTGTGAGCAGGACGAACTGCACTAAATGTAAATAGCAGGAACAGATCTAGCTGAACACTGTGAGCAGGATGCACTGACTACACTAAATGTAAATAGCAGGAACGGATCTAGCTGAACACTGTGAGCAGGACGCACTGCACTAAATGTAAATAGCAGGAACGGATCTAGCTGAACACTGTGAGCAGGACGCACTGCACTAAATGTAAATAGCAGGAACAGATCTAGCTGAACACTGTGAGCAGGACGCACTGCACTAAATGTAAATAGCAGGAACGGATCTAGCTGAACACTGTGAGCAGGACGCACTGACTGCACTAAATGTAAATAGCAGGAACAGATCTAGCTGAACACTGTGAGCAGGACGCACTGACTACACTAAATGTAAATAGCAGGAACGGATCTAGCTGAACACTGTGAGCAGGACGCACTGCACTAAATGTAAATAGCAGGAACGGATCTAGCTGAACACTGTGAGCAGAACGCACTGACTGCACTAAATGTAAATAGCAGGAACGGATCTAGCTGAACACTGTGAGCAGGACGCACTGCACTAAATGTAAATAGCAGGAACAGATCTAGCTGAACACTGTGAGCAGGACGCACTGCACTAAATGTAAATAGCAGGAACGGATCTAGCTGAACACTGTGAGCAGGACGCACTGACTGCACTAAATGTAAATAGCAGGAACGGATCTAGCTGAACACTGTGAGCAGGACGCACTGACTGCACTAAATGTATATAGCAGGAACGGATCTAGCTGAACACTGTGAGCAGGACGCACTGCACTAAATGTAAATAGCAGGAACGGATCTAGCTGAACACTGTGAGCAGGACGCACTGACTGCACTAAATGTAAATAGCAGGAACAGATCTAGCTGAACACTGTGAGCAGGACGCACTGACTGCACTAAATGTAAATAGCAGGAACGGATCTAGCTGAACACTTTGAGCAGGACGCACTGACTGCACTAAATGTAAATAGCAGGAACGGATCTAGCTGAACACTGTGAGCAGGACGCACTGCACTAAATGTAAATAGCAGGAACAGATCTAGCTGAACACTGTGAGCAGGACGCACTGCACTAAATGTAAATAGCAGGAACGGATCTAGCTAAACACTGTGAGCAGGACGCACTGCACTAAATGTAAATAGCAGGAACAGATCTAGCTGAACACTGTGAGCAGGACGCACTGCACTAAATGTAAATAGCAGGAACAGATCTAGCTGAACACTGTGAGCAGGACGCACTGCACTAAATGTAAATAGCAGGAACGGATCTAGCTGAACACTGTGAGCAGGACGCACTGACTGCACTAAATGTAAATAGCAGGAACAGATCTAGCTGAACACTGTGAGCAGGACGCACTGACTACACTAAATGTACATAGCAGGAACGGATCTAGCTGAACACTGTGAGCAGGACGCACTGCACTAAATGTAAATAGCAGGAACGGATCTAGCTGAACACTGTGAGCAGGACGCACTGACTGCACTAAATGTAAATAGCAGGAACGGATCTAGCTGAACACTGTGAGCAGGACGAACTGACTGCACTAAATGTAAATAGCAGGAACGGATCTAGCTGAACACTGTGAGCAGGACGCACTGCACTAAATGTAAATAGCAGGAACAGATCTAGCCTAATCTAGCTAACTCAAATCAAATGACACTGCCTGTCTCTCTCTCTATCAGCACACCGGAACACACTACACAGGGCCGCCGTGCAGGCGGCCTTATATAGTGTGGGGCGTGTACTAAATCCCCTGAGCCATAATTGGCCAAAGCCACCCTGGCTTTGGCCAATTACAGCTCTCTCTACTGACGGCGCTGTGATTGGCCAAGCATGCGGGTCATAGTGCATGCTTGGCCAATCATCAGCCAGCAATGCACTGCGATGCCGCAGTGAATTATGGGCCGTGACGCGCCACACGAATTTGGCGCGAACGGCCCATAACGTTCGCAATTCGACGGACGGTCGAACAGCCGATGTTCGAGTCGAACATGGGTTCGACTCGAACACGAAGCTCATCCCTAGTCTAAAGCATTATGTACCAAGGCCAGGGAAGTTTCCACATTGGTTAAGATCATGATTATGTCGTCCGCGAATAAACTTATCTTATGTGTGGACTTAGCCATGGAGAAACTTTTAATGTCGGGGTGAGAGCGGATATATATAGCCAAAGGTTCCATGAGTAAATTAAAAATTAATGGGGACAGGGGACATCCCCGTCTAGTGCCGTTTGTTATGTTAAATGGTTTGGATAATGCTCCTGATGTAAATACTTGGGCCGAGGGTTTAGAGTATAAGGCTAGAATTGCTGAGAGAATGGTGCCAGTAAAACCAAATCTGCTCAAGACCTGAGTAAGGTATTGCCAATGTATGCGGTCAAAGGCCTTCTCTGCATCCAACGCCAACAGCAGAGAAGGCCTTTTGTGCACCTTAGCTAAATGTATGATATTTGTCAACCTGCGGGTGGCATCAGACGTCTGACGGCCCTTGGTAAACCCGGTTTGGTCAGGATGTATGAGAAGGTGGAGTATATTTAGCAAGCGGGATGCGATAAGTTTGGTATATATCTTCAGATCAGTGTTAAGCAATGAGATGGGCCTGAAATTTGGGTGGGTATTAGGTTCCTTCCCTGGCTTTGGCAGTGTCACTATTATTGCATTCAACATTTCTGGTGGGAAAGAGGCAGAGGCAGCAGCAGTATTAAAAGTACGTTCCATATACGGGATTAATAGATGTTTAAAAGTTTTGTAATATTCCCCAGAAAATCCGTCTGGGCCCGGTGATTTGTTACTAGGGAGGGAATCAATGGCTTTATGTGATTCTTCTGTGTCAAACTTTTGGTTTAAGGTCTATATTTTTTCTTGAGTGAGTGAACGTATGTCTAGATGTTGTAGAAAAGAATTTATCGCGTGAATGCTAGGTTGTATAGTATGTGTATCGTCTTTTGAGTTATATAATGTGCTATAATAGTGACTAAAAGTGTCCACTATATCTTGAGGGTGATAGAGTTTGTGGTTAGTTAAAGGGTGGAGTATATAAGGGATCTTTGTTTTGTGTCTGAGTCCTTTTATCCTATATGCTAAGGTTTTGCCAGCTTTGTTTCCTGTAGCATAGTATGTCATTTTAAGCTTTTTAGAAGCTCTTTCAAAGCTTTCAAGTAGTAATAATCTTAAGTCATAACATAGTTGTGTAAGTTGTTGGGAAATTATATGGGATGTCTTTTGTTTGTTACAGGATTCGAGCAAAAAAATTTTGTCTGTCAATTCCTTTACCCGTTGTTGCTGCTGCCTCTTGGCTCTTGCCCCCAGTTGTATAAAGATACCACGTATATACGCCTTATGTGTATAACATAGCATAAATTGATCCTGCACAGAAGAATCATTAATGCTAAAGAACTCTTTCAAATGCTTACTTATAACATTTTTGAAGTCTAACTGTTGCATTAGATAGGTATTAGATCTCCACATGTGGGGTACATTGCATGCTGTGTCATCTCTTATGAAGAGGGTGATGGACGCGTGGTCCGACCACGTGATGGTGTTGATAGTTGTAGATGTCGTTTGAGCTAAAGTACTTTGGTCCACAAGGAAAAGATCAATTCGAGAGTAGACTCTATGTGGAGAGGAGAAAAAGGTATAGTCCCTTTGGCCAGCGTGCATGCACCTCCAAGCATCATATAGATCCTCTGCGTGAAGTGTGGCTAAAAAAGACATGCCCGAGCGTCTTGTGCCAGAGGAATAGTCCAGATTTGGATCAGGTGTTGCATTGAAGTCTCCACATAGTATTAACCTTCCTTTTTGGTGGGCCTTGACCTTACGTAGTAGTTTGTGGAGGAAGTGTATTTGGTGTTGGTTGGGCGCATACATATTGACAACAGTGTATGTAATGGAATTAAGGTCGCATACTAAAATTAGGTAACGACCGACCTCTAGGGTCTATGATTGCTTCATGGAGTGTAAATGCCACCGAGTCCCGTATGGCTGTAAGGATTCCTTTTGTTTTATTTTGGGCATTGGCAAAAAAGATATAAGGGAAGTTCCGGTGTGTGCAAGAAGGAGTAGCCACTGTGGAGAAGTGCGTTTCCTGCACACAGATGATGTCAGCTTTGTTGGAGAGAGCCTCCTTCCACATTGACTTCCTCTTAGCGGGGTGGTTGAGACCCTTGGAATTAATGGAGAGGATTTTTATACCCATAATTGAGGGATTTGAGTGTTATCCGGGTTTTGTAGTAAATAATCATTTTTGAGGTAATGTTGCCCTCTTGTGGTGTTTTTAGGAATAGCAAGGGATACGCACTATATGGCATAACAGAGCTTGAGATGTACTCACAGTTAGATGGCAGTATTATGATAAACTCGAATTTGAAATGGAGAGTGAAGGAAGTTCTTTCTTCATACTTGCTGTCGATGTAGGGTCTGTCTCTGCGGTACCTACATGGGTTCTGGCTGCTGCAATTTTCAGGAACAGAAAAAGGAAAAAGAAAACAGAAAAACAAACATAAACTATAAAGGTAATGTGTTCATCGAACTTGTGTGAGATCAGCATTTTCAGGAGCTGATCCTAAACTTTGAAAAACACAAACGTTATTGTACAGCTCTTGCTGTTCAAGTAAGTGGGGGAAAAAAGTTCAAGCCTGTGAGCTCTTGGACAGTTTTCCAGGGACTTGTAGGTTATAAATTAACCATCCTGAGTTAAGTATGTGATTTTGCGTTTTTTGTACTGACCGTCTTCCATGCAGGTTCCACTGATCTGGGCGACCTAGCCGCGGTCGTCTCCTGTTCAGGTAGAATCTTCCATTCCTCCAAGAGGGAGAGACCCTTCTCTAGGGAATTCACCATGTGGGTGCATCCATCTTTGGTAACAGTCAGCTTAGTAGGATACCCCCACCTATAAGTGATGTGATGGTTTCTCAGTGCTTTGGTGATGGTGTTTAAGTTATTTCATTTTTGTAGTGTGTACTGAGAGAGATCTGCATAGAACTGTAGATGCTGGAATTGCGCGGGGATTTGATCTTTCTGACGCATAATCAACATCAGTTGTTCTTTGGCATGATAAAAATGTAAACGCAAGATTACATCCCTGGGGATGTGTTCTGACAGGTATGACGGTTTTGGTAGGCGATGGATTCTGTCTATTGTAATCTCAAAGTCAGAGAGATCAGGAAGGAGAGATTTAAACAGCGAGGTAGCATAGGATCTTAAATCAGTTTGCTGGATTGATTCAGGGATCCCCCTGATTTTCAAGTTATTTCTCCTGTTTCTGTCCTCAATGTCTGCGATTTTAGCTTTCATCCAGTCAGTGTCCCCTTCTCTCTCCTCATGGGAGTCCACTAAGTCATTAATGGTGACAGCATACTCTCCCATTTTTTGCTCAATATGCTCAACCCGTGTTTCTACAGCCTGAAGGTTGGTGTTAAACTTATGCATATATTTCATCAGGTCGGATTGTAATGAGCTTCTCAGTGATAAAAGCATATCCTTCAGCACTGTGTCTATCACGGGTTTATGCATGGTAGGAAAGGTTTCTATTGAGTCAGGGAGCTCACGTGTATCATCCCCTGAGTCTATGCCAGGGCTGGCTGCTCTGAGGGATCCCTCTCCATCCATCCTAAATTTAGCTTTAGCAGGGCTACCTGATGGTGGGGAGGGAGAGTATGGTTGTGGGCTTTCAGATGTGGGTCTATTTTGCTTGTGGCTGCCCTTTTTAGTCAGATGGCTGGTGGGGATATTAGCTGGGGTAGAGGACGACCCGGTGCCATCTTGCCTACCGTCATGTTGCTTCATGCTGTAGAAGTCCGTCAAACGCTGTGGCTTCCTTTGTTCCTTTCTTTTCCTGGACATCCTCTCAGCCTTGTCCCAGTGTGAGTCGCCAGCAATGGGAAGCAAAAACGGGGCCCGATGGTTCATTTTGTGCCGCTGTTTCCCTGGAATTTACTGGAGCTCCGGTCTTATGCTGCCATCCAGCTCAGCCAAAGCCACGCCCCCCCATACTCACATCTTTTAAAGGGATAGTGGTCACAAAATACTCACAGCTCTTAACCGCTTGCTGACCGCCGCACACAGATGTATGTCCGCAGAATGACACAGGCAGGCAAATGGGCGTACCTGTACGTCTTTTTAAATTTGCCGCCTATCAAGCGTACACCATGGGAGAGTACAGTTAAAACACCTCCCTAGGACACACTTAACACCTTGATTGCTCCCTAGTGTTTAACCCCTTCCCTGCCAGTGTCATTTACATAGTAATCAGTGTATTTTTATAGCACCGATCGCTGTATAAATGACAACGGTCCCAAAATAGTGTCCAAAGTGTTCAATGTGTCTGCCATAATGTCATAGTCAAGATAAAAATCGCACATTGCTGCCATTAATAATAAAAAAATTAATAACAAAAATGCCATAAATCTATCCCCTATTTTGTAGACGCTATTACTTTTGCTCAAACCAATCAATATACGCTTATTGTGATTTTTTCTTACCAAAAATATGTAGAAGAAAACTTGTCGGCCTAAACTGAGAAAGAAATTTGTTTTTTTATATATTTTTTGGGGATATTTATTATAGCAAGAAGTAAAGAATATTCCTTTTTTGTTACAAAATTGTCGCACTTTTTTGTTTATAGCGCAAAAAATAAAAACCACAGAGGTGATTAAATACCACCAAAAGAAAGCTCTATTTGTGGGAAAAAGAGGATGTTGATTTTGTTGGGGTACAATGTCGCACAACCACGCAATTTTCAGCTAAAGTGACGCAGTGCCAAATCGGAAAAAATGCTCTGGTCAGGAAGGGGGTAAAATCATTCGGAGCTGAAGTTGTTAAAGGGACAGTGGCCATGAATATTGCACTCCTTTTTTTTGCACTTAAAGGGATAGCCATACATTTATGGTATATTAATATGCCATAAAATTTATGCCTTTAATCACAAAGCACACAACCATGCACACATGTCATTGTGGATGATATACATATTCCTAAAAGGCATAGGTTTGAAGCCAACCACCAGATTTAAAGTGTAAGTTGCTCATTTACAGTTTTACGTACTTTTGATTTCCACCATTTCAAAGAACCGCAAAAATTTAAATTTAAAAGTAATTATTTATTAACTAAATATAGTTTTATCATGTAGATTTAGTAGGACTTTTCTAACTTATGTTGTATGTGTGTGCTCTAATAATGACTGTAGTGTATTTTTATAAAAAATATTGGTTTGATAAACATTTGTGTAACTGATGTATAAAAATCAGCAGCACCATATTTTTATTCTACTGGTCTTGCAATTTCAGAAAATTAATGGTTTGGGGGTATTTTTCAAACTGTCAAAGCTACACATTAAGAATAGTGAAGCATGATAAAAAAAATTGAAAAATGTCAAAATAGTCTGGCAACCTGATATTAAAAGTGGAAATCAGGGCCCACCAAACCACCAAAACCATAATTTCATCATATCAAGTAGCATTTAGCCAAAATCTCATGATTTTCTCAATTTCAAGGGCATCAAGGCATTTACTCATCCCTATCTAAGTCCCCCTATCAGGCATCCCCTGCATTGAGTTTCATTTGTGGGGTGATACTCTTCATGGATAATTCTCTTCTAAAGGTATGCAGACACTAGCTTCCAAATTAGAACACTAAGCTTTTACTAAGTTGGTGTAATAAAGCCTCACCCTTTGATTGTTTGTAAAATGTCATGGTGAAATAAACAGCAATTTCAAAACAAAGAAAATCATAAATCTACAAAAAAAATTGCTATCACCGTTATAATCTTTACAGTGTATAATATTTACCTGCAGGTTTTTTTTCTAATTATATGTTAGAAGTACATTTGATATATATATATTCGAAACACATTCACCCTGTATATATATATATATATATATATATATATATATATATATATATATATATATATATATATATATATATATATATATATATATATACATATATCCTCCTTTGTGTTGTAACATTTATACCTCTTTATTTACAATATTATATTTCACTGGTTTGATAGTGTAATAATTTTAGTATTCTAGAAATGGCCTGTCTTTAATATATGCTTTAATTGACAATAATAAGGTCCAAATAAATATTTGAATCTAAATTAAACAATTCAAACACTTGAAAAATCGTGCTTAATATATTCTTTTTTGAAGGGTGAATGTGTTTCGAATATTAATGTTTAAATTTATAACTCCATGTAATTTGATTGTGGAGCTCTCCTGTATTCCTAAGTTTTAGAGCTTTTCTGGGAAATTGCAGTAGTCATTATTTTGCTAATAATAATTAGTACTAATAGTAATAATGCCCTACAGAACTCGCTAGCTAACAGTGACACACTCAAACTGATTCTTGGGGATAATTACTTTAAAGCAACCTTGCTTGAAAAGAGATTATAGTAAAAGCTACCTACAATAAGCCTCCAGAGAAGTCTCTGCATACCAACCTCTCCAACAGATAGCAAGTCTGAACTTTGCTGTTAAAGAGCTACAGAATTTGGTATAGACACTGATTTACTAAAGGTATACATTGTGTAAATATTCACTTTGGTCATGTGAAAAGCAAACGTGGAATGTCCACTCATGTGCAGATGCTTTCACATGACTGGAATGAAGTGAATGTTTGCACATTTTGTCTCAACTCACTTAGTTAATCAGTCCATGAATCTTCACATATGACACACATCCAGGTGTGCAAGATGTGGGGTTTTTAATGTGGGGTTTTCCACTGGCCCCTACATCACTACTATGCAGTGATTTAGGGGCCAACAGAAGAAAAGTTTGCAGTGAATGAATGCTTGAGATTCTGCCTGGGTGTAGCTACATGGAGGTTTTCATATTGACTGATCATGTGCTATGTATATTTTTATGACCTTTTAATGATTTAATGCTTTTTACCTAATAAAAATATATTGATTTTAGCAGTATTTGAAGAGACTGGATTATTGTTGTACCTTAAAAGTCCCTTTTGGTTGGTCTTTGTTTTGTTACTTTGAATATGAGAAATGTAATTGATCAATGACATCAGCCACTCCTCCTCTTTGTTTATATTCACTCGTCAGGCAGGAATCTGTTGGAGAGCAGACCATTTTACATTAGTACATGTCCCCAGGGCAGTTCCTTGCCCTCCATGCCATTTGTTTTCAGCCTCTTGCCTGATAGCCTTAAAAATGGCCAGAATTAATTTTAAAGATTTGAATCTTAATGACTTCAAAGGAGTTTAGATTAACCTTCAGATCTTCCACATAGTTCGACAAACCTTCCTTGAGCCCAATTCAGGTATGTTTGGTTCATTCATAATCAGCAGCATTATGATGTAAAAAAAATGAAAATGTAAACCCCCAACCCCTAATTCTCCAAGATAAAGAGCATTTTGCTACAACAATGCACCAACAATCAACCTGTGAATAGGGATGAGCTTCGAGTTCGAGTCGAACTCATGTTCGACTCGAACATTGGCTGTTCGCAAGTTCGCTGAACAGCGAACAATTTGGGGTGTTCGCGACAAATTCGAATGCCGCAGAACACCCTTTAAAAGTCTATGGGAGAAATCAAAAGTGCTAATTTTAAAGGCTTATATGCAAGTTATTGTCATAAAAAGTGTTTGGGGACCCGGGTCCTGCCCCAGGGGACATGGATCAATGCAAAAAAAGTTTTAAAAACGGACGTTTTTTCAGGAGCAGTGATTTTAATAATGCTTAAAGTCAAACAATAAAAGTGTAATATCCCTTTAAATTTCATACCTGGGGGGTGTCTATAGTATGCCTGTAAAGGGGCGCATGTTTCCCGTGTTTAGAACAGTCTGACAGTAAAATGACATTTCAAAGGAAAAATTCAATTCAAAACTACCCGCGGCTATTGCATTGCCGACAATACACATAGAAGTTCATTGATAAAAACGGCATGGGAATTCAACACAGGGAAACCCCGAACCAAAATAAAAAAAAAAAAATGACGCGGGAGTCCCCCTAAATTCCATACCAGGCCCTTCAGGTCTGGTATGGATATTAAGGGGAACCCTGGCCAAAATTTAAAAAAAAAATGACGTGGGGTTCCCCCTAAATTCCATACCAGACCCTTCAGATCTGGTATGGATTTTAAGGGGAACCCCGCGCCAAAAAAAAAAAACGGCGTGGGGTCCCCCCAAAAATCCATACCAGACCCTTATCCGAACACGCAACATGGCAGGCCGCAGGAAAAGAGGGGGGACGAGAGTGCGGCCCCCCCTCCTGAACCATACCAGGCCACATGCCCTCAACATTGGGAGGGTGCTTTGGGGTAGCTCCCCAAAACACCTTGTCCCCATGTTGATGAGGACAAGGGCCTCATCCCCACAACCCTGGCCGGTGGTTGTGGGGGTCTGCGGGCGGGGGGCTTATCGGAATCTGGAAGCCCCCTTTAACAAGGGCACCCCCAGATCATGGCCCCCCCTGTGTGAAATGGTAAGGGGGTACTTACCCCTACCATTTCACTAAAAAACTGTCAAAAATGTTAAAAATGACAAGAGACAGTTTTTGACAATTCCTTTATTTAAATGCTTCTTCTTTCTTCTATCTTCCTTCATCTTCTTCTGGTTCTTCTGGCTCTTCTGGTTCTTCCTCCGGCATTTTCGTCCAGCATCTCCTCTGCGGCGTCTTCTATCTTCTTCTCCTCGGGCCGCTCCGCACCCATGGCATGGGGGGAGGCTCCTGCTCTTCTCTTCATCTTCTTCTTCATCCTCTTCTCTTCTTCCTTCTTCTCTTCTTCTCTTCTTCATTTTCTTCTTCGGGCCGCTCCGCATCCATGCTGGCATGGAGGGAGGCTCCCGCTGTGTGACGGCGTCTCCTCGTCTGACGGTTCTTAAATAATGGGGGGCGGGGCCACCCGGTGACCCTACCCCCTCTGACGCACGGGACATGACGGGACTTCCCTGCGGCATTCCCCGTGACGTCACAGGGAAGTCCCGTCAAGTCATCGTGCGTCAGAGGGGGGCGGGGTCACCGGGTGGCCCCGCCCCCATTATTTAAGAACCGTCAGAGGAGGAGACTCCTCCACACAGCGGGAGCCTCCCTCCATTCCAGCATGGGTGCGGAGCGGCCCGGAGAAGAAAATGAAGTAGAGAAGAAGGAAGAAGAGAAGAGGATGAAGAGAAGAGCGGGAGCCTCCCCCCATGCCATGGGTGCGGAGCGGCCCGAGGAGAAG
The DNA here is from genome assembly GCA_037952925.1 of Lithobates clamitans. Classification (NCBI taxonomy): domain Eukaryota; kingdom Metazoa; phylum Chordata; class Amphibia; order Anura; family Ranidae; genus Lithobates; species Lithobates clamitans. The sequence goes on from JBBGZY010000656.1 coordinate 3,878,448, forward strand.
AAGATAGAAGACTCCGCGGAGGAGATGCTGGACGAGAACGCCGGAGGAAGAACCAGAAGAGCCAGAAGAACCAGAAGAAGAAGAAGATGAAGGAAGATAGAAGAAAGAAGAAGCATTTAAATAAAGGAATTGTCAAAAACTGTCTCTTGTCATTTTTAACATTTTTGACAGTTTTTTAGTGAAATGGTAAGGGTAAGTACCCCCTTACCATTTCACACAGGGGGGGCCATGATCTGGGGGTGCCCTTGTTAAAGGGGGCTTCCAGATTCCGATAAGCCCCCCGCCCGCAGACCCCCACAACCACCGGGCAGGGTTGTGGGGATGAGGCCCTTGTCCTCATCAACATGGGGACAAGGTGTTTTGGGGGGCTACCCCAAAGCACCCTCCCAATGTTGAGGGCATGTGGCCTGGTACGGTTCAGGAGGGGGGGCGCACTCTCGTCCCCCCTCTTTTCCTGCGGCCTGCCAGGTTGCGTGCTCGGATAAGGGTCTGGTATGGATTATTTGGGGGGACCCCACGCCGTTTTTGTTTTTTTGGCACGGGGTTCCCCTTAAAATCCATACCAGACCTGAAGGGTCTGGTATGGAATTTAGGGGGAACCCCACGTCATTTTTTTTTAAAATTTTGGCCGGGGTTCCCCTTAATATCCATACCAGACCTGAAGGGCCTGGTATGGAATTTAGGGGGACTCCCACGTCATTTTTTTTTTAAATTTTGGTTCAGGGTTTCCCTGTGTTGAATTCCCATGCCGTTTTTATCAATGAACTTCTATGTGTATTGTCCGCAATGCAATAGCCGCGGGTAGTTTTAAATGGAATTTTTCCTTTGAAATGTCATTTTGCTGTCAGACTGTTCTAAACACGGGAAACATGCGCCCCTTTACAGGCATACTATAGACACCCCCCAGCTACGAAATTTAAAGGGATATTACACTTTTATTGTTTGACTTTAAGCATTATTAAAATCACTGCTCCTGAAAAAACGGCCATTTTTAAAACTTTTTTTTGCATTGACCCGTGCCCCCTGGGGAAGGACCCGGGGTCCCCAAACACTTTTTATGACAATAACTTGCATATAAGCCTTTAAAATTAGCACTTTTGATTATTCATGTTCGTGTCCCATAGACTTTAACAGTGTTCGCGTGTTCGAGCGAACTTTTTTCCTGTTCGCATGTTCTGGTGCGAACCGAACAGGGGGGTGTTCGGCTCATCCCTACCTGTGAAACACATTAGGGTTGTCTTGGCACCAGGTTGATTGTGGGTACATTGTTTTGTTTTCATAAATTCATATTGGCTTTTACGGTGAGAGACTCCACCTTTTTTAAGTCATCAAAGTGTTACATATCTAGTGGCTCACCAGTATGGAGAGCCTGCTCCTGCAGCCAGGAGACAAGAGAGTAGCATGCAGCTTGCAGCAGAGCTTTGTCCTTTTAACCACTTGCTACCAAGGCAATTTTTTTATTCTTCACATACGTGGTAAAATCTGCATTTATTAATAGAAAATAGCCCAGAACCCCCAAATATTATATATTTTATAAAAGCAGGGCCCTGTAGAATAAAATGTCACTTGAAATTTGTGCAGCCATTTATCAAATGCAAACTTTCAGGAAAAAATAAACTTAAAATAATTTTAGTGCACACAAGCACAATAGTACCCATTTTTTTTGGTAAAATATAAAATATGATGTTGTGTCAAGTAAATAGATACCAATCATGACAAGATTTACAAGTGCACATGCCTGTGAAATGGCAACAAACTATGGTACCTAAAATTGTCCCTAGGAGACACTTTAAAAGCCTTAACAGGTTATAAGTTTAGAGTTAAGCTCTTTCCGCCCGGCCTATAGCAGAACGATGGCCGGGAAGTGGTTCAGTTGTCCTGACTGAGCGTCATTTGATGTCCAGCAGGAAAACAAGCTAGTGCGTGCCCACGAGGGCACGCAGCACGGCAATCAGTGGTGTTGTGTCAGTCTGACACGCCACATCTTCGATCTTGGTAAAGAGCCTCTGACATAGGCTCTTTACCATGTGATCAGCTGGGTCCAATCACAGTTGATGACAGTGTAAATAGGAATTGCCATTTATCATCTTTTCCTTACCTCTTCTTTCCTCTTTTCCTCCACTCACACTAATAGACACGAGTAGAGAAGTGCCGATCAGCTGCTCTACTGACAGGGAATAGATTATCAGTGCAGTCCCCCTGAGGATGCCCACCTAGGACCACCAGGGATGCCCACCCAGGACCCCCAGGGATGCCCACCTAGGATCACCAGGGATGCCCACCCAGGACCACCAAGTATGCCAATTATTGCCCAATAGGGATGGCAATCATGATCAGTGCTGCCTAACAGTGCCATCTATCAGTGCCGGCTATCGGTGTCTATCAGTGCCCACCAATGCCACCTATCAGTGCCCATCAGTGCCCCCAGTGCCACCTATCAGTACCCAGCAGTGCCACCTATCAGTGCCCAGTACCACCTATTAGTGCCCATCAGTGCCGCCTATGAGTGCCCATCAGTGCCACCTATCAGTGGCCATCAGTGCTGCTTATCAGTTCCACCTATCAGTGCTCATCAGTGCTGCATATAAATGCCTCATCATCAGTGCCCATCAGTGCCACCTCATCAGTGCCTCCTCATCGGTGCCAATTAGTACTGTCTCCTCAGTGCCCATCAGTGCAGCCTCATCAGTGAAGGAGAAAACTTATTTACAAAGTTTTGTAACAGAAACAAAGAAAAACTTAATTAAAAAAAATATATATATATTTGTAGCGCAAAATAAAAAAAACCCCAAGGGTGATCAAATACCACCAAAAGAAAGCTTGATTTGTGCAAAGAAAAGTTATACAAATTTTGTTTGGGTACAGTGTTGCATGACCGCACAATTGTCATTCAAAATGCAACAGCACTGAAAGCTGAAAATTGGTCTGTGCAGGAAAGGGGGAAGTGCCCAGTATTGAAGTGGTTAAACATGAGCTATGGAACTAGAATTATTGCTCTCACGCCAATGCTCACAGTGATGCATGTGTAGTGCAATCACCATTTACATATGTCCTGGACCATGTGCATGTTTTCATCTGCATGTGAACATGGAGGAAGGGGTTGCTTTTAAATTTTTATTTATTTCATTTACATTTTTAATACATTTTTATTTATTTTTTCATTTAACTTTATTGCTATCACAAGGGGTGAACAAGCCCACTTGCAGCTGATCAAAAACAGATAATATTTGATCAACTACTTCTCTGGTTGCAACAACCAGGGGATAATAGCACTGAAACTGGAAGTGATGAAATCTTTGTCACTTCCAGCCTCATTTGTCACAGGAGGAGATCGGGGTATGGATGTTCCTCAATCTTCTCTGTGGGCAGCCAATCTGACTGTGTACTGCAAAGATGGGTGGTGGCAGGGTGGATGGCTCCACAGTGCTGTAAAAGTGATTGGGCTGTAAAGCCCCCCAGATCACTTATACAGGAAAGCTTATCGCTGTGTTTAAAAAACTGCACGAGGCCCAGGGCTGCAACTGCTTGCTGCCCAGGACATTTATAAATGTATGCTGGGCAGCAAGTGGTTAAGTATGGTGCCAAATTTTGCTATGTACACGAAATTCAGTAAGGGTTTAAATCTACTTCAACAGATTTGCCAGTGCTTATACACCCTTCACTTATTTATCCCTATGCTTTCCCCATCACAGCTAAAGCAGATTTTCAATATGGCTGCTGTGACCTCACTCTTTTATAAGGAGAGGGCTGGTATATCCAAAAAACACCTTACTGGCTCTTCTAAAGTAAATGAACTTAGGTTGAAACGCAGAGCAGAACATTACAGTTGCATATATTTTGGTCTGGTGAATTTCCACATTCATTTTCTGGGACAGCCAATTTCAAATATGGTACATCTGCCGCAAACCCATGGTGGCAGTGGACTTGAACTTTATCCTTAATCACCAGTTCAAATAGCAGAAAAAATTGCAATAAAAATCATTTAACAGAAGTCATATTTAAAGGATGGAAACTGTACAAAAGTTAAATTAGGCGAATCTTTGGAAACTACAGTGGACACCTTGTGCGATACAAAATGTGTATTTTGCATTCTGTAGCTTAAATTATCTCTTTGTGGGGAAAATCTATTTTTTATTCATGTTTGGGTAGTTTATTTACATATTTAATTCAGGTTGTCATGTATTAGTTATGTATTAGTAGAAGAGGAATGAAGTGAAAAGGGCATTTAATGAGAACGAATACATCTGTCTTAACTTTTCTCTTGTGACCTACTGTATTTTTTTACTGTCCATGGCTCCTGATTTAATAAATAGTATGCCAGCATAAGGTGTTGTCATATGTGAATAAATAAATATGACAATAAAGAAAGTCTAAGACAACTTAAAATATTTAAATCTAATTTGCAACTGCTGAATAGCATTGGCTTATAATGTGCCTGCTATCATCATTTTTTTCTGAAATTAAGGGGAATTATTGAAAAAAAAATCTTTTTTGTTTTGTTTTAGGAAATAGAAATATTTATACATTGCATTAATTATTTTGCAGAGCTAATAAAATGGACAGGAAGCTATCACTCTTTAACTAGAGTAGATATGGAATGAACTAGTTTTAGAGGATGTCATTTTACAGAGGAATGGTACAGTGCCTTGAAAAAGTATTCTAACCCCTTGAAATTTTCCACCTTTTTTCACGTTACAACCAAAAACATAATTGCATTTTTATTGCAATTTTATGTGACAGACCAACACAAAGTAGCACATAATTGTGAAGTGGAAGAAAAATGATAAACCGTTTTCAAAATTTTTTACAAATAAGTATCTGAAAAGTGTGGCATGCATTTTGTATTCAGCCCCCTGAGTCAATACTTTGTAGAACCACCTTTCGCTGTAATTACAGCTGCAAGTCTTTTTGGGTATGTCTCTACCAGCTTTGCACATCTAGAGAGTGACATTTTTGCCCATTTTTCTTTGCAAAATAGCTCAAGCTCTGTCAGATTGGATGGAGAGCATCTGTGAACAGCAATCTTCAAGTCTTGCCAAAGATTCTCAATTGGATTTAGGTCTGGACTTTGACTAGGCCATTCTAAGACATGAATATGCTTTGATCTAAACCACTGCATTGCAGCTCTGGCTGTATGTTTAGAGTCACTGTCCTGCTGGAAGGTGAACCTCTGCCCCAGTCTCAAGTCTTTTGCAGACTCTAACAGGTTTTCTTCTAAGATTGCCCTGTATTTGGCTCCATTCATCTTCCCATCAACTCTGACCAGCTTCCCTGACCCTGCTGAAGAAAAGCATTCCTACAACATGATGCTACCACCACCATGTTTCATGGTGGGGATGGTGTGTTCAGCTTTGATGTGCAGTGTTAGTTTGCCACACATAGCATTTTGCTTTTAGGCCAAAAAGTTCAATTTTGGTCTGATCTGACCTTATTCCACATGTTTGCTGTATCCCCTAATGGCTTCTCGCAAACTGCAAATGGGACTTCTTATGGCTTTCTTTCAACAATGGCTTTCTTCTTACAAATTCTTCCATAAAGGCCAGATTTGTGGATTGCACGACTAATAGTTGTCCTCTGGAAAGATGCTCCATGAGGTGTTCAAAGCTTGGAATATGTTTTTATAACCTAACCCTACTTTAAACTTCTCCATTACTTTATCCCTGACCTGTCTGGTGTGTTCCTTGGCCTTCATGTTGCTGTTTGTTCATTAAGGTTCTCTAACAAACTTCTGAGGGCTTTACAGAACAGCTGTATTTATACTGAATTTATACTGCATTTATACTTACTAATTAGGTGACTTCTGAGGGTAATTGGTTCCACTAGATTTTACTTAGGGGTATCAGAGTAAAGGGGGCTATATACAAATGCACGCCACCCTTTTCAGATATTTATTTGTAAAAAAAATTTGAAAACCGTTTATAATTTTCACTTGACTTCACAATTACAGTATGTGCCACTTTGTGTTCGTCTACCAATTAAAATCACAATAAAATATATTTGCGGTTTTGGATGTAAAATTACAACATTTTGGAAAATTTCAAGGGGTGTGAATACTTTTTCGAGGCATTGTACATATCACAGACGCAAGATAAGAATGTTGTTTCAGATGGCATCTTCTAGTGGAAAAATACGATAAAAACACTCAGAGCTCAATTAACAAAGCTAACGCACCAGTATAGATATTTTTATTTTGAAAAAAATGACAATTTTTTTTAGTTGAGTCCAATTGAATTTGAAAATTAAGCTTGTATGGCTGGAAACAGTGCCTTGGACTGTTGTTAAAAGTTTGTGAATTGAGCCCCTTGTGTTACTCAGTGCTGGGTTCACACCCCATTTACATGCACAAATGCATTCTAGACTTAATTTACTATTTACAAAGCTTTAATAACAGCCTAAGGCACTCTATTTTCAGCCTCATTACTGTAATTTTCATATTGTTGTTTAATTATAGATACTCATCCTGGTGTTTTAGTTCTGTGAAATGGGCCTATTATGTTAAGACTGTATTCATTTGACCTAAAAGGATACATGCACTTGCATATAACTGTTGCTGAGCTGATCTCCCTCCTATCCTGAAAAGTCATGGGAGGGGTATGTCTGTATATCAAAAATGATGTACAAGTGAATGGGAGAGATGACATCACTAAGGGAGCAAGAGAGGAGGTGGAATCCTTATGGGTAGAGCTACAAAGAGAGGAAACTAAGGGGAAAGTAATACTGGGAGTATGCTATAGGCCCCCTAACCAGAGAGAGGAGGCAGGGGCGGACCTCCTATCACAATCTGGATTAGCGGCAAGAATGGGAAGTGTTATTATAATGGGGGATTTAAATAATCCAGACATGGGTGAAAAGAACTGCTCATTTATATAAGGCTCACCAGTTCCTAAATGTCTTGCAGGACAATTTCATGGGTCAGATGGTAAATGCACCATCTAGAAACAAAGCACTACTAGACCTATTGATTACCAACAATACAGACCTGATTACGGATGTGGAAATACGGGGCAATATAGGAAACAGAGATCACAGGTCAATTCGTTTTAGTATAAATCACACAAATAGGAAACATAAGGGGAATACAAAGACACTGAATTTCAAAAGAGCCAAATTCCCTAAACTACGATCCTTGCTAGAAGTTAAGAACTCGGATAAAATCGTAGAAACAAAGAACATGGAGGGAAAATGGGTATGCTTTAAGAGCATATTAAATAAGGGCATTAGCCAGTGCATCCCAATGGGAAAAAATTTAAAGAGCTAATAAAAGTCCTGGGTGGCTTAACTCCAAAGTAAAAATTCACATGAAAGCAAAGGAGAAGGCCTTAAAAAAATACAAGGCTGAGGGATCATCATCAGCATTGCAACTTTACAAAGAATGCAACAAGAAATGTATAGGTGCAATGAGGAACAGGAAAGGTACATAGTGGTGGAGAGTAAAAAAATGCCAAAGAAATTCTTTAAGTACATAAATAGTAATAAAGGAGGTCAGATCATATTGGTCCCATAAAGAATGACGAAGGAAATCTGGTTACTAAGGATGAAGAGATGGCGAAGGTATTGCATTTATTCTTCTCAGTCTTCACGAGGGAATCGGGGGCTTCAGTAACCAAAACTGCAATGTTTAAACTCATGACATATCACAGGCAGCACCCTCGTTGGTAACAGATGACAGAATTAGAAATAGACTTGAAAAACTTAACATTAATAAGTCACCAGGACCAGATGGCTTGTACCCAAAGGTCCTTAAGGAACTCAGTCAAGTAATTACCAGACGATAGTTCCTAATTTTTACAAACAGTCTACTGACTGGAATGGTACCAGCTGGTTGGAGAAAACCCAATGTAGCACCAAAATTTAAAAAAGGGCCAAGATACATCCCTGGGAATTACAGACCAGTTAGCCTAACATCAATTGTATGCAAGCTCTTGAAGAAGATAATAAGGGATTATATACACAATTTTAGTAATGACAACGGTATCATTAGCAGTAATCAGCATGGATTCATGAAGAATCGTTCTTGCCAATCTTACCAATCTATTAACCTTCTATGAGGAGGGGAGCTGTCATCTAGATAAAGGAAGGACCATAGACATGGTGTATCTGGATTTAAAAAAGGCATTTGATACAGTTTCCCCTAAATTTTTACTGTACAAAGTAAGGTCCATTGGCTTGGACCATAGTGTGAGTACATAGATTGAAAACTGGCTACAAGGGTGAGTTCAGAGGGTAGTGATAAATGGGGAGTACTCGGAATGGTCCAGGGTGAAAAGTGGGGTCCCCCCGGGTTCTGTGCTTGGACCAATCCCAAGCACGTGTATCCTTTTAGGTCAAATGAATACAATCTGTATTTGTGGATGATACTATGCTAAGCAGGGCAATAACTTCTCCGCAGCATGTGGAAACCTTGCATGAAGATCTTAACAAATGAATGGGGTGGGCAACAACATGGCAAATGAGGATTAACCACTTCCCGACCGGCCTATAGCAGAATGATGGCCAGGCAGTGGTTCAGTTATCCTGACTCGGCATCATATGATATCCTTCAGGATAACAGCATTGTGGCGATCAGTGGTGCCGTGTGTCAGTCTGACACACCGCTACACCGATCTCTGTAAAGAGCCTCCGATGGTGGCTCTTTACCATGTGATCAGCCGTGTTCAATCACGGCTGATCACAGTGTAAACAGGAAGAGCTGGTGATCGGCTTTTCCTCACTCGTGTCTGACAGATGCGAGTAGAGGAGAGCCGATCGGCGGCTCTCCTGGCGGGGGGTCTGCTCTGATTCTCTATCAGTGCAACTACCCCTAAAATGCCCACCCAGGACCACCATCATGCCTCCCAGGACCACCAGAGAAGGGGGCAACATGTGAATGGCCAGGTATGTACCCCATGGCCATCCACATATGAAAAAATATGCACAATAGATGCCAATCAGTGCCCACAAATGGGCACTGACTGGCAACATTATGGTCCAGAAGAAAAAGACCCTAAGGTCAACACTAAATATCAGAAATTAAAAATGAATCTAGTAAGTGTAAAGCAGCCAGCACCCAAAGTTCAATACCAAAAAAAACTTGGTATACGACTGGGATAGCTGATCAACACACAGCATGTGAATCTTGGCTGGATTTCATCCTAATATAGGAGAGCTGTACTTGCTGGGAATAGCAGAGCGGACATTATTTCCATTTCTTCACTTGGAGGGGAGCATGAACGAAGAACTGCTGTCATTCCCCAGAAGATGTCCACTCGTGTTGAAACGCGTAGGGTGGAGCCTCTAACGGTGACGTCATCACGCTAGCCTTCCGCGATGGTGGTGAGACCAACACTTTAGGAATAGGGAGTAGCGAATAGAGACACTGCGGCTTTATATGTGACACAGCCGCTTATGATGACACATCATTTCTGTAAGTGCAAACTCTTGTTTTAATAAATGAGATTGAATTGACATACTGCACTATGGAAGTTTCTATTTTCTATCTTTGAGTAATAATAGAATGAACGGCTGGTCCGGAGGATTTTAAGTTTTGGGGAGACTTCCAAATTCCCAGTGCTGGGAGAGACTGCTAGCAGCAGTCATGGCTTTTTGGTAAGCAAGCTACCTCACTTTGGGTGTTGACCTGAATACACTCTGGTTTTGCATTAGGAAGATTGGTGTCACAGATTCTGTTTCCTGCAATTCACCTTTTCCCCTACGGAGGCATATTACTTATGGATTCTCTCATTGATTACTATGGGACATTGCTTTAGTTTTCTTTCTTTTTTTCTTTTTTTGAAGTATTTTTTCTTTTTTTATGTAGTTCTAATTTTTTTGTTTTCACTTATTATTGTATGTATCACTGTTTGATTATTTCACAATTTATATTATCATAACAATATCATATCTCACATATATTAGTGCTGCACTTACTGTGTTGTTTGTACCATTATGGTCCAGATAAAGCAAGTGATGCCCAGCAATGCCACCCATCAGTGTCCATCAGTGCCACCTCTCAGTGCCCATCCATGCCCATCAGTGCCCACCTATCAGTGACCATCAGTGCCCATCTGTGCCACCTATCAGTGCCACCCATAAGTACCCATCAGTGCCACCCATAAGTACCCATCAGTGCCGCCTATGAGTGCCCATCAGTGCCACCATTGAGTGCCCATCAGTGCCGCATATCAGTGCTGTCTATCAGTGCCCATCAGTGCTGCCTATCAGTGCCCATCACCAGTGCTTATCGGTGCCCATCGGTGCCGCCTTATCAGTGCCCATCAGTGCAGCCATATCAGTGCCCGTCATTAAAGAAGAAAACTTACTTCACAAAAAATTTAACAGAAACAAAGAAAAACTTTATTTTTTTCAAAATTTTTTATTTGTTGCACAAAAAATAAAAATCACAGAGGTGATCAAATACCACCAAAAGAAAGCTCTATTTGTGCGAACAAAATTATAAAAAATTTGTTTGGGTACAGTGTAGCGTAACCGTGCAATTGTCATTCAAATTGCGACAGCGCTGAAAGCTGAAAATTGGCTTGGGCAGGAAGGTGCTTAAGTGCCTGGTATTGAAGTGGTTAATGTAGAAAAATGTAAAATAGTGCATTTGGGTGGCAAAAATATGAATACAATCTACTCACTAGGGGGAGAACCTCTGGGGGAATCTAGGATGGAAAAGGACCTGGGGGTCCTAGTAGATGAAAGGCGCAGCAATGGCATGCGATGCCAAGCTGCTGCAAGCAAAGCAAACAGAATATTGGCATGCATTAAAAAGGGGATAAACTCCAGAGATAAAACAATAATTCTCCCACTCTACAAGACTCTGGTCCCGCTGCACCTGGAGTATGGCGTCCAGTTCTGGGCACCAGTCCTCTGGAAGGATGTGCTGGAACTGGAGATAGTCCAGAGAAGGGCAACAAAAGGAACTGGAGGACCTTAGTTATGAGAAAAGGTTACGAGCACTGAACCTGTTCTTTCTGGAGAGGAGATGCTTGAGAGGGGATATGATTTCAATGTACAAATACCATACTGGTGACCCAACAATAGGAATAAAATGTTTCTGCAAAAGGTAATTTAATAAGACATGTGGCCATTCACTAAAATTAGAAGAAAAGCAGTTTAACTTTAAACTGTGTAGAGGGTTATTTACTGTAAGAGTGGTTAGGATGTGGAATTCTCTACCACAGGCAGTGGTTTCAGTGGGGGTCAATGATAATTTCAAAAAAACTATTAGATAAGGACCACAAAATACAGGGATATACTATGTAATACTGACATAAAATCACACACATAGGTTGGACTTGATGGACTTGAGTCTTTTTTCAACCTCGCTATGTAACTGTGTAACCATGTATTTACTATATTCCTCTCTCATCAGCTTGATTTCTAAGTCCTAGGGCTGAAGCCTATCACTGGCAAAAAAATATTTTCCTGTAGCCGCTATACTACATATATCTGTCCATGGACTTTTATAGTGGACAGGCTTTCTATAGAAGTCTATGATGCAGAATGATGACTCCAGTAACAAAAGAAGCAAAGTTATATATTGTAATGAATAACAGGTAGACAATAAAAGTGTCAGGTCACCTGAGTCCAGGTGACAGATGCACACCGGTGGAGTCAGGAGTGCACCGTTAAGGTAATGGACCCTATGGCTGACTGCTGTGGATGGAACTCTGGGTGGTTCAGGGAGGCAGGTCCACTGGAGCACCAACATGTCCCACTGGGAGCTAGAGCATAAGATTCCCCAGGGTCCGGAGTCTAAGAGCCAGCAGGTGTTCACCAGAGCCTCTAGTGGTGAGGATGGACCGTGCTGCAAATGACTCCAGGTCGCGGCCCCCAGGGTCTCCTAGCTCACGCTCATGCTATGCTACAGGAGGACAGAGAGGAAGCAGCAGCCCAGGACAACAAGGGATAGTAAGGAGATAAGCCAAAGTTCAGGGCAACTAGCAGATAAGGATAGACAGAGACCATGCCAAAACGTCAGGGTCACAAGCAAGCAGGGATAGTCAAGAACAAGCCAAGATCGGTAAACAGGATCAGACGTAGGACACAGAGCAATGAGCACACAGAAGCCAAATCATACAATATTGATCAGCAAAGCTGGCTTGCAGTGCACAGGTTAATATAGAGTTGCCTAATAGGGGCTGAGGTGGAGCCATGCTTTGAGGAGAGATTACTTAAGCAGCCAGGTGAAAGTGGCTTGCCTCTTAATCTGAACACATTGAGAATTAAGCTGACAGACAAACATTACTGCATAACCATGACAAAAAGAGATCTGTTCTTGAATGGCAAAATACACATTTAGTGCATTCTGAAAGGCAGCATACAATGTACTACAACTCAATGCATGACTGTTTACAGGTCATATTGAAAACAATGGGGGTTATTTACTAAAGGCAAATCCACCTTGCACTACAAGTGCAAACCAGAAGTGCAAAGTGCACTTGAAATTGCGCTGAAAGTGCACTTGGAAGTGTAGTTGCTGTAGATCCGAGGGGGACATGCAAGGAAAATAAAAAAACAGCATTTTAGCTTGCACAGGATAATAAAATCAGCAGAGCTTCCCCTCATTTCAGATCTACCTCTCAGATTAACAGTGACTGCACTTCCGAACACTTCCCCAATGTATTTTAGCAAAGGGCATGTTAATGCATCAGGGGTAAACAAGCTCCTGTGGCCTTTTGGCTGCTGTTTAGTAAGCTGGCTATACATGGATTGAAATTTGGCTGGTTTAGCAGGGAGCGGCTGAATTTCGATCCATGTATTTTAGGGCTAATAAAGATCTGGTATTAAACAGACCCTTTGACAAAGTAGTACATGAGGTCATTTTGTCTGACCTGCATTGTGTGTATATATATATTAAATCCAATTGAATGGAGTCTACTAATATTGTACACCAAGTTCTAGATTACCTTATTGGTTATTTTACTCAAGGATGTTCTTCATAGTCTGCAGGCCTATTTAGTCAAGATTAAAAAAAAATTATAACTAAGCAAGGTGTTCCATCAGAAATATATCAGATACTTGTGGCTGTATTTTATATGAATTAAATAAAAGGAAACCCTTTATTATACAAGGCTGGTGTTTATTGATCCTTCATCTGTACTGACACAGAAGATGAAGAACATTAACCAAGTGCTTGTACATAGCAAGAAAAATACACCAAGAACACACATTTACCACTTTATATACAGGCTCCTATTATTATTATTGTATTATTAATATACAGGGTTTATATGGTTCAGAGGGCCCTGCTTGTGAAAGCTTAAAATGAAAAAAGTGATAAATGTGAGTGATGAGTTAAAGGTAAAGTCATTTCTTTTTTTATAATTTTTCGTTTATTTGGCTCTGCTAAACATACATTTATGTATAATACAGGTATGTGAGGCACCTAAGATTGAGAGTACATCATACAGAAACGGAATTAGGTTAGAAACCATTGTACTATATCCTAATATATATCTTAATATGCCTAGTTGAAGTCATGGTAGTTCATTAATAATTTTAAGATAGCAGTAAACCTAAATGGTGGCCCAAAAGCATTAGGGAAAATCATGCAAGATGATTTATCAATTACAATGATAGCATCATTAAAATATGATACTAATATGAAAGTACAAATTTACCTAGAACTAAAACAACAACATTTACATTTATTTGGAACTTTGGAATTATAAAAATATAATTCGACATGCTAAGCCTGAGCTTCCCTTAATTACTGCCAGGTATTTGAAGTATGTGTTTACAGTAAAGAAAAAAAAATCCATGCATTAGTAGAAGCACAATGGAACTGCTCTCATTTTTTTCTACAGTCACATGCATTGCAGATTGCCTGTCCCAAACTATCATTTAATCATCTGTCTATTTGCAAACTAGCTAACAGAATGCATTTGGCTGAGTTAGGATAGTGCAAACCAGTAGCTATTCTTAAGGAGTGTTTTTTATTTTTCAGATTTTATTTTTGAATTTTTTATAACAAATAAACAACAGAAACAACCAATAAAACAAAAACACAAAAGAAAAAAACAACAAAACATTTAAACCAAGATCAAATCACCATTCCAAATCGTATAAACATTAATACATTTGATACGTCATTATCTACCGTATTTATCTGCGTATAACACGCACTTTCCCCCCCACTAAAATAGGGGGCAAATCGTGTGTGCCTAGGAGAGGATGGAGGGAACGAGCGCCACCGAAATAGACAGAGACTGATCTCCTGTGTACTCGGCTCGGTTTAGCTTGCAGTCACGCCCAGTCCTGCCCCCTGGACGGCTCCTATCATTGACATCCCGGCATTGGACCGGTGTTATGTCCATCATAGGAGCCGGGCCAAGGGGCGGGACTGGGTGTGACTGCGAGCCGAGCCGAGTACACAGGAGATCCGGCTCAGTCTGTTCCAGCAAGGGCAAGGCTGAAGATGGGCACTGATTAGGCTGCAATGATGGGCAAGGCTGCAGATGGGCAGTGATCAGGCTGCAATGATGGGCAAGGATGCAGATGGTCAGTGATCAGGCTGCAATGATGGGCAAGGCTGCAGATGGGCACTGATCAGGCTGCAATGATGGGCAATGGTGAGGCTGTAAATGGGCAATGGCAAGGCTGTAGATGGGCACTGATCAGGCTTCATTAATGGGCAATGGCAAGGTTGCATATGGGCACTGATAAGGCTGCATTGATGGGCACTGACTCTTATTTTGCTTCAAAATTCTTTATTTGAAATAAAAATTAAAATAAAGGTGCATGTTATGTGGCAACAAATACGTTAATTGTCCCAAATTATTCACAGATATTTAAAGATACAGAAATGCTCTGGAGCAAATAGTATATAAGGAAGCTTTTCTTTCCATTTCGGCCCTCTCCCTCCACTAAGCATATACCCAGTCTTAATTATAAGTTTAAATTAAAATTGGGACATGGTGCATCTAACCACTTTCTCCATATCTTTTCAAATCTCTGAGAGGTGTTGCGTTGAGCATAAGTGTGTTTTTTAAAAATTACATATTTATCCATTTCACAAATACAGTCCCCAAAAGTAGAAGGGTTGGGTGATACCCAACAGGAGGCTATCAGCTTAGGTGCTATAAATAGTGATCTCATAATGACCACTGTTTGATTACCATCCAGGCCATTAAAGTTTATGAAACCCAGAAGACATAAATTGGGATCTGGTATCAATGTAGTGTCATAGAATTTAATAGATCCAGCACTCCCTTCCAATACTGAAATAGCTCTGGGCAACTCCAGAAGAGGTGCATAAAGGAGCCAGGAGACTCAGCGCATCTAGCGCATTCAGTGTTTTCTCTCCCGCCTACCCTGTGCAACAACTCCAGGGCGTGATAAGCCCTATACAAAATGAAAAGTTGGGTCACTGTGTAAGTAGGGGACATATTAAAAAAAGCTGAATGTTCTGCAGTTTTTGAACCTATATATCCCCTAGGTTCACATAAATTTTTGCCTCCCATCCCATCTGACTCCATCGGATTTCTGGATCTGTTTCTGTGGCAAAAAAAGACCCCTTATTAGCCTTACTCACTCACCTTATGAAAAAGAGCAAAAAAAAAAAAAAATAAACAAATAAATAGACAAAAAAAGGAAAACACACAAATACAAAAGAACACTAAGGATGATGTCTATTCAATTAATTTCATTGTTTATAAAACAATTATGTGATGTTCACCAAACAATCACTGGTGGCAAATCAATCACCGTCATTTAAAACACTTCAACCTAAAAGATTCAGTTGGATTTTTGTTTCAAGCAAATCTCCTAAGTAACCTAATAAGCGAAACCAAGAGTTTCTTTTTAAACAAAATGTTAGTGATGATGGCATCAGTGATTTTGTGGAAATGTTTCCAAATCATTTGGTAATCCTTAGTCTTAAAGTGGTTATAAAGCTTTTTTTTTTTTTTAAACATGCCTATACTTATCTGTTGTATGTGATGGTTTTGCACAGAGCAGCCCTGATCCTTTTCTTTTGCATAGAATGCATTAAGTCAAAAAACCTTAAGCCTTTAGAACCCCTTTAATTTATAATTTATAATCATTGCTGTTTTTGCGATGCACTTTATAGGCAAATTATCACATATATTCAGTGAGCAATCATACTGAATGACTACTGTAAAGTTTAGCTGATTTTGTAATGGTTTTTATATTTTTAATTGCCTAATGTGCCATATTGTCATATTTTCTGAATGATTTTGTAGGTTCTCCCTCTAGTGACAAGCCTACTTCTTTGTCACACACTAAAATGTTGAATTGCTTCTGTAACCACTCACTTCTGTGATGACATACTTGGAGTGTGTTAATTTAAGTGTTGGCACAGCTATTCTCTTTGACCTGCACAATGATAAGAGGTAAATAAAGTACCGTGCTGCTTTGCTAAGTAGGTAGTGCAGGATGAATATCTTGAAAGATATAGATGAGTAGTGTAAACAACACATAAATAATCTTTCAAAATATTTAAAAATACTATAGCATTAGAGTAATAGTTTGGTTAAGTATTAAAGCAATCATTAGTCATATCGGGCAGGTGATACAATATAGGGATAAAAAAGAATGGAGTCATGTTTATAACAGTCAAGTAAATCAAAGCATGATTAATGGTCTTCATCTGAATACATTCAAAAATGATATAAAATGCTGCAGTGGCTGCAAATGAATGAATCAGGTGAATCTGCAATACATGTTCAAGAAACTGGAAAAATGCTGTTAGTTTACTAATCAATTTTATTATGTAGAACAAGCTTTCAAGAATACTCTATTCTTTTTATTAGACATCTTATGTTTGCAGTAAAAAATATATTTAGAAGACCATTCCTAAAGCAGAGGTATGGCTTTAACATGGTCATACCACTTTGCTGTAAAACAAAAAAGCTTCTGCACATTTGTAAAGCAAAGTGTGTACTTTACAAATGTGCACTATGAGTCCCAAAGCCAGGGGAGAGCAATAAAAATGAACGAAAAAAGTAAGGAGACGAGCCCAAGCTCTGTACCATCACAAAATACAGCCTATGGTATGGAGTAACTTTGCTGAGTATAACTGCAACTGAACATAAAGATCTGCTGTGTTATAAATAGTCACTGCAGTTAGTTTATCTATCTATCTATCTATCTATCTATCTATCTATCTATCTATCTATCTATCTATCTATCTATCTATCTATCTATCTATCTATCTATCTATCTATCTATCTATCTATCTATCTATCTATCTATCTATCTATCTATCTATCTATCTATCTATCTATCTATCTATCTATCTATCATCACTACCAGCAAATGTACTTTGAATGTATGTCAGATGCAGACTGACACAAACAAGCAGTAGAGGACTCCATAGGGAGTCGTTGGGTAATATTTGGTTTCTCAAATAAATATATATATAAATGTAGTCTTTAATATACCTATGGCAAATATTAGGTACAGTGCCTTGCAAAAGTATTCACCCCCGTTGGCATTTTTTGTGTTTTGTTGCCTCAAAACCTGGAATTAACATGGATTGTTTGAGGATTTGCATCATTTAATTTACAGAACATGCCCACAACTTTGAAGATTTTTTTTTTATTGTGAAGCAAACAACAAATAGGACTAAATAACAGAAAAAAGTCAATGTGCATAACTATTTACCCCCTAAAGTCAACACTTTGTAAAGCCACCTTTTACTTCTATCAAAGCTCCAAGTCACTTTGGATAAGTCTCTATGAGCTTGCCAAATCTTACCACTGGCATTTTTGCCCATTCCTACTTGCAAAACTGCTCCAGCTCCTTCAAGTTTGGTGGTTTGTGCTTGTGAACAGCAATCTTTAAGTTTGACCACAGATTTTCTATTGGATTGAGGTCTGGGCTTTCACTAGGCCATTCCAACACATTTACATGTTTCTCCTTAAACCACTCAAGTGTTGCTTTAGCAGTGTGTTTGGGGTCATTGTCCTGCTGGAAGGTGAACCTCAGTCCTAGCCTCAAAATTACACACAGATTGGTACAGGTTTTGCTCAAGAATATCCCTGTATTTAGCACCATCCATCTTTCCCACAACTCTGATCAGTTTCTCAGTCCCAACTGCTGAAAAACATCCCCAGAGCATGATGCTGCCACCGCCATGTTTCACTGTGGAGATGGTGTTCTTTGGGTGATGTGATGTGTTGGGTTTGTGCCAGACATTTTCTTTGATGGCCAAAAAGGTACATTTTGGTCTCATCAGGCCAGAGCCCCTTCCTCCATACATTTTGGGAGTCTCCCACATGCCTTTTTTGCAAACTCAAAACGTGCCATTTTGTTTTTTGCTGAAAGTAATGTCTTTCTTCTGGCCACTCTGCCATAAAGCCCAACTCTATGGAGCGTATGGCTTATTGTCGTCCTATGTACAGATACTCCAGTCTCTGCTGTGGAACTCTGCAGCTCCTCCAGGGTTACCTTAGGTCTATGTGCTGCCCGGTCCGTGAGTTTTGGTGTGCGGCCATCTCTTGGCAGGTTTGCTGTTGTGCCATATTCTTTCCATTTGGTTATGATAGATTTGATGGTGCTCGTAGGGATCATCAAAGATTTGTATATTTTTTATAACCTAAGCCTGGCTTGTACTCCTCAACAACATTGTCCCTTACTTGTTTGGAGAGTTCCTTGGTCTTCATGACAGTGTTTGGTTAGTGGTGCCTCTTGCTTAGGTTTTGCAGCCTCTGAGGCCTTTCAAAAGGGTGTGTATATGTAATGACAGGTCATGTGACACTTAGATTGCACACAGGTGGACATCATTTCACTAATTATGTGACTTGATTTGAATATGAAACTAAAGATTGATGTTTGTATGTCTCAGATAAAATATGATTTTGTATATGTGGAATAAAAAAACTGTAAAATTGTCTAGTTAACCACTTGACCACTGGGCACTTAAACCCCCTTAATAACCAGACCAATTTTCAGCTTTTCAGTGCTCTCACACTTTGAATGACAATTACTCAGTCATGCAACACTGTACCCAAATTAATTTTTTTTGCCTTTTTTTCACACAAATAGAGCTTTCTTTTGGTGGCATTGAATCACCGCTGGGTTCTTTATTTTTTGCACTATAAAAGAAAAAAGACCGAAAATTCTGTAAAAAAAAAATGCATTTTTCTTCGTTTCTGTTATAAAATTTTGCAAATTAGTAATTTTTTCTTCATATATTTTGGCCAAAATTTATAGCTCTACATATCTTTGGTAAAAATAACCCAAATTGGTGTATATTATTTGGTCTTCGTGAAAGTTATAGAGTCCACAAGCTATGGTGCCAATCTCTGAAAATTGATCACACCTGAAGTACTGACGGCCTATCTCATTTCTTGAGACCAGAAAAGTACAAATACCCCACAAATGACCCCTTTTTGGAAAGAAGATATTCCAAGGTATTTAGAAAGATGCATGATGAGTTTTTTTAAGTCATTTTTTCCCACAATTCTTTGCAAAATCAAGATTTCTTTTTTTCTTTTTTTTTTCACAAAATTGTCATATTAGCAGGTTATTTCTCACACACAGCATATGCATACCACAAATTACACCCCAAAACACATTCTGATATTACTCCCGAGTATGGCGATACCACATGTGTGAGACTTTTACACAGCATGGCCACATACAGAGGTCCAACATGCACGGAGCACCTTCAGGTGTTCTGGAGTGCCCAGGCCAATTCTGACATTTCTCTCCTACATGTAAAAATCATAATTTATTTGCTAGAAAATTACATAGAACCCCAAAACATTATATATTTTTTTTAGCAAAGACCCTAGAGAATACAATGGTGGTCGTTGCAACTTTTTATCTCGCACGGTATTTGCGCAGCAATTTTTCGACCGCGTTTAAAAAAAAAACAGTTTTGTGCTTAAAAAAAAAAACAAAACAGTAAAGTTAGCCCAATGTTTTTGCATAATGTGAAAGATGAATTTATGCCGTGTAAATAGATACCTAACATGTCACCCTTCAAAATTGCACACGCTCGTGGAATGGCGCCAAACTTCGCTACTTAAAAATCCCCATAGGAGACGCTTTAAATTTTTTTACTGGTTACATGTTGTGAGTTACAGAGGAGGTCTAGGGCCAAAATTATTGCTCTCGCTCTACTGATCGCACCGAAACCTCACATGTGTGGTTTGAACACCATTTTCATATGTGGGCGGGACTTACGTATGCGTTCGCTTCTGCATGCGAGCACACGGGGACACGGGGAATTTTTTTTTTTTTTATTGTTCATTTTACTTTATTTATTTTAGTTTGATGCTAAAATAAATTTTTGATCACTTTTATTCCTTTTACATGAAATGTAAGCATTCCTTGTAATAGGAATATGGCATGACAGGTCCTCTTTACAGTGAGATATGGGGTCAATAAGACATCTCACCTCTAGACTGGGAAGCCTGAAATAATAAAAAAAAAACGATCCCTTCTTCGATCGTAGCGGTGAGTCGGTAGAAGCACCTGAGGGCGGCGGGAGGGGGGGACGTCCCCTCTCGCCTCCCGTAAGAACGATCAAGCAGTGGAACAGCTGCTATGATCATTCTCATGGTGTAGGGAATCGCCGGCTAAAAAAGCTGATATCTGAATGATGCCTATAGCTGTACCTATCATTCAGATATCCCCTCACAAAGTCAAGGACGTCGTATGACGGCCGGCGGGCGGGAAGTCCATTTATACAATATTTCTACCACATAGCATGTACATACCAAAAATGACACCCCAAAATAGATTCTCCTACTCCTCCTGAGTACGGCAATACCACATGTGTGAGACTTCCACAGCCTGACCACATACAGAGGCTGAGTACAGCAGAGTATGGCTGAGTATGGCCGAGTATGGCTGAGCATGGTTGGGTATGCCTGGGTATGGCAAAGTATGGCTGGGTATCACCGAGTATTGCAGAGTATGGCTGGGTATGGCTGAGTATGGCTGAGTATAGCCGAGCATGGCTGAGTATGGCCGAGTATGGCTGAGCATGGCTGGGTATGGCTGGGTATGGCAAAGTATGGCTGGGTATCACCGAGTATTGCAGAGTATGGCTGGGTATGGCTGAGTATGGCTGAGTATAGCCGAGCATGGCTGGGTATGGCTGAGCATGGCAAAGTATGGCTGGGTATCACCGAGTATTGTTGAGTATGGCTGGGTATGGCCGAGTATGGCTGAGTATAGCCGAGCATGGCTGGGTATCACCGAGTATTGCGAAGTATGGCTGGCTTATGGCAGAGTATTGCAGAGTATTGCAGGGTATTGCAGGGCATTGCAGAGTATTGCAGAGTATTGCGGGGTATTGCGGGGCATTGCAGAGTATTGCGGGGCATTGTAGAGTATTGCGGGGCATTGCAGAGTATTGCAGAGCATTGCAGGGTATTGCAGAGTATTAAACAGGGAATTGCAGAGTATTGCACAGGGAATTGCAGAGTATTGCACAGGGAATTGCAGAGTATTGCAGAATATTGCACATGGAATTGCAGGGTATTGCTCAGGGAATTGCAGAGTATTGCACAGGGAATTGCAGAGTATTGCACAGGAAATTGCAGAGTATTGCACAGGGAATTGCAGAGTATTGCACAGGGAATTGCAGAGTATTGCAGACTATTGCACAGGGAATTGCAGAGTATTGCACAGGGAATTGCAGAGTATTGCAGAGTAGTCCTGGGTATTGCTGAGCATGGGGGGATGACTGAGCATGGATGGATGGATCCATGGCTGTGACTGCACATGTCACTGAGCAGAGCTGTGGGTACTACACATCCAGCCCACAGCGCTGCTCCCATCCGATCCCTCCCCCTCTGTACCGATCAATACAGAGAGGGGAGGAGAGGAACCGGCGTCATAACATGTCATTTGACAGAGCGATCACATGGTAAACGGCCGCGATCAGCAGGCGTTTACCGTGATCCGTGATGCGCCGGGTCCTCTGGACCAGGCGGTCACAGATGTTCCCGCGTGCGCGTCCCAGGGGGCGCACGGGAGCGGTTTTCTGGGATCACGTCAAATGACGTGCTCCCACAGTTATCCAACCGCCCTGCAGCCGTCATTTGGCTATGGGCCGGTTGGCAACTGGTTAAATAAAGATATATAAACTAATTATGTGACTTCTGAAGGTAATTGGTTGTACCAGAGCTTTTTATGGGCTTCATAAAAAAGGGGGTAAATACATTCGCACATGCCAATTGTCAGTTTTTTATTTCGGAAAAATAGTTTTATGTATATAGTTTTCTAATTTAACTTCACTAACTTAGACTATTGTGTTCTGATCCATCACATACAGTATCTCACAAAAGTGAGTAAACCCCTAACATTTTTGTAAATATTTCATTATATCTTTTCATGTGACAACACAGAAGAAATGACACTTTGCTACAATGTAAAGTAGTGAGTGTACAGCTTGTATAACAGTGTAAATTTGCTGTCCCCTCAAAATAACTCAACACACAGCCATTAATGTCTAAACCATTGGCAACAAAAGTGAGTACAACCCTAAGTGAAAATGTCCAAATTGGGCCTGAATTGTTAATATTTTGTGTGGCCACCATTATTTTCCAGCACGGCCTTAACCCTCTTGGGCATGGAGTTCACCAGAGCTTCACAGGTTGCCACTGGAGTCCTTTTCCACTCCTCCATGACGACATCACAGAGCTGGTGGATGTTAGAGACCTTGCGCTCCTCCACCTTCTGTTTGAGGATGCCCCACAGATCCTCAATAGGGTTTAGGTCTGGATAAATGCTTGGCCAGTCCATCACCTTTACCCTCAGCTTCTTTAGCAAGGCAGTAGTCATCTTGGAGGTGTGTTTGGGGTCATTATCATGTTGGAATACTGCCCTGTGGCCCAGTCTCCGAAGAGAGGGGATCATGCTCTGCTTCAGTATGTCACAGTACATGTTGGCATTCATGGTTCCCTCAATGAACTGTAGCTCCCCAGTGCCAGCAGCACTCATGCAGCCCCAGCCCATGACATTCCCACCACCAAACACTTGTCTTTGTTCTCCTCACCTGGTTGCCGCCACACATGCTTGACACCATCTGAACCAAATATGTTAATCTTGGTCTCATCAGACCACAGGACAGGGTTCCAGTAATCCACAACCTTAGTCTACTTGTCTTCAGCAAACTGTTTGCGGGCTTTCTTGTGCATCATCTTTAGAAGAGGCTTCCTTCTGGGATGACAGCCATGCAGACCAATTTGATGCAGTGTATGGCATATGGTCTAAACACTGACAGGCTGACCCCCCCACCCCTTCAACCTCTGCAGCAATGCTGGAAGCACTCATGTGTCTATTTCCCAAAGACAACCTCCTGATATGATTCTGAGCATGTGCACTCAACTTCTCTGGTCGACCATGGTGAGGCCTGTTGTGAGTGGAACCTGTCCTGTTAAACCACTGCATGGTCTTGGCCACCATGCTGTAGCTCAGTTTTAGGGTCTTTGCAATCTTCTTATAGCCTAGGCCATCTTTATGTAGAGCAACAATTGTTTTTTTCAGATCCTCAGAGAGTTCTTTGTCATGAGGTGCCATGTTGAACTTCCAATGACCAGTATGGTAGAGTGAGAGCGATAACACCAAATTTAACATACCTGCTCCCCATTCACACCCGAGACCTTGTAACACTAACAAGTCACATGACACCGGGGAGGGAAAATGGCTAATTGGGCTCAATTTGGACATTTTCACTTAGGGGTGTACTCACTTTAGTTGTCAGCGGTTTAGACATTAATGGCTGTGTGTTGAGTTATTTTGAGGGGACAGCAAATTTACACTGTTATACAAGCTGTACACTCACTACTTTACATTGTAGCAAAGTGTCATTTCTTCAGTGTTGTCACATGAAAAGTTAGAATAAAATATTTACAAAAATGTGAGGGATGTACTCACTTTTGTGAGATACTGTATAATTCAGATTAAAAAAAACATTAAACTAAAGGCTGTATTGTAACATAATAGGTAAAAAGCCAAGGAGGTGAATACTTTTGCAAGGCACTGTATATAAACCTATAAATTTACCTAACTATCCAGAAAAAAAATTACAGGCTACTCTGTGGGAATCGCAGCTGTTAATTCAATGCAACAGCTGTGTGTCAATCTCTCTGTGCACAGAGCCTCCTAAGCCCTAAAATACAACTTTTATTTATACATAGCTAAAGTGGCTACAGTGCCTTGAAAAAGTATTCCTACCCCTTGAAAGGTTCCACATTTATTCATGTTACAACCAAAAAGGTAAATGTATTTTATTGGGATTTTATGTGAAAGACCAACACAAAGTGGCACATAATTGTGAAGTGGAAGGAAAATGATAAATGGTTTTCAAATATTTTTACAAATAAATATGTGAAAAGTGTGGCGTGCATTTGTATTCAGCCCCCTTTACTCTGAAACTCCTAACAAAAATCTAGTGGAACCATTTGCCTTCAGAAGTCAACTAATTTGTGTGTAATTTAATCTCAGTATAAATATAGTGGTTCTGTGAAGCCCTCAGAGGTTTGTTCACCTTAGTGAACAAATAGCATCATGAAGGCCAGAGAACACACCAGACAGGTAAGGGATAACGTTGTGGAGAAGTTTAAAGCAGGGCTAGGTTATAACAAAATATCCCAAGCTTTGAACATCTCATGGAGCACTGTTCATTCCATCAACTGAAAATTGAAAGAGTGTGGCACAACTGCAAACCTACAAAGACATGGCCGTCCACCTACACTGACAGGCTGGGCAAGGAGAGCATTAATCAAAGAAGCAGCAAGGAGGCCCATGGTAACTCTGGAGGAGCTGCAGAGATCCACAGCTCGGGTGGGAGAATCTGTCCACAGGACAACTATTAGTCATGTTTTCCACAAATCTGGCCTTTATGGAAGAGTGGCAAGAAGAAAGACATTTTTGAAAGAAAGCCATACAAAAGTCTGGTTTGCAGTTTGTGAGAAGCCATGTGGGGGATGCAGCAAACATTGGGAAGAAGGTGTTCTGGTCAGATGAAACCAAAAATTTAACTTTTTGGCCTAAAAGCAAAACTAACACTGCACATCATCCTGAACACACCATCCCCACCGGGAAACATAGTGGTGGCAGAAACAAGAAAAGCCGTTCCAGGTGAGTGAGTCACTGGTTAATCCTCACATACACTATTCAGGTGCTAGCCCAGCTAGCCCCTGGTGGCAGCATCATGTTGTGGGAATGCATTTCTTCAGCAGGGATAGGGAAGCTGTTCAGAGTTAATGGGAAGATGGATGTAGCCAAATACAAGACAATCTTAGAAGAAAACCTGGTAGAGTCTGCAAAAGGCTTGAGACTGGAGCTGAGGTTCACCTTCCAGCAGGACAACCACCCTAAACATACAGCCAGAGCTACAATGGAATGGTTTAGATAAAAGCATATTCATGTGTTAGCACGGCCCAGTCAAAGTCCAGACCTAAATCCAATTGAGAATCTGTGGCAAGACTTGGAAATTGCTGTTCAAAGACGCTCTCCATTCAATATGACAAAGCTTGAGCTATTTTCAAAGAAGAATGTGCAAAAATATCACTCTCTAGATGTGCAAAGCTGATAGAGACATCCCCAAAAAGACTTGCAGCTGTAATTGTAGCTAAAGGTAGTTCTACAAAGTATTGACTTAGGGGGACTGAATACAAATGCATGCCACATTTTTCAAATATTTATTTGTAAAAAAATTGGAAAACCATTTATCATTTTCCTTCCAAATCACAATTATGTGCCACTTTGTTTTAGTCTATCACATAACATCCCAATAAAATACATTTATGTTTTTGGTTGTAACATGACAAAATGTGCAAATGTCAAGTGGTATGAATACTTTTTCAAGGCAGTGTATGTTGGCAAAAAAATTAAAATCATGAACCTGCAGTTGGAAGCAGGGGCTAAAAAAGGTAGCAGGAGTAGGAGTATTCAAAATGAGATTTCCGTGAGGATAAACATACCCTTACTAATGTCCATACTAATGAGCATCCCAATCCCAAAACTCAACATGTTTCACCCATAAAAGTGCTTCTTCAGGAATGAAAAAAAATGTGCTCAAGCACAAAACAACATGTACAATGAAGGTGGCTGCCAGGTATAGCTCTTATTTATATATTTAAGTCACCACTAGGAGGAAAACAGGAATCCACTTCAGACAAGAGCTCCATCATGCTAAGAGAGCCCCCTTACGGTCATTTGGCAAAACTACTATTGATTATATCAATTGTCAACCATACATATTTGGATTCATGCTGCCAATTTTCTTTGCACGTTTTTGATGACTTTTAACCATTCTAAGTATATGACTTTACTTACTAGGGATGCACCAAAACAGATGCATACAGAGAGAAGCATCAGACTGCAGCAAGCATAATCAATTTATTCATGTATAAATGGCATAAATGGAAAACCTTCATTAAGGCCTGAAGGGGTCCTAGATCCCAATTTAGAAATCCACCTGGCTTCAGCTCTCAGCAGCATTTTATCCAAATCACCCATTTTAGGGCTTAGTGGGTTCTGTGCGTAGAGAGATTGGCACACGGCTCTCACATTGATTTATCAAATGTTAGATATAACAGCATTTTGCATTAAAGAAGTCTAAACACCATAGGTTGGAAAATGTTGGCTAATCATTTTGTAGCAGCTAAATATTAACAATGGTAACAAATGGAAACATTTTTTTATGATGGATAAATCATCTGGTAATATATGATGATTTTCACATTCTCTGCTTCATAAATGTGTCCCACAGTCATTCTTGCTGCAGTAAGTAGATGTGTCTAAAGGTTTACAAAATAGTCCTTTATTATTTTACAAGTTCTGCTTCCTGACATGATCGATTTCAGGAGAAGAAAAATCAATTCTAACACAAACGTTTGACAAGCAACATTCTGCATCTGTGTCATCACTCACAGGTGGGTCTAATGTGGCCTTTAATGCGTTATGCTGCTTTAATCCCGTGCACCTTTGTGGATGGCCTTCAACATAGCTTAACTTTAATAACTACCTAATGTTTGTAAATGTGTTAACTTAAAGGCATATTCTTCCATGCCACTTTGATGCTTCCTCACCCTGTGAAAACAACATTCACATTTGGACATTAAAATGATTACTCTCTCTGCATAAATTAATGTCATTTTGATAGATTTAACATCATTTAAATGAAGAAAAGTGGACCTCATGAGCAGTGAAATCCAGCAGAGCACATCTTATTCTATTCTTCTAAATAATTTTACTGAATACACTGTCATCAGAAACACTGATTAACCATGACTATGCATGTTTGCAAAAATTCTGTTGATATACCTTACAAATGGGTCAGATTATTGTTAATTAGACTCCAAACAAGAAGTGTATCTGTTTTCACATCTATGAAAGATATGGGCAAATGTTCTTTATATGTGGTTTATCAATGTTGTATTATTTAATTGTAGGTTGCAGAGACCATTTGTTTACATTTACCATTGACATCCAATCAAAAATTAGTTTTCAGCAGTAAGTTTTGTCAAAAAAGTAAAAGCTGACTTCTGACTTCCCTCCTCTTTGATATTTTAGGGGATTGAGAAGTATCACCTGCATTAGAGAGGGAGTAACAAGATCCCTACCCTCAGTCAGGCCAGGTCTAGGTGGATTTTTGAGATGTAGATCTTCGCACCTTTTGGGCATAATATTGAGTTTGATTTTATTTGCTTCATTAGTGATTATTGGGTGTAATTTTATTTGATTGGTTGATGTAGATATGTGGTTTACTCACTAGGGGGAGCTATTCTTTAGTTATTTTTTAATGCTTTTGACTTACTTTTACTGATTTCAGGAGATTATGTGGTGTGGTTGTAACAATATTGTGTTTTTATATGTTAGTAATTTCATGAAACAAATTATATTTTTATTCTGTACGTATGAATGGTTGTACCATTTATAGTGGGTATGTGACAGAGTAATTAATACTCTCTTTTTATTATTACTTTTCTTTATTATTACTTTTCTTTAACCTTCATAGTTAAATATGTTATTCCTTTTCCTTATACTCCTCTTCTTGTGCCTTCTATAGAGAGTTAGTATAGCAGTCTATTTTATAGAGGACCGCTGTTTTCATTGTGAGTTTTTTCATCCTATTATATATTATACATTATTATTATGTCTGTGATATGTCCACTTGTTGAGTGGTGAGTTGGACTTCACAAATATGGCTGCCGCTGATTCATTCATTGGTATGGTTACAGATACATAACCTGTTATTATAAGATCAGTGCTTGACACTGCCTTTCTATTCCTGATGAAGTCACATGGGGATGCGTAGGATGGAAGCAAGGTGATGTTACTTCCAGTTGCGGCTGGAAGATTGTTATCTTGGTACACCCAATTTGTATACACATTGCTGTTAATGGGTCCTTGAGCCCTTTATACTTGTGAGTAACATTTTACACTCTTTGTATTAATAATAAATTAATTACTGCACTATGGGAAGCATTTTTTGTTCCTTGTTTCTTATTTTTGAGTGCTGCTCCAAGTGAGGTACTAAAGGGGACATATATTGCTTACCTGTGGGGACATACTGTATGTCGCTTACCTGTGGTCACATGTCTAACCTGAGATCCCAGATATTGATCTGATTGAGCATTTGTAGACCTGTTATCTATAGGTCAGATATCAAGGTGAGTTTGCATGCCTAAAGGTGGTGGAACAAAGTAGTGTACATCTTCTTCAAGACACATCTGTGTACTGAATTAGGAAATATTTCAAGTTGGTGAAGCGGGACTTTCTAATTGAAAAATTAGAGTTCTATTTGTTGGGACATTAATATATCACATATGTATACTTTATCAAGTCATAATATATATTCTTTCCTTTGTTTTATATTCAGCCTTAAGAGGTTCCCCCTTCCTAATAAATGCACAACATTTACTGCACAGGTCTGTGATACAGCTAGTTAAAAGGAATAAGTCAGGCTATAGGATCAGTAGGGGGATTAACGGCTTGCTGACTGCCTCACGTAGGAGTATGATGGCAGAGCGGCTCTCCTGCGCCAAATCATATATCTATGTCTGTACCTTCTGCCACTGTGTTTTGTATGCTCTATGCTCCTGAATTTATAATAAATCAACTTTGAATTATATTTTCCTGGAGTGCGGCTGTCCGGATTTTCTTACCTACCTTCAACATGACTCAGCATTAGCCAGCACCTGGGGCTCTTTATCTTGGGAGACAACTGAAAAGTTTACACCTGGCGTGGACCCATACCTGTGCGGTGAGAATCTTCTTAAATCATATATCTACTACGTGATCCAGCACTTCTGGGTAGGGGGCGTGGGCGTCACAGCACAAGCCACTCAGCAGGTTTCAGACAATAATGAATGTAAACAATACAGAGCTATGTCCTGTCAACAGGGATGTGGCGATTTTTGTTTCCCTGCCAAACAAGGAATAAAAACTGGCACAGACCTCTAGTAAAAAAGCACACAGCGAATGCACCAAGCACTCTTATGCAGCATACACGCGGTCAGACTTTTCTATCCGACAGACCGAGTCTGGCGGACAGTCCGATCATGTGTGGGCTTCATCGGACCTTCAGCGGACTTTTCCAGTTGAAAATCTGACGGACTTTAGATTTGGAACATGCTTCAAATCTTTACGGCGTAACTCCACCGAACCCAGAAATCCGCTCGTCTGTATGCTAGTCCGATGGACAAAAACCGACGCTAGGGCAGCTATTGGTTACTGGCTATCAACTTCCTTATTTTAGTCCGGTGTACGTCATCACGTACGAATCCGTCGGACTTTGGTGTGATCGTGTGTAGGCAAGTTCGTTTGTTAAAAGTCGGAAGTCGAAAGTCCGTCAAAAGTCCGTTGAAAGTCCGTCGGAAAGTTTGTCGGACCAGTCCGGTCGAAAAGTCCGCCCGTGTGTACGCGGCTTTAGGCACACATTTAACCCCTTGATCGCCCTGTAAAATCTTTCCCAGCCAGTGTCATTAGTACAGTGACAGTGTATATTTTTAGCACTGATCGCTGTATTAGTGTCACTGGTTCCCACAAAGTGTCAGAAGTGTCAGTTAGTGTCATATTGCTCACCATACTATCACTATAATTCACTGATCACCACCATTACTAGTATAAAATAAATAAATAAAAATTACAGTATATATACCATCATTTGTAGATGCTATAACTTTCGCGCAAACCAATCAATATATGCTTTTTTTACCAAAAATATGTAGACAAATACATATTGGCCTAAATTTATGAAGAAATATTTTTTTTTAATTTTTGGTCTTTTTTTGTTTATAGCACAAAAAGATAAAATACCCTGTGGTGATCAATTACTACCAATTTCAATTGTGTACAATTGTGTACAAGCAAAAATGGCCTTGTCATAAAGAGGGGTAAATCTTCACATATTGCTATGGTAAACCTTAGCATAGGTAGGAAATGATAAAATAGGTGAAAATCTTTTTTTCCGCTGACCATTTTGTTAATTTGAATAGCAGTACACCCAACTACGATCTGACCTGCCCATTTGTTTGCGGCAGCTAGGTGCATGTTACAGCGGACTGTTTACATAATCTATTATTAGCTAACATTTCAGTTTATTGTTCTGATTTGTCAATGCGATATAAAAATGTGTGTCATATACAAGGAGATACCACTAGCTATAAAATGCATCCAATCATCTTCCTGAACCCTGACACCTAAAAAGTTTCAGCAGTTAAAGAGTCCTTCACCCCTTTGCAAATTGGTTTTGAATAAGACTGTACAAGGTAAACCATATTAACATGTAAACTTGACTAACGTGGACTCATAAGAAATATTACCCTCCTCCAAGTCACGTTAGCCCATCCTCTATTATGTAACCCCCCAGCTTTCACATGTCTACCTCATCCCCACTAGTCTATTAAAAAAAAAATTCACACAATGATGCACAGTTGACTTAAAAACATTGGCAGTAATGGTCATATATACGACCAGAGCGCAGTTGAAGAACAGCAAGGACAGGAAACTGATAGCGCAGTTCTTTGGTCCAACTAATTGAAAAATATATTCTAGAGTTTACGAAGGAAAAAGTTCTGCAGTAAGACACTTTAATTAACATGAAACTTTTGGGTTTCACCCACTTTAAGTTTAAATTGAGCTTTAAAAATACATACATTGTGCTTACTGTATATATTGTAACTGAAATATGTCCTTTTTGTACTAAAACTTAGTATCAAAAGTTTCATTAAGAGCCCTTTCACACTGCCAGTGCCCGGGCGTCAGCAGTATAGCGCTGATTTTATTAGAGGTGCTTTTTGGGCACTAGTGGGGCACTTTTAACCCCTGCTACCGAATAAAGGGTTCCTGAGGCGCTTTGCAGGCACTTCGATTTCAATGGGTAGGGGTGCTTTAGGAGCTTTGTATACACCGCTTCTAAAGTGCCTCAAAGAAGCTGGTTGCAGAACTTTTTTTGATGTCCTGCCAGCGCAGCGCCCCAGTTTGAAAGCACCTGGGCTTTCACACTGGGATTGCAGATGAGGCTTTTTTCAGGCGCTTTACGGGCGCTTTACAGGCGCTAAAGTGCCTGAAAAACACCTCCAGTGTGAAAGGGGTCTTAGGGCCCTTTCACACTGGGACAGGGGCAGCGTCGGGGGTAAAACGCTGCTACTGTAAGCGGTGCTTTACCGTCGGTATTCGGCCGCTAGCGGGGGGTTAAAAACCACCGCAAAGTGCCTCTGCAGAGACACTTTGCCGGCAGTATAGCTGCTATGTCTCATTGATTTCGAATGGGCAGGAGCGGTGAAGGAGCGGTATACACACCGCTCCTTCACCGCTCTGAAGATGCTGCTAGCGGGACTTTTTTTCCCGTCCTGCTAGCGCACCGCTCCAGTGTGAAAGCCCTCAGGGTTTTCACAGTGGAGAGACAGCAGCGGCTGTTTCGGGTTGGTTTGCAAGCGCTATTATTAGTGCAATAGCGCCTGCAAACTGCCCCAGTGTGAAAGGGGCCTTAGTGTAAAGAAAGCATTTTGGATTTAGCTGTGCTCGGATTAAGGACACCATAATTATTTCCTAGTAATATTATTCTATATTATGAAAAACAATTAGAAGCTTTCAGCAGTACTTGCAAAAACTATGTTTGGTAGGAAATAGAATTTTAATCAAATTTACACCTTCAACTTAATTTTTACAGGTTCTCCTGTATTGGCACTAAAAGTTCTATGTTATCATCGTAACTGGCTATGTCTGTACTTAAAATATATTGTTGAAATCTAATTAGTCACACTTAATAGCTGCCACTGTCTGCTGCTATTACTCTAGCAAGCATTGAAATTTAGTAACACTTATGCTGATACACAATCTGCAAAGGTACTCTAAATATATTTTTCCTTTCATGCAACACGCACATGGTATTATACTTGGGATTTATTTACAATACATCGGTGTTGGTTTACTAAAACTGGAGTGTGCAAGATCTGGTACAGCTGCGCGTTGTAACTAATCAGCTTCTAACTTCAGCTTGTTCAATTAAGCTTTGACAAAAAAAACTGGAAGCTGATGGCTGCAGCCACTGGTCAACAAAGTTTTCCAACATTCCTATTTGACAAAAGTCAATCTAATGATATACTTCTTTATACACATGGATCGAAATTTGGCCAGCCCTCACTGAACAATTTTGATCCTTCTATTGCCAATTTTTAGGTGTAGAATTTAGATTTTTGTTGATGAAAGAACGTTTCCTGTGTCCTAACTTTCTCCAGATTCTGATAGAACAGTGCAATTCAAATCCCTCTATTTCATTCATATCAGGCCACGCCCCATCATGCACATTGGCTTTGCCGATCTACATTGTGGCCGGTTTGTTTTGCAGAGTTGTGCTTTACTATTGATTTCACATGTGAGAGATTTCTTTTAATAAAGTGTTATTTGAGGAATTGCACTATTGTGGTACATTATATCTATTTTATATGCTTGCACGCTGGTAATTTTTAAAAGCGAGATGCTGGATATCTGATGACCTGTATGAGAGCAGAGACAGATGATTTAACCAAACATGCTTACCATGATTGCATTGTAAGTGGGGGTCATGATACTCTGGTAATCGTTTTTCCTTATGGGCACTGTGGATGAATTCATACGTGGTCAGTGTGTCTTGCTGTTTACATTGGATCAAGTGGTTCTACAGGAGTGGAGGACTTTTCAATTGGGATTGGATTTCACATGTTTGAACCTTCTTTCACATTTTAGATTTATGTTAATTGTAGTTTTTGCTTGGTACTGTCACACACTTTGTACTGTCACACTCAATGTACTTTTATGCATTTTTGTTTATTGCATGCATTATCATATTTCAAACAAAT
The DNA here is from genome assembly GCA_037952925.1 of Lithobates clamitans. NCBI lineage: Eukaryota > Metazoa > Chordata > Amphibia > Anura > Ranidae > Lithobates > Lithobates clamitans. Next base: position 3,911,708 of record JBBGZY010000656.1, read on the forward strand.
TCATGGTGACACACACACGCATACATAAATACATACATATCTATGCTATATATAGTACTATATATATATATATATATATATATATATATATATATATATATATTATATATATTTTACTTATTAGAATTCATTGTGTAATTTTGGATGTAGTGCTGTTGGTTTTAGCAGAACAAAGGACAGACAAAAATATTGCGGGGGTAGAGTTTTTTAATATATGACTTTAAGTCTTATCTGTTAAAAAACACAATTATTTTTGTGTATACAATGCATGCGCAGTGCAGTCTACACTTTTGGTTCATTGAGGCAGGTGTTGGGATAGGATAACTTCAGCTTGCATGCAAAGAAGTTACCCCATCTGTGACTAAGTGGCTGAAGAGAGACAGCGCTGGATGCATGAGAAATGGAGGGGAAGATATCAGCATCAGGACAGATAGAGAGGGCCATGCCTGTCAGCAATAGAAAAGGCCAAACTGGAGGCAAGTCTGCTATAATGTACATAATGTGCTGAGAATACTTCTGCATTATTGCATGAGCTCTCACAGCCCCACAACATGTAGTATCACTTAAGTTATGGTATGTTACAAGTGTAGTGTCCCACCTTTTTGTTTGCCAGGAACATTGCTTTTCATTCTGGGCATCTAAGCATAGAGTACACTGTATATAGATGGGTAGGTTGAACCAAGACAAGAAATTGTGGCCGAGGAGTGAACAGAAGAGGGATTCTCATGAGGGAGAAAGATAAACTGGGGAGCATGGAACAAGTGGTCACCTTCAGTGTTACTACTTAGGGAACACTTATGCTCTGCTATGTAGAAAGACAAGTAGGGAGAATATCTAGCTGAATTGCATTCCTCCAGAGAAGACTAATTGAACACCTGACTACTCTAATAGAGGAAAATGTTTACCATGTCAAATATATTTTGTTAATACAGTGATGGAGAAAACCTTGTTTATTCTAAGAACCTGTTTTGTTATATTTGAAAAGTAAAGATATATATGCTTTTAGACAATATCAAAGCTGACTAATCGTCCTGTTATTGGGCTGGAAAAATGTGTTGGATGTGCTATGCAAAGGATGGGGTTAAAGCTAGAGGAACTAGTTCTGGCATAGCAGGTTTATGCTTTCTGACTGTGATAAAGAATAAATGGGTCCTGGATCACACACCAAGGGGCTCTACCAGCATAACATGGGATCTAAAGTTCCTGTGTTGAGAGACTTGCCATATGCCAGGAAACATCTAACTGCATGGTGCCGAGTCACGTTTTGGGGGATGAAGCTCACCCCTGTGACTGGATGTGAAAAGGGAGTCCTGGGTTTCAAGTATTGGTTTCAGACCACTTTTAACGGAAGTTAATCCAAAGGTCCCCTTCTAGGCCCCTTGACATGAGAATTAAATTTATTACTCAGCAAAGATGCAGTTGTTTTATTACCTAACAGATTAGGTTATTGTACCTAGCATGAGGATGTTATGATCATTTTGATCCTGAATGATGACATTTTGTCTAAAAAACTTATGATAGATTTGCAATGATAGAGTTTAAATACAAAACTTTTACATGCTGCTTGTAATCTGCTTGTAAGTCTGACAACGAAGGTCCTCCTGTTCAGGTTGCATAACTAGCCAAGACACAAATTTGAAAACATGTAAGCCTGAGGTTGCCATTCTGTAACCCCTAAGCTAAATGTTTTTTTTGGAGCGATTTGATGTCACTAGCAGAGCAACTTAATATGTTCAACTTTGCTACCCTGTAGCTTGAATGAAGCCCAGAAACCAGAATTAGAAGCTTACAATTAAGGATTCTCACACTAGTAGTTTTCTGCATGATGTGTTACCTTTATGGTGACATTTCTTTTGGTAGACGATGGACATTTCTATGCATTTCAGTTCCAAAAAATGCATTTATTTTCACCAGTGAACACATTCATTGCTGGCAGCAGATAAAGTGATCTTCCCATAGGCAATTGAGTGACATGTTTGTACTGAAAATATAGAATCAAACTAAATTTGTCAACCTTCCTAAGTACTTAGAAATGGAAGGCCTTTTTGAGCGTTGACCTTCTCTAAGATGTATTTGAACCCATATAGTATACTCCAAAACAAAACGAATTAAAAAAAAGTTCATATTAATTAAAAGTTTCACTTATTGCATGTAATGTTTGAACCTGTTTTTAGAGACTTAATGATTCCTTTGTAAGATATAAACACCCTGGTCCTAACAAAAACTAAACTCCCTGATAATATTTTAGATGTCTGATGTAGAGTATTAAAGATTTGGCATAAAAAAATCACACTTTTTAGGTGAGAAGAACTAATTCTGACATTCCTCAGAGTCGTGGAATAAGAAGTTAGGAGTCTGAGATAGCTTGCCTTTCCTGCAGTGTTTGGATCTGGTTAGTGTGTATGGAAGGTAGACGCATGTTGTGTTCATGGAAGTAAATAATTAGTCTGCACATTCTAAATAAAGTCCACGTAGGCCATTCTTAAAGTCCTACTCAAGAATGTATTTTGTTGAAAATTTCATGTATACATACCATTTTATCAGACTTCTTCTGCTAGTGACATGACATGCTCTTTGTCTCTTGTCTGACAATGAGCAGTACTCATTGATGTAAAGAGAGGAACTGCCAACACATTTTCTGCAACATCCTGCTGTGATCCAAGACTGAGGCAATGACACACCCCCATGGGTGCCCATAATACCTGGGGCTCGCAGGAAGATGACTGGCACTAGATCACGCAGTGGTGATTCTTTAGGGAAAAAGCTTGGGAGACAGTAAATTATTACAGAAAAAGCTGCATATTTTATATTAAAAACAGTTGAACTGTTGATAGTGATAGCGATAGTACTCCTTCTAACAATGTCACCATCATCAATTATTACCAAAAGGATGACAACACCTTTGTGTTCAGGCTTCATTAAGCTATGAATGGCATCTACTGCCCCATGATTACAAAATTATATAACTGCCAATGTCTAACACAGATCAGCTCCTTGATGTTTCATTATAACTTATGAGCTACCAAAATGTTACAATGTACCGTGTGAGTGACTGGGGAGGGGAGAGTGAAGAAACTCTGTATCTGGATTTTTTATCTAATGGCAGTGGTGTATTAGAGGAATGGGCCCTAAAGTTTGCATGCCACAGTTGGGATAGTGAGTGCTCTACCACAAATGTGTATAGCTGGCTTAAACTGAGTGGGACATCATTGATGTTTCACCCTAAAATACAGCTGTATATCAGTTGATCTAAGGCCAGCACAGTTCCTTCAACAAACAAGGGCAAGCATACTCTCTGCATTATGTGTGTTTGTTAAATAGATAGCTAGGAGCTGTACGGAGTGCTTCCTGAGGATGCAGAATGAAACAGACAGTGAGGAGCTGCATGAGTTTTGTGGCCCGAGTACTTGAACATAACACAATTATCCGTTGATCTGTATATTAATCCTCAATTGTTATCACTCATTGCCCTATTTCTTGTAAATTATGACTTTGAAGAAAAAAGTTTTTCTATGTGTAGGCATCTCAATTACAACTATGATGTATTGCTACTCATACATTGCTTCCCTTCAATCACTTATGACAGCTGGGTGATATATAGTGTCAATTGCTCTCTATTGTTTCATTATGAGATGCAGCTTGGGGCACTTTCAAGTAATATTAATTTATTTTCAAAGTTTAAGATATGGACCTAATTTCCAGGTCACTCATTGACTTGTATTTCACCCTATAGATTGTGCTCCACATCAGACCAATTCAAATCACAAACTGTTGCATCCAACTTCATTCTGTGTTGCTAAGTAAATTACTGGGGAGTTTTTTTTTTTTTTTTTTTTAGCCAAGCATTCCAGTGATTTTATACGTCCTAATCTTTTTGCAGTGAAGACACAAAGCCAGCCTGTAAACAGCATTTAAACAGACAATGAAGGCAGAGAAAATGGGGATGCATACTGCTTCTCCAAATCCTATGTGTATGCAACATTGTGATTATAGCACAACACAAACTAATTGCCTTTTTGAAGACCACAAAGGCTTAAAGGAAATAAGACCATTGCTTTCTCCTGCTATATAATGTCTGGAATACAATAACGTTTTCAATGCATCATGCTACTTAGCACATCTGCAGTGCATCCCTCTAGCTATAAATGCATATAGTAATGACACAATATGCAGTCATTTATTGTTCATTGCGAAGAAGATGTTTTAAAGTTCAATGTAATAAGCTGCAATTTAAACCAAATACAAAGCTTCCTGGCTACAGGTATCTTAAGTGACAATAAGGAACTTCATTTAAAAAGGGTGTTTAATCTTTTCAATTACATTTTCTTTTTATATTGTGAACCTACTGACTTAGTTTGTGAATGTTACAGTGTGCAGGTGTCTATGTATTATACATGTGTGTGGATATATATATATATATATATATATATATATATATATATATATATATATACACACACTTATATATATACACACACACATACATATATATATACACATACACACCCACACTTTTTAACTTACAAGAGCCAATATCTATATGCACTGTACCACATACTCAGCAATTTTATTACCTTTCTATTCAGAGACCTTAACAACAATTGGCAGTGTTCGTTGTGCTGTGTTTACTTGTTCTTTATATTGACAGTTGGTACTATAAGCCTTTTAAGCAACAAAGGCAAGCCGCTCCACAGCCAATCTGTGATAAAAGGGGGAAAAATGAAATCACTATGGAAACTGGAGGAAGGATCTAACAGCTTTCTTTCTAGAGTAAATGTCTGATGTTTGTGACTGCAGGGAAATAAAATTCATAAATTTGTATGATGTTATCATTATTGTTTTGTTATCATAGATGATGCTATTTTCAAATCATCCGACCCTGGTTTTATTAAGGGATCCCTTTGCTGAAATAGTTACTGTTTTTCACTAGAAAAACAAGAATGTGATGAGGGGAGGAGTGTAGAGCTAGTCTGCTTCCTAAATAATTATTTTTTTTTAAATCACACAGAGCTCCTGGGTCCTGGAATGAAGACCACAGTGAGCTTTTCAGCAATGCAGCAACCCGGGGAACTGAATGCCAGTCAGAAAACAGAGCATCATCCAATTGCATGCCTGCCTTTGATCTTGGACAGAGAAACTCAGAACCTCTCCCTCCAATCCAGAAGCAAATAAATACTAAGAAGAAGAGACATCCCTCGATTCAGTGCACAGACAGTTCGAGACATAAAAACCAAGGCGACTGTCATTATAAGAGCACAAATGAACCTGTTTGGATTGCAGACTGCAGCAAATACCTGTCTCCCCCTAGGAGTTTGCCACTTCTTCCAGCATCATCAGACAACGCAGAGAGCCCTGGCTTACACAGGCCACTGTCTTTCTCTCAAGACAAAGCCAGTCATTCTTTAAGCACACCTGCAGCAGAGCAGCACGGAGAACTGGAGGGGACTAAACACTCCACTCAGCCTGAAAGCCAGCCAATCTCTGCACATTTTCGCAAGAAAGCAAAGCACATATCTCATGGTAAGTAAGACATATGCAATACACAATACACATATCACTAATTATCTGTGCTTTTTCTATAAAATCAACACTTTTTTCAAAGTATAATTTTTCTGTAAAATAGAAAAGATCAATATAATAAGCACAATTTGTTTTCTTTCTTTTTTTATTTCAACATATTTCTTTATGAAGCTCAAGACCTTTTTAAACTGAATGTGCCAAAGAGTTACATAGTTTTTATCTTTTGACTTTTCTTTTTTAGATTTTTGCATGTAGAGACTGATAATTTTCTAATAATTTTGCCATATACTAAGACATAATGCTTTGTTTTGAACTTAAATTGAAGGTTGTGCTGCAGAGGATTGGAGACAGCATGATGCAGTGACCACAGCAGCTCTGAATGTGGTGTTTCCTCCATCGACCTACTCCACACATGGCCTCTCCAGACCAGCTACACCTAACGAAGGGCACCTAGACAGGTGAGTGATTGAAAAGGACCTTAAATTAGGTTTAGTGACCAGTATTTTGTATGTTTCAATCCCGATCTTCTAGACCATGTTGTTAAAGTAAAGCTACTAAGTGGCAGTGTCCTATTTCCAACAACTGTTGGAAAGTAACATTTTGTGTGTATTGTGTATAGATCATTAGATTAGCATCAGTTGCTAATCCAAAATAGCCAGAGTTGGCTGGATTTACTGTAAAGTTAATACGCACAAAGCGTTCCCAGTTCTTTTCAGCAACAAGTTCAAAGTATAGCCGGTCCATTAATCTAACCAAATGCACATTCATCATACTGTTTCCAAATCACTGTTTAAGCAAGTATGCTTTGAATCTCATAATTACTAGGTCTGCTCTGAATAATAAATCTCCCCTATTGTATGTGAGGGCAATAGACTGTGTTTTCTATACATTTGTTTTCACAAAGAAACTAAAAAGGGAGGGCACACACACCAGAGCATCTGATTTCATGAAAAATAATGCTCTCTTGCTTCATATGATACAGAGAATTACCAGTCTGGGGATTACATTTGGATAAAAACGTAAACAAGAATAAACTTATTATATAGTAGAAGGGGATAGATATCCTTCAGTAAAGGGATAGGATTCACTCAGAATGAATCCAAATAACAGTCTTTTTAAAAGTACAGTATTCAAAAAGTCATTATATTAACAAAAGGGAAGACAATAATTTTGCCCATAATTAACATATTGTTTGTAATTGTGCTATGCAGGGTTATTAGTCTGTTTATAGTCTGTAGATGACATTATTAAATTCACTGACTTTTGTCAATACTTGCTTTCTGGTTGTCAAACCAAGTGCAAAGCTTAACTAGTATAGGGTTATCTGGGGTTAGAAAGCTGAAATACAAGTGTGGTGCCTATTTTCTGACAATAGAGCCATACTATGCTCACAAAACCAATCTCCCTTAGGCTGTACAATCAGCAGCTGATAACAGAACATGAAAATATGCTTTATATTTACACACCAATAGCTGAAAGAGAACTGTCCAGTTTCATTTAAGTAGATTTTATAAACTGCATGCTAATCACACAATATTTTTCTGTAAGGGCAGTATTTCCAGTGTCCAAAATATCCTGGATGCTTTGTGCATATAGAGGAGTAATCTCTGCAAATGAATGTAGCACAACTATCAGGCTGTTAAACTGATCTACCCTAACTGTGAATTGAATAGTTCCTGCAGGTCACAACATTTGTCATTTATTGTGCAATGTTAGTTTAGATCTGCATTTGTTTTATTTAATTGTATTGTTCTGAAAAGGATTTTAATGACCTGTCTATTCTTCTTATGGATCTAGAAAATAATAATCCTGCTTACATGTAAGAGCACAGGACTTATACTGATCTGTATAAGACTTATAAGAACTGTCATGTATATGTGTAATGTATACTGAAGGTTTGTCTACTTCAGTCCTAAAGAAGCTAATAACCCTAAAGTGATATATAAAGCTGTAATGCTGATAGATATATATATATATATATATATATATATATATATATATATATATATATATATATATATATTTGTCAGATACAAGCTTTTCTCTATTTTTCTGAAAAAGAATAGGTCACATAATTAATAGTAGAGTGTATATTGTAGAACTCTCTTGTATAGTATAGTACCTATCATTGGTGCTTCTACAATGCCATTATTTTATTTATTTTACTATATTCTCACTTGTAGTTCCTTTAGAAAATAAAATTCACTTACATCTTGATACATTACATGAAGAATCAGGATATTTATTATGATTACATTTTAATATAAAAACACCCTTCAAATTAGTATACAACAGACTCAAAGACCTGTAACTAAAGAAAGCATTGGGTTATGCTGGTGTAAAGAAACACGGATATGCTATTCTAAGCAAAGATGATAACTGTACTACAAGGGAGTGTAAATACACAGTGAATGAAAATATAGGCATTGGTGGTGTCAATGCTGTACAATTTATGTGCCTTGCCTCCTGGATCTGTTATTAACTAACTGCCTTCTATTTCAGTGTCAGCTAGTTTTTGTCCAATGCAGGGTTACAGGGGATAAGATAGTCAATTAAGAGTTAAAAGCAAAGCCCTGGCATTTACTTGCTGAGATCTGTCAGAATCTGAGCTGATTGGATTCATGTCTGCCTCTGGAACAATAGTTACCTGTTACGCTTTCTGGGCTGCTTGGCAGACACCAGCAATGTGTATAAGGTCTTCCTCTGTTAGACAGTGATCAACGAGAATCCCTAATGACAGTCTACTTTTCATTAGAAAGAAGGGAAAACCACATACCTTCTTGATGAAGGACAGAACTTTGAAGCTTTTACTGGTGTCATTTCCATTCAGCCTTGACTTGGCCTAAAGGTTTTGGTTCTCAGTCTACAAGCCAGCAGGCTATCACTTTTTTTCTTCCTCCACCCCCTTGTATTTCTCTGCACAAGCAGATTAGTGTCACAGCTGTAACAAGCACAGTAATACACATTACAGATACAATCTCCATGGTGGCAGGCCAGCATGGAGGTAGGACAATAGACAAGTCTACTTTTTTTTTCTTTAATTTGTAAGTAAAGTAGCTTTGAGTTATAATGTTACATTTTCTAAGAACATTATAGTGTGCTCTGTCGACAATGCATTTACCTTCAAAATACATTGTTTTGTCCATGCTGGTAAAAGCCTGTGAGCAAACACAATATGATAGAGAAACTCACATTATGCTTGGTAACCAAGCTGTCTATGAAGCCTGGAGGACTTGATTCATATAAGACACAATCATTCAAACATTACTTTAACAGCATGCATAATAATCAGTAATATATGACACAGGAACATGCTGTTCACAGTACATATGCAATATTAAACATCAGTGTTCCACAATCTAATTTGTGATTATATTTACACTCTGTAAAATGTACCAAGGTCACATAGTTTTAAAAATTAATGAGGCTTGCTGCTAGTTTCAGATGGTACTCTCTACTGCTGCTGCAGATGAATGTCATTATTGCTACAGAGTTTGAGTGAAAACAATCTATACAGTGAAAAAAATGCACCAACTGAACAATATCTGTAATGATATGAATTAATTTAAGGTAAAGTAAAATTCTGACTATTTCTAATGAAAACCAATTAAGTTAAAAAAATAAAAATCTGTGTGAATCTGACATCTGCATACCACAGAATAATATTACCTGTAGTGTAATGTATTGGATTGTAATGTATGCAGATGGAAACAGACCACAGTACTGTAAGAGAGCTGGCAATCTTTTAATTCATGAACATGCGCAAGTAATTTAATTCAATTATTTGGAAGGGTTAATGTTTGCTACAGGTATTAGGGTGCTATGATTATTTCATCATAAAGCCTATTGTGATTGACATGGAAAGATCTAATCTTTTTAATTTTAGCTCTCCCACCAATGGGGATGAAAAGGGATTTAAGTTCATTTATTGGTTTTTTAAGTCACAATGAACTCTTCGTTTTAAGAATATTTTTCCCCCTTAATCCAGGCAATTTTCAAGGCTTCAGGTAAATCTGATTATTTCTGAGTAGGTTTGTAATCCTTCATATGTGTAGTGTATGTGTTAACCATTGTCAATCATCAGTCAGTAGGACATTGCCATAGCTATGTGTTCACTATTTGCATTTTAACAGATAATCTTTTAAGCAGTGGAATCTTTCACTTACATTATAGATATTAGGAGGTGGCAACTATTCTTAAATTTTGATATTAACAAAGAGGGAAAAATATTTTTTATAAATCCTATAAGCACCTGTAAGCTTACTAATTGTGTTCCAGGTATGCCTTCTTTTCATTATTTGCTTAAAACTGTATGTTTGTGCTTGTGTGAAGTTATGTGTAAAGAGACATGTCTATATAAATATGGGGAACAAAGAAAGCTGCGATCCACCTTAGATATTTTTATATTTAAAAAGTTTCTTTTGTAGATCTTAAAGTGATCTGAGCAAACATTAAATCTAAAATCTTGAATTGCAATAAAATCTTATAGCGCTTGCTGAATCTAAGGATTGAAATGTTAAAGATCGAAATAACTAAATGTATGAGGGAAATAATGACTTGTGCAATTTAATAGTGCATACAGATGTCTTCATGACTGCTTGAGCTCTGTTAGACTGCAGGTCAATGTGTTACCGAAGGGGTTACACAAATCTGAGGGATATGCAAACTATATGCAATGCAATAAATCTTTATAATTAGGTTGAGAGTGTCACAATTGCAGGATCTGACATATATTTGTGCAAAAGAGCAGCAAGCCCTGTTGCTTATCAAGGTCAATTGGTTCGAAATACATTATAGCCCCTTGCAGGCTACATTGAGGATGATTAAATATAATAGCCCAATACTAAAGCAATTATTTATTCCTACCACAGTAGAAGCGGGTTTCTCACTTTAAAAAAAAAAAGGAGATTTCTATGTTTAAAAGGGGACATGCCAGCTATTCACTGTAAAGAATAACATGATCAAATATATTTAGTTAACATAATGGCAAGCATTCATGTAAATCTCAATCCCTGTGATTGTTCTACATTCTACATAATATTTGTGGCTGTTTTTGTTAAAATACCACACTTTAAGCACTGTTTTACCTAAATATGTATTTTTGGATAACTGATGTAGAATTGCATGCCCCCATCAATACACATTTGGGTGCTGAATGTTATTAAAACACAAAATAGGTCATTTATTAAGACAGTGAAAATCTCTTTGGTATTATGCAGTAACCCATAGCTACCAATCAGATTTCAGGATATGGAAATTAGATCAATGAATGTGGAATCTGATTGACTATTAATGGATATTGAACTTTTGTGCTAGCCCTAAAAAATAAGGCACAATTTGTAGCTGTATATTACAATTGGTGCTTACTCTTATCGCTTTAGTAGATCCTGTAGCTACAAATAAATAAATAAATAAATAACATATATATATATATATATATATATATATATATATATATATATATATATATATATATATATATATATATATATATATATATATATATATATCTTTAAAGGCTGCCACTAAAGACATCTTAGACAGCTGCCTAATGAGGATCATTATTTCATCCAATATTTATTAATTTCTGTTTAATGCAGCAGCCGTATACAAAGTGTTGCATACAAAGTGTTAAAGTCATACATGACACGCAGGCAAATGAGGGTGAAAGACTGCAGCTCTGTGTAACCATAACTCGTCTAATTTATTTTTTATGCAAAGATTAATGTGCACCCAGCATGAATGTTTTGGTCTCCTCCATCATTATGAGAGAGAACTTTGGATCTGCATTACCTAGCCATGTTACATCAATCAATCAGCGGGGTATGGCTGAAGAATTTCAGCAGGATCCCCACCTGAGACTGAGCACATCCATTTTACTAATGGTCTGTTCCTTTTTATATTAGAGCAGAATGCTATTTCTTTACCTGGAAAATTAGCTTTTTTTCCTCTTTATATCAAATGACAAATTAACAAAGTGATTGTGCAGAATGTGTGCAAATATACAAGATAATTAAAAAATTCAACACAAATATATATTGAATAGAGCAATTAAGCATGCAATATCCTTTGTTGAGGATGACATTAGCATTTAATCATTATGACACAGTTTTAATAAAAAGCTTTTGTTCTATTTTAGGAATGTGCTCATCCTGTTTAATAACAAAGACGAGAGAATAAAAGTTTTTTATTCAGTTTGGTTTTCTTACTATTTTATTTTTTTTAAAAAATTTTTATGCTAAGTAGATTTTAAGCCTGTCCTCCAGAGATTTATGGTATCTTAATGTCATTAGTAATATGTGTAGTAAAATATCAGAGAATGCTTTAAAGAGCTTTATAGCAATTTTATATTGGATTTACCATGGCTAATATACTGTAAAAGAGTTGATGTTCTTAGAATTGTCCTGGAAGGACAGGTTGATTTGAATGTAATACATTCTTCTTTGCAGCAGCCAGCAGTGCTACTGTAACTAAAATTACAGCACATACCAGTGTTTGATCTATTACAATCGCTGGGTAAAATACATTAGGATTGTAGAAGGTGTAGAAACTGCATTTCTTAAAATTAAATCACAGCTGGCATGTAAGGTTTTAAGCCCATTTTGTATTTTCCCTAGTTCTTTAATACTGTCTGCTGGATCTCAACCTTAACTGACTGGCTCCTGAATTCTACAATCCTTTTTCCTCCGCTATAGTACATGATGTACTAGGGCGGGAAAAATAAACTTTTTAAATTAGTTTTAAATTAAACTTTTAGATTTGATCAAGTTCATTGGTATTATTTCATATCTCTCTTGTTGCCTAGTCAGGCAGCATACTTATAAAGGTGTGAGAATTATAATAGTCCTTAGTCTTTAACCTGCAATAACAGCAAAGCACTCTAAAGTGGCCTGTCAAACATTATTCGCAGTCTAATGAATCAATGCCTATGTTGCATAACATAATATATCAAAAGTTTGCCTGTTTCAGTGGATAATTAACACTTATTTCAGTATCCTTCCCACTACCCTCACCAGCCTGGTAATATAGTATTATTAATATAAAGTGTATTGTGGTATAATAGTGGTCACAGGACCACAAGTATTGTCAAACCAATAAGCTGCAATACCAGGTTTAACCTGAAGTGTCACAGTCATCTAAATTTGCACTACTGCCCAGTGACCAGTGAGAGGAGTTATTGTTGGTGTCAGCCCTCTCTGTTGCTACATGGTATGATCTCTAGCAGGGTCAATTTCTCAGGAGATATGAAATACCCCTTTAAGGCTATTTTTCCTAAACACAATTAGGTACAGACATCATTAACAATGCATTTAAGGTATTAATAAAAAATTGTGAATTAAACATGTTCATTCTTGCTTTAGAGAATACAGCTAAGGTGAACCTACACTGAAGTGAGTAGGAAACTTTAGTGAGTAGGAAATTTATTACACACTCTAATATGGCAATTGCATGTACATAAGATGCAACAACGCCTGCTAATGAGTTCTATCAAATTGGTTACACAAAAGATCACTTTTACCAACTATATATAAAATTCTAGGTAGCCATATACAATTCCAGGAGAGCAAAGTCATAATTCTTAAAACAAGAATAAAGTGCTTGTACCATGTTGTTAATAATAATAACATATCAATTTATTGTGCAGAACATATATTATTTGGGATGAAGGTAAAAATGTGGGGGAAAATAAATAAAGAAAAATAATCGCATAGCAGTGGGCTAGTTTTATACATATTAGTGAATGCTATTAAGCATTTTCTATAAGAGCAAGTGTAATTTAGATTAACCAGCTCTTAATAATGACTGGCTTGCCCAAAACAGTTATTTTTGTCAATAGTTTAGGTCAAAATCTGTAATGTATACATTATTTTTTGACAATCCAGCAGCAGTTTATTTTTTCTCATCTCTGTGCTACATTAAATTTGGTGCAGCAGTAAATGAAACAGGGCAAAACACATTGCACAGCTTCTGTGCTGCTTTTTTTATCTTTTTTTATCTACTCACCTCATGTCATTATGTAAAAATGATGTACACCCACATTGCATTAAGATAATGAAGCTGATTCCATCTTTATTTGTGCATAGTAACTAGCATGTTATGGCAAATGTTCTATTACCAAGAGCCACACACATTTAGAAGGTGAATGACAATAGCTCAAATGAGATTAAAGATTTTTACATTTATTAACATTTCAGCACACTTGTTTGCGCACATCCAGATTCCAATAAAAAAAAAAACCATAAAACAAAGTGTATTGCATGTATCCACAAATGTCAAAAAGACATACATGGCACAAATGAAAATTTGTTGAAAATTATATACCCTGTTTCCCCGAAAATAAGACCTAGCGTGATTGTCGGTGATGGCTGCAATACAAGCCCTACCCCCCCAAATAAGCCCTAGTTAAAGTCCTTGTAGGTCTTCTTTTCAGGGTAGGGCTTATTTTCGGGGAAACAAGGTAGGGCTTATTTGGGCGGTAGGGCTTATATTGCAGCCATCACCGACAATCACGCTAGGTCTTATTTTCAGGGAAACAGGGTATGTGGATTGTTGGGAATTGCCTCTGTTGAATTAATATAGTCCTCCCATTGGTAAAACAACATGGGTCTCTTGACTTGGAGGATTATATATTCTGATGCTATATCTCCAGGGTATCTTCACCTCTTTCTATGAATGTAGATTTTATGCAATTACTGGGAGCTTTTAAAAGCTCCTAAAGCATTACTACATGGATAGGCCATGACATTGCTCACAGTAGTCCAGTATATTCAATATAAACCAAAAAAAGTATTTAAATTTTAGAGCTTAGTTGGTAGAAAAAAACAAGCTAGAATATGGGTAAAGCAATTTGTATTTTTGCTGAAGGCTGTACATTTTTAGGTTGGAGGATAGAAATATGGCAATTGATATTTTGTAACTTGTATTATAAAGATGTAACTTTTATCCTGACCCTTGCTTTGCTTCTTGAATGACCTGCAAAAAAACATGCAGCCTCTGAAATCTGAACTACTGATGCTCATGCTTTTTCCAGAGGACTTACTAAATGGTGAAGTCAGGATACAAACCTGGAATCTCCCCATTTAAAAAAAAAATCATCCAGTAGCAGCTTCTATAGGTCAAGCCTCACAGGTTCTGTTTGACTTAAAGGTTAGGGTTACAGCAGTGAAAATATGTACACCCAGTCAGTAAAGGCTCATAAACTTTACCATGGTATTGTAATTTCAAAACTCCTTTTTAAATATATTTTAATCTGCAGCCTTTATTTAAAAATACTTGATCCTGTCAAAAAGGCTGTCCAGTTGGATGAAAATGCCTTGCTCCTCCTGCATTATTACCTTTGTTACATTTGGTTTCAGTGGAGGCTAAGAGTGGAGGAAGATAGATATAGCCTCTATGACAGTAATGGTAGTAAAGGGTATGTAGAACTTTTTACCATCATGCAGAAACTTAGAGATATGGGAATCGGGAGCTTGGTCTCCAACCAAGCTGCCTTAAAGAACAGGGGCAATTGGACGATCTCGGTACAGATTAAACTATAGTAAATTTGAATATGTAAACAAGTATGTAGAGGCTAAGAGGCTAAGAGCGGTCAATGAGGAAATGGTCATTGTGCAAGCATGGTCCACTGTTGTTAACCTTAGAAAGCCCACCCTGAGTAGTGACATAAAGCCGGCACTAGAGCAAGAGGTTGAGGGAAATCAACAGCCCTGAAATGCAACAAAACATGTTATCATTTCCTGTGTTAGTACAGGGTTGTCTAAAACTGAAATTGCATATTGCTTCATAAAAATAAATTCCTTGTGTAAGGAGTAATGACCTATGGACCAGAAATCCTGTTTCAAAACTGAAAACATATGTTGCCCTACTTATGCAGAGTGGCAACTGCTCCTGGGCCTGTGAGGACTGGGCAGTCCACCCCCCCCCCCCACCCTATTTAAAAGCCATTTGCTAAGAATATAAGTATAACACAGCAAAGTAGCTTCTCTATTTCCTTAACGTTTATTTTCATACTTTCAGCTACTGTTTAAGAATCTAGTATGCTAGTATGAGTATGATACAATATAAGATTGTACCTATTGTAATTTTAGTAGCAATGAAGTAGTAACATAAAACTTGAAATAAATAGGAAGGACAACAGCTTAAATGTTGTTGGAGAGTTTACTTGATTTTGTTTTGACTCTGCACACAAAATAGCCTTGGTAATTCTAAATAGATTGTAGTCTACATTCAACTTAAATTATAGTCCTATAGGCCTAAAATGTAAGACTAGGCAAATAAAATGTAACCATTGTTTACAATTGTTAGTAGTATTTAGTCACATTTAAGTACTGTAGACTTATTTTGAATTATCAAAAGTGTTTCAGTGCTCATTCCAGTGTTTTTTGCAGCTGGAGTGGTAAAACGTATTTAACGTTACAGAAGTCTAATCAGATGTGACTAACTATTATTACTTATATCATGACCTGTTTAAATTAAATCCTTCATAGACAACTATTTATAATAACTATCAAATGATTGATATGTTATCCAATTATGTATTTACAAATACTTCAGGAACGATTTATAATAACTGGAGCACTCAGAATCTGGTGCAGCTGTGCATGGTAGTCAATCAGCTTCTAACTTCAACTTGCTCAAATAAGTTTGACAATAAAACCTGGAAGCTGATTGGTTTCTATGAATAGCTGAACCAGATTTTGTGTGAAAAAGAGATATGATATCCTTTGAATGCCACTTTTAATTCTACTATTTATTAACATTTTTATACAAGTGTTTCACATAAATAAAAGGTTGAATTGTATTAACCCAATATGGTTTCTAAGTCACAACAGGTTAGTTAAAGTGGACAAGCTATTTCTACCTTTTTGTAAATAGGTAGAAATGGAGTCAGCAAAGTACTTAACTTAGTGGCTTGGTGTAGGAGGGTGGTTACGCTGAATACCCTAAATGATCTGTTGAACAATGGTCCAAGATATTAGGATTAAGATTAAGATATTTCATTTCAATATTTGCATTCATGTTTTGATAAAAGAAGGGATAAAACATTACAATCAATATGTATACCAAAGCAAAGCGAGAACTGCAAGGGTACATAAATAATCAATGTAAATATCACAGAATAAAGCATTAGCTATAATGTTATAAATTACTAGGGATATGCAGGGCATATGTATAGTTTATTCTGTATAACCCACAATATTAATGTTGAGTATAGAACAAAAATGATATTGGTTATTGTTATTGTTATATGTTATATGTTATTGGTTGTGTACCAAAGGATTAGAACAGATATAGATAAAGTACATTGAACAGAGGTTTAAAAGATGGGATGCAGAATTATATCAAAGCAGTAGGGATATGGGGAAAAGGGGGCCAAGATTTTGGAACATTTTGGAATATTACTGGATAGTGATAAAACCATGAGTTTAAGAAGCTTCTTTAATTTGCATGTACAATACTTGAAAGGAGCAGAGGAAACTTAAGGATGACCCAGATGTACTGTACATGACCAGTTCTGTAGACATCAAAAGGAGGACATATGGGTGAGTAGTATTAACTCAGTGGTAGGCAACCTCAGCAGTCCAACTATGGTAAAACTAGAGACAGACAGTCAAATGCATGATTCCCTGAGGCAGTGACATGATGGGATTTGCATTAACCCATCTCACTAGCCAATACTGCTGCAAGCCTACATTTTAGGACACAGTGGTCTTGTCATAGGGCAAATGTCTGCTTACTTCTGTAATTACTGGTTTGTATACCATCCCAGATGACAGCTGCTGAAAGACAGCTCATGGCATCTGGCACCTGGCTCTGAGGCTTGGGGTGTATTTCAACATAATGCCCTTTGCTATTTTAGCCCCTGACTCTGAAACAGTCTAAATCAAACCATGACCCTGGCAACTATGTACATCCCAGCAGCTTTACATATGGTAGATTCCCTGGATTAGGAATGAATGTTAGTAGCAGAACTTAACTTAGAACAAATCTATAACTTAGATACTACAAGAAAATAGAGCCACACACTGCCCAGGCACACTGATGATCACAGTTATATTAAAATAGTTTCAACTTGCTTCCCACTGATCACCCCCTTCTAACACAATTCACCCAATTTTGGGTGTAATCATAGAGGGAGGTTTTCCCATGGATAGGAACCAAGTTAAAGTCTTTTTAATATAATTGTAATCATCAGTGTGCTTGGACAGAGTGCAGTTGGGTGCCATTTTCTTGTAGTCCTGATTGAGCCTGACAAGCAAGTGCATACACCGACCAGCACCTGGATGCAGCTCAGATAGCCAGCAGAAGCAATCCATTGGGGTGTTTGTCTTTGGTTACTACAACTTAGATAGCTGTATCTCTTAAAGTGGTTGCAAAGCCCACTTTTAGTTTATACCTACAGGTAAGCCTATAATAAGGCTTACCTGTAGGTACAGTAAATATTTCCTAAACATGCACAATTTAGGAGATATTTACTTTAGTAGCCACTGGTGACATCACTAGGACATGTATACTGTACTTTAAATGGACAAAGCCATTCATTCAGAGCTTTGGGCCATGACCGTGACTCCAGTGTGCATATGCAGGAGTGACGTCATCGCAGCTTGGCCATTCAAATGGCCGAAGCCTGCAAACCTGGAAGGAGGAATAAGGGAAGTTGAAAGCCCAGCAGCAGTGACAGTGCACTCCTGGAGAGATTTGTTCTGAGGTAAGTCTGTCATAATGTGCTAATATACAGTGCATACTAGCACATTATAGCTTTATCCTGCAGGGGCCTGATTTTTTTTTTGCGGCTCACTACTGCTTTAATGGCATGTGAACAGTTTACTTACTTAACTTACAAATTAACATACTTTTTTCCTATAAGCATTGAAAGGTAAATGGTTTCACACCATGATATATTGATATATATAGATATAACTAGATAGATAGATAGATAGATAGATAGATAGATAGATAGATAGATAGATAGATAGATAGATAGATAGATAGATAGATAGATAGATAGATTGATTTAGATACTTCTAGAATTCTAATATTTTTCTGTTGCAGAGGTCGGCCTATTTAGTTGTATTTGGCAACATTCAACTAGGTAAAAAGATAGAACGTAGACTTCATGGGCCTTCAATGTGAATGGTGGGTAGAAAATCAGTAGCACGAAAGAGGACATCCTTCCCATCTGATCACTCTATCTTTTATATTAGCTAAAGATCGTATGCATTCTAGGTTTAGTGCCTTATAAAAGAGTTACTTAACATACTAAACATTGTATGTCAATGCTTGTTCCATACTGTAACTGTAGTTTATTCTTATTTCAGCACTGGACAGCTCCTCATTGGCATTAGATATTAGAACAAAAAAAGTGCACATTTCTTTTGTCGTATTTACCAGATAAAACCTACCTTATATGATCTAAAGATTAATCAAAAGCCACATGGTATATGACTCTTGTGGCATTGTGACTGCTTTGAATATGTAAAGGTTAATAGAGAGAAAAATGGGTGCTGCCATTGCTGATGTTCTTCTGGAAAAACTAGCTGCCTGGCTATTTCTTGCTTCAATACTTTAGGTCACTGATTAGAGCAAAGATGCAACAAGTGTAGCATTCCCGATTTACATACCTGTTCTGATCAGTTATTCAGAGAGCACTGCTGCCTACATATTTTTCTCATGGCAAGTTTCCTTTTAGGACTGCATGAAGTCAGAATAAATTCATAGACACTATCTGCTGCATTTGCAGGGACATATGAGGGACAACCATTGCATTACACTAGTAAGCGAAAAACAACCTGCATATGCAATGAACAAATATGCATGTGCCTGTGTTTGTATATAATCACAAACTTCATGCACTAACAATATTTTTAAGACTATAGTTCCCATTTGAGTAATGTTTTTATTCTGTATATAGAAACGCATTGGGTTCATCACACCTATAGTGTATGCCTATGAAATGCCTTTTTCAGTTTGTTCCATTAGTTAATTTTTTGATAGCTACAAGTATGCTTCACACTCTCATACTTTATTCCTATCTTTGTGTATAAAATTTGTATTTGCATAGTATGAGACAATTATTCAGTCAAGCAATATTATTCAATAGCTGTTATTTTACAGCAAAATGCTGATGGTAATTACTTGCATCTATCGGCTTGGAAAAGAGAATTTGTAATCCAGATAATGCTGATTTACAGTATTTGATTACCTAACAGTCTCTTAAAGGGATTATGTGGTCTTAAAAGCTGATTGCTGCTACCATCGGTGATCAAGCCTGGAGAGTTTTGAAAGTGCAAGTCTGGCTGGAAGTATGGCTGGGAAGTATTATTATCTCTCATATGGCTTCTATCATATTCTGCAAGGTTTAAATGCAAAGATATGACTGTTTCCGCTGATGCTAAAGAAAATCCACCTCTCTGACAAGTTCCATTTTTCTTAAGTCTGGATAGTGTAATAATCAATTTAGCAAACATAAAAATAACATTACATTTTTTTTAACCTACAATGTTCCATTTTACCTTTTACAATTTTTTCTTTTCATCTAACAATGATGTCCAGTGAGAAATCTTCTGATTGTGAAAACATGGAGTATTTTATTCATTTGTTTATAGCTATCTTGTATACTGTAGCTAAAGGTAACAAGAAGATATTGCATTTAATAAGCATACATTTAACATAAGCTTAACCACTTGCCGGCCGTTGCACGCCGATATGTGTCGGCACAATAGCAGCGGTGGGCAAAAGGGCGTATCTGTACGTCCCCTTTACTTGGCGGGGCTAGCGGGTGCGTGGGCGCCCACTGAGTACAGGGTAACCATGCCCGCGGGACCAGCGGACTCGATGTTTGCCAGTCTCCCGGTGATTGTTTTACGGAGCCACAGAACAGGGAAGTGCCTATGTAAACAAGGCATTTACCCATTCTGCCTTGTGACATGACAGAGATCACTGCTCCCTGTCATCGAGAGCAGTGATTGCTGTCATGTGAGTTGAAGCCAATCCTCCACAGTTAGAATCACTCTCTAGGACACACTTAACCCCTTCATTGCCCCCTAGTGGTAAACCCCTTCCCTGCCAGTGTCATTTACAAAGTAATCAGTGCATTTTTATAGCACTGATTGCTGTATAAATGACAATGGTCCCAAAATAGTGTCAAAAGTGTCCGATGTATCCGCCATAATGTTCCAGTCCCGACAAAAATTGCAGATTGCTGCAATTACTAGTAAAAAAAATTAATAATAAAAATGCCATAAAAACTATCCCCTATTTTGTAGACGCTATAACGTTTGCGCAAACCAATCAATATACGCTTATTGCAATTTTTTTTACCAAGAATATGTAGAAGAATACATATCGGCCTTAACTGAGGAAAAAATGTGTTTTTTTTATATATTTTTGGGGGATATTTATTATAGCAAAAAGTAAAAAAAAAATTACTTTTTTTTCAAAATTGTCACTCTTTTTTTGTTTATAGAGCAAAAAATAAAAATGCAGATGTGATCAAATACCCCAAAAAGAAAGCTCTATTTGTGGGGAAAAAAGGACATCAATTTTGTTTGGGTGCAACGTTTCACGACCGCGCAACTGTCTGTTAAAACGACGCAGTGCCAAATCGCTAAAAGTGCTCTGGTCAGGAAGGGGGTAAAATCTTCTGGGGCTGAAGTGGTTAAAATCAAATCTTGAACACTTCTCACTATTCACAAACAGCACTTAAGCAGTTTTAGACAGCATAGGGGACCAAGATGGAAACTAAATTCTGTTTAAAAAAAACAATGATTTCACTGCCCTGGTGACAGTATCACATTTCCTGGAAAGGTATAGTTGGGCTTTAATGAGTTGGGACAGAACAGGCAAGAGTAAAGGTACAATTAGAACAATGGTTGACAACATTTTTCCTTCAAACTGCCTAATTGCCAGGAGACAGAAATGGCATTCATTTTTGTAATAAGGCTTGTTAATTAACTAAGGAATATTCATATCAATTACCTACATAGGTTAGATACACTATAGCCAGAGAAAAGTGCAACTTTCTTTGTTTTACAAGATTTGAAGCACATAGTAGAAAGTATAAGTAACATAAAGCTTATAGACAAAACTGGCAACACATTTTTCAAATGTGGAATTGATCCTATATACTAAACATTAAAACCAAACTTTAGGCAAACAGCTAAATGCACACTTGAAAAACATATATGCTAAATATTTTAATTTTGTTCAGCCAGTCTAAATTAAAGGCACCACTACCACAGACATAGCCAGTTCAGTCACCTCTTTTTTTCCTCTTCAGTTAAGCAGTGTAGATTGGACACAAATCCTGCTTAAATCAGCTGATTGGACAAGGAGAGCATCACCACATTGCCACTCTACTTTCCCTTCCTTTGAGCACTGTGCATTACATCTGAACTCTCATTGGCACACATGGTTGTTTATCCCTCTCTTAGATTTAGTCCTGCTGTACAGAGGATTGTATTAAATTAATAATGAATGAATAATAAATACATACATTATTAAATGTGTTCAAAGATACCTAGCAGGGTTCTATAATAGCATCTTAAGCAAAGTAATTCCACTGACATTAGTTTATCAAGCCCATTATACCCCGGCCAAATTATACAAACTGGGTTTACAGTCTTATTCGCTTTACTTCTGAGGCTGTGGTGAAACAGATGAGTTCTTTCACAGCTTTTGCCCTTGTTATGTTCATACATGCTGGCTGAGAATAAACAACTTAATCTCAACTGCTTTGAGATGTTCTAATTTTTGCAATTGTTTTATTTTCTGAACAGGAGATTTTATTGGTCTGAAGTTGCAACAGCTGAGTCTGATTTCAATGAGATGGACTTGTGCTGTCATGTGATTTATGTGTTATAAATGTGCTTGTAGTTTTTGCAACTTCTGTGGTTTTGACAAAGCACTTCTATAGTGTGAAACGCGTCAACCTACCTGCATTTCCCCTGCCTGTACCCATCCAGTGCTTTTAATATTTGTGCTTCAATAAAGACTTACACTTTACTTTCTGTGTGGGTGTGCTGCCGATCCAAAGATTCTCTGTTCCATGTTTTCTACTGCAGTGGCAGGGCGTGCACCCCACCTCACAGAAGCAACATTGGAGTGTTACCAATTTCATCACCTGAGAGCAGTGATCTATTTTTCTTTGAGTACTCAACATTAATTGACAAAAATGAGTATCATCTAGAAACTCTAATGACACTGATGTTTTATTGGAGCACAACTCAACCCTCCCAGGACCTTTGTCAAGTTCTGTGCAGTGCAGAGTCCCACCTCTGTGACCAAGCCCCTGGTAGGCGGGGAAAAACATGTCAGGGGAAGTGGCCAAAGCAGCGCTGGACGAGGCCACACACAGCTATAGCTACATCTGAAGCACTGGGTTGGTTTTGAGTGGCATGTTACCCCACGTCTTCTGTGCAGTTCTATCTGTTACTTTTGATACATACATATATATATATATATATATATACAGTGGGGACCGAAAGTATTCAGACCCCCTTAAATTTTTCACTCTTTGTTATATTGCAGCCATTTGCTAAAATCATTTAAGTTCGTTTTTTCCTCATTAATGTACACACAGCACCCCATATTGACAGAAAAACACAGAATTGTTGACATTTTTGCAGATTTATTAAAAAAAACCTGAAATATCACATGGTCCTAAGTATTCAGACCCTTTGCTCAGTATTTAGTAGAAGCACCCTTTTGATCTAATACAGCCATTAGTCTTTTTGGGAAAGATGCAACAAGTTTTTCACACCTGGATTTGGGGATCCTCTGCCAATCCTCTTTGCAGATCCTCTCCAGTTCTCTCAGGTTGGATGTTAAACGTTGGTGGACAGCCATTTTTAGGTCTCTCCAGAGATGCTCAATTGGGTTTAAGTCAGGGCTCTGGCTGGGCCATTCAAGAACAGTCACGGAGTTGTTGTGAAGCCACTCCTTCATTATTTTCGCTGTGTGCTTAGGGTCATTGTCTTGTTGGAAGGTAAACCTTCGGCCAAGTCTGAGGTCCTGAGCACTCTGGATAAGGTTTTCACCCAGGATATCCCCTTACTTGGCAGCATCCATCTTTCCCTCAATTGCATCCAGTCTTCCTGTCATCGCAGCTGAAAAAAAACCCCACAGTATGATGCTGCCACCACCATGCTCCACTGTTGGGACTGTATTGCACAGCTGAAGAGCAGTGCCTGCTTTTCTCCACACATACCGCTTAGAATTAAGGCCAAAAAGTTCTATCTTGGTCTCATCAGACCAGAGAATCTTATTTCTCACCATCTTGGAGTCGTTCAGGTGTTTTTTTAGCAAACTCCATGCGGGCTTTCATGTGTCTTGCACTGAGGAGAGGCTTCCGTTGGGCCACTCTGCCATAAAGCCCCAACTGGTGGAGAGCTGCAGTGATGGTTGACTTTCTACAACTTTCTCCCATCTCCCGACTGCATCTCTGGAGCTCAGCAACAGTGATCTTTGGGTTCTTCTTTACCTCTCTCACCAAGGCTTTTCTCCCCTGATAGCTCAGTTTGGCCGGACGGCCAGCTCTAGGAAGGGTTCTGGTCATCCCAAACGTCTTCCATTTAAGGATTATGGAGGCCCTGTGCTCTTAGGAATCTTAAGTGCAGCATAAACTTTTTTGTAACCTTGGCCAGATCTGTGCCTTGCCACAATACTGTCTCTGAGCTCTTCAGGCAGTTTCTTTGACCTCATGATTCTCATTTGCTCTGACATGCACTGTGAGCTGTAAGGTCTTATATACAGGTGTGTGGCTTTCCTAATCAAGCCCAATCAGTATAACCAAACACAACTGGACTCAAATGAAGGTGTAGAACCATCTCAAGGATTATCAGAAGAAATGGACAGCACCTGAGTTAAATAAATGAGTGTCACAGCAAAGGGTCTGAATACTTAGGACCATGTGATATTTCAGTTTTTCTTTTTTAATAAATCTGCAAAAATGTCAACAAATCTGTGTTTTTCTGTCAATATGGGGTGCTGTGTGTACATTAATAAGAAAAAAAAATTAACCTAAATGATTTTAGCAAATGGCTGCAATATAAGAAAGAGTATATATATATATATATATATATATATATATATATATATATATATATATATATATATATATATATATATATATATATATATATATATATATATATATATATATATATATATATATATATATATATATATATATATATATATATATATATATATATATATATATATATATATATATATATATATATATATATATATATATATATATATATATATATATATATATATATGTAAAACAACATTATTATTATAACAAACAATAACGTTTTACTCCTGTCATATTTTGCTAAGAACTACTTTCAAACATAACAGGTAGTGAGGTTGCTTTGCTGTTTTAGCAAAGAGTGCAAGTTCTGGTGCAGCTCTGCATTGAAAACAATCAGCTTCCATTTTTTTAATTGAACAAGCTGATGTTAGAAGCTGACTGGCTACCATACACAGCTGCACCAGATTTTGCTTTCTCCAGTTTTAGTAAACCATCCCCATTATGTAGTAATAGTATGTCATCTATTGTAACCCATAAGTTCCCAATAGAATCTTTCTTTCAAGTTTCTAATTAGAGGCTTCATTCAATTGTATCCTTATTTTTGTATAGCTCTGGTGTGGATAGAGAAATCATTATAATGGAACAACTAAATTAACCGGTAATTTGATCGGTTTGTATTGTTTACAATTCACTTGGCTTTTGAAATGTTAAAACATTGAGAAATATTATTTGCAACCTGAACATTAGCTAGTAAATCAGCTCTTCTATCTGATTTCAAGTTTTAAAAAAATGTATAGTTCCCAATGTTGGAACCTGAGAAAGAGGGACACCTTAGGAATGGTGACGAAAAGTTGATGGGATTAAATCATGCTGAAAATTGAGTCTGCACCTACTCCCAGTATACACCGCACATGTATGTTGCAATCCTTGTACTTACGAAATAATTTGCCCCTTCAAAAAACCTTCTCTGACATCGGCAGTCAGTGTAGTCCTGTGCCAAGCTTGGTGCATGTCTGTTTTTTTGGTCAGAATGGTTTGTTAAGCAGCCTTAATGCAATACACATTACCATGCATTAAATCCACTGTCCTGGAGGTTCCCATCATCCTTTACAGGCATTGGTGACCAGTGAATGCCCCCACACCCTTTAAAATGGTGGGAAGCATATTTTTCCATCCCCCTTGAGAAAAGCATGGGGGTGGGAGTTTGCAATTACTACAGAATTAATTCATGCATAAATTAGTAAAACATTCTTTTTCCATGAACCCCATAAACATTACTTCAAACATAAATTATCACCCAGAAATGTGGGGATATTTCATAATAGAGAGAGATAGAGCCTATTCTCTGTCCCTTCCCCTCCCCAAAGTTTTTTTCCACTGCGTTGTACACCACAAGAGCTGTAGACCTCACCTCATACCTGACCTCATCACCTCACACTGCACACTTTTAAATTTTACTCGTGAGTGAGATTGGAAAATAATTTTATCTCCATGAACACAGTGAGGCAAGACTACTTAAAATGATGCTTGCTGCTCCCATTCTCCAGTCAGAATATGCACATTGCAGAAGTTGTACTGCTCTCCACTACTCTCCCTGCCCATCTTAGAATATTGGGAGGTAGGATAGTGCTCCATATTTCATCCATCCTTCTTCTCAGTGATGCAAGTCACCATAGGCCTGCAGTGTAGCTTAACATGAGAGCTGTAAAAAAAAAGAAGAAAAATCAGTTTGCCTCAAAACCTGACTACAGTATATTTTTTTGCTAAATGTCAACAGCAGACACCTTTCAAACATGAGTCACTTAATATTTTCAGTGTTTCAAAAGCCACCTTCTGGCTTTCCCTTTTCCATTAGACCTTTCATTTGTTGCTATCCCTTTACAAAAAGTACAGTTAAAAGTAGTTTCTTTGGATAAGGGGTGTAACAAAGTAATTGTTGCTAAGTACAAAATATCTATATAACTATCTAGAATGGTGTAACAGGTATTAGTCTAGCATACACATGGTTTTATACTTAAGAGTTTGAGAAGAGCAAAATACACTGAAGTGCACAAGAATGCTCAGAATGATAAACATTCATTTGTTTTCAATGTGCAAATGACAATGCAGCTCAATCTGTGTTTTATTATTGAATTGCAATAGACATGAGTCTAAATGAATAAAGGGCATATGCTCTCAAGTTGTAAGCTAATAGAATGAAGTATAGGGTAAGGGAAGTAGACACTGTATATCTGTAAAATATAGGAAGTTTAGGAAGTATATTACATAGTTATTTAATTAGCCAAGGTTGAAAAAAGACACACATCCATCAAGGTCCAACAATTCTAAAATAAATAAATACATAAACAGAATAAATAAATAGCAAACCTCCATATACAGATTCCTGTACCCACAGTTGATCCAGAGGAAGGTAAGCAGCCTATATAAAGGATGGTCCAATTTACTGTAGGGGAAAAAAAATCCTTTCTGATTTCCCAGAAGGCAATCAGATATTCCCTGAATCTCTGGCATTATTACCTATAAATATTATTATCCAGTTATATTTTGTGCATTTAGGAATGCATTTTAAAGTACTTAATCTGTACTCTATGCCACCATATTGCTTGCCTACAACATGGTAACTTAAGGATAGATTGTGATCACTGGATGTAACAAGGTCAGATAGCATTGGGGAGCATCAAAGGATATCACTACAGTGGCACCAAACTTTCAACAGCAATACATAAAAAAATGTACGGAACACAAAAAGTGCAAGAATGCAAGAAAGCCAGCTCCTAACTCCTCTACTGACATATTTTGGAATCAATATCTATTCCTCACATCAAATAAAGTGATGTAAGACAAGGTAATTACAGGCATATGGTTTGAAGACAAACTGGAAACAATGTTTGCAATGGTTTGATTTAATAAAGTACCATGAAACAGAATCAGATGCTAATACATACTCTAGGCCTAATGGGTGGTTTTGTATATAGTATAATACACAATTATAAGTCTTTCAGGGTAACACAGTCTTAAAGATTTAATACAAATGTGTCTGCCATTGATGGTGTTCCACTGTAGGCAGGACATTATAAAAGTGCCTTGTGGGGGAGAATATGTGTTCTAGTGTCAATTAGGCCAACGGCTGGTATCATTGGAAGCATGAAAAAAAAGTTTACATTTTGTCCTATCCATTTGTTGGTAGCTAGGTTTGTTCATTGTAAATAGCAAAGATAGCACTCAAACATTTATTGGTTTTTAAGGTGGTGTCTACTTGTAAAAAAAAGCATTGTTTTAAGGAATGTATTTTAAACTGGTGTATTCAGCAAATACTAACTGACAGCCTAGTACATATCATGAGACTATCGAATGAATGATCGTCAGTTTTTTTTTGCATGCTAGTCTCATATCGAAAATTAAGAGGTTTCTCAAGTTATGAAAATTCTTATATGACAGAATACAACTTCGGAAGTGATATTATGTGCTTTATTGTATTGTAATGTATTCTTTAGTTATTAAACATGTGTGGTCTTGGTCTTCCGTTTTTTTTTTCTGGCCAAATACTGTACAGATTAAACGAAAATTCTGGTATCGTAAGAGAAACATTTGTCTCTTTGGCTAATTTTGCATAAACTATCATGATCAGCTTTTGAAAGCTGTGTACTAACGAAAAGATTATCGTATGAGCACTTTAAAAACTGATATTTTTGGTCTGATTTTCTGATCTTGTGTACTAGGCTTAAGGTTGGCCATGCACTCTTATCTGATTGTGCAATCCCTGTACAATCTTCTATAAATTTACCAAAACTATGTAATGTGAAAAAAAAAACTAAACAATCCATTGAATATGCATCCACTTGTGCAGGCCCTTACAGTACATAATATTTGTACAATCTTCTTTAAATCTATCATCAGAATGTATAGTGTGTGGCCAGCTTAATTTATCATTAGATAGGCAATTATACAATATACATTAAAATTGTATATGCTGAAAATGACAAACGCCATAGCTGTAAATGATGTAGATGCCAATATTCTCTAATAACCAGCTGTTTGGATGGAAGAATGTTTGCATTGGCACTTGGCACTTCAAGTATACTAGCATTTCTAGCATTGAACTTGATTTTTAGTGGTACTTGGTACAGGTTTGGAAAATCAGTATTTAATCACTTCAATATCAGACACTTTCGCCCCTTCCTGTCCAGGACAATTTTGAGCTTTCAGTGCTGTCACAATTTGAATGACTATTGTGCGGTCATACAACGCTGTACCCAAACTAAATTTTTAGCATTTTCTTCCCACAAATAGAGCTTTCTTTTGGTGGTATTTGATCACCTCTGTGGTTTTTATTTTTTGCTAAACAAACTAAAAAAAAATGACATTTTTGAAAAAAATAAGTTTTTCTTTGTTTCTGTTATAAAATTTTGTTTTCTCCTTCACTGATAGGCACTGATGAGTCGGCACTGATGGGCACTGATGAGGCAGCACCAATGGGCACTGATGAGTTGTCACTGATAAGGTGGCACTGATGGGCACTGTTGAGGAGGCACTGATATGTAGAATTGATGGGCACTGATAGGTGGCACTGATATGCAGCACTGATGGGCACCAATAGGCGGCACTGATATGCAGCACTGATGGGCACTGACAGGTGGCACTGATGGGCACTGACAGATGGCACTGATGGGCACTGATAGGCAGCACTGATTGGCAATGACAGATGGCATTGATGGACACTAATAGATGGCACTGATGGGCAGCACTGATTGGACAGGTACTGACAGGTGTTAATGCTGGGCACTGATTGGCACTGTGATGGACACTAATTGGCACTACGGTGGGCACTGATTTGCACTGTGGTGAGCACTGATTGGCACTTTATTGGGCACTGGCAGGGGGTTATGATGGGGCACTGACTGGGCACCGATTGGCAGTTTATGGGTACATTTGATGGGGGCTGTGCTGATAATCAGTGTGCTGATCGGCTCTTCCTGTCAGTGCAAACTGAGGAATGCCGTTTTCCGGCACTTCCTGGTTTACGTGATGATCAGCTGTGATTGGTCACAGCTGATCACGTAATAAGAAGCCTCTGTCAGAGGCTTCTTATCACAATCAGAGATGCACGCGCTGGCATGTTATCCTGCTGGACATCATATGACACCCAGTTAGGATAACAGAACCACTTCCCGGACATCAATCTGTTATAGGCCGGGCGGGAAGTGGTTAAAGTGGAATTAAATTGCATCTGAGCACCACAAACCAAAAACATTATTTCATTCATTTTTAATACTCTATGAAAACTCACCCATCCATGTCTCCATGCTTTATTTTGCTGATAAAGCACTTTGTAAACATTCCCTCACATTCTTGACCATGGCCATCTTAAGAAAGGCATAAGGCTGGTTGTGCTTGGCTGGGAAAACCCTTCCTCCTCTCCCAAAGACTTCTGGGATGTATGACCCCATTTGTCTAGGCCTGGAAACCAGGAAGTACCGTATTTATCCGCGTATAACACGCACTTTTTTCCCCTGAAAATAGGGGGCAAATCACGGGTGTGTGTTATACGCTATTATTGTACCTCGGAGGGGAAGGAGGGGGACTAGCGCAGCCGGAATTCACCAAGCCGTCATCTCCTGTTTACTTAGCTCTTACTCAGCTCTCACTCAGCTCTCACTTGGCTCTCATATCATACACACAGTCCCGCCGCCGCCACCGGCATTGGACCAGTGTTATGTCTATCACAGGAGCTGGTCCAATGCCGATGGCGGAGGCAGGAGCGTGTTTGTGACTGCCGACTGAGAGCTGAGCAAACAGGAGATGATGGCTCGGTGATTTCCTGCACTGTTCAGGCTGCGTTGATGAGAGATGGTGAGGCTTCAGATGAACATTGAGGCTAAAAATGGGCATTAATCGAGCTCCATTCATAGGAGATGGGCTGCAGATGGGCATTGATCAGGCTGCATTGAGGCTGCAGATGGGCATTGATCAGGCTGCATTGAGGCTGCAGATGGGCATTGATCAGGCTGCTTTGAGGCTGCAGATGGGCATTGATCAGGCAGCATTGAGGTTGCAGATGGGCATTGATCAGGCTGCATTGATGGGAGATGAGGAGGCTGCAGATGGGCACTAATCAGGCTCATTGATGGGCACTGACCCTTATTTTAATTCAAAGTTGGATATTTAAAAAATAAGTTTTTTTCCTGAAACTTCCCTCTTAAAATGAAGGTGCGTGTTATAGGCATGTGCGTTTTATACACCAATAAAGGTAACTGAAGAAATAAAAAAAAAGTAAATATAAGAATATAATATAATATACATTCCTATCAAATTTATTAATGCTAGCAGCATAAGGATTAAAATAGTTAATATTGATTAAGAGAGTGAAGTTCTGCTTTAAGCCATACAGAAACTATATTTAGCATTAGAGTTTATGTTTTTGCCATATGTGTTCATAATTTGAATTTGCTTCCAGAAAACCATGTATTACTGACTCTCTCTGTAATTGTTAGTAGACTGGCTGTCATGCTAATTCTCTGGCTTACATACCAGAAGTCATTGACACAGAACACGTATGCAGATAAGGATTTCTGCCTTTATGCAGACTTTCTTAATCTGTATATTTGTCAGTGCCTGAGAAAATACAGTATGTAAGGTGCTAGGACAGTAAAACAGCCTGGAAAGTATCCTTCTCAGAAGGATGTTAATGGTTGCAACCTCCATTTCGCTCATGATAGCTTTTTTTTCTAATTTCAGTTATTGATTCTTGGGATATTTTCTGTGTTCTATGTGATATTTTATATTGGTATAATTGTTTAATATAAAACTACATACAAACAAATCTGTGAAAGTCCAAGTTCTTGTCTGTTTAGACAGTTGTAAACATTAAGAAAAAAAAATATAAATTATTGCTATAACCTTTGTAAGCCATACAGTGGCCCTCTGTGTGCTTCTTTGAAGCTAGTTTCATTTTGTGACTGAATTCCTTAACTTCGGGGCCCTGCCACCTGCCTTCTCTGTGTCCAATGAGAGAGACTCAATGAAAAGCTGTTTTCATTTGACATGGGAATGGATTGTAGAACTTGGCCCTTAAGCCAGAAACTTTCTATCTCTAGTAACAAGTGTAGTCTAGTTTCAAAGAGGCACGCAGAAGGGTTTTGTGGCTAACAAGGGTAATAATATGCATTCTTCATGTGTCTGCTCCTAGACAGGACTTTTACTTTTAAAAGTTTAATAAGGCTACCAGATTTGGTTTAACAGTTTAGGTGTATCTAAACCCAAAAACTGATATATTGCTACTTGCCAGTCTCCTTATATGTGAAGACTGCATTTGTTTTATTTTTTTTAAAATTTATTTATTATTTATTATTATTATTATTTATTATTTATTACTTTCACTTGCTAATCCTCCTGAAAGTAGCACACTTCCTATCCTAGGATATCAACATTCACCACACGGTATCTAAAGCATAGCAGCATTGTTACCCCCATTGCTAATTGGACCCCAATCTGCCAAGCTCTAACTTCAAAAGATAAAATTAGATACATGTAGGTACTTTTTGGTGTCTGCTTTTTACTTTTTAGGTCAGAAAGTATTGTACTCCTTATTTAACATTTTATTGTAAACCTTTTTTATTATTATTTTGGCTTGATAACACATGGTAGCTGAGCTGCAATGAATTTCTCTCATTGGATATAAACAGCCTACTTACAAAAACATATAGTTTCCATTAATCTTATGGAGCAGGATCCATAAAATGGCCTTGAGGCTAGTTAAAAAGCACAGTTACCTGGAATCTGTCATTCATTGTTGTGTTATTTCCCCAGCTATAGATTAGTGTGAAACATTCAACGGACATAAGTAACATTTGTGCTTTAGCGCATCAAATGGAAATCTATAAACTGTAAAAGCCACATTTTATCTTAAACAGGCTTCCTTGCTCACTGACCAGGCATACCTGTAAGCATTCACAGTGAATGATTTAAACATAATGGACCTCATGTATCAAGCACCTGAAAAAATGTCTGGTTGTAATATAGACAGCAATTAATTTGATTTAGAGCCCTTTTCCACCTATGCATATGTAGTAATATATAAATATAGAGGAATGACTGCAGAAAAACAACGTTGTCTGTCAAGTCTGTCCCTTTTTTTGTTCCTGTTTATATGTTTTTAATCTTTTCTTCATATTGAAAACACTGTCCTCCTGAACCTTATTCATTCTCGTAATGTATTTAAAAATTTCATTCATGACCACCCTTTCCCTTCCTTCCTCAACACTGTCCATATTACGTTTTATGTTTTTTTTACCTTGGAACTGTCACCATTTGTGTTGCCTGTCTCTGGATTAATTCTTTCTTACCAAAAAATTTTGCAAGTGAGGTCTTCAGAACTTGGCACAGTATTCTAAATGAGGTCTGACTAAAGATCTATAAATCATGATCTCCTTCTACCTGCTGGTGATCCCTCTAGTGACCTATCCCTTAAAGTAGAACTATAGGCAAAATGTATTTTTTCCATTTTGGATAGAGCAAGGGAGGGTTTTGCCATCTGTGTCCCATTGCAGAAATTTCCCTTTACTACCATCGCCAAACAGGAAGTGAGGGGAAATCCCTGGAAATTAAGAGAATTCCTTGGGGACCCACAGGTCACCAGAAATAGTGTTCCCATTGGAAGATTTCCCCTCTATTATATTTCTGGGGACAACCCAAAATGTGGGATTTTCTTTATTTTCACTTTCAATGATATTGGTAAACAGGAAAAATAGAGAGGGTGCATCTCCTTAATGGGGGCACAGACAACAATAAAAACTGACAGGGGTTCTAATACCTCTCAAATCTATCCAAAACTAAAAAAAAAAATGTTTTCTTTAGTTGTACTTTAATTCTGTTTGCTTTCCCAACTGTTTGGAAACTGCTCATTACACAATGATCTGAAATAACCACCCTCAATTTTTTTTTCTTCTGGCCAACACTGTACCCCCAATATTGCACTGTATCAGAGGATTCTTTATCTCTAAATGCATTGTTTTGCATTGGAAATTCAAACTGCAGTTTTTAAAAAACAAAAAATGTCTTAAGAGAAAAAAAAATCTGATATAATATCTGAAAAGAGTGCAATCTAACACGCACAATTAAAAATTCATACAGCAATACGTCTAGTAAGCATGTGTTTATAAGGCTTAATACTGCCTGCATTTTCATTAGTCCATTTGTGTAACAACGCACATTTGTAATGCATGTTAGTGCAATTTATCATGTATGCTTTCTTTTTAAAGATTTCTGCAAATTAAGGAAGAAAGTTTTAAAAGTAAAAGCTTCTATTTTAAGAGCACAAAAGTTGATTTTGGCAAATGGAAAAATATAAGCTTTCCCCAAGTATCCTTAGATTAACACATAATGATATCCTTATGCCCCGTACACATGATCGGATTTCCCGACAACAGATGTTGGATGTGAGCTTGTTGGCTGAAAGTCCAACCATGTGTATGCTCCATCGAACATTTGTTCTCAAATTTTCCACCAACAAAACTTTGTTGTCGGAATTTCCGATCGTGTGTACACAAGTCTGACGCACAAAAGTTCATGCATGCTTGGAATCAAGCAGAAGGAGCCGCTGGATATTGAACTTCCTTTTTCTCGGCTCGTCGTATGTCTTGTACGTCACCACGTTCCCACGTTCGTAATTGTTGGCCGACATTTGTGTGAGTGTGTTTGCAAGACATGTTGGAGCCAACAACCTTCGAATAAAAATCCACGTTTTTGTTGTCGGAAAGTCCGATCGTGTGTACGAAGTATTAGTCTCCAAAAAGAATCCATACACATCCAATTGAGGTCTCTATGCACACTTTTACAAATTACATAGTCCCTATTCAATCTCGGTACTGATCAAGACAGGAAAGCTACATTCCTACATACAATTGGACTACTATAACAGGAAGTAAGGTCACAGCAGCAAAAAAAATGTTTTTGAAGAGTTTATCTTTAATAACAGTTTAATGTCCTCACTCTTAACCTAACCTTTAAAATATCGCTGTGCTTTTTAATCTTCTCTTAAAAGAGTTCTATGGTCACAGCATAGACTTTCATTTTATAATATCAACATTGTAATAGGACTAAAAAAACATAGTTAATTTTGACAAGCTTGTTTGAAAAATGTCCTTGATTGTTGTGATTGCTGCATGTCTGCTGGCCTCCTGTATCCATCCGTGCATAGATTCTCTTCATGCTTTGCAGTTTTCTCTTTAATTTCAATTTTTAAGGACTACATATCCCATAATACCTTACTGGCCATAAGCAGTTATTCCTGTACCGATTCTACCTCCTGAAATATCATGATTTAAATTTTTTACCATAAATACGCTTTCAAACTTAGTGGCAGCATTATGGTGACTATATGGAGCTGAGGATCATAGGAGATAAACACAGTATACACATTATAGGGATTAATTGTGATGGCTGTGCGAATCCTCAGACATTCACAGAGAAAATTTGTGAAAATTGTTCTGAAAACACCAATTATTTAGGCTGTCACAGGAACAGGAGGTGAGGGTTAATCATCCAACTGGGAAATCTGTTTAGGTGGCAACTGTCAGGGATTATATATCCCTTCACGTTGACCTTCTCTCTACTCCTGGATCCATACTTAAACATTGTTTGTGCAGGGAATTATCAGTGCTTAGGTGCCAGCTTTGACAACTGATGTTCACAAGTCACGTTATAAGTTTCTTTTGTCTGGAGATTGTTCTATATGTTAAATTTCTTTTGGAGTAAAATGCATAGATGGGAATATTGAACTGAACAGGACACCTACATAGATCATATTTAATACACATTTCAGCTAAATCTGCAGTTTGCTCTGATCTAATAAAGTGGTATTAAACCCAAAAGAAAACCTGTATAATATTTCAGCTTACCAATTCTTAGATATGATGGCTGCATTCATTTTCTTTTTTAGGCTTTCTTTGCTTTATTTTCACCCAGTGATCTGGCCAGTAAGTCTGTTGTTTTTCAACAGAACAATCTGTCCTGAGACAGACCATTTACCACTGACAGGGTGATTAGAATGATCAGATTTCATTTATTTATGTAAAACATTTATCCCAAAAGGAAAAAAAACAGTTTGCTGTACCTGCCTATAAAGAATTAGCTGGAGTTTGGCTTCAATTTGTTAGTGTATCTACATCTGCTAGTGCATCTAGCACTCTCCTGCCCCAAGATTAACAATGCTGCTGTTCAAAGTTGCCCTTTTGCTCCTTCATCCAGAATGGGGGCACTATAGAAAAGGAGGTGTGTTACTGGCCTGATCACCAGGTGAAAACAGAGGGAAAAAGCCTAAAAAAAGCTAATTTAGCAACAATATCCAATAATTGGTAATCTGTAATGTATCACACTTTTAGTTTTGGATTTAATCCCACTTTATAGCTACTACTCCACTATTCTTTTTTACAACCAGCATAAAAAACTTTCTAGATAAATGTAATAATGCAGAGTTCTTTTTCCTGCATGCCATAAACAGTTGGTCATTGTCTTTCACAGATCCATGGTGTTCCTGATACTGTAAGATTTTGAGATTTAGTTGTTTAAGAGGCAGGGGAAGTGCTTCTATAAGCTTTTCTAGAATGGGTATTTCTAGCAGAGCATGGATAGATACTTGGGGCTCTTAGATCTTCATAATAATTTTTCCAAGAACCAATCTGGTTGCTGGTAAACATACAAAATTGAATCAAGCTAATGTGGTTATTTCTAGGCTAAACAAGATTAATGAGGCTCAAGAATTGCATGACTTACTATTGATGGGGAAAAGATGCACACATTTTATACAAAAATCAAAAAAGGTTTACAGTCTAGATATGAAAGCAACTTAGAAAAGCTGATTAATTGTCCTTAAGTGTAAATGTGGATTCCACAAAAATCTGAATTTGGGTATTACAATAGATGAAGGAGACATAGGGCCTAATTTATAAAGAGTGTGCTAATGATGAACTTGTTGTTCATACCAACTATTTAGCTTCCAGCTATCATCTGAACAGGCCAGATAATTAGTTGCTATGGTCAACTGAAATGTTGCCTTATGTTCACTTACATACTCTTTGTCTGTAGCAGTTTGTGCTGTTCAAATAGCCACATCCAAAAATGAGTGTACATTTGTGGCTACTTTTTAGCATTGTAGCGCCTGTAATGCATCTCAGTGTGAAAGTAGCTTAACTTATTCCTTAGGGACCACTAATCAGATATTTTAAACCTGCAGCTAGGGCTACAGGTGTATCAATTCATGGCAAATTCAAAGAAATAAAGTAATTATTTCACCTGATTATGAAGGCCTGGTTCACACTGGTGCAACAAGCACACTGACTTTAAGAGCACAAGTCGCATAACATGTAAAAATCAATGTTTCCCTATGAGAGCTGTCCTAACTGGTCTGACTTGTGTCTGTCCGACTTTTGAAAAGGTTTCTGCATTACTTTGGTCCGACTTGAGTCTGGTTTCAACCCATTGAATTTAATTGAAGTCGCATCCAAGCTGGATCAACATCCTAACTGATCGGATTTGTGACATGCTCAGAGGCAATGTTAGCAAAGCAAAATTTTTTGAAAAAAAAATGCAGCCTGGCAAGCCAAGAAAGTGGGGAGACAAATAAGTGTCCCGCCTCTTGAACCATACCAGGCCACATGCCCTCATGCCCTTAACATGGGGTAATGCTTTGGGGCCACCCCAAAGCACCTTATCCCCATGTTAATGTGGACAAGGGTCTTTTCCCCACAACCCTGGGCAGTGGTTGTAGGGGTGTGCAGGCAGAGGGCATATCAGAATCTGGGAGCCCCCTTTAAGAAAGGGGTCCCCCAGATCCTGCCCCCCCTTATGTGAATTAGTATGGGATACATAGTACCCCTACCCATTTACCCAAAAAAAATGTAGTGTAAGAAAAACATGAGTCAGTTTTTTACAAGTCCTTTATTATGACTAATGTCCCCTGTGGTAACTCCAATGTCAAAAACGATGTCTTCTGCCAACGACCTGCTGGTAAAAAAACACTCCTCTGATGCTGGCTCCTGCCATTCTGTTAGATCTGGTGTCTGACAGTTGTTATATAACTATGGGGCGTGGCCATCAGGTGACATCATCTGGGGAACTCACGACCTTGTGACGTCACCTCCCCAGCATGATGGGTCCATGACATCACGAGGGGACGGGGTCTCCAGATGACATTACCAGATGAGCACTCCACAAAGTTATATAAGAATTGTCAGACACCGGAGCTGAAGGAGCGACGGAAGCCAGCATCAGAAGAGCGTTTTTTCTATTTTCAGTGGGGCGGCGGCAGAAGACACCATGATTGACGTTGAAGTTACCACGGGGGGACATTAGTAATTTTTAATAAAGGACTTGTCAAAAACTGACTCATGTTTTTCTTACACTACACTGCTTTTTCTTTGGCTGAATGGGTAGGGGTACTATGTACCCCATACTTATTCACATAGAGGGAGGCCAGGATCTGGGGACCCCCTTTCTTAAAGACAATAGTAAAGTTAGCCCAATTTTTTTATACTGCGAAAGATAATGTTACGCCGAGCAAATTGATACCCAACATGTCCCACTTCAAAATTGCGCCCGCTCGTGGAATACAAACTTTTACCCTTAAAAATCTCCATGGGCGACTTTAAAAAAATTCTACAGGTTGCATGTTTTAAGTTACAGAGGATGTCTAGGGCTAGAATTATTGCTCTCCTTCTACTGATCTTGGCGATACCTCACATGTGTGGTTTGAACACCGTTTTCATATGCGGGCGCTAGTCACGTATGCGTTCGCTTCTGCACGTGAGCTTGTCGGGACAGGGCGCGTTTACATTTTTTTTTTTCTTAGTTATTTTACCTTTTTTACATTTTTACACTGTTTTTTTTTTTTAAATTGTGTCACTTTTATTTTTAATACAAGGAATGTAAGCATCCCTTGTAATAGAAAAAAAGCATGACAGGACCTCTTAAATATGAGATCTGGGGTCAAAAGGACCTCAGATCTCATATTTACATAAAATGCAATAAAAAAAAATAATTGTCATTTAAAAAAGTGAAAAAAAAATGGCCCTTTAAGAGCTATGGGCGGAAGTGACGTTTTGACGTCACTTCCGCCCTGCAGTGATATGGTGACGTGTGGGGGCCATCTTCCCTTCACTCGTCTCCATACCCACGCAGGGGACAGACGCGGCACAGGATCATGGCGGGAGGGGGACCCTCTTTCGCCCCCGATAAAAGTGATCTTGTGGCAAGTCCGCCGCAGAGACCACTTTTATCTTAAACCGGACCGCTCACTGAAGATGAGGATACCGGGGTTATGGCAGCTACCTGCTGCCATAACAAGGATATCCTCCTTCAAATTACCGACGTATAACGACGGTGGGTGGTCCGGAAGTGGTTAAGTTTGTGTTATGATAGCCTGTTTTATAACCATCTCCAAAGGTTAACCATATTTACAAGCAAAATATATTTAAAAAATTTTAAAAAATAGTCTTATAGTTCAAATTACACTTGTGTCCTTGCTTCAATCTTTCTATAAAATGTTTCCTTCTCCCTGTTTTTCTTAAAAATAAAACTGCAGCAGTTTTTGCTATAAACACTTTATTGTATTGTCAGAGAAAAAGCCACAACGCCTTTCATTAGCATAAGTCCTCTAAAAGGATTTTAATGATTATATTATGCAAATTGTGTTTAAGTTTCAACTTGTTGATATTGCAAAATTGAACCTAATTGACAGCAGGGTGAAGAAATAATTAGTTTAATTTAGAATGGCTGAAATTGAGGCATCACTTACTGTGTGGAACATTAATCAAGGGAATAGTAAGTTTGTCTGTTGTCACAGGCTTAACTGTATTGTTCAGGATACCTGTTATTACTGGCTCATTGCTGGCATATCATAGTAGCATAAGGTTGTGACAGTGTGCAGATCGTGTCATCTTTTTTTTTCACTAGGGTGTCACATATACAGTACATTGGAAAGACAGAAAGAAATCTTGTCTATTCATATCTGCTGAAGGTACAGGAAAGCTTTTGAAATGTTCTCACACTGCATTTTCATTCTGCAGATATTACAGGCTTATTGAAGAATCCATCGATCCTTGTATGGTGTCTCCACTTAGTGCAGAATGGCTTCAGGGAATCTATTCATACATACCAGCAGAACTTTGCAAGGTGTGGAGCAAATCCCTTCAGGATTTAACAAAGGTATGTATAGATTTGTGTCATGCTTTGCAAGCAGCTCTCATTGCTATTAATACATGAATATTTGACAAGTACAGTGGAGGAATTATTCTTGTGCATACTACCCTCTAGATATAAAACAAGCCGTTCTGCAAAACAGATGATTTGTTCTGAAAAATATACAGCATAGAAAAATGTGTCAGTAGTAACAGCAAAATACTCCTGTGCTTAAGTTAGTTTAGTGCCTTGATAGAACACCTGGAAAAAAAACACCAGGGCAATTTGGAAGTTAAAATGTCTTGTCAAATTATAATCAGAATAGCTTTTGTTAATTCATATAAAGAGAAGAAAATGTACTATCCTATGTAGCAGTGTGGGATTTATATAACTAACAGATCCTATCTTGTTTATAAAAAGCAGTGACATTGTATTAATCCTTTTTGTTAAAATCATTAAAAGATGGAAAAGCCATGATCCAGAAAACACAACTAATTTACTGCCAGAGAACAGTGCAAAACAGCAATACACAAACCCATTTCCTTGAATGCAATGCTTTTGAGATGATATGTATTACCCAATGATCCATTAGATACAATATACCTATCTATGAGATCATACAATCTCCACAAGTTCCTGACATGTTTCCTGTATCAACATCCACTTCTTCACAGTAATGTTCACATATCTTAGCAAATTTGATTATTGTAATGGAAAAACGGGTCAATTGTCCAAATTTTAATTATCTTATACCTTCTATATAAGCATGGGACATCGAGTATTGTTCTAGGCAATACCTTTACTATAATTTGTCCCATCTTATATAATTAAAACCCATGCTTTTCATTGATATTACTGCAAAGATATTTAGATATTACCTAGAGCTAAAGTAGGAAATAGATAAAGATGCATAAATGGAGCAGTTGAAAACGATCCCCCTAAATATCACTTACAACTAAACTGGTAACATGAACCTAATGTCATTTTAGAAAAACATCAAAATCTTCTCTAAAACAAACAAAAAAAACAAAACAAAAAAACAAATGGATCTATGTAACCACTGCTTCTTTTCAGCCATTCTGTCCTCAGATGTAGATGCTGCATTTGTTTTACAAGTTTTTTCTTTTATTTTCACCCGGTGATCTTGCCAGCAACACAGTTCCAGTTTTATGACAAGGCTTACCTTACTGTGTCAGGACAACTGGACAATAGAAACACATTGGGAATACAGGACATTGCTCATCTCCTCTTCTCCATACACATAGGGGGGGGAGATCTGAAGTCCCTTAAAAGGAGCTCCAAGCTCCTTCTGAAAAATTAAAAGTCAGCAGCTACAAATACTGTAGCTGCCGACTTTTAACATAAGGACACTTACCTGTCCAAGGATCCCGCGATGTTGGCACTGAAAGCCAATTCTTCAATCAGCTTTGGGTGCAGGTGCCAGCATCTGTAGTAAGGGAAACAGGAAGTCTTGCGGCTGTTTCCAACTGTGCATGTGCGAGTTGCGCTGCGCTTTCTGAATGGCCCCGTTGTCTTCTGGGACTTGTGTCCCAGGAGGCAGCGGTGGGGAGGAGGAGAGGCTGTAAATGCCATAGATCGGTGATCTTACCCAGAAGGGGGAGCGGGTACCTGTCAAAACCAGGTACTCGCTCTCCCCCAAAAAGTGCCAAATGTGGCAGTGGAGGGGGGCAGGGTGCAAACAAGCGAAGCTTCCCCTTTTGGGTGGAGCTCTGCTTTAAACTTTTAACTGAAAACAAACCGCAGAGGTATAATGCACAAATTATAAGCTCACACGTTTTCAGGCAAAAATCTGAAGGTATGTTTTGTCCTTATCAAACAGATATCAAGCCAAAATGCTTTCAATGGTGTATTTAACAGACCAAAAGAGAACAAATAAGAGCTTCATTGTTCTGGTTTACATACCCTGTAATGCAATGCAGAGATATGTTATTTGGAGCTTGTTATGCTTTCTCAGCCCAAGCATTGGAAGTGTGATCTGCAACATATGAAATTGTAGCAAGATAGCACAATCTCAGTAGTGCTGGCAAACAGTTATTAGAATGTCATCTTGAAGATCGTGGAGAAGTGTATTCCAAAACAGTGAGGATCTTGGCAACAGTGAACATCCAGATAGATCAAAAGATCATAATATGAAGTACTTCTGCAATATATATGGATGGATTAGAGCTGGGGTAAGCAACCTTAAAGAGGTAGAGATCTACCTGAACAACATGGGAGAAGTCAAAGATCACCGGCCACAGTGTCGCCTCCTCACACCTGATTTAAACTTCTAATTGATGCACTACCATGTCTCAATCCTGTGTATTGCATGGCAATCATGGGTTTAAATCAGGTGGTAAGAAGGCAACAAATCGCTTCCTCACCACCTGTCAAATACAATTGGGTTGCTTTTGAGGGAAGCAGCAGTGCCTGCCTGCTGCACTTTTGAATGAGCCATTTATTTCATTCAGCAGTAGCACTCCAAGGGCTCGTTCACATGTAAAATTGTGGGGTGGTAAAACCCTGCAGTTGGGTCACAGTTTTACCGCCCCAGATCCCTACCCCTTTAGCTGCTGAGACAGCAGTCAAAGGTGTACAGATGCCACAGCAGGAATTAAACCCTCTGTTGCTTTTGGAGGGTGCTACAAGAAGCACCATTGTTAATAGGCCTAATGTGGAGTTGTGCTGAACCACCTTTAGCTACCTTAATGTTGACCTTCTGTAATGATTGCATTTTTTTGGCATGGTTTCTGTAATCAGACCCATAGGCCAATCATATCTTTATCTTTCAGGAGAACTATGTAACTATGTAGGCTGCTTTTAGGTTGGGTTTGCTAGTTTGCCATTTGCTAGGACCTTGAAAGTTGCAAAGGTACTCTTTCATCCAGTGACTCCAGAACACAATGCTAAGGTATTGTACCTATTTCTGTTGTCATTGTTAACTCTGAAACAAATTCTACAGGAGTAAGTGCAAATATCCCAATATTTTGGTGAGGAGAGTGTCTGTAGTAAGCAACACTGAAGAATCTGGGTCTGAGGAAGCTGGAACCAGTTGTTTGGCATTAATTATGGAGGACTTCTCTCCAAGAAAGGGGTCTAATATTGCATGAGCATGCTTTTAAGTTTTAAAGTCACATAGAATAGAATCCAAGATTTTGTTGCAGTTCCAATCATGCAATCCCGAGAACATCCATCTGCATGGAATGAGGTGTGCTGAATTCCCTTGTACACTTCTTGTTCAATAATTTTTCTACCCTTTCTGCAACTGAAAAACTAGTCAGATCTCAGTAACTTTACAGGTATATGTACCTATGTAGAGAAAAATATTAGAAGGGGAGTTATAAAGGGGCAATAGTATCTATCACTTTAATGTGCACTTCGTGAATATTTAGGTAGGTTAAAAGCACAGTTCAAAATGTATCCATCACAAGTCCTACATGTAACTACAGACCAGGGGCCAAAAATGTCAATAACAACTTGTATAGTGTGGCTGGGTGTGTAATCTGTTGACTGGGAAATCTATCATCATTGATGCCTTCCTCTCAATTTTTTTCACATTTGTGGAGTATAGAGGATATATATCATTTCATTCCAACAATCTAGAAACCCTCGGTCTTACTGTATTGTCATGTATCTGGTCGAGGCCAAGCTGACAAAAGGGCTGCCCTTACACCTCTTGTTTCCCCTAAGAATGATAACAGGGTATAACAGGGCACAAAATGGCATGGGTGCCTGCAGGAGATCCAGTTTGGAATATGTCAAAAGCAGAAGCAGAGCTAAAGTAGACCAACTGGCAGTAGGAATATACTTGCTTTCGGGTGTGTGATCAGACAGCCAGAGGTCAGCAACAACTGGGCAGCAGGAGTACAAAGTCAAGAACCAAGAGCAGAGTCAGACCCAGGCCAAGGTCAGCAACAAGTGAGCAGAAGATGTACCAGAATAGCAGCCAGGATGCCAGGTTGGGTCTCAAGCCAGAGTCAGCAACAGAAGTTCAGTAACAAGCAATGTTGGACAAGCTGGGTCAGGATACAGATGAGTACAGGATCAGGGGACAAGCAGAAAGAGCTGATGACCACTCAGAAATGAACCTGAGTCCTGTAAGGCTTTAAATAGGCCACTAGGTGCCAAAGTCCATCAAACAAGCACGCTTACACACATGACCACATGCACAATGTTAATGCTCACGCACACATGCATGTGTCACACTTGCCTGTAGAAATGCTCGCAGGGTCCTAATGCTGTGTACAGTTCTATGGACTGTTCTTAATGCATGCACATTGGTTTGAGCACAGGCATTCGTTTGAGCATTGCCATTAGAATAACCTGCCTGACATGTACCTTCTGTAAATTGACGGCCTTGATGCTAACCTTGTGTAAGGAAATATCTTACCAGCAGAACAATATTGTGATGCTGGAATAATGAGGGTTTTGTTCCTTGCTGCACAGATTGGACTTTCCTATGTGACCTCTGACTTAAAGTAATGCGTAGAGATCAATCATTGAGTTCAGTTTACACAGTGGGCTATTCTTAGAAAGGATAAGAAAGAATTCCTTTGATATGTTGTGGATCTCTTGTGAATATACTTCATGCTTGAGACATTGACAGATTTTTTTCCGCTTGTAGGATTCCCTCAATTGTGTGAAGTGCTTTACAGACATGCCACTTGTGACTCACTTCATGGTCCTTGGTACTGTTTGCAAAGTGAAAAGCCTCATGGATAAGTTGTGCAATGGCTTATAGCACAAATGACCACATAAAAAATCTTTCAAAACTGACAATGTACCTCTCTGACTTCTGTGAGATGCATGAGCTGGAAGGTTTTAGAAAAGGTGGACTGAAAGGGTTGGGTTCACCATTGGAGAAACGTGGGTCATTTTTGGCGTCTGCAATTCTCCTTATTAACTCACAGAAGTAGGAACTGCAGGAAAGGTTGTATTTTGATTTAGTGCTGCATTTTTCCTGAATACTCAACTATGGCTTGATATCTGTTGAGTTGCCTCCAGCTGTAGTGTTCAAGTATGTGGATGTCAACCCTGGTGAGTTATAGCTTCAAGAGGAGGTCTCTTTTTGAATAAAGCATTCCCA
Source organism: Lithobates clamitans (assembly GCA_037952925.1). Classification (NCBI taxonomy): domain Eukaryota; kingdom Metazoa; phylum Chordata; class Amphibia; order Anura; family Ranidae; genus Lithobates; species Lithobates clamitans. Next base: position 3,956,527 of record JBBGZY010000656.1, read on the forward strand.
GTGGCCTCTGTGCTGCCAAAGCTACATTCACATTTGTTCCAAGCAACGTTACAAACCGTGGAAGGATTGTCAATGTGAAATGAGTTAAGTTTCTTGTAGATTGAGGAACTAGCTCTTGATAAGCAGACTAATAGCTGTAATATCTATCTTCTGTAGCTGTAACATCTAGGTCACTAATTGTGGTCTTGAAAGTTAATTTATAGCCACTGTAATTATAAAGCTTGTCATCAAACATAGTGAGGCCTATATTTGGGAATTCTCCCTAAACAATGTATTTAGCAAATTGTGAAATGTTTGTGTTTTCAGATTTTGAATGTATGGCTGCAGGTGGTTACAATGATCGATGCACTAAATTTAAGTAACTTTGGAAGAAATGGTGGTAACAGAGCATTCAATCCACACACTGGCTTAAGGTTCATTTGCATGTTGAACTGCATCTGTGGAGTAGTGTGATTGATAGCATATAACTGACCAGTACAGTACTGTGGTGTACTGGCATATTGTCTTGAGAGGTGGTAGGCTCAAAAAACAGATCTTAGCTGTGTGAAGTAGCTGCAGTGATTTAAGAGATGCAGTTTTATAGAGGTACTGTATCTGAGTCTGTTGCATCAGATATGGTAGAGTGTCTGCTGTCATTGTTACCTATTTCACTCGCAGCTTGTTCTAAACTCCTAAAGCTCCTCACGACTATGGAATGCTAAAATTTCTCAAAAGCTTCCATTTCTACTTTCTTACTTGCAGCTTCTACTTTGACCTTTGTTTTCAAGTGCGCAGCTTATGCTTCCACTTCTGCTTTCTTGCATGCAACTCCTGCTTCCATCTTACCATTTTTGGGGTGAAGACTGCCTGAATTTCTGCACTAGCACAAGCCTTATTCAGTTGTTGGCTGAGTGTGGTAAATTATGATTGTAGAGACTTTTTTGCAGTGGAGTTTTTAGTAGAAACAGAGCAGTAAGATCTATATTCATGAAGTTGTGTGATTCTTACATATGTTTTTGTCTTTGTTTGTAGTACCAATCTGTCTCTCTCTGGATTAAGCTAATTACATTTTTGTTTCTTTCTTTGACTCTTTAGTGTTGTTTACCAATTTTGTTCTGGGTTCAGGTCACAGAGGGATTTGCTAACACAGCCAGAAATTAGTTAGATGACTCATGTAGCATTGATTTTCTGGAATCCATCTGCCCTTAAGGCGTACAAGCAGAAGAGTGTGCCAAACTGAGAAAACCACTCCTCCCCTCCCCTGAGAAGACCCCTAGGATGTATGACGTAATTTGCCTAGGCAAGAAGCCAGGAATTAACTGAAGTAACGTAAAAAAAATGTTTAAAACAAGTAAATATGATATACATTCCTACTTATTTACTAATGCTAGCAGCATAAGAATTAAAAATAGTCAATGCTATTGAGAGACTGAAGTTACACTTTAAATAACATGCTTGGAGTATACCTTATTCTACGGTACAAGTGAAGTGACACACCTATAAGATACGCTAAAGCAAAGGTTTTAAAAAAATGTTTGCACCTAAATGACAGATTCTTCCACACCTGCCTATGTTTAGTAAGCAAAGTGGCTGGGTCCATAGCCATATGTAGTCAATGACATCAGCTACCATTGCCAGTCAAAGTCTGTTGACATTTAGCATCAAGCTGGGGAGCTGTCATTTTCAGCAAGAGTATGACTGGAGTGGATTGATGATATAGGTTTGTCATGTTTATATTGTCAGGGGTTTGTTCATCATGACTGATGATGGAACAACATGGCTAGACATGTAATAAGAATATTCCTGCGCTACCCAATTGGAAAAAGAAAAGAAAACAAGAACTCAGAAAAATAGTAAAAACACACGTATGCGACTGGACAGCTGCATGCACTGAAGCAAGGGTCAGACATAAGCCCAAAATCAAACTGAGGTATAGGGGGGGAGGTGCTGCGCTAACCAGAAGAAAGCTGTAAATCTCTGTCTGTGGTCAATTAATAAAATGACATAAAATCGCATAATAAATCGCATAAATAAGTGTTGACACTAAAAACATTCAAGTCTTAATAATCAGCATCATGTGTATGTGAAAAAAAGTGCATAAAAAATCCTTTTCAATTGGTATATACTAAATGACAAAAAAATCGCATGTTAAATCGCATAAATAAGTGTTGACACTAAAAACATATAAATCTAGATAATCATGTGTTGGTGCACAAAGGGACATAAACACTACTTCATGTGAATAATTCTAAATAAAAATACATAGAATAATTCAGAAATAACCGTCAAAAACATATCCTTATAAATGGTGCAAAACGTACAAAGTGCCAGTGCTTAAAGGTGATCTAGATATCGCAAATAAAACACATCAATGCAACGCAATATGGATAATAAATAATATAAATAAATGTCCCAATAATAGTGATATAAAATATATTGTGCTGGCCTGCGAAACAAATGACCAATGACATGCCAGTAAGTGCAGCAAACTTAAAGTGCCAGTGTAAAAGTCATTGAAGGTGCAAAAGCAAGTTCATCACCGGTTCAGAAGGTGCAAGACATCACCGATCACGTGACTTTATCCCCTGAAGAAGTCACGTGATCGGTGATGTCACTCGTAGGGACGGAATAGGCTGTTTCACTTTGCTAGACACAGAACGAGTTCGCTGCTCGTAGGAGAGAGGTTTGCTCTGCGTTGTTTTTATGTGAGTACATCTACTTAAAGATTTTTAATAAAGCATTACCTGGTTAATACACACTTCACTATCAAGTACCTTTGTCCTGCATATTCCTGTACATACATACCTGAGATGTGGAGGCTGAGCTAGGATCCGCGCTGGTCCAGGACCCCTGATAGGACCATAGCCACTTGTAATCAGCTGCCATTAGGATAACCCAACACCGACAAGCGTGGATATAGGGACGCGATTGAGGCTCAGGACCTGGTGTTTTAGCTAAAATTCATGCGGTTGACCTAGCACCGCTAGGTAAGGAGCCACTGCTTACATTAGTGTTTTATGCACGAAGAGGACACTGTTGCCTTATGAGTTTATATGAAATCTCCATTAATAACTGTAAAATATTGTAATAATGAATATATTTCATTTAGCTGGCATCTATGAAAGCCAGGCAAAAAGTGTTTCATTTAAGCTTTTGCTAAAAGCAGAGAATGTGGGCCAAGGCTTGTATATGCAAACAATGGAGAGCCAATTCCATTGTTCTACACCTACTCCTTTGAAAGGGTGCCATGCTGGGATATGCATTGGACCTAACTTCCTGGGGAAATGCAATTAACACACTTGGCCAACATAGTCACAAGGATTTGCATGAAAGGGGGCCGACTTATGGAGTAAGCCCTCCAATCATGATCCAAGCTAGGCCAACCAATGAGACATCAGCTTGGTTTGATATACTCAGAGCCAAGGGGGAGGTAACCGTTCTCTTTCTGATAGACCAGCGAGCGGAAAGGAGCTTTGGTAAGGATGGGTAATTATGGGAAAGGAATGCCCTTTTACTTGTAACTAAATATGTGTGTAGATTACTGTATTGAGGAATATACCCTGTATTCCTTCATGTAAATACTTTATTTCAACCTAATATTTTCTTCCTTGGTGTAAGGCGATAGATAGATGATTGTGTATTAGCTAGACTTTCAACTGCTTCCTAATAAATGTTATTATATTTTAAGCTTTCACTTTTCGTCGAAAAGAACTCTTATTTAACCCACATCATATCTATGAGATATGAAAAATCTTAAATATAGATTTTTCAGGGTAACAACACTGAGTGAATTGCATCCCAGACACCCCACTGTTGTTTTATTGAATATACCAGAACTTGCTTTTGCACCTTTAATGACTTTTACACTGGCACTTTAAGTTTGCTGCACTTACTGGCATGTCATTGGTCATTTGTTTCGCAGGCCAGCACAATATATTTTATATCACTATTATTGGGACATTTATTTATATTATTTATTATCCATATTGCGTTGGATTGATGTGTTTTATTTGCGATATCTAGATCACCTTTAAGCACTGGCACTTTGTACGTTTTGCATCATTTATAAGGATATGTTTTTGACGGTTATTTCTGATTTATTCTATGTATTTTTATTTAGAATTATTTACATGAAGTAGTGTGTATGTCCCTTTGTGCACCAACACATGATTATCTAGATTTATATGTTTTTAGTGTCAACACTTATTTATGCGATTTAACATGCAATTTTTTTGTCATTTAGTATATACCAATTGAAAAGGATTTTTTATGCACTTTTTTCACATACACATGATGCTGATTATTAAGACTTGAATGTTTTTTAGTGTCAACACTTATTTATGCGATTTATTATGCGATTTTATGTCATTTTATTAATTGACCACAGACAGAGATTTACAGCTTTCTTCTGGTTAGCGCAGCACCTCCCCCCCTATACCTCAACATGGCTAGACAATGCAATTGATGATGGATTTACACCAGGGGTATTTAAACTGCAGTCTGCAGGCCAGATGTGGCCTTTTATTGCCTTTATCTGGGCTTGGGGGCACTATTCCTCCCACTGACACAAATGATAGGGCACTATTCCTGTCACTGATACCAGAGAGGGGGCAGTTTTCCTCCCATGGACACCAATGATGGAGCACTATTCCTCCCACTGACAACAATGATTGGGCGCTATTCCTCCCACGGACACCAATGATGGGCACTATTTCTCCCACGAACAACATTAATGCAATTTTTTTACTCCCACTGACCACCAAATCTATGGCATTGTTTACTCCTACCAGTGCCAGGGCATTTTCTGCTCCCACTGGACACAGTCTGGCCCCCCTAAAGTATGAAGGCCAGTAAACTGGCCCTTTCTTTCAAAAGTTTTGAGATCCCTGATTTTCACTGTGGGGCTTACTGTTTGGATGGTTTAATAAAGGACTTTGTCATGATGTGGGTGTATTTATTTACATTTTTTATTTCATTCATTCAGCCTGGCTGGTCAGGGAAGGAAGGGACAGCAAGCATGCATTCCCCTTTCTGAAACATACTGGGTCACATGCCCTCAATATAGAGAGCCCCCTCCCAGCAAGACACATGTCCCAATGTTGATGGGGACAAGTGCGTTATCCCCCTATCCCTGCCTCTATGGATGTGGAGGTCTACAGTGGGGACTTATCATAATCTGGAAAACCTCTTTAGAATAAGGGAACCCCCACATATCTGCCCCCTCACATGAATAAGTAAGGAGTACAAAGTATTCCTTGATGCTCATTGTTACATTATTCACAAAAAAAGAAAATTTAAATAAATGCACCCTGACAAAGTCTTATTATGTAAATTTAGCATCAATCCAACATCAATCTATTGATTTATATCACTCATCAATCATGATGTATGATCTCCTGATGGCCCACGTATTATGGCCATCTCCCACTGGACTCTCTCCACAAATGACAGCTCCCCAGCGAGCAACTGCATGTCAACAAACCTGCCAGTGTTGCTGACTGACATTACTGACCACCCAGGATACCCATCAGCATATATACTATAGGAAATAAGCTGCCCAGTGGACCAGGAAATGAGAAAATGTATACATCCACAAATTTAATCAGTTCCAGCTGCAGCAGCAGCCAGATGCTCAGGTAGGTGAACATGTCAAATCTGTCCAGTTCTTTTGCCCATTCAGTGACCCTAGAACAGTGAACAGCTGTTTCAGTTTAAAATCTCTGCTGATCTGAGCCCATCATCTTGTGTGCTACTGCACCCAGCTTCTGTTATATGATGTATGATGCATACACTGACGGGGACAAATTCCAACAAAATGTCACTGCTGTATAGTTATTTTTTAAACTGGTGTATGGTATACTGAAATTAGTTTGCTGGAATATACAGGCCTTTGTAAAACTGGCTGCGGTGCTGTACTATCCTTAAATCAGTATTACCCCCCAAATTTTTTTTTATAAATTGCAACTTACTAATCCTTAAAGAATAACTCCAGTTTTTCCTTCTCAAAACGACAAGTGCATTGGGAGTGAATCCCAGCCACACTGTCAGTGTGTGTGTAACTTATCTCCTTTAGCAGCATACAGCAGATTTCTGCGTCTGTGATGTCACTCCTCCTCCTGGCTGAATTTCAAAGTTCTCTGACTTCCTGTTTCCTTCCTCTTCCAATCCTGATCCTACACGTTCCATGATCCTTTGAGCCTCTGTAGCTTTAGGGTGGGCTATGGGAGTCACTTGTACCAGTTCTGGGAGTTGATATGGGTGGGTCCTAGGGTTACTGTGGGTGTTTATGGGGCTTAATGAAGGTAGTGAAAGGTGTAAATGTGTCATAACTGCTCCTGTGTCATTCCTGTCTTGCAGCATGCCAAAGAATAATGGCTTACTGCAAGACTACAGAGGAAGGGCTATAGAAGGTTATTATGAAGGTGTTTCCTTCATATGTAAATAAATCAGTTCACAGAGAGCGGATCTGGACAGGTTGGATCTGAGGGGTGGGACTCTCCCTGTTCACACTGGTCAACATATTTAACTGGGCAGGATTGAATTCTAATTGTGTTCCATTCAATCCTGCCCAATAGCAGCATAGCTAGCTTTCAGAACAGGCTATGTATGAAGGGGCTTCCTTCTTGAATAATGCTGTGATCTGTGAGGTGGGACTTGGGAGGTTTGGACTCTTCTTGTAGGTGTGACTGGGTGGGATTGAATACTAATTATGATGTTTCAATCCCACCCAACATCAGAACTGTGAAAAAAGTTACATCATTTGCAGAGTCTGAAAGACTACAAAGGGAATATTACAGACTCTAGCTGCTGCAGAAAGTGGCTGTGTAAGGGACAGAGTCTATCAGCAGGATATACAGAGTATCACAAGATACAAAGCCACAACTAAACCCAGAATATCATTGGATCAGCAGACAACAGAGAAACATCTTACAGAGGTATGATCTGTGCTGGGATTGATCATTACATTCAGTTCTAGTGAAAAGAAAGTTGGAGTTGCAGCTTTAAATGTGATGGCTACATTTGTTACCTCTTTCTAGGCCTGTGTTTTCACATGGTGACTCGGTCCGGGGGGTGTCTCCACTCTGGATGGAGTAGCACAGAAGCACATTTGGGCAGCAGCATTGTCAATCTTTGTAAAGGGTAATGCACAAGTAAATTTATTAGCAGTAGACTTGACTAGCAAAATAAAACTGAACTCCTGCTAACACTTTTTAAGGCCTTATGCACACAAGACATTTTCCTAACTCTCCTAGACTGCTTTCCTCCTGGCAGCAGAGTTTTGGTAACGCTTGATGCATGTAAACAACGTGTAATGCGTTTAGGTACATTTAGGCGCATGAAGGGCTTAGGCATTAATTCATTTCATTAGCCAGAATAATCATTAATATAGGCCATTAAAATGAATTAATGCTGAAGGCTTGGTTGCTTTTAGATGCTTTTATACACTTTTAGGCTATGTCAAACATTCTTTCTGCCAAAGCTTGGCTGCCCCTTGGCACACTGCCTGTGGGATTTTTTTCTGTCTCTAAATGCCTATATGTGCCTGAACACATGCAGGGGGTTTTAGAGGCAGGAAAAAGAAAATGTCAAATGCTCCTAGGAGCAGCAGAAAAAATGTCCAATGTGCATGAGGCCTAAAGCTGAACTAAATCCATTGATTTAAAGTGGCAGTAATCCCATCAATTTAACAGTTTCAAAAAACAGTTACATTCCCAGCTTGCCAGGAATGCTAACTGTCACATTGGTTGTGCTCTCCACCAAACTGTCAAACCATCCATAGGCTGATGTCATAACTGATCAAATGTGCAGCATCAAGGCGGTTGAAGATTAAACAGAGGCCAAGATGGCAGCTTCCTTCGCTAAAATGATAGGACGGTTTACTTCCACTTTAACTGTTTCCCAAAACAGTTACATTCAAGACATGTAATGAATAATAACTGTCACAAGTGCTTGTGCCCTTAGTGCCGGTTCACACAGGGGCGACTTGTCAGGCGACCTAGTCACCTGACAAGTCGCCTCCCGTTCTGTACAATGGAACCATTCTAATCGGAGCGACGCAAGCCGCTCCGACTTAGAAAAAGGTTCCTGCACTACTTTGGGGGCGACTTGAGGCGACTTACATAGACTTCTATACAGAAGTTGTTTTGCAAGTCGCCATGGAAGTTGTGTGCAGGTCGCCTCGGTGAGGCGACCTGCAAGTCGTGCCGCCCCTGTGTGAACCGGGGCTTAGTGGAACTTTTAAGCCACCCAATTACTGGTGTCATATCTGATCATATGTGCTGCACCATGTCAACTGCAGATCAAACAGAGGCTAAGTTGGTAGCTTCCTTGTCTGTAACTGAGAGGGGGGTTTAGTTCTGTTTTAAGCAGGTACAGCAACTGTTTTTTTTTTTTCCTTTTGGGATAAAGGTTTTACACGAATGAATAAAAGTTGACCATTACAATTACCCCGTCTGTGTTAAACACTTTGCCTCCGGGCCAATTCTGACACTTCGCTCCTACATATAAAAAAAATTTTTTTTTGCTAGAAAATTACTTAGAACCTCCAAACATTATATATATATATATATATATATATATATATATATATATATATATATATATTAGCAGATGCGCTATAGAATAAAATGGTTGGTGTTGCAATTTTTTATGTCACACAGTATTTGTGCAGCTGTTTTTCAATGCAATTTTTATGGAAAAAATACACTTAAATGCATAAAAAAAAAAGTAAAGTTTTAAAGTTAGGCCAATGTTTTTATATATTGTGAAAGATGATGTTACACTGAGTAAATAGATACTTAACATGTCACACTTTAAAATTGCGTCTGCAAACTACAGTCCTTTAAATGCATTTACAGGTTACCAGTTACCAGTGACAGTTATCATTCATGACATGTCTTGAATGTAACTGTTTTGGGAAACAGTTAAAGTGCAAGTAATCCCTCCTAACATGTTTAGCCAAGGAAGCTGCCATCTTGGCCTATGTTGCACAGGAGGTCTGGTGCTAGAATTATTGCTCTTACTTTGACGTTCGTGACAATACCTCACACATGTGTGGTGCGATCACTCTTTACATATGCGTGCGGGAGTAACGTATGCTTTCACATTTGCATTCCATTTTTGGATTAATTATATTGCTATCACAAGGGATGAAAAACATCCCTTGTGACAGCATGAGCTGTGACAGGTCTCTCCTGTAGCCTCCCATGCAGCCGATCAGACACAGATCGGTCTGATTGGCTGCTTTCCTGGCCATTAGTGGCCAAGTAAACAAAGAGGCGGAACCGAAAGTGACAAAATACTCATCCCTCTTGGTTTTCAGGGTTGCAGAGAGAGAGGAATGATGTCAGTTCCCCTCTCTATGTTTAGTGCAGCAATTGCCACTAGCCGCATCGCTCCCAGGCTCCATGATGGAACGGTAGAATCTGGGAAATGTGGCGGTGAGAGGGGGGTGGGACCCCCTTCCACCACTCGCAGAAGTGATCACTTCACTTCTGATAAAACGGGAATCACTGGCTGAAAATATCCACACCGGGATGATGCCTGTAGGTGCAGGGATAATCGTGGTATAACTACTAAAACCCAAGGATGTCCATGGACGTCCTACGAGCGGCAAGCAGTTAAATGACTTGTTTCAACCCTCTAACTCAGTGGTCATTAACCCTGTCCTCAGGGCCCACTAACAGGCCAGGTTTTATGTATTACCTTGGGAAGATGCAGACTAGAATACTGCAATCCCTGATATCACCTGTGATGTATTTCAGTTATCTTGCAAACCTGGTCTGTTAGTGGGCCCTGAGGACAGGGTTGATGACCACTGCTCTAACTGACACTTTTTCTCGACAGCTTTGTCTGTTGAAAAATAACAGACTTACTGGCTGAATCACCAGGTAAAATAAAGGAAGCCTAAAAAAAGAAAAATGAATGCAGCCACACCATCTAAGATGATTTAATGCTTTAAGCTGCTGTATTTACAGTACTCATACCTGTATATAACACCTCACAGCATATTCTGAATCTAGCAATGATCTTTTCACTTCAGAGCACTAAAAGTGTGGTCTTTTGAATTTGTATCAAGATGACAATAACTTCCAATCTCAATAGTGTTGGCAGACAGTTGACAGTTGAGATTGTTGAGTAGTTTATAACAAAACTGTTAGGATTTTGATATTAGTGAACACCCAGATAAGTTCAAGTATAATATGAACCACTCCAGCAATACTCAGATGGATGGATCAGAGGCTGGAGCATGCTGCTGGAAGGATGGCGCTAACAACACAGAGAAAAATAAACTATGAGGAGAAGTAGCGATACAATTCTAAATGGCAAATTAAGAAACAACAAAGCAAAAAGCAAGTCATAATGTAAGTGTAACATGACAGGGCTCTTGGTTTAGGAGAGCAATTAGAGACAAATGTTTTACAGTATGTATTAGGAAACCTATTAGGAGGCCTAAAAAGATAGTTTGTGTGTGTTTTTTAAATCAAAATAAATTTATTTAATACTTTCACAACACACATTGATGTGTGTGTTTTGCAAATCAAATTTAGCAGCTTCAGTTTTTCTCTTTGTAGAGAAAAAAAGTGACTGTTGAATTTATGTAGGTTTAAGAAATAGACCCCAGATGATTATCATGTTATAGTTGATATGGTGATTGCATGATCAAGAACAACAGCAAATGTTTTCTGATTGTGGAATCAGAAAAAAACAGGTGGAAACAGGTAACTGCCAGTGTCGGTCTTATGAATACTTGTGTTACATGGAATGTGTATTGATACTCTATCAGTTCAGGGTGTCACATTGAAAAAAATATTAAAGTGGAAGTAAACTCCTGCATTTGATTTTTACCTACAGGTAAGCTTGTAATAAAATGTACCTGTAGGTAAAATGAATATCTCCTAAACCTGCACAGTTTAGATAATATCCCAGTGAGTAGCAGCCAGTGACGTCACTAGCACATGCACTCTGAAGGAACGGCATACCAGTGCTGATCATTCAGAGCTCTGTGCCATGGCTGTGACTCCCAAGTTCATGTGCAGGAGTGGCGTCATCGTGACTCAGCCATTTAAGTGACTGCAGTCTGCGAACCCGGAGGGGAGACGGGGTGAACTCTGCAGTGGTGACAGCATGGTACTGGAGGGCTTTGTTTTAGGGTAAGGCTTTCATGCTGTGCTAGTATGCAATGCAAACTAGCACAGTATGCCTTTACCTTGCAGGGGAAAATCTTTATTTTTATTACTATTTTTTTACTACCGCTTTAATGCACATATTGCAGTCACAAACCAGTTAAAAGGCTTCAAACTGGAAATGTCCAGTTTGAGAGTTTGGGGAGATGTAAAAGGCTGTAAGAAATGCAGATCATTTTCTTTCTATTTCCTATATTTGTGTTGTTTTATGATTGATTATACTGTTTAATGTACCATGAGATGGTATGGTAAATCAATTTATTTAATGATGTAATTCAGGACAACTTTAAAACTCATTTAATATATACAAATTTATAAGACATGCGCACACTAAGCTCTCTCATGCATGTTCTATAAAAGTGGAGATAAACTGTTTTCCAGCTATAATTTTTTTAAATGTTGGCCTAAAAATAAAAGGAAGACCCTGACTTGTTGCAATGAGTCATTTTATGGAACATACTTTTTAGGAAATTAGACCCTGTCATACAGACAGTTTTTATGATGTATTATGTATTTAAGTTAAATTGCTTGTCTTAAGTCTAGCAGTACATGGACTTGTGGACTTGTAAGCACTGTCTAAGCACAGCAGACACAGTGGGGGCTGTAATGACCCTCCTACCTGGTGCTTAAAGTGAACCTGTCATCAATTTAAAATTATAAATACTATCCTCTCCTACCAAATGTTGTTCAGTTGCTGAAAAATTAGCCCCTGAAGTCTGCTAAAAAGACGGATACTTCCAGAAACACCATGTCATTACAGGTGTATTTAACCGTATAAACATCACTTTTTGAGTGTACACCTGTGCTTGAGTTTTTGCTGAGCACAGGGAAAAGCATATTTTTGGTACCTTTTTGGTAACAATAAAAGTAGCTATCACACAATCTCCTTCAAGTCTTCACTAAGACACAGGTGGACTTGTTGAGGGACACTTGAAAAGCCCTGATGATGCATTTTGGGCAATCACACAAACCTATACAATAAGGGGATTTTATTCTATGCTTCTGCTTCTGAACAGATGCTTTCCACTGCACTCAGCAGACTAACATAATCAGGTGTATACTTTGGGAGTGCTAGACATAGAATTTTCTGAATCTAAAAGTGTAAGTCCATCTTTTTTTTAATAGCTGGGGTAGGATTAGAAACCTTGTTTTGTTTTTATCACTATCTTGCATTAATGGTGATAATTGTTTCCCCAGACAGGTAAACTCACAAATAGCAGTATAGAAAGGGATACAAATGCATTTTATTATAGCAAAGAGAGTCCCAATCAGCTTGCATTTCTGTCTCTATTCTTGTTAGAGATTTTCCCTCACCATTGTCAAAGTGACAGTATGTGAAAAAAAAATATGTTAAAGCCCTGTATAGGCAGTAAAACCATTTCAGAGGTTCTAATCCTTACTCACTATAACACTTACACTTTAAACGCATGGTATGGGAAAACTGACTCTTGTTCAATATGTGCTGAATGCAATCAGGCAAGCCTTTAGGCAGTGCCTACAAGCTCATGTACCAGTTTTCCAAATGTGAAGTAGTTAAAACTGTAACATTCTCAAGATTAACATCTCTTTAACTTAAATTTTCACAGAAAGTTTATAAGCCATAAGCTATAAGGCAAAGAAATTTCTTAAAAAAACCATAATTGAAGTTCAGAATGAAAAATTGTAATTCAACCTTTAATGTTTTAAAACATTTATATATTAATACAATATGCAGCTGCATCAAAGTAAAACATTTTAATCATCCCATACAGAGCCATTAATGCTTCTGGCCATCTTGTAGTTGCGATGAAAGAGGTGGCCAGCTTTGGAGATACAAAACAATTTTATGAAGATTTTAATTTTTACTGGAAGGATAGTACAGCACAAATGACTTACAACTGTTTTTTTATTTGACATGCATAGTTAGTTATATATGGCACAATACATGACACTATGCATTGAAAAAGCATGAAAATAGAAGCATTAACAAAAATCATTGCTGGGTCACAAACCTATGATATAGTTTTTCAGTTTGTAACTTACCTGATCACAAAGGTCTAAGTAAAATATTAAAATGACACAACATCTACAGGGCATGTCTACCAACAAATGTAATTTATATTTGCAATAACAAGCCACTGCTGCTTTCATGCATTTAGGCTATCAGACAGCATTTATAAGACTAATACATGATTGTGCTAAAGGGTTTTGAACAGCTCAAAGAACTGTTGCTACTTTGCTGTATGACATTAAGAACCAAGCACAACAATATATATATATATATATATATATATATATATATATATATATATATATATATATATATATAAATAGGCTTTGTTTTTTTCTGTTTTGGCCATGTCATTATTTTGTAAGCCAGCTAAATCTGCGTAAATAATGAGTTTAGAGTGCTTATTAAGCAGCAATGGATTTATTAAGACCTAAATTTTTAACCAATAAGTGATTATGATTGTAATATTACACATTAATGAGAAGAACAGATTTATGGGCAGCTTGTGAGCTTCTTCTACCAAAGAGAATGTATATGCATAAAGAACAGCTGCTGTCCAGATGTACTATGGCAGTCTTTTTCTTTCAATAGAAAAGTTATTTTTTTCATCTCCTACTTTCCAGATAGAATATTGATGGGAGTTTGAAGTGAGATTGAGTATATCACAACCTTTGCTATTTTACAGTTCTTTTTTATCTACTATGTCCTTTCTTAAAAAAGATTTGCTAGTAAATATGGGTATAAAACTGTCTTTGGTTCCCTACAGATAGTTTAAAATTCTGTGAAGAAATAAAAGAAGGAATAGTTTATAAACGATAAAACAAAGCAACATAATCAGAGTTTGAAGCCAGGTTTTGAAAATGTTAAAAATGCAAAGCTTAGATCTCCTTTTACTTTAGAGAAGTGAGGGAAAAAAAAACTCTCTTTTATAGGAATAGGGTTCACACAATATTTTGGCAATAAAGATTATTCTTCACATGATTGGATGTTTGAAGGTTCACTTCTTTTCACTTTCTTTCTATATTAAGCCAGGTTCAGGACCATTTTTGCTACATTTCATTCTAATTTCTTTGCAGTTCACAATTTAGTAAATTGGGCCCCAAATCATAAAGTGTGGACTTTTAGGGTGATGAATAAGGATGAATGAATCTGCAAGGATTCAGTTAGCTCAAATTTCTAGGTTTGCATACTTGGATTGAAGTCTATATCTTGTTGTTCAATTCTGCCAATTTGTAGGGATAAAAAGCAAGCAATTGTCAAACAAAAGGCATTGGAAGCCAGACACTGCCATTGGGGGCATCTACCAATCTCAAATAAAATGATCTCTCCCTAGACTGAAATGTCAGCTCTCCCCGACAACTTCAACACAAACTGACAATATGGCACTGTGAGTCCACTGTTTTATAGTAAAGGAGCTGAGTTATGCATTCCTATAGTTTATTGGCTCTTGTGACTTAACTGACTGGGAGAAAAGGCTATGTACGGCATTATACAGCAGGTTGTTTCTTATTTCTGACAGCAACCTTCAAAGTTTTTGGCCCTGAAAACACCTTGGTAGTGATTGATCCAATCCTCATTCTTAATAATAAATAAGAACGTATCTGGGATCTTGTCCAGCAGGGTGTACACCCCTGCTCTTTGCTTAATGAATTTCTATGAGTTACCTAGAACATATGTTTACAGTGTTACCCGAATAAATTTAAGACATAGGCGAGGTTAGCATTTCTAGCATTTCAATATAAATAATAATATCCTCTAATTATCACCATATATAAATGTACATTTTAGTATTGCATTCTTCTTCTTGCAATCACTTCCTTTGGAAAAAAATGATCCAGAGGGTAATGATTTATGGATTTCATATAGTACTCAACATTTCAGTAAATTAGGAGTATAGACTGCAAGAATATTTTGAATGTGTGGGTTTCCCTACATACCGTAATTATTGCTTGCCAAATTTAGTCAACACCAATTAAAACAAGCAGTGTGAGTAAAAAAAAAGGTGGGAGGGGGTGGGGAAGGCATGGCGTCTTAGTGTGAACTAGCAATTATAGTTATAATTATAACACATTTTCTGGAGAAACAGCTTTTCCGTAGCATTTTTTTTTCTCCTTGTCATGACCACAAGCCTTTCATCAACTTCTCTGCTTAAACTTTGAGACTACATTTCAGCTGATATCACAAAACCAAGCTTAAGGAAAGGGGCCTGATGTAGCATTTTGTATAGTAAATGTATTCCAGGTTTTCTAACTGTCCTTAAGTATTTTCCCAGCAAGATTGATGACATTGCTTCAAATTAAATTCTGCGTATAAGTCTGCTTAAGGACCTTAGAAGGATCCCGTAATTGACTAATTCTTTTATAATGAACTACCAGGTCTTCCTCTTTATAGGATTGTGCCAAAGCTCCCTCTCTATGTAGTATCCCAAATAAAGAGTAGAACAGATTTCTATATGCAAAAGATAAGTCCATAGATAGTCATTGCACATCAATGCCAATTTACACATGGGACCTTATTTATCAGTGTTTTTGAAGGAAGAATTCTTTGTTCTTCTCTCACATAAATACATAAAGTCAGTGTCACTTTTCTCCACTTTTCTATAGGTGCTGACAGAGATTTGAGGATACACATGCATATGCAGTCCTGTGTCATCCTACCCACAAACATAAAAGATCAGCTTAGCTGGGCAACATGCTTTTTGCTGTTTTGCATTCTTTTTCCCTCTAGATGCATGGTGGTGATTGTGTCAACAATATCAGTGCTGCGTATCATTGGACAGAACAGAGATAAGGACTGGTTTTCTAAATAGTGTGAACAATTGATCATTCCTAGTGACATCACAGAAGAATGTCATAGACTTATCTTTTGTTTTGTGAATAGCCTAAAATGTGTGTCAGGCCAAAATAAAACAAACCAAAAAATGCATGCAGTACATGCATTTTCCCTATGTTTTAACCTTTTAAAGATCCTACAAGCATAGATGTACCTGTTGATCTGCAGAAATGTACTCAGCTCTTGGCTCTGTTGTGGGCTAATGATACTGCACAGCATTTTTGGTGTCAGACATGTCCATTTGTCCTTTGCTAACTACTTAAACCCTCCTGTTCTCTTCATCACTACAACATAGACAACAATTATTATGTAGTCCAAGGTAGAAAATAAGAGAGCTACTGTATATACTCGAGTATAAGTCGTTCCGAGTATAAGTCGAGGCCCTAATTTACCACAAAAAAAATGGGAAAAACCTATTGACTCGAGTATAAGATGAGGGTGAGAAATGCACAGCTACTGTAAGTGGAAAAGAGGGTCAACAATGCCCATTTGCAGCATCACTGTGCCCATTTGCATGCCTCACTGTGCCCATTTGCAGCCATAGGTCCCCTGAACTTCAAACTCGGTAGTTAAGGGTTCCTAGATGCCCCCTAGCTGCAGCAAAAATTTGGGGTCTCTGAACCCAAAGGGTCCCAAAATGACATTGCTGCAGATGGACACAGTTGACCGAATTTGGGGCCACTTAGTGCTAAGAACCCCAAATTTGGTGTGCAAACCCAGTGGAACTAGCAGCATAAACTTTCCAAAGCTCGGGTTTCTAGCACCAAGTGGTCCCGAGATACAGGGCCCCAAAAATCAGTTCAGAAAATGTCAAGCACTTTTCTGCAGCAATGACATTTTCTGAACCGGATTTGGGCCCCGTATCTCAGGGCCACTTAGTGCTAGGACCCCAGCTTTGGAAATTTTATGGTACCAGATCCAGTGGGTTTGCACACCAAATTTGGGGTTCCTAGCACTGAGATATGGGGCCCCAAAGTCGGTTCGGAAAATGAAATTTTTTGCTGCAGAAAAGTGCTTGACTCGAGTATAAGTCAAGGGGGGATTTTCAGCACAAAAAAATGTGCTGAAAAATTCGACTTATACTCGAGTATATAAACCCTTGGAGATAACACATGAAGTGTGCACAGGTCACAGGACAGTTCTAAAGGTCTGACATGATCAAAAGGCACGGTATTTTTTTATCACTTATCAGACAAATATAACAAAATGCTTTCACTGGTATATTTACCAGACCTAAGGGTAGAAAAAAAAGATATGTTTATATTTAGGGTTTACATGCACTTGAAGAAACCCTTTTAAAAGATAATCTGCCATTTTTTTGTGTAAATGTCTGAATTTTGGGCTTATCCATACATAACTGTGGCTCAGATTTAAATATCTGGTTTAAAATGAGAAGAGCCCTCTGATCCCTCTTGTATTGAATTGTATTGTAACTGTACAATTTCCTTTCATTTTGTAAAGTGCTGTGCAACTGTTGGCACTATACTAGAAAACCTGTTTTTTTTAAATAATTTGTCTCTGGGCCTAAGCAATAAAGAAGCCCTTTTAGATTAACGTGTTCATTGACATATGAAGTCCATACCAATCAACTGTCTTGTATCTTCTTCACCAAAATATGAGGCAATAATGATTACAATTGGACTAATTTACCAGAACAGCAGCCTTCATAAAGGCATCTTCCAGAGATGTTTTAATACACCATAAGCATTATGCACTAATACATTTTAAACCTCCTTTTGCTTTCTTTTTATTAAGAGAAGACTTCCCTAAAATAAGTATACAGTAAAACCTTGATTTGAAAGTAACTTGATTTGAGAGCAATTTGCAAGACAAGCAAAATGTTTTAATATAAAGTGACTTGATATACAAGCAATGACTTAATATACAAGTAGTGTCATGTCACAACTAAGTATAAAAGGGAAGAGAGGCACCTCTAAGTGTAGCATTATAGTTACATTTAATGAAAATACAACAAGCAACTCACATGAATGATGATTAAAATAGGCACACCTAAGTATGCAGGCATCCGGGGTAAAGCTGTACACATAAACCATCCTCCTCACCACCATCAACGTCATCCCTTCCACGTTGCGCTCCACGAGCGGTTCAAGCCATGCTTTCAGATCGCTCTACTACAGGGTAGTTTTTCTGTTCATGATTGCAGACTGACAGTGGTGAGAGCCAGCGGTCCATGTGGACAGCTTTACTCCAGATGCCTGCATACTTAGTTGTGCCTCTTTAATCATCAACCATGTGAGTTGCTAAATGTTGTACCTTCATTAAATGTAGCCATATTGCTACTCTTAGAGGTGCCTCTCTACTCTTTCATACTCTGTAGCTCCTGATAGATTTTGCTTTTAATCCCCTTGTGGAGGCTTCCATTTGTGGATGGACATTTTATGGTTAAACAACCTGGTCACATTGCTATAATCTTTTTATATGGACTATAAACTGAAGGACCTATGAATAAATGGTTGTGGAACGAATCAATTATTTCTTATGGGGAAATGCACTTCAATATACAAGTGCTTTGGATTACAAGCATGTTTCTGGAACGAATTATGCTCACAATCAAAGGTTTTCCTGTATATATAAAAAATGCATTGTAAGGTATCATTTTTATCTGCCTTCCCTTAATTCCTATGTCTGTTGGTCATATTTTGTGTATTATTAATCATTACAGCTTTGAAATTCAAGTATTTAAATCTGTCATTTAACCGTTTTACCATTTGTTGTCTTTTGTGTGTGTTTTAAGGAGGCAGAGGAAAACTATATCTATGCTATTAAGAAGTCCATTGTAGATTATATATTACTAGATCTGATGGAGCAACAGAGGCTTGAAATTAAAATATCCCCAAAGGTTAGTAGTTTCGCTCTGTATGGTTTGTTTTGTTTGTTAGTCATATTTTAGCCTTCTGATGGTTTACAGTTGCTATGCCTCATAAATTGTTTCCATAAAAGAAATTGCTTAACAATATTGATTTTAATCATTTGTAAATAGATAAAAATATTACAGTACATAAACAGATTGTTTTCCAGTAAGAGCTCATTCACACCTGATGTGACAGAAAACACACCCAATGTTATATGCACCTTAACACTTGTTGCCATGCATTTTCAGGTGCATTGTGATATAATGAGTAGGTCTGTATTTGGTTGACTTGAATGGAAAACCCCAGGGCAATGCATCCATTAAAGTGGAAGTCTGGGCTGAAACTAACCAAACCTAAAACTGCTCCCACCCACCTTCTATCTCCTATACTAACTACCATGTAGAAGGAAGATGTATATACTTACCTATTCTTGGTTTGGTCACATGATCTCCCCATCGGCCAACTTCAGGGGAGAGGAGTGAGCGGCAACAACAGGGGATGCCTATGCAGTAACGTCACCCATGGGCTTACTATTGGACATCAGTTGTCAACTGTTCCTCCACTCACCTGGAGCTGGCTGCTGGGAACTGATCATCTACTGGACTGGAGCGCCCTGAGAATAGTTAGGTATAAGCATCTTTCTTCCACGGGGTAGATAGTATAGGTGTTAGAAGGATGGTGAGAGCAGTTTTAAGATTAGTTATTTCTAGCTTGGACTTCTACTTTAAGCACACAATTAATCTATCTGGTGAAAATCTATTTAAAAGTATACAGCTCCTTTACCCTGACCTTAATCATATCTTTATTCAGTATGCCCTGAAGTCTTTCATATGCTCCCATATTCAAAAGAGCAACTTCAAGTTGCTAATCCGATGGTATCATACTCCGTTGGTTATCCAACTTTGCTTCCCAGAGGCCTCAGACCATTGCTGAAGATGCTGGGAGGGACAGGGCGCGTTCCTACATACATTTTTTGCGAAGACTTACCCAAAATTCCCAGATAACACTGCCTTCTTCCTTCTTCACTTTTCTTACATTCCTGTTAGAATATACAAGAAGTGAGTCCTTCATCATTTGCTTAACGCTGACAAAGCCTGCATCGCCTTAAGATGAATGGTCCCTAATCTTCCTTCTGCCCTGTTGGTGCTAAACAGGGTAGAGGACATTAACAGGATGGAGGACTTAGTGCTTACTGCTCAGAATAGATGAGAGCGATACTCAAAAATGTGGCTCCATTGGAACATTTGTGTATTCTAACGAGGGCAAGGCCCTAATGGACACTTGTTCTGGGGATTGACTTCTCCCTGACCCTCTCGCAGGTCCTATATATGCTAGCATAACATGGCATCCCCCTTATCCCCCTTTTTTTTTCTCTCTCTCTCCTCCCTCTCTTTTCTAATTTTTCTTTTATATAAGTACCTGAATTCGACTTAGGATCATCATTGTGTGATCCACTTTACAACAGAGCTCAGACTGACAGAGGGGGAAGCAGCACAAAGAACAAATCAGTTGAGTTGAGAGAAAAGTCAAGTCAGCAACCTGGCTGTAAGGGCTGGAAGGGCTGTGTAATAAATGTACTGAAATACAAATCATTTGTCAGATAAAAAAACTTGTAAAAAAGGTAAGAAAAAGCAATTATGGTGCCTGCATAGTTATAACTGTATTAAAATGTGTCAATACCATTGTATGTTCATGAGGACTACTTTATTTAAACTACTACAGCACATGTCAGAAAGATGTGCAATTCAGTAGTACATTCAATCAGATTTCAGTTGACTGTACTCAGATTACGGCAAAGTGGTTTGAATGATTATTATTGGTTACTGCATGTTGCACTTCTATTGATGCTGTTTCCACTGACTGCAGTTACTCAATAAGTCCTTTTGCCTTACTGAGTTACCAAGGCTCTGTCTTCACTAGCAGTATATACTGGAGAACTTTTTATTTATTTTTAGATTTATTAGTGGCCAAGATAATTATATATCAAGAAAAAAATGTCTCATGAGTCCTTCCAAAGAAACAGGACATTTATTTCCTTGATAATGAGTTTCATAGCCCACAATATGATAGGAGTTGAAGAGCTTTTGTGGGCTCTGAAAAATTGAGCGTGTTTCATGTCTGGAACAAATGAGACCAATATTTGTAATGGAGTTGGCCCGGTGGGAACATTGTATTTGATGGAGCTCATACAATGGTTTACCGGAGCATTTTCAATTCTCAGAGGACTGCATAGCAAGGTGGTATAGTACTGCCATCACATTTCTCACATCCATCACCTTTCCTGTTAATGTGATCCCTTTACGCATGCTGTAGATACAGATCTGAAATGTGCAAAGGTAAAGGGGAATAGTGCCAGTAATAAAATCGCTGTGGTCATGATGATAGAAAGTGACAAAGGAAGGAAGGAGACAGGCGGTCAGGGTGATTGCATTGAAATAAGAAGAGTGGCAGCCACAGGGAGAACTGCTAAAGAAAAACTGTCAGACAGTATACACATTGTGTATTGTTATTTAAATTTAGGCACAGTGCTTCAGATAACTATTTTTATTCATTGTCAGCAATCATTCCAAAGAGATGGGATTTTTAGGTCTGTTGTAAGAATTTGCATCAGATTAGAAATGAAACTTCTATATAAGAAAACAGTTCAAGTTCTTGAAATGCTTAGTTACAATTTTCCCATCATTCCAATTTCTCTTAGAGCTAATTTGAGCTACTGTTTCATACATTTATACTGTTGGCTGAATTTGGGCTAATGGAGCGTTTATACATTTGGAAATTACATATTGCAATTTATTTATTATAGACGCATTTATGATAGAAGCAAGCTATTAAAATAGCTGATAAAATAAATTACATTGACATTTTTGCCTGTAGCTTTAGATACAACTATTTTAATAAAAAAAGAAAAAAATAGAATAAAATATTGTGCAGTAACTCATAACAACCAGAGTCAATCTTCTGCAGCTTTCGTTTTGTCACTAAAGTATGATTTCTACCCAGTTTCTGCATTGCAACACATAGCATATGTTTGCCATCAGCATGGTGCAGGGTTAGAGTCATGGATTCTGTTCCCTCAGGGGCTATACTTCCTTTACATGTCTTCATTTTGTGAGGCTTTCCTTAGAGATAGGGGGATGGGTAGGAGGCAATTTGGTACTTACATAAAACTCAAACATACGGGTGGTTACTGGTTTTCCATACACAATGGCCATGGTGTGTAAATTTGTAAGGCACTGATATGGATATTGTTCTCTAAGCTCGACTTGAGAAAGGTCTGATGTGCATGTCACTATACACTTTGCACTATAGTATTTGTTGACTCTGTATAAAATAAAAAGATAGAAGAATGACAGCAGAGTCAAAGTAGTCTATTGAGTATACCTTTACTAACAGTTAGAGTTTAATGCGAGTGCCCATCTGGCGCAATGACCACCGGGCAGCCGCCATCGCCCGTGACAGAGGAGAGGGAGAGGGGGAGAGGAGACAGATTGTGTGTTCAAACTAAGTATGAACACCGATCTCCCTCTCCTCCTAGTCATTCCCATCCCCCCACAGTTAGAACGCACCTAGGGAACACGATTAACCCCTTGATCACCCTCTAGTGTTAACCCCTTCCCTACCAGTGACATTTATACAGTCATCAGTGCATTTTTATAGCACTGATCGCTGTATAATTGTCACTGGTCCCAAAAATGTGTCAAAAGTGTCCGATCTGTCTGCCGCAATATTGCAGTCCCGATAAAAATCGCTGATCACCGCCATTACTAGTAAAAAAAAAATAATAAAAATGCCATAAATCTATCCCCTATTTTGTAGATGCTATAACTTTTGCGCAAACCAATCAATATATGCTTATTGTGATTTTTTTTACCAAAAATATGTAGAAGAATACATATTGGCCTAAACTGAGGAAAAAAATAGTTTTCTTTCTTTTTAATTGGGATATTTATAATAGAAAAAAGTAAAAGATATTGTGCTCTTCTTTTGTTTATAGCGCAAAAAAAAAAAACTGCAGAGATGATCAAATACCACCAAAAGAAAGCTCTATTTGTGGGAAAAAAAGGACATCAATTTTGTTTGGGTACAGCGTCGCAGGACCGCACAATTGTCAGTAAAAGCGACGCAGTGCTGTATCGCAAAAAATGGCCTGGTCATTGAGCAGCCAAATCTTCCGGGGCTGAAGTGATTAATATATTTTTTTTTTTATTTGAGTTTATAGGTAAATCTATTCCAAGCATTTTAAATTCACTTACTGTTGGTTGACTACCTCTGCTAAAAAGCATCTCCTCTTCTTTTGATAAGAATACTCTCTAGGGTTAATTTTGACCTATCCTCTGTTAGCTTGTGGTCATGTCCCTGTTTATAAGTTGATTAAATAAAATAAACCCTACACCTAGTGCAACTTTGATGTACATTTATATTTTTGTCTTTTTTTTGTTTGTTTGTCAAGATGTCTAACAGCGCTGGACGGCACCAGTTTCCATGGCACGAAAGTGTTAAAGCAGCATATGTCAAACTGAAGAACAACTTGCACATCACACATCCAGTCATGTCTAAAGTTTTGCTTCACTTCTATACAAAGTATGATTATTATTGCTTCTTACATACCTGGTGGGGGTTACTTTAACCATTATTGTCTGTGTTGTATTAAACTCTGCTCTTGGTCTGTTGTTTTATTATATTTATGATGACATGAACACGTGCACAGCAATATCCAATAAATATTTCTAAACTTGTATATCTGTATCATTTGAAACTTTAATTCCACTCCTGCAAATGAACTCAGTAAACAAACTCCACGTTAAGAATAGTAATGATTAAAACATGGAAATCTGATATCCATCATTTTTAGATTGGCCTTTAATAATTTCATGGCATCTAGTTATTAGCAGAGTTTAGGAATCTGGGTAATCACAGTTGGTGAATTGTATGATTGCAAGGCAAATTATCATGCATATACCATAAGGAATAAACATATTTCACCATTTGCCTTTTTTGTAAGTTTTTTTTTCAAAGGAAAGAAAAATATCTGAGTTGCCCATAGTAATCAATCAGCCTACATTTTCAAGTACAAAATACCAAGTTAACTACTGTTTTCTGTGGACAACACCCACTTTTCTTTGCTGTAACTATTATCATTTCCTGCACTGTGTATGTGCAGGATTCAATCCGTTTCTGTTTGTTTGCATAGTGGTAAAAACAAATTCAAATACCATATTTTCAGACACTAGAATTATTTTGGTTTATATGTAGGTAACTACACTGAGCAAAATTGTAAACGCAACACTTTTGTGTTTGCCCATATTTATCATGAGCTGAACGCAAAGATCTATGACTTTTTCTATGTACACAAAAGGCCTATTTCTCTCAAATATTGTTCACAAATTTGTCTAAATCTGTGTTAGTGAGCACTTCTCCTTTGCCGAGATAATCCATCCACCTCATAGGTGAGGCATATCAAGATGCTGATTAGAGAGCATGATTATTGCACAGGTGTGCCTTAGTCTGGCCATCATAAAAGGCTACTCTAAAATGTGCAGTTTTACTGTATTGGGGGGTCAGAGGGGCCCGAAAACCAGTTAGTATCTGGTGTGACCAAGATTTGCGTTATGCAGTACAGCACATCTTCTTCACATAGAGTTGATCAGGTTGTTGACTGTGGCCTGTGGAATGCTGGTTCATTCCTCTTCAATGGCTGTGAGAAGTTGCTGCATATTGGTAGGAAATGGAACACGCTTTTTGAATACGCCGATCCAGAGCATCCCAAATATGCTCAACTGGTGACATGTCAGGTGAGTATGCTGGCTAAGCAAGAACTGGGATGTTTTCAGCTTCCAGGAATTGTGTACAGATCCTTGCAACATGGGGCTGTGCATTATCATGCTGCAAGATGAGGCAATGGTCGTGGGTGAATGGCACAACAATGAGCCTCAGGATTTCATCACGGTATCACTGTGCATTCAAAATGCCATCAATAAAATGCACCTGTGTTCATTGTCCATAGCATACACCTGCCTATACCATAACCCCACCGCCACCATGGGCCACTCGATCCACAATGTGGACATCAGAAAATGGCTCACCCAAACGATGCTATAGACGCTGTCTGCCATCTGCCCTGTACAGTGAAAACCGGGATTCATCCGTGAAGAGAACACCTCTCCAAAGTGCCAGACGCCATCGCATGTGAGCATTTGCCAACTCAAGTCAGTTACAACGTTGTACTCCAGTCAGGTGGAGACCCTGCATGATGAGCATGCAGATGAGCTTCCCTGAGATGGTTTCTGACAGTTTGTGCAGAAATTCTTTGGTCATGCAAACTGATTGTTGCAGCAGCTGTCTGGGTGACTGGGCTCAGACAATCTTGGAGGTGAAGATGCTGGATGTGGAGGTCCTGGGCTGATGCGGTTACATGTAGTCTGCAGTTGTGAGACCAGTTGGATATACTGCCAAATTCTTTGAAATGCCTTTGGAGATGGTTTATGGTAGAGAAATGAACATTCAATTCAAGGGCAACAGCTCTGGTAGACATTCCTAATTCCTAGTGAGAAGTGCTCACTAATACAGATTTAGACAGATTTGTGAACAATATTTGAGAGAAATAGGCCTCTTGTGTACATAGAAAAAGTTGTAGATCTTTACGTTCAGATCATGATAAATAGGGGCAAACACAATAGTGTTGTGTTTATAATTTTACTCAGTGTAGTAATCGTGACATAAATATGTATGTTACCATTAGTTATTTTCCACCTAAACCATACACTAGCTTCATTTTTTGTTGGAAAAGCTATATTTTAGTATATTGCTAGCATCTCTTGGTTTTAAAATGTTCTCTATACCCTGTAATATTTTTTGTAAAGTAATGCAGCTTTGGTAACACACTAAAATCAGTTTTCCTGCCCCATAAATGTTACCATTCTAATTTCAATATTTAGACCCTGGGAGGGAGAAAAATGAGATCAGCTCAGAGTCTCAAGGTACTCATATGAGCTGCAAAGTCTCTTGAGCTTTGCTCATTTTCCAGTTTTTATTGCAACTGCATGCTATAAAGGGAATCAGAAATCCATTTGTAAAGCAAAAAAAATAAAAAAATTGGTGGTAATGCTGCAAGTCCCATGACTCAGTCTGATATATAATTGTCTGCAAACAGTGAGATGAAGGGAAAAGTCATAATCTCGGAGAGGAAGGCGATGAATATGTAACATAAACATCATGCAAAAATACTTTGCTAACCTAGATCTGTAGATTCATAATTTGTATAAACACACACACAACAATTTTAAAGCTTGTCTTGTCCTTGTTTTTAGGTATACAAACTTTAGCCTACTTGATATTGACAGCCTTATGCATTTTATGCCTATGAAGATAAACGACTTCATAAATCGCATTAGAAGTGATGCCATAAAGAAATCTGAAGAACTCCAAAAGACATGGCTTAGAGACTGCTGTGACACTGTGATTCAATACAGAGAGAACATAGAATCTGAGATGCCACACGATGAGGTAAGCATGTTCTTTTATCAGTATCCCATGTTGGACGTTAATTATGATATGTAATATAAAAACTGCACTTGGCATAAAAACTTAACAATGCACAAATTTTGTTAAACATGTTTTATTTTCTAGGACTTTTTTCTATTTCAAGAACAATGAGAAAACTCCCTTTACCTCCTTGCTTTTGAGAAATGACTTTAAGGATATACTATTGGTGTATTGACATTGACCAACAAGATATAGATTAGCATATATGTCTGTGTCTTTGTGTTAAAGATAGTTTGCAAAATAGGGGAGACAAACTTTTTCTCTGGGTGGTACATGTTTGTACAGAAGTTGGATGGCATTGATCAATATGATTAGCCTAATGCAACATAGTTTGATAATGTAAAATTACTGAGCTATGGTATTCCTCGCTTGCTTGGGTCAGTAATACCAATTAGTAAGTTTCTGCTTACCAATTGTAGTAAACAATGATTCCTGCTTTTCAGAATTTTATAGTTTGATTCTCTTTGCTACCTTTTTGTATTAGGTATTGGGAAGTATTTGCATTGAACATTTTACAGGGTAGGTAAATCTAGGTAGAAAATCTACAAAAGTACAGGTAGAAAATCTAGAAAATTGGAACCTTAAGGTTTAGACAGATAGGTGGAAGGGTACCCAGGTGGCAGGTTAGCTGAACAGTCACAGTAATAATGGAGACTCCTTATTAAACAGGGATTTTTTGAACCAAGAACAGGTGAGAAAAGAGCAGACACACCGACTGATAGGCAGATATACTGTATAGTGTGTGCATTAACATGAAGGCAGACGAGGTGGCATTTGGCTCATCGAGAATAGAGTCCAGTTTGTCCAGGCTAAATCATCAGCTTAGCATGTGTGCCTGGTTTGACCTGTACTGCAAAAATATTGCACTAATTCCAAGCAGGCAGGGCAGCTGAAATCCAGTTTTCTCCATACAGAAGTAGTGGTTTGCTCTCTCTGTTTATGCTGTTTGTGTCAGAAGTTTTTTCTTCGGTCAATGTGGAGAACTACACACACATTCTGATTATAAGCTGAGAAAGTATTGGGATTGGGGTGTAATATTTCCACATGTGTTTTTTTAAAGCTTGAGAATTGGTTTTGCTTTGATACTGGTCACAAAAGCTGAAGCAAGTACAAACAGCTATTGATGAGGGCCTGCTGTCAATGGAATTATTGATTTGCAACTTCTCAGTTTCCTCCCTGGGGGGAGTTGTCAAATACAGTCAAAGAGCAGAGAGAGAAATAACAATATAAATATTCAACAGATCTATCAACTGATATTAAGAAATTGCAAATATCCCTGTTAACTGTTAAAATTTGGTGGCAAGAAATGCTGTTATTTTAATAATTTGAAACTAATCAAGATAATAACCATTAAGGAAATCTGTCTGGACAGCTCTTGTTTGCTACAGATACTGCTAATCTATTTAGCAGTGGAGGCCCAATGAAACTCCTTTCTGACTGCCCAACCTCTGTGCCAGTTCTGAGGCAGTCTTGTCAGTGCTGTATTAACAAACTAGCACAATGTCCAGGAGAACTCTGATGTTAAGACATCACTGGAGGGGAGCCTTGGTTGTAAAAGGTAACATTCAGACTGATGGGGATCGTTAAAGAATCAAATTGATAAATAGGCATTTTGCAGATTTCAAAGAGTTCAGGTTCAGGACTTCAGTGATTAGATATTTGGACTCTTATCTAATAATAACTATAGTGTCTTGATTTTGCTGCTAGTGCACACAATAAATATATGCCGTTGGGTGTCCTAGTGCACCAGACAGCACCTATACCTAATAAATGACACATTTGAAAAGACTGAACCTTGTAATTGTGTCAACCAATTTATGACAACTAAAATTAACCAGTGTAATTTGGGAAGATTACCCAAAGGACTTCTTGCTAAGATTTGCTTGCTTGCTTGCTATGTGTATAGCTATGCTTAGGTAGAGGTTTATAGAATGTTTCTGGTTTTGTTTTAGTAGAAAAAAAAATATGAATAAATAAAATAATCCACAGTATATAAACCATTGCAGATATACATCCATATTTAAAATACTGATTTTGCTTTGACTCTAACAAGTTCATTTGGAGAATTAAAGCACTAATTGATGATGTGCAAACTCTGAAAAATCATAGCCATTAGCAAGACCCTGCTAGACCCTCTAGCAGGGTCTGTTGTTGTTAGAGGTTGTTAGATGTTACTTGAGTCACTCCCCCATTTGATGGTATCTGCATAGTTCCAGGGCCAACACAACTTCATTGAGCCAGCAGCAGGACACCAATGGCCCTTTTAGCTGCCTGTAAGGTAGCATTTTGACCACCACTGTAAGGGTTTCATTCTTCCTACTGACTACCAATGGAACATGTTTCAACCCTGATAAGTTGATTTAAGCAGGGGTTCTCTGAGAGCTGAAAACCGTTTTGGGGTTCCTTCTGGGAAAAGGCTTTCATAGAAGCTGTTCAGGATTTAATTTTTCATTAGTGTAATGTGTTTATGAGTTGTTTTGGATTACTCCACTTTGGCCAATTAAACAAATAACCCCATAGGTCTAAAAAGGTTTAAGTCATGTAGGTAAAAAATGGTTGCAAAAATTTGAGTGCTGTGTCTGTTGAAAGAGCCGTATACAATGCATAACTGAGGACATGGTGGCAGCTCAGTGTGTTTATCATTCTACAGTTTAGCATATCTGAGCTGCACATTTACTTCAAATAAATGCAAATTCTATTGTACTCTTTGGATCATGTTTAATCCCCACTTTTTTAATTTTGTTACTATTGTACTTAACATGTTGGACTGAACTTGAAATGATTTGAGCAAAATTTTGATCATTCAGTTTGATTTAGTTTATCAAAAATAAGCTATCACTGCAGTGCCTATGTGTCTATGAATATCACCACAGTGTTCCTAAAGCTGCTGGGACTCCCCCTAAAGAACTTGTAACTAATCCAGTCACTTTTCAGATTATCTGTTAGAGATTAGTATTCTGAGCTAGATTTGTTTCATATGTATAAAGATATAAACATTGCATCGTTTTAAGTCTACCATAAAAAATGCATAGCATGTATTCTATAAATTGTATTCTTTTACAATATTCTCCATGAACATTTACTGTAGTGAGGATTTTTGCAGGCCATTTGTGCTAGAGAATTATGGAGTTGTTGGCTCTGCTGACTCCAAATGTCTCATGAGGTAGCTGTAAGAGTCTGTATGCTCCTGTTTCATACATCATTTAAAATAGATGAATAGATGTCCAAAAGACAGAAAACCCTAAAAAAAACAGTGACACGTGTACAGACCTACAAATCTCAGGTGGAGAAGTGACACAGCTATGTTACAGCTAGATTGCATTTAACCTAATGTTTTTTAAAGGTTTCACATAGGTGTTCTTATGAGTTCCATATGCATCACATGAGTATAATCAGATAATAAAATTAAGTATTATGCTCTGTTACTTTATTATTTTCATAGCGTAAACTCCAGTGATTTAATTAGGGACCTGTTAATACCAGTACTTTAATGTGTGTTGAGCAATCCATTCTTTTTGAATAGGATGGTAAAGCTCAGTAGGGGCACTTAAACCGGACTTGCATCATTTTTACTATAGGTTTTAGTATCCCTTTCCAGCACACATTCAGTGTGAACAAATATATATTGAGCTTCCTCCAATGTTTATTTATTTATTTATTTTTAAATAGCTTTTATAAAATGTGCATTGAAATCTGTATTTATGTACTACAGGTGAACCAATTTTGAAAGGTTTTGAATACACAGATATCCTGCAGGCATATTTACACTTTAAAAATTGAAGAAACTGTGCAAAATGTACATTTTAAAAAATACAGCATTTTGTTTATGTTCTAACCAATTGTGCAAGGTTGTAAACTGGCCATAGATGTTAAATGGCTGTCATTTGTAGGTAATGACCCACCATTGAAAATATTGTTTTCTACAAACCTCACATGAGTTGTAAGTTCCAGTATGTGAACATTCTCTGCATGGACAATGGAGAACAATGAGAAATCAATCAGAAATATTTAACTTTGCTGTTTTTTTTTTTCTTTCTTTTTTTTTGTTACTGAAATCAAGAAATTTATATATATATATATATATATATATATATATATATATATATATATACAGGCATACCCCACTTTTAAGTACACAATGGAGTTGATTTACTAAAGCTGTAAAGTGTAAAATCAGGCTTACTTCTGCATAGAAAGCAATGAGCTTATAACCCCAGCTTGTTCAATTAAGCTTAGGTAACAAAACCTAGAAATGCATTGTTTTTTATGCAGAAGTGAGACGGATATTGCACTTTCCAGCTTTAGTAAATAAACCCTATTGTGTACTTAAAAGTGGGGTATTCCTGTATATATATATATATATATATATATATATATATATATATATACAGTATATATCATATCACAACACTTTTATTTGCAACAACATGAATACAGTGGTATAATTTACATGTTTGTGCTTTATTTGTTTTCTTACCAGAAGTTACGGAGGAAAAAGATGGATCACTTATTTTGCTGTTTGGCTACACTAATGTCCAATCTTCAGCGAAGTATAGTAGAAGTGTCCCTTGCTGATCTTGTGAAAATGGTTGAAATGTATGGTGAAGGGATTCACTATGAAGGAAATGACCTACCAGATGATTTTTGGCACCCAGAGAACCCTCATCTTATTTTACTATTTTTGGTATGTTTTAAAATGTACATTTTATTATTCCATCACTACCAAGTCACTTAAAGAAGGACAACTGACAAATAATACAAAACCCTTGTTCTAATTATGAATTCATTCATTAAAATGTTTGTAAATATGATTGACATATTTACCCTGATTTGTCTTTACATTAGCTTACTGTAATCCACTGCCCAGCAAAACTAGGACTCAGAAAGAAAAGGCCAGTACTTTGGTGCAATTGGAGAGCTATTCTTTGCACATCTAACACAATTAACATGCTTGCATGAGAGAAGGAAACAGGAGTAACATTACCTGTGTCCTATTGCTCCTTCACTGGCCAATCAGTGGGATGGGTAACATTTTTAAACAGACTTCTTTTTCTTCTAGTCATCTGTTGGAAGGTTGATTATTCTTACCTTGATGTCGGGAGGAAACATTTTTGAACTGTGCAACATGTAGACTGTTTGGAGCTAAGAGAATAAAGTAAAGCATCTTTGTGGGACAAATAATTGACACGTCAAGATTATGATTGCTGTCTGGAATTCTACTTCAATAACGTGGGCTTATTTATCCACTTGCTGACCAGGCCTTTTTCTGACACTTGTTGTTTACAAGTAAAAATTGTGTATTTTTTGCTAGAAAATTACTTAAAACCCCCAAACATTGTATATTTTTTTAGAGAGACCCTAGAGAATGGCGGTTGTTGCAATTTTTTATGTCACATGGTTTTTGTGCAGCGGTTTTTCAAATGCAATTTTTTGGGAGAAATTTAAATTTAATGAATAATAAAAAAAACAAACACAATATATACCTGAATTTTTTGTAAGATATGAAAGATGATGTTAAGCCGAGTATATAGATACCTAACATGTCATGCTTTAAAAAAACATTTTGAAGATAAGGTACCCCAAAACAAGGATGTTAAATGAGGACCAGGCAGCTTAAACATGGGATTTTTTTTTACAAAAATATATCATTACAAAATTCTGGGTTAAAATAGTCTACCATCAACTCCACCTCAGTTGTGATTTAAAAAAAGAGACAATGTTGTCTTGGATGGCGCAGCTGCATTTACATACTACACATTCATGGATCTACCAATACCTGCCAGAAGTATGCGGGAGTATGAACAGTCAGATGGTCGTCTATGCAAGATGAATTTTTTTTAAATCATAAATGAGGTGGAGGTGAAGGTGGAATTCTTTAACCTAGGATTTTGTAAAGATATATTTTTGTAATAAAGATCCTGTGTTTAAGCTGTCTGGTCCTCCTGTAACATTGTACCTTATCCCCAAAAAGTTGTTTATGCCTAGCTTGGGTTATTTGGATATATGGTGAGTCAGCAACCATATGTGACACAGGTTTAACCAATCCCTACATAACTAACCATTGCATTAATAGTAGTGAGTCATTGGCATATGTGATGTGTCTACCAGTTTAGTGTTACAGAGGGGGTCTAGTATCAGAATCATAGTACGGCAAACACCGCGCATGCATTCACCACTGTGCGTGAGCATGCAGGGACGGGGTGCTTTGACAAAAAAAGTAATTTATTTCTATTACATTTTTAAAATTTTTACACTGTCCATTTAAAAAAAATGTTTTGATCACTTTTATTGCTATCGCAAGGAATGTAAACATCCCTTGCGATAACAATACAGCATTACGGGTCCTCTTTATGGAGAGATCTGGGTTCTAAAAGATCCCAAATATCTCCTCTACCCCCTAAAAAAAATGGCCTAGTTTACATACTACTTTTACCTACTACTATAGAAGTGACGTCTTGATGTTGCTCGGGCGCTCCTAGGCCATAGAGGCCATCTTTCCTTTGTTCATCTCTGTGCCCAGCCACCAGTGCCAGATTGGTTCCCAGATCTACCAATCGCCCAGGTAAGCCTGGGAACCACCGGAAAGTGGTGGGAGGGCTCGCTCCCCCTCCCCCTCCACTTTCCTTCTAAAAGTGATCCAGCAGCAAATACGCCGCTTGCACCACCTTTATCAGAAATACTGGCTCCTGAGTGAAAAAATGATACTGGGTTATGATATCTAGCTGCAGCCGTGACCCCGCCATTAAACGTCAAAGTAATGACGTATTTTCCTAGTTAGGCAGTCGGCAAGTGGTTTTAATTGAAACATGTTGCAAAATGATATGGTGTACAATA
Source organism: Lithobates clamitans (assembly GCA_037952925.1). Taxonomy (NCBI): domain Eukaryota; kingdom Metazoa; phylum Chordata; class Amphibia; order Anura; family Ranidae; genus Lithobates; species Lithobates clamitans. The sequence goes on from JBBGZY010000656.1 coordinate 3,989,763, forward strand.
AGCACTTGTTGCTAACTTGAAATCGAGTTAAGTAGAAAACTGAGAAGCAGCTAGCGAATTGGCATCTGTAAGTGGCAAGTGAAATGAGATCTGTGAAAAATTGTTTACCACCGCTCTTCAGATAATCAGACATTTGGATATGGGGTGCCCAAAGCTGTATAGATACTTCACACTGTACTGTATCTAAGGCGGCACTTTTTAACTTATAAGATGTAATTTGAGCTCAGAGACAGATAGATGTTTGTAAAAATGTCTCCTCACAATATCAATACTGTATGTCTGAATTCCTGCAAAAAAACTTTTATCTGTGTTTTTTTAATCGTATATGGAAACTGACAAAATGTAATTTGCTATAGCTAATTTAAGTAGACTCATAGGGGTTGATTTACTAAAGGCAAATAAAATATGCAGTTGCACTCTGCAAGAGTAGTTGCTCCAGAGCTTAGTAAATGAGCAGAAGCTCTGCTGACTTTCATCATCCAATCATGTGCATATTTTCCTTGCACGTGATTGGGTATTCTTTGCAAAGTGAATATTTACCTCATTTACTAAACTCTGGAACAACTGCTCTTGCAGAGTGCAATTGCACTTTGCAAAGTGCACAGTCTTTTTGCCTTTAAATAAACTCCATACTGTTCAGTAAACAAACATACGCATATATTATTGATTAAAATGCTACAAATACATTTCTAATAGTAAAGTTAGATGCAACTAAAAAAAAGGAATGTAAATAATAGGCTACGAGCTTATGCCTTAGCATACACAATTCCATTCTTTCAAGTTCTCCTGACTGTCTTCTTCATAGATGTAAATATCCTTTCCCAAATTGTCCAGACTGACAGCTTAATGATAATGTGTGCTTTTATTTCTCTTTGTATGTTTTATACACTGGGTACATGCCTGACACATGAAAGATGTGACAGTCTCTTTTGTTTTCAAGTAATAATGGCACTTAGTCTGTGAATGTGATAAAAATCCATTTGATGGCATGAATTACAAATTGTTGTTTTCACAGAAGGCATAAATATGTATGTTGACAGTGTCATGCAACACTAACTTCTGTCATTCCTATCAGAATCCTGGCACTAAATCTTTAGTAGAAATCAAGCCTATTTGCAGAGCCATAAATACAGATGGCTTTGGAGCATTTTTATGTAAGCTAAACAGGGAAAATACTACATGGTGCATACAAATATAAAACACAGCCATTTATTTGTTATGATATTAAAGTAGACCTATCAGTACCTTTGTTTTACTGAAGTGTCACAACTTGTGACATTTTTTTTTATTAATTTTTTTTAGCTTTAGCCAAGTAACTGTGGCTAAGAACAGTCTTTCAATATCTGCTTCAGAGAAAACATCTTGCAAATGAATTATGATGTCATCAGTTTGCTGCAGGCACTTCTCCAGTCTCCCCTCCTCCAGTCATTACTCAAATATACAATGTAATGTTCTGGAAGTGACAGAGAGCTGATTCATGTGACAATGGGTGCACACAGCCATTAATATAAAGATTGTTGCAGAGGTAATGGCTTTCATGGCTCTACCATCCTAGGACCAGGGCCCTTGTACAGGAAGTACTTCTCTGAGTAATTATAAATACCTGTAAGCGTTGCACTTAATTACTTAGCATGCTTGGATTTAATACAAATATATATATAACCTTAGGCCTACTTTACAGCAGCTCTGTTTCCCAAAAATAATGGTAATTGTAAGTATGTTTAAAAAGAAAGCATATTTACCTATGTATTGCAGACAAATTGAATCATCTGACCTCAGATTTATGTACATGTCATATTATTTCAAGCTGAATGAGCTATGATGTCTGTGTGTGTCTCCTTGCCCCAACAGCCACTTGCTGTTCGGCAAAATATTCAAGGAGGCATTAGGGAACCTGCCCCTAATGATATTGTACCTGCAGTTATCGGTGATAGAACTTACCTGTATAATTGTTTGAGCCAAGCTTACAGGATAACAGAGTGCTTGATGCATATCTAACCTTCCACTAATGTTTGTAGCCAGCTTTTCTGTTACTTCCTCTACACTACTCACTTCTTAGCCCAGCTCACAGGTTCTTTTAAAAGTCCCACTGGAGACAATAAAATCATCTCTGCTCTTGCTTCTAACTTGTAACTTCTGAAATTGTAATATCTTGATACCTCTATTAGGCACTTACTGGAACTGGAAAACAAAGTTTCAACATTATTCCTTCTATGGGTCTCTGAGATTCACTTACTAGTGTACACATTGTGATGTGGAGTCTCCCACAACAAAGTCTCTTATAATAACCTTAGATTGGTCATCTGGCCATTATCATTTTTGTCCATGGCTTCTCACACGGCAAGGCATAATTCACTCACCGCTACAGGGACCAGGTTCTCTCTCTCTCTCTCTCTCTCACTGCCTCTACAAAACTCCTTCACCCAGGAACTAGTGGCTCATCTCCAAATTGGAGAAACAGTCCATCAAAAACAGATCAAGGTCTTAGTTACACAGTAGAGTTGGGGGAAAACTGTCCAAAAGCTGTAAGTCCATTTTACATGCTATTACATTTGTTAGCTAGAAACCCCCCTATTTGCACTTATTTGATTTCAATTTATTTTTCTTTAGGATTAAGTTATGCCCAGCTATCATGCCCTGTCTAGTAAGAATACTTCAGTGATCACTGCAGTTATTGTTATTGAACAGGTCAGAACTTAGCCCAGAATATTATTCCCTGATAATAAAATGGCTTTAAATCAGAGAGGCACAGAAAGGAGGGCTTTTTGACAATAAATAATATCAAACATCTTGCAATGTCTGCTCCTAGGCAAGTCTTTTACTTTTAAAAGTTTATAATGTCTGACAAGTTCATGTTCTCTAATATTGAAAATGTACCATAGGTCTCCAGAAGAACTCCTTGTTAGTCAACCTATTTGCATTGATTTCTCTTTTAAACTGTTGCTTGGCTTGAAATAAAACAGCACCACTTTACCATCCTGTGTTTTAATGCCTTATAAATGTTAAGCAGTAAAACAACTTAAGGTCTTGTTTAATTGGTTTTGCTTTTGGTGATATAAACTTTTAAGATTTGTGAGTAGAAGGCATATTTCACCTGTCAATTAGTAGGCTTTTGTCTAGCTAAAGCCATAAAGATTATGTAAAGCCTCATTCCTTAGGTGATCCTTAGGCTGTCATGTTATGACAAGCACAAATTAAAGAAAAAATTTACTTCAACAATGAAATGGCTGTTTCTTCCCATACGTTAATGAGTGGATTACAAGGCATAGGCTAGTTCCTCTAGTCTGCTTAAAAGTCTATTCCTCTGTGTGCAGCCTACTGACTCTTGACAATTATAAACTGTGAAAATAAAAACTTTTTTCATGTGACTAGGAGGCATAATAGGCTACTACTGATGAATCAGTGAATCTAGATGTTTAAAATTGGTTATGATAACAATTTTGCCAATCCTCATAATAAATTAATAAAAAAGTATAAGTTTGGCAATTAATGTTAACAAATTTCCTAGTTTGCAATAAAGAATATTTTATATTCTTGGTTTATGCACTCATTAAGGTTGTGTGTGAGGCTGCTCGTATGGATAGTAACGTTGTCTTTTTCTATAGAATGTCGACTGGATTGGTCCCTGTATAAAACCACGTATTTTGGAAACATGAGACTTATTTAAACATTCATTGTAGAAATATAAAATAAATAAAAAAGAAATAATGTTTTTGCTTTCACAGAAACCATTTTTAAAAGAATCGGTTGTCAGTTTTAATCCATCCATTGAAGAGATTGTCTGTGGCTTTGACAACACAGTGGATAGTTTGGTTATCAGTGCCCAGCAGATGGCAAGAATTGAGACTTTTCTTTTCCAGGTAATGTGTTACAAATCCATCCCATTCATGTTTCCCAATCAATTAGATGAATGGAAAGGAAAGGAGACATTGTTTTTTTAGCCTTCATAGAACTGTATTATTTGCAAAACAGTTTAGGAGACTGGACTGGACAAGAACAATACTGGGATAGGGACAGAAATTAATTACTCAAGTAATTAAATAGGTAAAAATGAGTGTTATACATTGTCATAAATCAAAGGAGTTCTAACGTTTTGTTCTTGCTAGGGGACCAAGATTCTGAAATATCTTTCCTCTAAGATATATACTGTTTAAAATTATATTTTTGTATACATTGCATGCTCAGGATGCATGCTATGGTACACTTTTCATGCTTAATTGCAGCATGCCACAAGGAACCTTATGGATTGATTTTTGACAAAATATTTAAGAATAAATACAAGGTTTTTATCCAGAATGATTTGACCAATCTTAAAATAATGCTGCCTATGCTATTAGAGATGCAATCTGACTGGTATTTTTGTTAGCCTGGCCAGTAAAAAGTGAAATTGTCTCCAATGTTAATAACAAGGAGGAGATCATATGGGGCTATTTTCTTTGCAAAGAAAGTACCAACCTTATGCTACTATATGTAGAAGGTTTTCGTAGGGCAGGGACAAAGTGTGCACAATTTCAAAATAAGCTAAATACAAGATCATAGAGATAATCAAAAACAACGTAAATGCTTGGCTGCGATTACGAATCCAAAAAATTATTCTGGAGTTAAAGCAACCAAAAGGAATTACAGACATGTTAAACAAACTGGTATTAAAAATTAACTGCAAAAGACAAAGATTTCCTATACAGAGCTGCTACTGCTTCACTCTTTGGAGCACATTCTAGATTTAGTCCACAATTTATATAACATTTATATAACATTTTGAGTTATATGAGAATAATTTTAAAAAACATATCCATATATGACTTTAATATAACATTTTTTTTACCAGTAGATTTATTCAGCCACCACCTCCCAAAAATTCTTGATAATTAACCGCTTTTCCGGACCAGCTGTACGTTGGCTCGCAGAGGCTGGATAGCAGGGGGTGCCGATGCTCGCGGCCGACGGTCGTAATGACCACCGGCAATGAGCGATCGTGACCAGGAGACACAGAACAGAGATGAGTGTGTGTAAACAAACACTTCCCTGTTCTGTTCTGACAGGAGTGACAGATCGTGTGTCCCTATTGGCTAGGAACCATGATCTGTCACTTCCTGAAGTTAGTCCCTCCCCCTTCAGTTAGAATAACGTAGCAGGGAACACAGTTAACCCCCTTCACCACCCCCTAGTGTTAACCCCTTCACTGGCAGTGACATTTTTACAGTAATCAATGCAATTTTTAATCGCACTGATCGCTGTATTAATGCCAATGGTTCCAAAAATGTGTGAAAATTGTCTGATGTGTCCAATAAAAGTCCCCAAAAAAATCCCAGATCGCTGCCATTACTATTTAAAAAAAATTAAAAATAAAAATGCCATAAAACTATCCCCTATTTTGTAGACGCTATAACTTTTGCACAAACCATTCAGTATGCGCTTATTGCAATTTTTTTTTACCAAAAATATGTAGAAGAATACATATCGACCTAAACTGAGAAAAAATTAGCTTTTTTTACAAAGAAATGGGGATATTTATTATAGCAAAAAGTACAAAATATTGTGTTTTTTTCAAAATTGACGCTATTTTTTGTGTATTACGCAAAAAATGAAATTGTTTGGGTACAATGTCGCACGACCGTGCAATTGTCAGTAAAAGCGATGCAGTGCCGAATCGCAAAAATCGCTCCGGTCAGGAAGGGGGTAAATTGTTCCGGGGCTGAAGTGGTTAAAAGCTAATGGTTTCATGACTTGCAAGTTGCATCTTTTTCATACTAACAATCTTTGTAACTGGCCACATCTAGTGTTTGAATGGTTCCTGCATATTGATGGGTCAGCAGCCTACAAGAAGTGGGCCTTTTGCTTTTTCTCTAGAGCTCACACAAGAAATCAGTACTCCTGATTAATGTGATGTAGATGCCTTCAAGGCTGCATATAATAAACAAACACAGGCACTTGGTTTTCAATTGTTATATTGCTTAAAACGTCAACTATTTAACAACTTACATGGCAATAGGCCTTATCCACAATGGTGCAATGCACATGGTATTTATTATCATATTTAACATTGATTTTGATGTAAAAGCCAATTTACAAAGATAATCAAAGGATCACAGCTTCTTAAAATATTGGTAGCTTTAGGCCGGCAAGAACCATGAGCTTCAAGGAGGTGTCTGTTGAAGAAAGTAGAAAGGTGGTGAAAAATAATTCTTCATTAGATAAATTAGATATTCATGGGAAATAAACACTTTCGATATTTAAATGCTCATTTCATGAATGAGTCCATGTTTTAGGAGAAAATGATCACAAAAAGAATATCAAAGACTTGCATCTTAGTTCACTAAGCATAATGTATTCGTTTTTAGTGTTCAAAAAACAATATGGTTTAGGCTGTAATCCTGTTTTATTCTCCTCTATCTCCAGCTAATATTTGTGATATTAGTGTTGATACTATTGTAGAAATGGGCCAGATCCCTAGCTCGATTTCACAGCTAAATCCTAAATAATGTTTAATTGTAATGCTAGGTTTCTAGTAGTTATTATAACCTCTAATCACATTCTCCGGTATTAAGGTAATTCACACACGTTAATTATAGAACAGCATCAATACTGGCCTTAAAAATCCTTTTTTTATTAAAAATAAAATAGTGTATTAACAAAATAAAATAATGTATTCATGTGCTGCATTATGCACTCTAAGGAAACAATGCCTATGATGTTTTGTATCTTGGCTGAGTTCCTAAATTATATTTGAATAACATTACCAAGCTTGCCAAGAGGAATGGTTTTATATTGGACCATGCCTGAATAAAATATGTGTGATATCAAAACAGTGTTCTAAAAGACAAAACATATTGTATGTCAGTGTTACCAAACTACAATATTGTGAGTAAACAGGTACATCTTACTTGCATTGTGCAAAAAAGATGCCATTCCAGAGCTCTCTCATGCAAATTAAAAATTAAAAATACTCCACTACCTGTCTTACCTTGGGGCCATGGCTTACTGATGCTCTCTGTGTGTATATTGATGCACATCTGGTCAGGAGCTTGCACTCACAGGTGCCTCCTTAAAACCCAACTTGCCTGGAGGAAGGAGAAACTGAAAGCACCAGCATAGGACTGGCAGAAGAGGAGCTAAGGGATCTTTATATCCTTGCACAGAGTAGGCAAGTATGATCTCTGCATATTTTAGGTATACACTAGCTATCTGCATATTTTAGGTAAACACTAGCCTGGGCAATTATTACTATGCATATAGGGAACATATATACAGTAATTAGAGTTTACATTTATTATTAATAACTGCATGCCACAATGATCAGCAGATCTGGAGATTACCAAAGTAATGTTGACCTTGCCCTACTCCTAATCCTTTACTTTTGTCTTTTGAAGAAATTGGTTGCCTCAATGATCAAATCAAAGCTTTAGGAGGCAGGGACAGCTTTCATAGTAGTATATACAGTACTTACATATTGCTCCAGCTATTTTTTGATCCACTGAGAGTTATGACATATAGTTTTTACTGAAGATAATCTAACTCTGGTCAATAATAAAATGAACACTCCCTCATCTCCCTAGATGTTGAAGAAAAGCAAGGTAATTTTACTAGGGAATATTTCTAAAACAGAGAAATCCACGGTAATTTTTTCCTCCCAGTTCCAGTTGTAATGATTGGTCCCCAAAGCTGTCATTCTTGCAGATCTGGTCTTGTCACCACCCCTTTCCCTGATGGCAACTAATGATCATGCATTGTATGGGATGATATAGGTGTCCTTGCCCACATTCTGTTGCTGGATATAAGAGGAACTGAGTGTTGACTACCATGGGTGAGTATTTCTCTGTGTTAGATAATCCACTAGTAAAAGTAACATTATATTCTTCAACAGCTAGGAGACTTTATTTTTTTATTTATATCCAAAGCTTTATTTATTCTAAGACCTCTGCCTTAAGCATTTTACATCATATGCTCTGTTTTAACTTCCTGTGTCTAAGACAGAATGGTTTTCAATTCTGATTTTCATATGACATAAGAGCTTTAATCAAAATTGTCTGCTTTACAGTTCATTTGCATGTTTGATTGACTTACCCTTTTCACCTAAATACATGTGATATCTTATCAGCTTGTGTAAAATAGTCCCTTCATTACAATGATATACCTTTATATTTTAATGGTTGATATTCTCTGGTATCTCAAGGTTCGAGATGCTGAAAATCACAACAGGTACATTATTCCTAAATCAGTCTCTAGTGAGCAAACTAGAGCCTGCTCATTACATCTTTCAAAGGTAAACAATTGAGGTACTTGTATCTGCAGGCTGTAGATAATCTGAAAATCAAATACATCAGTTCAATACAAATCCATGAAGAGATTGTCCTGTCATCCAAGGCAAGAATAAGAGCTGTGATTGAAAATAACATGCGTGGTCCAAATAGGTAAGTGCTATCTAAAGCTTTTTTTCTACATTTGTATTTTATCTACTTTATATAGGTGTGCACATAATTGAAAATAGTCCATTATGACAGAATTAATTAAAAAAAGCCTTATTAGTACAGGCAATCCCTGAGTTACAAATATCCAACTTACAAATGAATCATATTTACCAACTGAGGGAGACAACAGGAAGTGAGAAGAAATCTACCCCTAGGAATTCACTCCTTTAAGAGTTATCATGGGAAAAAGGTGTCTCCACCGAAGCTTTATCACCAATCCTTGTTTCCACAACAACCCAAAATTTTCAAAATCCAATTGTCACAGGGACAGAAAGTGAGGTGAAATCTTCTGACAAGAGGCACAGACTGCAAAACAAATGTTACAGGGGTGTTAACCCTTCCCCATGCTATCCAAAAAATGTAAAAATAATTTTTTGGGCTGGAGTTACACTTAAAAAACTACCTTTTGCAACATACAAATTCAACTTAGGAACAAACCTACATAACCTATCTTGTTTGTAACCCTGGGACTGCCTGTAAATGTTACTATCTTTATGTGACAAAACGTAAATCCTCTAAGTTAAAAAAAAATTAAATTATTTTAATGGCTGCATTTTTCAGCTTTTTAAATATCATATAATTTCAGTAATAATCAGGATAAAAAGCTTGCAAATATGCAGCAGGTGGCAAACTTTATCCGTTTTTGTCCACATTGAACTGCTCAGAAGGATATGCAAAAACATGACCACAATTGTATGATTATTAGAATTATGAAAACAACATAAACTGTTATTTTTGTTACAGAAAGGTATTATGAAGATCAATTGTATTTATGTTATATGAACAGTTTAGTTTAGGTTAGCAAAGTATTCCTTGAAAGCTAAACTCCAAGCAGATTTAAATAAATCAACTTAATGCTATGTATGTTATTTATTCTTTAAATAGTGATCAAGTGTACATTGCAACTAATGTAAATATCTGAACATGCCCTGATATCAACCGCCTTGTAATCCCCTGCATAACAGAACTGAGATTGGAATAGAAGGTGTATAACGAGGAGCCAATAAGACTCTACAGCATGCATGTATGCTGACAGAAGGAGAGAGATTATCTGGTTGGCATACTGCTGCCCCCAAATTTTGCAATTTTAGGCTAGGGGCAGAAAGGTGATCTGGCTGTTTTACTTAAAACAGAATTATATTCACCTTCACTATAGCTAAGTGAGGTCTACAAGCTCCCTCACTGACAGCTACATCACTGCCCAGTATTCTTCAAGGTTCAGGATCTTTTACTATCTTGATTGGTCATGCTGGAATGCCTCGATAACTCCAATCACCAGGAAGATGCCTGGATCATAAATTTGAACTGGGCATGTCAGCAGACAAGTATTAATCTTTTATTACAGAATAGACATGGTGGGGTTGATTTACTAAAACTGGAGAATGTAAAATCTGGTGCAGTTCTGCATCGCAACCAGGTTCAGCTTCCAGATTTTTTTGTCAAAGCTTAACTCAACAAGCTGAAGTTGGAGGGCTACCATGCACAGCTGCACCAGTATTTGCACTCTCCCGTTTTAGTAAATCAACCCCAGTATGTCTCTTCTGCAAGCAATAGGAAAATCTGCTTGGTTGCAATTTTTTTTTGTTTCTGTGTATAATTCCCTTTTAACTGCTGTAGAGAATAGTAAAGACACCGGCCTAGTTATGTTATCTGCCAGGGCTGTGTCTACTTCAGGACTGGATGGTCAAATTTAGAGACTATTTTGGCAGGTACAACCACTCCCAAAATGCATTTGCCTGGAGTTCAGCTTTAAGTAAGTTCCAATTAGGTTACATTTTATTTATGTTCTTCTATGATCATATTTGCTTTATTTTCAATTTTACAGAGCCAATGGCTATATTTATAGTGGCTATTCATACTGTACTATCACACAAACAAGTTCAGATGTCATATTAGAACAAGACAGTCTAAGGCTGGGGAGAGAGCTTTAAAGAGGCAATTTGCTCACTCTTCATCAGTACACCTAGAGTCAATCACTAGAAGAGTAGAGAAACCTGTCACCACAATCTGCTAACTGTTTAATGTTATTAGTAGACACAAAGTGGGTGGAATGAACTATAACAAAGTTGCATCAGACAGTGCCAGGACAGCAGAGTTAGTTTACACTGGAAGTCCTGTCTGCAGCTTGGAACATTTTATGACATACAGGAATATGTTACTGAGAGTGGGCAACATGTGTTGTAGGTTGTGTACCAACCCGAGCAACCCCTAGGTCATGACCTAAGTCGGCTGGAAGTAACAGTAAATAATACGGGTTTCTAATCCTTATCATAGAAGAGGCCTTTCCCTAAATTATTTTTTAATCACTTCTACTTCTTTTGAGATTTCTTCCACTGTTATCATCTCTTTATACTGATGTACTGTGTGAAATATAGTCTATAAGGATTTTATACTACATAATGTACCTAAGAGTTACTTGCTCTTGTGTTTAGGTATTGTGTCCTATTTAAATTCAGATGTCTCAGTAGATGCTTAGTTGTATTGAGGAAATGAGTAAGAGTAGACTTTTGGGAATCCGATCCTAAACCAAGCTATTTAGTCCATTAGAAGAATGTATTCTTTAGACAAGCTTCCTGTAGAGTTCAGTATTGAGTAGCAGGTGTATGATTCCGAAGTGCTTTTACAAGTTGATCAGCAGGGCCTCACTGCCATGTGTTCGCAAGAGACAGCTCATCTGTTTAATCCTTATGTTTTAGTCAACCTTCCTTATTATACAGACAGAGCTTCTGATGCTCAGCTGGATTTTGACTCTCAGAATGAATTGATGGGATACTTTGATCTTGGCCATGTATTGCATCTGTTTCATCTTTCATCTTAATGTATGATCTTTCCAACCCCAGCTATTGCTTCTTTTTAGCAAACTCTATCAATGTTGCTTTGTTCTTTGCTTTGGCAGTCCCTAACTGGCCAGTAAACCTAATTAACAAAATACACTAGTGATAAGCAAATAGAAAAATAATTATAGAATATGGTGTGTACTTTAGTTGTTTTGATGTAAAATCTTGTCAAAAGTGGAAATTATGGAAAAAACAACCCATTTATAAATTTTAGGTATGAAAGGGTGTTTAGAGGTTAACATTCCTTCTATTATACATGGGATCACAAGATATAAACCAAATGAGAACAAGGAATGGATTAAAAACATCCTGGTATTAAAGATAGAACGAATTAATTATAGCTACTCAAGAATTACTTCTTGATGCAGGAATTCTAGTGTTTCGGTACTTTCATTTTAGACCTTACCAAGCTAGCAATGAGATTGATGAAACAGATTGCCTTACAATCATGGTTTATGTTGGTAAGATCCTCAGGCAAAGGATAACTTAAATTGAGAAGTTTATCAGGAAAATCTTTGATTTATTTTGCTTTATTTCTTACCACCATTCATTATCAATAGCGCCAGTTCTTTCTTAAGTCTTATTACTTTTCTTCAGGAATTAGATGAACAGTGATAGCATTGATGGGCTTTTTATCATTGTTTGGGACTTAATAAGCTGGGATCTAAACATTTTACTTTTATTTTCACACTATTAACTTGCGTTTTTCTTAAGGTAAAACCATTTAACCACTTGCCGACCAGCTGCCGTAATTACACTGCACCAGGTCAGCACGATGCTGCGAACAGTCGTAGCTATACGTCGGTCCCTTTAAGCAGGAAATCAGGTGTGCTGCATGCCTGCTACACAGTGGGGGTGCCGATGCCCGTGACCGGCGGTCAAGATGACCGCCAGCCATGAGCGATCGCGGGCACGAGAGGCAGAACAGGAACGTGTGTGTAAACACACATCCCAGTTCTGTGAGGAGAGGAGAGAAGATTGTGAGTTCCTACGAGCTGGGAACCATGATCTCTCATCTTCTATAGTCAGTCCCATCCCCCACAGTTAGAACATACACATAGAGAACACAGTTAACCCCTTGAACGCCCCCTAGTGTTAACCCCTTTCCTGACAGTGACATTTATACAGTAATCAGTGCATTTTTATAGCACTGATCACTGTAAAATTGTCAATCGACCCAAAAATGTGTCAAAAGTGTCCAATGTGTCCGCCATAATGTTGCAGTTTCAATAAAAATCACAGATCACCCCCATTACTAGTAAAAAAATAATAAAAATAAAAATGCCATAAATCTATCCCCTATATTGTAGACGCTATAACTTTTGCGCAAACCAATCAATATACGCTTTTTGCAATTTTTATTACCAAAAATATGTAGAAGAATACATATCAGCCTAAACTTAGGAAAAAATTAGCTTTTTAAAAAAAATTGGGGCTATTTAGTACAGAAAAAAGTACAAAATATTGTGTTTTTTTTCAAAATTGTCATTTTTTTTTGTAGCACAAAAAATAAAAACAGCAGGAATGATCAAATACCACCAAAAGAAAGCTCTATTTGTGGGAAAAAAAGGACATCAATTTTGTTTGGGTACAGTGTCGCACATCCGCGCAAATGTCAGTTAAAGCGGCGCAGTGCCATATCTCAAAAAATGGCCTAGTCATTGAGCAGCCAATTCTACCAGGGCTGAAGTGGTTACATAGTTACATAGTTAGTCAGGTTGAAAAAAGACACAAGTCCATCCAGTCCAACCATATAAAAAAAAACAAACAAAAAAAAAAAGTACACAAAAAAAAACGTACAGAAAAAAACGTACAAAAAAAAAACGTACAAAAAAAAAACGTACAAAAAAAAAACACGTACGTACGTAAACAACTTGTACAATACAGTAGACATGTGCATTCATTTTCGTCCGAATGCATTTTCATCTGAATTTCAGGTGTTTTCGTTATCGTTTTAACAAACGATAACGAAAGTGCAGAATCCGAATAACGAAAGATCCGACATAAGCAAATGTTTTATTTTCGTTTTCGTTGCTACAACAGTTTGATATAGATAGGAGATTCGACGTGATGATGACAATAACAATCTGTGTCCATCAAACCTGTGGTCGAATGTGCCTAACCTTAACTCTATTAGTCCAAGATTATTCTACATAGAGAGAAAAGATTCGACGTAGGGGAGAAAAGATTCAACGTAGGGGCGAAAAGATTCAACATAGGGGAGAAAAGATTCGACGTAGGGGAGAAAGGGTAAATAAAAATAATGATGATGATGAATGTTATTGGCTGATTGTAACCAAAGAGGAGGAGCAGTAAAATAGCTAGAACTAAGTACACACGTACTTTGGCTTATGGTGTCTGTTGAAAGTTCTAAGAAAATTCGACGGAGCAGGAAAACTATACGGCGTCGTACAGTTTAGCTGCTCCGTCGAATCTTCTTTGAACATTCGCAAGACACCATAAGCCCTCAATGACAGATTCAACCTTAATTTGGATTTTCGGACGAATGCAATTTTTAACGAAAAACGAAATAAATAAAAACGAATTTCTGGAGTAACTAAATAAATTTATTTTTCGGACGAAAACGAAATTCCGAAACGAAATATTTAAGTGCACATGTCTACAATACAGTCTACTGGATTTTCTTAAATACACTGTTGTGTATACTGTATTGTCCCTGTACAGTATATATCAAAAAGATAGTAAGAGAGGTGTATGGGTGCAATAATAACAAAAGTTTCAAATTTGTGCCATCCCAGTTAACTATTTGTAGAAAAACTGAAATGTACTTTAAGGGTACTCGTAAAAATGAATCAATCCACACATCAAAGTCTGTTAAACATCCCTTTGATTATGACAAATTCTTAAAAATTACTAAAATTGTTGCTATGTACCGTAAAAGAAAATGCATATTTTACATATTACAACTGTACAAAATAATACCATTTAACACCTCTAGTTTAATTCATAATCCCTATCCATAAACACTGTCAATTCCATTATTGGTATCTATTAAAACTCACTCCATGTGGGAGTCCAATCCTCATCAATTATATCCAAGCTCACAATCTAGAGAGAACATAAGTTGGGTTATATCAAAGACTCTACATGTTTCTTAGACATGTTTCTTGGTCTATAATAAAAATAATTCCACTGAAATGTCACAAACACTTCTTGAGTTCATTTGGAAAAGACTTCTAGTGGCTTTGATTATTGATAAAATAGATTAAATGGCCTCAAGTAATAATGACATTTACTCAGCGATGATTCGCAATTTTTTTTTGTGTCTTTAGAACATCACATAAAGTGATGACTTACATATAAACAATATAATTCATTAAAAAATGTAAACATTGGAAGTACTACAATACTCACATTAATTATCCAGTAATTTCTAAACTGAGTAGCTACCAATGCAATTTTCACATGCTAACAATGCCTACTTTAACTGCTATTACTTATTGAAACTAGGCTTTTCTTAGAAGACTCTTTAACCTCCCTGGCGGTATGATTATTTCGGATTTTAGGTGCTGAAAGCGGTACAATTATTTTGAATGGAAATATGGCGTTTTATATTGTAGGTCTGTAATTCTTAACAATAACACACTTAAATCTGTCCAAACAAGAGTCTAGTAGATATCCCGGGTATGATAAAGTTTGAAACACAAAAACATAAATTATAATATAATAAATAAAAATAAATAATTAAAAAAATAAAAATAAAATAATAATAAAATAAATTTCCCCACGATTCACTATCGCTCAATTCTGCAAGTGTTCTAATTTACTATCGCTGTTTTCTAGCTGGTCTAAAACCATTTTTGACATAAAGGGACACTTTTTGGTTGCTATGGACAATCTCCAGTTTCCAGCCAGAAAGAACAGTATATATAATATAGAACTGCATGCAGGGCATAGGACAAAGCACTGGGGACAAAAGGGATGTGAAATAATTTCATACAGTACTGTAATCTGTAAGATTACAGTACTGTATGTGTTATGCTTTTTACAGTTTTTTGAATTTGCCACCAGGCTCCGCCCCCATGCGTCACGACGCTCGCAGGGAACGGAGCCTGGCACGGAGAGGCTTCGGGCAGAGGACGGAGCCCACGGACACTGCGGGGGACATCACAGGATCCCGGGGACAAGGTAAGTAACGCCGCCCCAGGATCCTGCAATGCGATCTCGAGTGTGGCTCGGGGTTACCGCTAATGGGACTGAATTTTAACCCCGAGCCACACTCGGGAAAACCGCATGGGGGGCTAAAAGGCCTCTGGGCAAGGTTAATACCCTGGGCCTCCAAATTTCTGGAACTGGAGGAGAAGCAGAGCAATTGGTCATATTTTTTGTTAACAGTTTCCCAATCTTATAAAAGACTTCTTAGCCATCTTACCTCATGGCATTACATATCTTACCCATTTCATCACAGTTTAGATGTATATCATTTGTATACAGCAGGAATCTTCAAACTATGGCCCTCCAGCTGTTGCTGAACTACACATCCCATGAGGCATTGTAAAACTCTGACATTCACAGACATGACTAGGCATGATGGGAATTGTAGTTCCTGAACAACTGGAGGGCCGTAGTTTGAAGACCCCTGGTATACAGCATATCCTAAATGAAATACATAGAACAGGGTTACAAACATTATCACAGGTAGTAAAGCTGTTACTAGTACAACTGTAATGCCGCGTACACATGAGTGGACTTTTCGACCAGACTGGTCTGACGGACTATCCGACGGACTTTCGACGGACTTCCAACGGACTTTCCGAATTAATGGACTTGCATACACACAATCACACCAAAGCCCGACGGATTCATACGTGATGACGTACGACCTGACCAAAATAATGAAGTTGATAGCCAGTAGCCATTAGCTGCCCTAGCATCATTTTTTGTCCATCGGACTAGCATACAGACGAGCTGACTTTTCGATAGGAACTGGGTCCGCAGGAGTTCCGCTGTAAAGATTTGAAACATGTTCCACATCTAAAGTCCATCATATTTTCGACCGAAAAAGTCCGCTGCAGGTCCGATGAAGCCCACACATGGTCGAATTGTCCGCCGGACTCGGTCCGTCGGACCAGTCCTTTTGAAAAGTCCATTCGTGTGTATGCGGCATAAGAGCAGTCTGAAATAAAATGTATGTCAATTGTAAACAATGAAAAAAGCTTAGTTTAACCAAAGGCTGATCCTTAAGAATTGGTATGATAAAAAAGAGACATACTGCTATCATTTATGCAACTATTTGAAAACCATATGTTTCCATGTAAGCTTATATGAAAGCACCTTTAAATTGTAGGTTACTTTACTACAAAAAAAGATTGCACGTTGAATGCTGCACTGAATTGAAAACAAAATGCCTACTATCAGAATGCCTTGTATAGTCCTTCCTAATGTGGTTTTATTATTTTTATTTGTTAACTGTTATTTTATTTATCTAGCAATGAATGTTATTTGTGTGCTTTAGATATGCCAAGGTGTACAAACCTTTTCTACAAATGCTCTCTCCTCAAACTGAAAAGCGTCTTCAAACACTTGCTCAAAAAGACATCAGTCTTAAAGTCTATGCCAGAGAACTTGACAGAATGAAAGAACTGGCATCAGATGTTGCTTTGTTGCCAGTATTTGTGCCCATGAAGATGATGCTGATGGATTGCTCTGAAATTAACCAGGTACATCATTTTATTGCTATACTTCCAGACATCATCACAATGTACATAGTGGGGTTGATTTACTAAAGAAAAAAAACAGAGTTGGTCGCTTTGCGAGGGAAGTTTAATTTTGCAAGTAAATTTGCTTAGTGAAAGAGGGGAAATTCTGCAGGCTTCCATCATCTACTTATGACCAAGCAAAAAAAAAGTTTTTTTTTAATTTCCCTAGCACATGATTGGGCATTCTTTACAAATTAAAACTTCACCAGATTCAGTAAGTTCTGGGGCTAATTCCTTTGTAAAATACACTTTCCCTTGCACAATAGACCACTTATTCGCCTTTTAATTGTTGTGGGTTTATGATCTTAAATGTTAAACAATCAGATTTTTTTCTTACTAGTTTTTAATAGTTTTGGTCCATTAAAAGTATTATAAACCATTGTACTTTATGTTTTATTAAAAAAATGATTTGCCTGGACATTTACATGATAACCAGTAAGGTTAGAGCGTAAAATCAACAGATATTCCCAATAAAGTTTGTTTTGTTGATTAACTTACATGATCAATTTATAGCCACATACACAGACAGGTGAAGGGAGTGACCCATGTGTTAATTGAGGCTGAAAAAACATACTGTATTTTTTTTTTTTTAAATTGTTTATTTATTAAGTATATTCAAGTATACATAAACAAAGTATTCATTCTCTTAGAAAAGACATTGATAGCAGCATATTTTCAATGAGGTAAAACATTTTTTTTTTTTTTTTGGTAGCTTATTATATAACAAGAAGAAAAAGAAAACAAAAAAAAGAACATTAGGTGTCAAATGATTTTCAGACAATACATACACATCATGGTAGAAGTAAGATGATCAATTAGTGAAAAACAGCAATGGCATGGTTTGTGGTCATGCTACAGTCAATCAATATAGGGAACTGTCTTTATATCTCATTGACTCTGGACTATCTGGGGGTCCTCTACGTTATATTCAGAGGAATCCCAGTGTCCCCATATAGCCTCGAATTTGGGAAGGGAGTCATCAATTATAGCTGTAATACGTTCCATCCTGCGAATGTCTGTAATTACTGACAAAAATTGTGCAAAGGTAGGGGGGGTGTTAACTAACCAACATTGGGGTATAACCCGTTTGGCCGCTAATAAGATAAAGGCCATCAGTTTCCTAAGTGTTTTTGGCATCTTGGGGAGGGGCAAGCCCAGCAAGAGATGTATAGGTTGGTAGGGTATAGGAAAGTTTAGAATTTTTCCCAGCAGGGCATGGATCTGAGACCAGTATGGCGTTATCAAGGGGCATTCCCAAAATATATGGAAGTGGGTGCCCAGAGATGAGCCACATCTCCAGCACTGACCAGATGTAGTCAATTTCTGTCTTAGAAGAAACTCCGGGGTCCTATACCAGAACATCAGTATTTTATAGGATGTTTCTTTCTGAGTCACACATCTGGATGTCTTAGATGTATTTTCCCATATATTCTTCCAATCGCTTATTGGAATAGGTCTGTTTAAAATATGGGACCATTTGCGCATATATGTGTGAGTCTGTTCTGTGACAGGAGAGGCAGCATGCAGAATTTTGTAAATGGTGGATATTAGATGAGGTTCATGAGGGCCTCTGGAGCACACCACTTCAAATTCAGTAGGGATAGTTAGGGTCAGTTGTGGTATTTTGGTGGAAAGAAAGTGTTGGATTTGTAGAAAGGAATAAAAGAGGTTCTTTGGGATTTTATATTTAGATTGTAGGTCAGTAAAAGAGAGAAGTTTACGGGTGACTGGGTTAACCAGGTGGCGTAGTTGGAAAATACCAGCTTTCGTCCATGGTAACATGGCATCATAAGAGAGACTGTCAGGGATTTCCGGATTAAAAGTAATATTTGTTAAAGGAGAACATAGGGATGAAAGTCTATATTTACCAGAGCAACTTTTCCATATTGAGAGGGTAAACAGCATCGGATTTAAGCTGATTTTACGTAATTGAGAGATGAATTTATCCGAAGATGGCCATAGCATATAGCATGGATGTGCGGGAACCGTGATGCCCATTTCTATCTCAGACCATCTGTTAGGGGCGTATCTGGATGTCCAAGAGGTTATTGTTCTTAGATGGGAGGCATAATAATATTTGATTATGTCGGGTGCCCCCAAACCTCCATCGGCTCGGGATGCAAAGAGTACCGAGCTAGCTATCCTATGAGATTTATGATTCCAAATGAAATTTAGGAAATTTCGTTGGATTAGCTTTAATTGAGACATTGGAACCTTGACTGGGAGGGTCTCAAAGAGATAGAGGAGCTTAGGGAGCACCGACATTTTGAGGACGTTTATCCTTCCAAGGAGGGACAAGGGGAGGTTCGTCCATGACTTTAATAATTTGTTGATTTCTGTAAACATAGGAGGAAAATTGGCCTGGAAAAGAGTGGAGTAGGAGGAGGTCAGATAAACCCCAAGATATTTCAAGGAGTGGGTGCACCAACGATATTTGAAATTTTCCTGTAAAGTTGAGAGTATATCTGTGGAAAGGTTAATAGGGAGGGCTTCAGTTTTGGTCGGATTTATTTTAAAACCTGAAATGCTGCCAAATTGATGTAGAATTGCATGAAGAGAGGGGAGTGATATATGGGGGTGGGTCAAGGTTAATAGAATGTCGTCAGCAAATAGAGACAGTTTGTATTCCTGATGTCTCAGCGCCACTCCCCCTATGTCAGGGTGGGAACGAATAGCTTCGGCCAGAGGTTCCAGGCTTAAAATGAAAAGTAAGGGGGATAGAGGGCATCCTTGGCGAGTGCCATTACTTAGGGAGAATAGCGGAGAGACATGGGAGGACAACTGTACCTGAGATGTGGGCGTGGAGTAAAGCGCTTTTAAAGCGTGTATAAAAGGACCTGAAACTCCGTATCTAGTCAAAATGGCGAACATAAAAGACCAGTTTAGGCGATCAAATGCCTTCTGAGCATCTAAACTGAGGACTATCGCAGGTTTCTTAGTTTTAGTCAATAGGTCAATAAGATCGATAGTTCTTCTAGTGTTGTCTCCTGCGTGTCTAGTGGGAACAAAACCGACCTGGTCCCTATGTATAAGTGAGGGAAGAAGTAGGGACAATCTGTTAGCTAAAATTTTTGTGAAAATCTTATAATCAGAGTTCAAGAGGGCAATGGGACGATAGTTATCTGGTAATGATAGGTCCTTATCAGGTTTCGGAATAACTGTAATAAAGGCATGAAGGAATTGGGAATGCGGAACTTTCCCTGACATCAGGGAGGTAAATAAACTTATCATATGGGGTATTAAAACTGGTAGGAAGCCTTTAAAATATGAATAAGGAAGCCCGTCGGGCCCTGGGGACTTGTGGGTCGGAAGCTGTTTAATAACCGCTGTAATTTCTTCAGCAGAGATGGGAGCATTGAGCCCTGAGCGTTTCTCAGGAGAGAGCGTAGGAAGGTTTAGAGTTTTGATGAAGTCATCAAACTTTTCTTGAGTGAATGTAAAGTTTTTGTCTGTTGCTAGGCAGTTATAAAGTCTTTGGTAATAGTCACCAAAGACTTTGGACATGTGTTGGGGGCAATATGTAGGTTCACCGTTGGGTTGTAATAGGAAATCAGGGATTGAGGCTGTGGGTCTAGGTTTTAATTTGTTGACTAACATTCTATGGGGTCTATTAGCGAATTCGTAAAACTTTTGTTTGGACCATAACAAAGATTTAGCGAGTGAATTCAGGTCAAGAGATTTAATGCGATTACGTAACGATACCACTGATCTAAGGCGTTCCACCGTAGGGGAGCTGACAAGGGATTCTTCTGCTTTGGATAAGTCATGTAAGAGTGATGATCTTTGGAGAGCTCGGTCTTTCTTAAGACGGGAGCTTGAGGAGATGCACTCTCCCCTGAAAAAGGCCTTATGAGCCTCCCATAGGGTGGACGCCTCAGAAACCGAACCCTCATTAAGTTCAAAAAATTCTTTCAGTTTTTTCTGGAGATGAATATGAATATCAGGTATTTTAAGAAGGGTCTCGTTAAGACGCCAGTGGCACGACCTAGATGTAGGTTTGGTTAGGAGGAGATCAAGAGTTATGGGGGCGTGATCTGACCATGTGATTGTATTTATTTCCGAATGGACTATATATGACAGTAAGGGTGCTGAGACAAAGAAGTGATCTAGTCTTGTATATAGCTTGTGTGGGGGAGAATAGAATGTAAATTGTTTGGCTGTAGGATGTTTTATCCTCCAAGTATCGAAGAGGTTGTGAGCTCTGATAAGTTTCCTAAAGGCTGTAGCCATCTTTTGAACTTGGGGAGGTGGAGTGTGTGTAAAAAGGGCAAGTCTATCTTTGGTCGGAGACATGCATAAATTGAAATCTCCCCCAATGACCATGAATGGTTGAGAGAAGGATTGCAATTTTTCAAAAAACATCTCAAGAAAACCAATCTGTCCTGTGTTAGGAGCATAAACATTGGCAAGAGTAAATGAAACATTTTCATGATCACAGCTCAGGAGAACAAAACGGCCTTGAGGGTCTAAGTATGTCGATCTGACACGGATATTAGAGTTACGTTTCAGTAATATGGCTACTCCAGCCCTTCCAGAAGGGTCTGATGCTATATAAGCGGTAGGAAAATGCTTGGAGGCAAATTTAAAAGATCCCTCTGCTTTAAAATGTGTCTCCTGAACCATGATCACTTCTGCTTTGGATGCCTTAAATTCCTTCAACGCCAGCCAACGTTTGCGGATGGAACCTAGACCTTTGACATTACATGACAGTATACTTACAGCCATAGTTCAGGTATATGAGTAAAGCAAGTATTAAATTTAGAAGATAGGGAAGGAACGTGTACCATGATGTATAGAACATAATAATAAATGTATCATAGGAAATCATATGACAATATTGTATAATTTTTAAAAAAACATAACTGTATTTTGAACGTGGGTTTGAAAAAAAAACCCATATGTATGAGAAAAACAAGCGAAACAAGGGGTTGGGAATTGGGAAACAAAAACATAGAGAGCAATAATAATAAAAAAAAAAGAGATCCAGGGTATGACCAAAAAGGGTCTCTAGTGAAAAAAAAAGAAAAAAAAATACATACCAGTTAGGTATTAGGCCTGAGGCATGTAGAAGCCTCAGGAAATCACGGTCTCGAATTAAGACCATGTTAACAGGGGGTGTGTCAGCCTACAAAATTAGACTTGTGGGCCTCCGCCCGATCCGAACATTAAAGAAGAAAAAGAAAAAAACATGTAACCCCTAACATGGAGGTTATGTGCTGGGTTGTAACAAACAAGTGAACAAATAGACATGTAAGGCACTTCGGAAATGAAGGTTCGACTCTGAACACAGAGTCTCAGGACACATAGGTCAAGAAATAAAAACAAAAACAAAAACAGAAAAGAAAAATATATGACCCATGTGTAAAGAGAGATCAAAGGGGTGTGTCACATCACGTTTTCAAGTAGGTCCTTTAAATGGAGCCGCTCTTTGAGGTGTAATTGGTGTCTTCCTTGACTTCTGGCGTACCGGGGTCCATATTTTCCCAGGTGTGGACATCTGCCGGGAAGGCTGGATTTGTATCTGCAGGTCTTCATCTGGTATAGGAGGGAGACCTAGGTTTTTGATAAAAGTTTCGCATTCTTGTAGGTCTCGCATGGAGTGTTGTGAACCATCTTTCATGACTGACAATCGGAACGGGAAACCCCAACGATAAGGGACTTGGTATTGTTGCAGATGAGAGGTAACTGGGCGTAGAGCGCGGCGTTTAGCCAAGGTGATGGGCGATAGATCGTTGAAAATTTGTAGTTTTGCGCCTTTGAATTCGACCTTCGATCTATTTCGGGTAGCAATGGTCAGGGCCTCCTTGCTCTCATAAAAGTGGAAACGGGCGATTATGTCCCTGGGATTAGCACCCTGAGGAGGTTTAGGAGCCAGTGATCTGTGTGCTCTATCCAGGCGCCATTCTATGTCAGGAATGTGAGGTACCAACTTGACAAACAGAGCAAGGAGATATGGTCGAATTTCTTTATCAGAAATGGATTCCGGGACTCCACGGAAGCGTAAGTTCTGACGGCGTTCTCGATTTTCGAGGTCCTCTTGTTGTGTTTGTAGTAGCGAGACTGCATTTTTCAGGCCTGCGTTTTCCTCTTCTAGGACATGGACATATTGAACCATGTCGTCAAATTTGGTTTCCAGATGATCCGTACGTTCACCGATTTGATCTATTTCACCCCTAAGTTCATGGGCTAACTTATTTACTTCTTTGGTGATATTTTGGGTAATGTTGTGAAGCAGAGCTTGTAACTTGGTATCTAAAACATCCACTGTTACGGGTAGTGATGTTGCGGGGGAGACAGGTGGCTGTGGATGTTGTGAAGAGTCCCCCATAAAGAAAGAGGGATCAACTAACGGGAAATTGTCCGTTTGGTTCATAGCTATCTCCGGGGTATTTGAGGCCGGGGAGAGGGGTCTCCGTAGGTATTTCTCCATTGAGTGGGTTTGCCGAAGTGCGGCCTGTGAGACTTGTTTTGAGTATACAGTGCGTTGATCTCCAATCTTACCCATGCACTAGTTGAAAGGTAACCATGGGGTTTCTTGAAAAGTTAGTGTGTCTCCCGGGTCTTGGAAATAATAGCGTTGCAGGACGGGAGGTTCGGATCTGTAGGCGGAGGTTAAGGCTTAGAATTCAGACGTCTTCCATTTTTGCAAGCTGCGTGTGCGTTTTACATGGAACAGTTGTAAGGATGATTTCTTAGGTAACTGTTACAGGACATAATGTTCCCAGTAGTGAGTATTGATAAAGGTGTATAAAGAAATTAATTGCGATGAGTGTGTACAGCTTAGAGGAACAGAAGCAGCTGGGTGTATTTGGGAGTCCCAAGATGGCCGCCGGCCTCCGTGTGTAGGCCAAAGCCGTGGTCTTTCCTGTGGGGACACTTAGTGCTAGATGTCCGGGGTGTTTGGCTGTGGGGTGGTAAGTGTGGGTGATTCTACTGCTCACTGTGTCTCTGGGTTATGATGATTAAGCACAGTTTGGATGAATAGAAGTAGCTGGGTGCACCCTGGAGTCCCAAGATGGCCGCCGGCCTCCGTGTGTAGGCCGAAGCCGCGGTCTTTCCTATGGGCCGGCCGGCCGGCTGTGTGTTTGCTGCTCCGTCTGGGCCTCGTCTGGGCTAAAGGGCTTCTGGGGAGGTACACAGCTAATGGCACCGTTGGCGATTGATGTCAAGGGCGCTTGGTTTTGGGATGGGAGATGTGGATGTTCCCACTACTCACTGTGTCTTCCAGGGAGCTGGTGTGGTCTGATCAGTAGGCCGCAGGCCGTAGATGGACGTCCGGCCGCGGTATTCCAGGGCTCACGGTCGGGGATCTCCAGGCAGCACCGCTCCGCCTCAGGTCCATCCAGCAGCCGCCGAAGGTGTCCCGCCGGCCGGTGGAGGTAAGATGATTGCTGTGTAGGAGCGTGGGGGCCGAGAGGCCTCAAGATGGCGTCGGGCCTCGAGCCCGAGAAGCGGAGAGCCAGGCCGGGACCCACACAGTCGGGCAGACTCCGAAATGGAGGACAATTTTTAGCTGTGTTTACAGCCGAGGTTGTAGTGAGCAGTATGCCGTGCTTCTGGAAGTTCTCCGGGGTAAGAGAAAGGCAGGATGGCAGTAGATTGCTTGCTGGCTGAGCAGAGCTCAATACAAACACGTCTTCCTTGCTCAGTGTCCGGACACGCCCCCTCAAAAACATACTGTATGTGCATAGGAAAATGCTTGGTAATAAGTGCACGTTCCACTGTAACAGCAACAGGTTTCAGTATTATTTAGCAGTTTTCTTATTGGGTCTCTCAGAAGACTACTGCTATGGTTCTAAAAAATGTAAAACATCTGCAAAGGTCTGTGCATTTAACACTTGTATATTAAACCTATCTGTTACTGGCTAGCAAATCCTTCAGTAGCCTATGTTCTAGTTACTCTTCCCTCCATTTTAACACACTTTTACCTTTAAGGGGAGACAAAAAGCAGTTAAAGCATATCTAAAGCCCAAATCAAAATGCAACATATAGCAGCTTACCAGTCCTTGTGGCTGCTTGTGTTTCTTTTTGTCACACTGTTCCCTATTTTTCGTAATCCTGTGAATAACACACCTCCTCACTTCATATCTATGCTTTTTTCACTGTATCCATTGTTGTCACACAGGCTACACTTCAAACATATCTGTCCTTGTTCATCTCCAATACATATTGGATTAACCGCTTCCCGACCGGCGCACGACTATTTACGTCGGCAGAATGGCAGGGCTGGGCAAAAGGGTGTACCTGTACGGCCTTTTGAATTCCCCGCCGTGCCATTGCGTGCATGCCGGCGGCGGCGCGCGTGCCGGCCGGGAGCTTCGTGAGACGGGTCACGGGTCCCGCAAGGTCGATCGCCGCGGGGATACCCGCGATCATCTCACGGAGAGCAGGAACGGGGAGATGCTGATGTAAATAGCATCTCCCCGTTCTGCCTAGTGACAGTGTCACTCGATCTCTGCTCCCTGTCATGGGGAGCAGAGATTAGTGTACTGACACACACAGCCCAACCCCCCTACAGTTAGAAACACCTCCCTAGTACTGATTTAACCCCTCCCCGCCCCCTAGTGGTTAACCCCTTCACTGCCAGTGTCATTTACACAGGAATCAATGCATTTTTATAGCACTGTTTGCTGTATAAATGACAATGGTCCCAAAAATGTCCGATGTGTCCGCCATAATGTCGCAGTCACAATAAAAATCGCTGATCGCCGCCAAAACTAGTAAAAAAAAAATATTAATAAAAATGCCATAAAACTATCCCCTATTTTGTAAACGCTATAACTTTTGCGCAAACCAATCAATAAACGCTTATTGTGATTTTTTTTACCAAAAATATGTAGAAGGAAAAAAAATGTTTTTTGATATATTTTTGGGGGATATTTATTATAGCAAAAAGTAAAAAATAATGTGTTTTTTTTTAAATTGTCGCTCTTATTTTGTTTATAGCGCAAAAAATAAAATCACAGAGGTGATCAAATACCACTAAAAGAAAGCTCTATTTGTGGGGAAAAAAAAGGATGTCAATTTTGTTTGAGAGCCACGTCGCACGACCGCGCAATTGTCAGTTAAAGCGACGTAGTGCCGAATCGCAAAAAGTGCTCTGGTCTTTGGGCAGCCAAATGGTCTGGGGCTTAAGTGGTTAATGGGACTAGTAGTTTACACAGTAAAGATAAGGTTTCTTTTATTTTCATTCAAAATGACATAGAGACTACATTTCTGGCAAGATCAACAAGTTTTGTATTTACTTGCTGAAAATGTATTTAGCCTTAAAAGAAAAAACAAATTCAGCTGCCACATCCAAGAACTGGTGAGCTGCAATACATAAACTTTTTGTTTTTAGGTTCACCTTAAGTGTACTAACCTGTCCAGTATTGGGTATCAACAGTGTAGTAAAATCAGTACAAAAAAAGAGAACTCTGTTATGATATAAAGCGGTGTTAGAAAACTCTGAAAAAGCAACCAGTGTCTGACTCACATGCCACGTGTTAGTTCCAGACCAGTAACTTTTTTATACTTTGGCTTTTGGCTTTGTGGCAAATTCCTTTTAAAATAAAGTAAGTATTTTAGTAGTAACTCGAACTCTAATGCCCTGTACAAACGACTGGTTTTCCCGTCGGAATAAACTCTGAAGGTTTTTCCGACAGAGTTCCAACGAAATTCCGCTCAAGCTGTCTTGCATACACATGGTCACACCAAATTCTGACCGTCCAGAATGCGGTAGCATACAACACGTACGACGGGACTAGAAAACGGAAGTTCAATAGCCAGTAGCCAATAGCTTCTGTCTCGTACTTGCTTCAGAGCATGCGTAGTTTTTGGTACGTCAGAACAGCATACAGACGATTGGTTTTCCCTATAGGAATTGGTTCTGTCGGAAAAATTTAGAACATGTTCTCTTTCTAGGTCCATCAGAATTTTCGATGTAAAACGTCCGATGGGGCAAACACATGATCGGAATATATGATGAAAAGCTCCCGTCATGCTTTTTCTGTTGGACATTCTGTCGTGTGTACACGGCATACAGAATCAACTATATGTATATAACACTGTTTGACAGATTTCACATAAACGGATAAATGTCTTATGTGAATGAATAATATTTTGCAGATGTATGAGCTACTCTGGTGGTTTATGTTACTATGGATTTTTAACTGACAGCATTACAGTAATTAAACAAATATGTACATTCACCTGAATTTGGATTTAATGTTAAGGTCAACTTCAAGTTTAGACTGGTGAGATGCAGAAGTACCAAGGAGAGCGTTTAGGATTGAGACATCTGTCCATCCTCTGTAGCAGTGCTGGACCCATCAACTTCTTGCCTGATATGTGGTTGGGCCGCCACATGGTTTTACTAATTTGTCTTACTTTATGGAAAAGCAAACTCTCAGTGCTGGATGTACAGAGCTTCTCCAGCACACAGTACATTTTTGTGAGAAAGGAGCACTTATGTTTGCTTTGATACCCACAACAATGATGAGTTAGACATATACCTTGCCACTATTAGGCTAAACATACAGATAAAAAGTTGCACGTATATGTTTAATAACATTAGGTATCAGAGTTCTCACAGCCCTGTGATTATTGCCTGTAGTAAATGACCATTCAGATGACTAAAAGGTTCTGGTATTTAATGCTGCCCAGTACTACAGCACACGCATTTGACTCTTCACTGCTGAAAAGTAATAAATGATTGCAATCTCTGCTGCTGCAGTCTGAGCCTCTGATGCCCCTGTGGCACTAAACAATAGAAAAGTAGATCAAGGTAAAGGATTTGCTAGACAATGAGCCACTTGTCTTAGATATATATTTTTATCACATCCCTTTATGGGTTTTTGTGTCACAGACAACCTTATAATGGAAAAAATGCAGTTTTTATTTTATTTACCATTTTCAGTTTCAGAATTCCTCCTACAATGTCACATCAGCCTGCAGTGTAAAAAAAAAAATGCTATTTACCCATGAGTTTTCTTTACAAGGTCTTGTGTAATATGATATTAATGATATGTAGATATATTCAGATTATTCTGAGACTAAGGGACAGAATAATTCATCGCAACCAATCAACTTCTTTTATGTATATGTGTGTGTATAAACATATTACATATATATATATATATATATATATATATATATATATATATATATATATATCAGGCAGAGCCCATATAACCCATTGCTATGCATTAAGCTGCATCATTAGAGCACCATAAAGAATAATATAATGGTTTCTCAGTATATTTCTATCATTGTAAACACTAATGACATTGCTAAATCATTTTAATGCATAAAAAAGCTATTTTAAAAAAGTCACTTCCCATAGAAGATGTACCTAGAGAAGACTTAGACACCCCTTAACGGCTTCCCTGAGCCTAATTAAGACTAATGTAGTGGAAAAAACTGTCTCTCGAGTGCCAGAGAGATAAAATTGCACATAGTTTTTCTGTCCCCAGAATGTGAAATACCAGGTTTATTTTTAAATAAAGGTATTCTGTTTGTGTAATGCACAATGCCTTTTTGTAAGCTCTTATTTATAGTGCAGGTAAGGAAAGAAGATGCAGACTTTGCAGTTTTACATATGTTCAAGGGAGGAAACCTGGGTCCACAGTAATTGTTCCTGATATAGGGATGTGCTCTCAGTCCCAAATCAATCTTGTCACTCCTCAAAAAGCAATGAAAGATAATAAGTACTATTCACCTGATTGCCTTTTTGCTCCAAGACAGCTGGTGACGCTTGTCTTTCTGATAGCCAAGAGTCTTAGATCTAAGGCAGGGATAAAGAGGAGGTGGTAGCTGCCTGAATCTAAATGTGACAGTCGATGGTTGTGTAAAGGGTCAGGAGGGACAGAATCTGTGACACGTAGGGGAAAGGAGCAAAATTTATCTATGATTAGATGTCGCCTTGTCCGACTTTTTTTCTTCTCTCTTTTTTATTCCAGCGAATGATTGATCGTACCCACCAGCTGACTAATATCATAATTAATAAAGTTGCTTCAATGTCAATGACGTTTAATCGAAAAATTTGCTGGCAGTATGATGGCATTGTCACAAAAATATCTGCCATGGCTGCATCAACATCTGCTCTTGTGGAGCTACAAAACTACATTGACATACTAAGAAGCAAGGAGCTACCAGAGATTCAGGTATATTAAGTCCATTTATTTTTTGAGACTTCTTTATGTTTTCATTTAACTATAGAGATATTTTGAGTGATCTTTTACAGTTGTTTTCATTCAGTTTTTTCTATTTTGATTCTTTTTTTCCCCCAAAAAATATTGGGTCTTGTTTTCTACCATCATTACAGATGTTGACATGCAGCACAAAAGTATCAGTCCTGTGCCTTATGTTTTCTAGGTTATTGTAAGAAAAAACAAAAAAAACCTGTCTCTTTTTAAATTTCCCATAATGCCTTTCATCAGTTAATTTAAGTGTGCTTTTTTATTGCGCGCCTTATAGTTTTCTGTGCTCAGCCAAGCAGCTACTGCAGACGATGCTGTGAAAATGCTACAATGACACATGGTTAATGAACGTCACTGGTGACAGTGACTGAGAGAAAGCTTGTAGCATATATTAATAGTAATGCAACTAGCAGGAATTTGAAGGGTAAAATCACACTTTATTTATATATTGTCACATTTCTAGCAGTTGATAAGTCAATTTGGATTATAAATAGGATATTGTATGGAGGTGATCCCACACTTTCTAAGGTTATCAAGCCCATTATGGTGATGTTTAAGGTGTCCATTTATCTTGTGCTGCTTCTAATTTATCTTCTTTTATCGTGCCAGCATTTAGGTTTGTTTAGAAAACTGCTGGCCTGTTTTCTTCCACATCCCTCTTTATCTTGTGATAGGATTATGCTATCACAATATTTCTGCCATTTTAAAGATAGTGCTTTGACAGTGTAGCCCAGAGAAGTCTATTACTAATCTTATGCAGAAGTGGGGGATGTTGATGCATATGGTCACAGTTCATTGTGCCTTTCCTAATGGGGCCATAAGTGGAGCTTTTACAATGTGTTAGGCATTAAAGCATGCCGATAAACCTTCAACAAAACCATTTACTTCTATCCTTCTATGCTGGGGTCTTCAATGCAAATGCAGGTCTATTTCTTTCAATTTCTAGGAAAAACTGGCAGTGGCAGGGGAAAATCTGCTTTTCCTAATGGACTATGCATCCCTATCAAAAGAAGACATTATTCTTAACGGAAACACGTTTTCCTGGCCTCAGAGAATCATTCCTATCATTAACAGCAGGTAATGAATACCAGACAAACCATTTTTTTCTCATACTGAGTGTCACCAGGAATGTAATGAGGGGCTGCATACAACGAATCGGAATAAGAGGCGGATTGATGATGTCACCACAGCTTACACAGAAGATCAGTCTGCTAGGAAATGTCACTGTTGTTTTAACCTAAATCCAGTAAGATTTAATATAATTGAGGTTTAGCCCATTGTTATACATTCGCTGGGTGATGAATAGAAGAGAAGGATTAGAGGCAAGTTAAGCCAGAATCACAGCTGATGTACAATTTTTTAAACAGGATTTTCCTCCAGAATTGTAGAAATGACCTTTTTAATAATTTTAGCGGAATTAATAATTTTTTTTAAGTGTTAATGACAGCTAGAGATGGGGCATTAGCAATGCATAGTAAATGCAGAGCCCACACTCTTTTTTTTTTCTGCATTGGAAATGGGTAATAATACCAATCCTGCAGGTGATGAAAGCTTGAGCAGTTTTAGTGAAGATTAAATTTGACTGACCTTTATTAGGGTGATTAACCTCTCTGAAATTAAAAGCCAGCTCTAAATTATTCTGTCCAATTTAAATGTGAACACAACGAAAAAAAAAAAGTAGCATGCCAGTGGATTATATAAAAAGAAGATTCCATTTCTTCTCCCCCTTTTCTCTCATGTGCCTTGCAATCACTTTGTCAGTGAGACACGACTGCAGAGGGAGCATGATGGGGCTCTGGCAAGGCTCGCACTGTGGCAGAAGGATTTCACAAAGCGCTTGGTTGATGTACTTATTGAGGTGAAAGACTTCCAGAAGAAAGATCGGATGACTGAAGCTACTACTAATGTACAGAAGCTTGGCTCCATCAGCAGGAGAATACAGGACTTTATGAAAGAGGTATGCTGTCTTTAAGAATGTTGCTGCACTGGATGCTTTGACAGTAGCAATGCAGTACATTGTATTCTAGTGCAATTCCCCTGCTGCCTTCTCTATCTTATTACCAGTGTCTGCTTTTTCATGTTTTAACCTGTTATGTTTGTCTGTGCAATGTTTATCTTTGAAGGTAGTGGCAATTGGATATTATAACAATTTCTATGCCCAAATCATTTTTTTTAAGTGTCTTGGAATAGCATGCAAACAAGTAACCTTAATGTGTGCTGCAAGCTATTTAGTAAATGTCTGATAAAACATATTAAACCAAGAATCTGCTGTCACATTTGTAGTAATTTGAGGTTTTTGCAATATTCTGCATCATAGCTGTTTCAGTATCATATTGTGCATTGCAATTATATTTACATCAGTTGTCATGCTATTTTCAACTGTGGATTTATTCTTTGTAATTAGACATATCTGACCATGCTGTGGTCAGGTAAATCTTTTGTTCAGTTTTGCAACATGACATACAGTCCCAGTGCAAATAATATAATGTGTTAAATATATATTTAAGAGTGTGCTGTCTAGACTTTATTACCAGTTCTAGGTTTATTTTAGGTTTTGTATGAGTTTTAGGAGCAATTGCTGAGGCTCTTTTCCCAGCTGTGATTCTATAAATGGTTTCTGTCTCTTTAATTGTTATAGATTGGTATAGATAAATGCTTTGAAGGATTCTCTATGTGTTTAAGTTCCCAATGAATAATTGCAGTATAACGCATTTTGGAGTGATGTGTTGTGTATTTCATGCTCTGGAATCTGTCATGGGGCATGAACTTGTAAATGACTAATCACCACATTATGTGTTATATATGGTAGTTACTAATCTTGTGCCCTGCTTAGGAGTATGGTCTATTAAGATTCATAATTTAAGAAGGGTCATCCTCAATTGAATCACTGTTGGCACATTGTTGTTTTATATGTATTGCTCAGTGATAGCTTTAGCTCTCCTCTCTAATAATTGTTAAGCACATTTTTGTGTATAAAGTAAATGAGAACAACAGTACCAAGATGCAAGGTACTGTAACTCATAGAAAAAAATTAACAATTATCCAAGCTGATCTGATTATGGGAAACTGAAATATGGCTACTATCGGTTACTTTGGACATGGTTGCTGCTTTTTGCCCTACTATACTGAATACCCTGTGTGTCAAAAAGACGAATTCGCCAATATATATGATAAGATACACAACAAACCATTTTTCTATAAACATTATCTCTGAATTTAAGAAACAAATAGATACTCTTGTATGTTCTTAATATATTATCTCTTTATTTCATATATAAAGCTGTGCTTAGTCACTTTAAGCTACTTTTAAACGAAAATGTAGCTATTTTTAGGTTTGCTTAATGTTCACCAGAAATATGTAGGTAAGCTCACTGTTCATTGCATATATGTAGCCTAGTTTCATAAACGAAGAGCTGAATTATGTAAACCTTCAGTTACAATGCATAATAAGGCAACAGAGGCAGTAAGCTTCTAAATATAAACTAATATCAAGCCTCATGGGAAAAAACAACATGAAAGAAAGGAAAGTGATTGCATTGCATGAAGTGACCAGTCAGATTTCAGCTTTCATTTTTCTTAGTGCAAGCTACAAAATGAAAGGAGAAAGTGGTTTGATTGCTATGGGAAACACATAGTCTTCCTTTCCACCAGATTTTAGACATAAGGCCTATTGTCTGAAAATTCTGGAAATACACTATGGTTTTATTATAAATTATTGTCATATTTAACGTTCTCCATAGAGCAGACTGAAGTGAAGTATAAATTACTCATACTGCCAATGCCATAACAAATCGAAACATTAGCAGCTTTGCCAGTAAGCTGCATAGAGATGGATTTCTTTACACACTAGCATCATGTTAACTATTATTTCTTAACGCACTTAAAATTATGCCCGCAGTGAATTATTCAAAATGTCTATATCCACACTGAATTTGGTATTACACTGTAATAATAATTAAAATTGTGGCTAACGTTAGTGCATTTCAGTTCATTAAAGTGTCAGTTCACTCAAGAATGATTTTGACTTATAGTTCCCTGGTTGGTTAAATTAGCTTCTTTATACCCTGAGACCTCCCTTCTGTAATTCACGACCATTTGGTGTGTTCCCTCCCACCATTGTATGTTCCAGCAAAAATACGACAAGGAAAGTGGGACCCCCATAATGGTTAGAGTAGACCCAGGTGGTCTATCTCAGAGATTAATTCCCTCCCAAGAGTTTTAAGACCTTTTAGGATGCTTTAACATGACAGCATCTACTAAAAACTGAAATACCTGTTTTTAATGGACAAAACCTTTATTGAACAACAGAATGTCCAAGCACTGGGCTCTTCTGGGTATACCTCCTAAATGAGTACCGTGCTTGTTTTAATTAATTGCTAATACTTACCAACTTAAAACTATGGTTAAAAACTACCATTTTTGCCTTGCTTCTGTGTCAGTTCACTCAATGTAGTTTCCACAATACTTGCATTAGTTTTTTTTAAATAGTGATGTTAATTATGGCTTCATTCATAAAAAGTCACAAGAGTCAAGTGAGTTTTTATGGCATATGACTGCTTTTTTTGTAGAAATTGTAAATTATACAGTATAGTGTTCTTAGATTTTGCCATATAACCCTAAATTTGACAGTTCAGTGAAAGTAAAATAGTAAATAGTAAAATATTTGCTAACTGGAAGAGAGGTTTGCAGTATAAATCCCTGTGATTCAATTACTTACAAAGGATTGTTTTTTTTTTCAGAAATCTCTAATTAATAAAGAGGAGATGCTTTTAGAAGTTGAGCAAATGAGCGCATTTGATCAAATAGATGAGATACATAAATTAAAAGAGCCCTATGAAGAACTATGGACCACTGCTGCACATTTTAGCACTTGCTATGATAAATGGATGAATGGGCCTTTTCTACAGGTCAATGCAGAACATGTAGAAGAGGAGGTATGTTATAATTTTGCCCTGGTGCCTACCACGAGTTATGCATATTTTGGTAATCGGGGATCACTTTTGTTATGAGAGGTTCTGGTTCACAATACAGAGGAAGGGATTATATTTTATGGTACATTTAAGCTTGTAATATAGAGGAAAGGAACACCTCTTTGAAGAGGGATCTGAAAAGGAGCTGTCCACTCCCTAAAGAAAGACTAATGTGCTGTTTTGCTGTAAAATCAATTTAAATTTAAATTTTATTGGTCTAATATGACAAGAATTACCCTGGGCCTAGCAATATGATAGATGAGTCATACACAACTGTAAAAAATCAATAACTGTTTTCTGAAAAATGTTTGTCATCAGGTGCAGAATTTATGGAAGACTAGTTACAAACTGACAAAAGCATTTTATCACCCGGACTTATACGGACCTCTTAAAGTCGCTACAACCATTAAGACCAAGCTTGAGAAGTTTAAGATCAACATGCCCCTTGTAACAGCTTTGTGTACACCAGGGATCAAGCCAAGACACTGGAACCTAATGAGCGAAAAGGTGATAGAGCAATTTGTCAGTATATTGTTGTGACAAGTATGTATTGTGCTGCTTGTCTCTATTGTAAGTAGCAGAATATTACTTTAGCCTTTTTCATTTGTCATCTGTTTTCATCATCCTTCTGGCTCTCCTGTGGCATACAGTTTGCAGGATTCTAAAATGATATAACAAATTGACATCATAGGACAATTAAAACTGCCCTTGTGCTGGGCTAAATTGGTGAACCATTTAAGATTCCAAGGTATTCCCATTTAAAGAAGCTAACTGTGCCAGGCTGTGCAGCCTTTTTTTTTTCTTAACCCGCATCTACCAATTATTTTCGAACATCAGCTACAGAGTCTAAGAAATGAGCTTAGGACAGAAATGCAGATATTTCATGAAGCTTCCAATGTTTTTATTTTATTTTTTTTTACTTTAGGCTCTCAGCTAGTTAAGTTTCTTCAAATATTTAGCCCTCCCTAGCGCTGTTCCTTTAGGTTCTGATTTCTGCAAAGCAACAAAGTACAATTATATTGTCTGCTTAAAGATAGATTGTGCCTATCTTATAGGTACTGGTATAGTGAAAATGTAAAGTCAGCGGAGATTTTAAAAAAGTACAAGTGGCAACAGTGCAAAGATGGTAGGATGGTAGTACTAAGCATGTAGTTGATGTTTTTCTGATAAGCATTTTCAAAAACTGCTTAGAATTTTAACTCTGACTTTTGTTCCTTACACTACAGTGGTTGATCAGGAGTGCCACATGTAGTCCTAGAAAACACTTCCTAAGTCGCAAATCCAGGCAACATAGGAAATCAATCAGTAAGCTTTTTTGTTCAGTTTTGGTTAGTGTAGAGAAGGATAAAAACATCCCTTAAAGTGTGTAATGCTTTTTGTCAGTGCTAAGTGATTCACTCTCTATTTGTCCTGGTGACCAATGTCACAAGGACTGAAAAATGATGGAACATCCAACATTTTACAGTTGTCACCATAACAAGAGGTGAAAGCAAATATTTGTATAGGAATTCTCTGGTGAAAAATGTCTAAGAGGGAATTTTTCATAACATATAAAGGTTTCCTCCCACTTCCTGTTGTACTTATGGGGCAGGACACAAAGGAAAATCTCCTAGGGACATGGACAACAAAGAATAACTTGGCAGACATTTTAACCCTCCCCTACTCTTTCCACAACTATTAAAAAATGTTTTGGCTTTAGATACACTTTAATTTTCTATGTTGGTGGGAGGGTATCCTTTAGAACTATGACACAGTACTACGCATATTATCACGGGTCCCAGTAACGTGTACTGCAGGTGATATACATTCACTGCTAAACATGCAATCAGCTAAAGGGGAATACTTGTTTGTTTTTTTTTTGTTTTTTTTAAGAAAGTTTTTTGCAGCAGCTCCCACAAAGCGTAAACAATATTACTCGTGTGTGACTTTTTCATAGCAACTTACAGGGATATGGTCCTGTTTCAGGGATCAGGAAATTCCTTTTCTAAATAGGCCCAATATCAGTGCTTTAGCTGCACAAATGTAAATCCTTTCTAATTATCAATGAAAACATTTTTTTTAAAAAAAAGTAAGCAGATCTCTTTTAATATAGAGCAATTAAGTACTCCGCTTCAATTTATCAATTTTGCTCACATACATTAGCCACACACACACATTCCTTCTTTTTTCTTTTCCCAATGTCTTGTTTAAGAAAACAGGCACTCTCTTTTGTGAATATTACCAAAAATCCCATATTTCCCCCGAATTACTGTTTTTTTTTTGTTTTTTGTTTTTTGCATAAATGGGCCTAATTACCTGAATTCAGTTTTGATTAGCAATGTTAATTGATGCAGCTGTGGATGCTATCTGTTTACCTAAATTACCATGTGCAAACAGCAATATGTCTGAAAGTGAATATGCCGAACTGAAAATACTAATTAGTGGTGGCAGATTGGTATTCAAGTCCCATCTTTAGGCTTTTTAATGAAAGCTCAGATGTGTCAGGATTTTTATAATATTCAGACAAATTTCTGTAATGTATGATTTTAAAATGAAATTCTTGAAAACAGATGGACTATCATTGTTATAAACATTTAGTATTTGAATACTGAGATACAGATAAAGAAAAACTGTCACTGTGACAAATTAGGGGCCCATATGTGTAAAATAAGAAATACTGTATGGGGAAGTTCTCTATAGCATCCAAGCTGATTCCAGTTGTCTTATATCTGCAGGAAAAAAATGAAACCTGACTGTTGCTGGCACTCACAAAGTGATCAGTCTTGTAAAATGTGGCAGTGCAAAGAGTAGTAAGGATGTGTGAAGTGCAGAGACCCATAACAATTAAGCAGACTTGTAGTCCTCTTATTAGAAACAGAAAATGATGTATTTTTAGTGAGTCAAACAGTGTAAGCAGTATCATTCTGAAAGGGACACATGTGAGAAAATAATTTACAGGATAAGTCAAGTAAAAAGCAAGTGTCCTTTAAAGATCTTACCTTACTTGCACTGAGACAAGAGAAACAGTAAAGCAGAAGGGCTGTGCTATGATTTCAATAGGAAGCATGCATTTGGTATGTAATAATAAAATATAGCTGCTTCTTCAAAGTTTTACTATATATTTGTACTTAGTATCAGTTTATACTGAAAGATTTATTTCTTTTATGTTTAACTGGGATGCTTTAGGTCTTAGAACATAATTTCTGCATAATGGATGGATCAGTAAAAATTAACCCTGATCCTCCCTTTACAGCCCAACTCTGGGACTGTCACAAAACCCATTTTGTTTTCTTCCATCTCCAAAGGACCACTCCCACAAAAAATATCTATCTATCTATCTATCTATCTATCTATCTATCTATCTATCTATCTATCTATCTATCTATCTATCTATCTATCTATCTATCTATCTATCTTTTTCCATGTGTTTAGTCTGAACATGAAATGTCACAGGTCTTCTTGACTCTTCCTTCCTCCTTTCTGCCATCATCAGCATTCTCCTTTGAGCCCAGGTGGAATGGGTTTTGATTCCCTAGCCTCATAGGAAGTTAGTTGAATGATGCAGGTCATCATTGAACTCAGAAGTGATCAGGTGATTATAGCAGCTATAGCTTCTTTTTTTAGGGTCAGTTCACACTGAACCAAGTGTGTTCCCATACAGTCCCACATGGTCCCGTCTGAACAAACGAGACCATGTGGGACTGTACGGGAACACACTTGGGTTTTGACAGCCAATTCATTTCAGTGGGCTGCCAAATGTACTGGAACATGGAAAAAAGTGCAAGCGCTGCTTTTTCAGATCAAACTGAACCAAATCACATGGTACTGCAGTACAAAGCAGGTTGGTGCATTGCATTTGCAAGATGCATTTGAGTGCCATTAAAAATTAATTGGGGCCTGTGTGCATCTCACAAGGGCAGCACATTCATGTGTGGTGTGGGAAACATGCATAGAATGCAGATTTCCTGCTCCATGTTCCATTGGAGTTGGGCTTTATGAAGAAATCACATGAAAAAATGATTTTGGTTATATGAACAGCACTAGAGGGAGCCTGGAGAAATATTTTCACTAGAAATGGATTGGTCCACTTTGAGATGTAAATAGAGCTTAGTATACATCACACTAAAAACTCCAAATTACCCTAATTCTTTACAAATAAAATACATTTCCTGTTCATTATTTAATTTCCTTGCCATGCATGCAAACAACCTAGAGGATTGTCTAATATAACACCAAAAAAAATCTTTTGAATTTTATTCTGTAAGTACCACTCCAGGACATATGTTTTTCTACCTGGTTTCCACCTATTTTCTTTCTCTATTTCCTTTGTCATATTTAAAGCCAAGATAGTAATCAGATGTGGGGAAACATATAAAAAAAATATAGTTCAGGTAGTGAAAGTTGGTTAACTTGGATTTATCATACATACCTAAATGAAATGCTGTTAGCATACAGTTTGTAGCTGTATGCATAATTGTATCCAGTATTAAAGAAAACCATGTTTTTATATTTATCATTGGCTACTATACTTTTCATGGTTCTTCTTTTGTGCCCAGCATGAAATCTTCAATATTTTTGTTATTATCCATAGGAACTCTAGTTGTGACTATCTTTACAAAATGCTGTTCTTTTTCCTTTTGAGAGCTGTAGGGAAATGGATACTGCAGTTTCTGCATACATTCATAGCTTTGTCTAAAACATCCTCAGTGGAGGACACCAATGCATACTTAAAATGTCCCAAACCCAAATCACATTTTTTAATTTTTGTGGGTACACTAGCCCTACATAGTAATGTAGCCACCTTTCTTGGTACTTTCCGATGTGTCCTACAATGTTATGCCTTGGCACTCTCAGTACAAGCATATGTAATTCTTGCAGAAGTAGAACTGGTCATTTTTTTCAAAGCCCCACCCACAGCTTAGATGACTGACAACAGGACCAGGAAACAGCTACCAAGTTCCTAGCTGTCACTGTCACTTGTAAGATGTACCAGCATTCAAAATGCCTACTAGTGGGCATGCATGGGCATTGCTGAAAGAAAGTACAAGTAATCTTGGGAGATATATAATTATGAGGTGAGCAGTATACATGACCATGATTATAGATTCATAGCTCAAACCTTAAATTAGTAGTTTAGAGTCAAGTGTTCCTGAGGTTTGTGGGTAAACAAAATTTAGAAAGCTCATTCAAGTAAAATAAACATGAGGCGGTAGTTTGTATATTATCTTTAACTGGCCCATTTACTGACACTTTTAGCTTAAACATTAAAAGTGATCTAAAACCAATATTTTTTGGAGGATTGGTAAGGGGTGTAAATCTCGATCATTTTTTTTTCCCATGACCCTGCTAGGGAGATTTAAATTCTTTTTTAGTTTGCTTTGGTTCCAATCCTGTAGTGCAAATTGTTTTAAATAACAAGGTAACAATTAATATGTTTGGTGAGGGTTGAATTTTAAGGTTGGGTTGAGGTAAAAGATAAAGTGTTAGGTCAGGTTAAGTGTTAACAATACATTACAGGGTCGAGTTATAGGTTAAGTGTTACAGGAAAGTTATGTTTTTGGATTCAGACTATTAAGTATAAAGGGTAATGTGGGTTAGGTTTGGGTACTTAATCGTAGCTTAAGTTTGGGGAGGGTGTAGGGACACATTGTTTAACTATGTTATCATCAAAACCCCCACATTGAAAAGTGACTTGCTGCTAGGCAGTATTCCCCAAATGCTTTGCCATAATGTCTACTTAAAAAATGCACCTACCATGCATGACAATGTTTGAAGATAACAAAAGCAGTATTCAGTGTATAACACCTTATTAAATGTATTCTCAGGCACATATAAAGGTACTTCACATGTCATGGTTAAAGGGAACTCTACCTGGAGCTCACTGAGTAGATGCTCTCAGCACTGAGAAGATGCTGGTTGGTTACGTTTTCTGCCATCTCATCTGCTATCTTAAATTAGACTCATTTATCTAAATACCCTGCATAACTTAAAATTCAAAGGGGGAAATTATATTATAAGCTTTTTTAATTGATGAGTAGCTGTTATTCCATGTACACACGGTCAGATTTTCTGATGGGAAATGTTCGATGGGAGCTTGTTGTTGGAAATTCCGACCGTGTGTAGGCTCCATCGGACATTTTCTGTTGGAATTTGCGAAAAACAAAATTTGAGATCAGGATCTCA
The DNA here is from genome assembly GCA_037952925.1 of Lithobates clamitans. Classification (NCBI taxonomy): domain Eukaryota; kingdom Metazoa; phylum Chordata; class Amphibia; order Anura; family Ranidae; genus Lithobates; species Lithobates clamitans. Next base: position 4,030,099 of record JBBGZY010000656.1, read on the forward strand.
AATTTTCCGACAACAAAATCTGTTGTCGTAAATTCTGATTGTGTGTGCACAATTCCGACGCACAAAGTTCCACGTATGCTCAGAATCAAGCAGAAGAGCCACACTGGCTATTGAACTTTATTTTTCTTGGATTGTCGTACGTGTTGTACGTCACTGCATTCTTGGCGATCGGAATTTCTGACAATATTTGTGTGACCGTGTGTATGCAAGACAAGTTTGAGCCAACATCCATCTGAAAAAAAACATGGATTTTGTTGTCGGAATGTGCGATCGTGTGTACGTGGCATTAGACAAAACTGATTTTTTTGGGGGAATAATTTTATACTATAGTAGGCCACTCCAAACCAAATGCCAGTTTTGGATGTAAATTAACTTTTTGTATTTATTCATGAACCACAAAATCATGAATTTTAAATTTCTCTAGTATACTCCATGTTTTATATCTGGCAATCCACATCCTTGTCTGTCTGCTTGTGTGGCTCCTAAGATAATTTAAATTAAACAATTTTGAAACAATAACAATAAGTACATTCAAACATCCCTCTGTTCAGTGATTGCCACTCACAGCACAAGGGTTAAAAACGTGAGTAGGTGTAAGGCAAATAGAGGAGTAGAGGCAGGGAAAGAATCTGATTAAATAATGTATGAAATTGATATCAGTTCATGTTTTGCAGACTTGTCTTGATGCAAGTACTATATACAGTAAAATAAAACATTTTTGTATGTTTGCTTGACATGCTTTATGTTTCACCTTGGCAAATTATATTGTTGTAATTATGTTAGATTCCATTTTTTTTCTAGATAAGAAACCTGGACAATTTTGCCATATACTTTTTGTTATAGCTGGGGCAGTGTTTAATGCAAGTGAACTTTGGGCAAACATTTAGAAGCAGGTGAAATAAATCTAAATGATGCATTCTATCTGCCAAGATTTTGCAATCATGTTGGTCTAAATAGCAGTGTCAGTTGAGTGATTACCCTCTACACTGCAGTTTAGTAATAAAGCCTTTTCAAGGACCTACCCCAGCCTATAACTGGACATTAAAGGAGCTACAACTCATTCTTGCTCATTCTGTGCTCTCCCATCATTTTAGAGTGTTCCATGTCAGTAAGAGAAAACTAATTGGCTCACAATGGTGACCCTTTCTCCTTGTGTCAAAGAGGCTGGAAGCAAGTCAGATTTGGGTAACCATGCTAGTTCTATGTGGAAATACATTCCATTATTTTTTTTTCGGATACCATACTTGAATTAAGTGCTATTTTTACACATCTGCAGGAATTCAGCTATCACATGTTTATTGGTCAGATTGTGATAAGCATAGAATAGTATTATTTTTTTTTAGATTGATCTACTCTTGGGTGGCATGCTATAATGAATTTAAAGCGAGCAAAGTTCCGGATGTTTATTCATTTATTTTTCAATATAACCCCCGTAACACTTCACACCCATTGATAACAAATCAGCATGTGTTGTCTATTTTACTGTTTTTGTTCTTTGTGCATCTTTCAGTACTTACACTAAACTCCAGATTCAGCCCGTAGCCATCCTTAGTGTGTGCATCTGAAGCCTGCTGGGACTACATTCCAGGATTAGGTGCAGCTGGTTTCCCAGCATGCACCTCGCAATCTTGCGCATGTGTGGTGGGAAAGAATTATGGCCCACTGTGTGTCTAACTGAATTACCAAATCACCTATCCCCGCCTAGCATTGTGTCATTTCCGGTTGTGAAATAACGCATTGCTAGCAGTGGGGGATGCCCATTGACTCCTGGGATTGATGACATTGCAATCCCAGGAACCCATGGACAAGCAGAAATTACATGGACACAAGTGTAGCATTGCAAATCAAAAGGTTAAAAAATGAGAAAAAAAAGTATCCAAAATGTATATGACATCCTCTTGGATCGTGCAGCGCCCCACACCAGCGGGGTAGAGCATATGTGTGATCTGTCACCGACTGTGTCCCCCGGACACAGCCTTATTACTAATTACTATACCGGAATGCTACTGGTACCATGTGACCGCTGTAACCAATCACAGCAGGTCACATGAAAAGTGTAAACAATGGATGGCTTCCTTTCAAGCCATCCATTGTATAAAATTGTGTTGCTAGCTGTGATTGGTCAGTGTGATCACATCACAACCACAGCCCATCTTTACCACAGGATTAGCTTTGGCCAATCACAGCAAAACAAACTGAATAAATCCATTTTATTCAGTAAAATGCTTGCATATAGCAGCAAACATAATGTGTAAAAAAAAAGTACTGATCACTTCCCAAGGGGAAAGTGTACAATGTTACCATGCTAACATTATATTGCTCTGGTCAAAGTGTGTTAACCAAATTGTAAAAAAAGAAAAAAATGTCATTAAAAAAAATGTTGTTTTTTTTTTTTTTTCATGCTGTCACCAGTCAGTGTCCCTGATCACCATCACACCCATCATATGATGAGGCAGTACTGCACAGGTGACAGTATGTAAAAAAAAAAATAATAATAATTTCTTCATTTTCCAAAATCTTATGACCAAAAATGATTACTTCAAAAAACTTGCCATGCCTCTTACTAAATAACTTGGACTGTCTACTTTCCAAAAAGGGGTCATTTGGGGAAAATCTGTACTGTCCTGATATTTTTGGACCTCAAGAAATGAGATAGGCTGTCAATACATCAGGACTCAATTTCCATATATATACCATAGTTGTGGACTGTATAACTTTTCTACAGACTAAATATTATACACTGATTTGAGTTATTTCCACCAAAGAAGAGTAGCAGAATACATTTTTGTCTAAATTCATGAAGAAAGATTATTCATTTGCAAATTTTATAACAGAAACCAAGAAAAATGTGTGATTAAATTCGACCATAAGAACGCTCTATAGGTGTGAACAAAATTATACAAATTTATTTTGGGTACAGTGTTGCATGGCTCCACAATTGTCATTGAAGATGTGATAGTGCTGAAAGCTGAAAATTGGCCTGGGCAGGAAGGGGGTATAAGTTCCCAGTAGGAAAGTGGTTAAAATGAAAAATGTAAGAGCCAAAAAATTGATATAAAGACAAGAAAAATGGTAGAATGCAGGAAATTAATAAAAAGTTACCTAAAAGAAAGATTCTTTACCAACGTCCCTTGGTAAATTACATTATATTATACCTGAATTAAGATTTTGATATTTGCAAACAATTGTTTATAAATTGATAACAATATTTTTGGGACCTTTTACCTTTGTGTATTCTGAGAGCAGCAAAATCAGTGAGATACTATATTTTCCATGAAAAATAAAATACTAATGTTTAACTTTATAAATAAGTTCAACTAGGTATACATTGTGAGAGAGATTACAGCTAAACTTATCATAAACAGCTTAATACACAGTTGAAATAAATATTGTTGATTGCTTTACTTGTCAAAAGATATGTACCTCTCTGATAAATATACAATAAAGCCTGGCTACAAACTGACCCATTAATGACTGTGATTAGACAACAATTAGAGCCCTTTCACACTGAAAGCGCCCGGGCGTCAGCGGTAAAGCGCCGCTATTTTTAACGATGCTTTACCGCTGTTTTAGAGGTGCTTTTCGACCACTAGTGGGGCTGTTTTAACCCCGCTAGTGGCCAAAAAAGGGTTAAAACCGCCCGCAAAATGCTGCTGCAGCGCCGCTTTGCCGGCGGTTCGGCAGTACTGCCCATTGATTTCAATGGGCGGGGGTGCTTTAGGAGCAGTGTATTCACCGCTCCTACAGCGCTGCAAAGAAGCTGCTTGCAGAACTTTTTGTGATGCCCTGCCAGCGCAGTGCCGCAGTGTGAAAGCACTCTGGATTTCACACTGGGATTGCAGCTGAGGCTTTTTTCAGGTGCTTTATAGGCGCTATTTTTAGCACTAGAGCACCTAAAAAACGCCTCCAGTGTGAAAGGGGTCTAAGAGAACAGCAGAACATTAAGCAAAGCTACCTGGCTTGCGGTGTTCAATGGCAAATAAACAGCAGAAAAACTGATGACAATGTTATATCACAGTCCAGCCATAAATCACAATTTTATTCATGAGGAACTTTAATATAGTTAGGATTGAGGTAGATGTCATGAAGGCTGCAATTAACAATAACAGTTGGGTTCCTGATGTGTAATTTATCCTATATCTACTTAGAGCATAATTTGTTTAACAACATATTTAGTATCAAATGAATGGCTTTTTTTGTTCAATAAATGTTTATTAAAAAAGAGTATATAACAATGTAACATAATGAAATGCAATGCAGTATGCATATGTCCATTACAAATCATCTATTACTGTACATAACATCGGATGTCATAGTTGCAATGCATATCATAATCCAGCCTGTAAACATAGGCTAATGTGCTGTATCAAAAAGAAGCCCCACTATGGTAGGTGGGAAGAGAGGAAAAGAATAAAAAAAGAGAGGGGGAGAAAAGAGTTTGGAAGAAAGAAGGGGGGTGGGCTGTAAGAGGTTCCTGCCCTTCAAACAAAGAGTGTAAGTAACCATAGGTATCAAATGAGGTATGGTAGGTTAATTGGATGCTGTCTAAAAATTGTCCCTAGTTTGTAAGAATGTGAGTTAGGGACCTTAGATTGTAAGCTCCTTGAGGGTAGGGACTGATGTGAATGTACAATGTATATGTAAAGCGCTGCGTAAATTGATGGCACTATACCTGAAATAAATTTATATATGTATATATATATATATATATATATATATATATATATATATATATATCTGATCAACAAGATTTAGACATAATATCTGCATATTCAGTAGAGAAAGTGAAGGTGAACCAGCAGGCCCATAATATATGTACAGTAGATGATAAATCTGGAAGTTCATAAGTAAGATCTTCCATATGGTTTATGTGGTCAACTACTTTTAGCCATTGCTGTATTGTACAGTGTACTGTACAGTGAAACAACGCAACCCACGGATCATTAGGTATGGAATAGCCTTGGATAACTTCAATCCAGTGTAATGTAGAGGACCAGAACAGGTGAATAAGGGGCAGAGCCACCATATGTGAGCATGAGTGGAAATTAATGGTTTTGACATCTTTGAATTGTATGGAATATTTAGTGCTTTAGAGAATAAGATGTAAGGAGGTGTGTTCAATCATCTCTTTCTGGTACAAGCAAACATCTTATTTTTTTCCATTTCCCTTCTTCTCTCATGATTGGGTATTTATAGATTACATAAATCGTCAATATCTACACAAAGTTAAGAGAACATACCTTTACAAAGAGAACCTACTTTACTACTTTACTACTTTATTAAATCAACTCCATTGCATTATAAGCAAGGATTCTTCTTTAACTGTTCTTCAATGATAAGCTCAGTAAGTTTTATCTAATAAGCTTCTCTAAAACATTTAAACCTATTCAGAATGTCCTATTTCTTATTTTTTAGATGAATTTACCTCAGATAATCTTCAAAGCATTCAGTTGACATTTTAACTAGTGTTGGAGGGTCACTTTCTCTCATTCCATGGCTTGCAGTATAAATTTTAGCTCCTCCAAGATGACAGAAAGACTGAATTATTTATCAGCATTGAAACATCTCACCCTTATGATACATCATAGTTAAAGAATCCTGGCCATCAAGGGAAAAGTCATATGGTGATCCTTCTCCTCACCAACCCTTCTCAGCTGTTGTGAGAGGGTGGCTGTCAAATATGAAAATTACATCATACAAGGGGGGTTGTAAGCAGCAGAAAAAAAAATCCAGAGCAATAAATTTGGGAAACTAACTGCACCGTGACATCCTATTTTATCTTTCAGTAATTACTTTCTGCAGTTCATAAATGTTCCTACGACTCAAGTGTTTGGCTCTATTCTTCAAAGGCTAGATTAACTAGTTTCATTTAAGGGCTGCTGGTTGCATCATTTCACATAGAAGTCTGGAATAAATGCTCTTGAATCTTTCACCAGCAGCAAGTGAACAGTTCATTTCTTGTGCTTTATATAATCTTCACTGCAGTGTTGTTCTACTTACATGAGGCTTGCTAAATTGGATTTAAGGATTTAGAAGTCAAGTTTATTCTCCTTAAACAAGCGTAGAGAGTGCAGTGAACTATTTTGTTTCACACCTGTTTTAATACATTTTGTCAAGCATTTACTGATTTATCTGAAAGCAAGTTCACAAAAAGGAAATAATTCATTCATTTTTCTATGTCAGTTTTAAAATCTTGAAACATGCTAGACATCAGGACCTTAATAACATGTCATGAGTCCCCATAGCAACACTTTTAAGGGACTTCTCTGCTTATATCATCTCTATCTCCAAGGCACTTCCTATAGTCATGCAGAAATACTAATTGCTTTCATAACAATCATATAGGGGGTAATAAACTACATTATTTTAGCCAAATGTATTTGCAAGAGGTTCTTGCTACATACATAACACACTGAGGTTCATTTACTAAAGGCATACAGCCTGTTCACTTTGCAAAGGAATTAGCCCCAGAGCATAGGGTATGATTAGCTTTCGTTGCAAAATGAATTTTGCAACGAAAGGCAGTTCCATTGACCTCATGATTCTCATTTGCTCTGACATGCACTGTGAGATGTAAGGTCTTATATAGACAGGTGTGTGGCTTTCCTAATCAAGTCCAATCAGTATAATCAAACACAGCTGGACTCAAATGAAGGTGTAGAATTATCTCAAGGATGATCAAAAGAAATGGACAGCACCTTAGTTAAATATATGAGTGTCACAGCAAAGGGTCTGAATACTTAGGACCATGTGATATTTCAGTTTTCTTTTTTAATAAATCTGCAAAAATGTCAACAATTCTGTTGACTTATTCTTATTCAAGAATCTTATTCAAAGTCCCGTGAACTACTCACAGAAATTACTGAGGTGTCCGTTTATGAAGCAGTGAAATCTATTCACTGCTTCATTCTCCGGCATTCACAGTGAAGATTTTTCTCCTCTGTGTGCCAGTTTATGAAGCGGTGTAGATCGCTTCACCTTTGGAGGAGTGAAGTGATCTACAAATGCTTCTAACAGTGGAGAACGGCCCCTGATACTGGAATCTCGTGAGACTTTAGGAGATTACAGCACCAGAAATTCACAGAAACACCGAGATGTCAGTTTATTAAGCAGTGATAAATTATCACCGCTCAATACACGGACAGACGGCGTGGATTACTGTTAATAAAATAACGAGTCCCCCTACATTAAATACATATGTATACACACACACACATTATATATACATGTATATACACACACATGATATATATATACATATACACATTATATGTATATATGTATATATATGTATACACATAAATATAACAGAGGGACATGCTTACAGTGTTGGGGGGTCTGAACGAGGCATAAGAAAGTTAAAAAACTTCCTCCTTCCCCCTCAGATCCCCCAGATTCTCTCTTCACTCCCTGATTCACCACCTCTGAGCTGGTGAACCTGGGAGTGTGAATTCTGACTCAGATCACCAGTGAAGCGGTGAGATCACCGCTTCATAAACTGGCCATTACTGTGTCATTCAATGAGGATTCTCCGTGTGTAGAGATAATCGGCGGGAGAACAAGTTCAAACATGTTCTCCCCCGATTATCTCTGTTTCATAAACTGTTTATGGACTGTGATCAGCGGCGATCCTCGGGATCACCGCTGATCACTGCTTCATAAACGGACACCTTAATCCTGATTTTTGAAGACATCCAACTCATGTTTACAAAATGTATTAAAGTGTATGTCAGGGCTTGCATTAACATTTCCTATGTTTTATCCCTATAAAGACCATGCAAGTACAGAAAGATACCTGCTGATCTGTCAGAAATCCACTTAACTGCTTAGTCCTATTGTTGGCTGACAACACACTGCATTATTGAAGACTAAGCGGTGTCAGACCCCCGCCTAGTTGTCTTTTGCTAAGCTAATCAAACCGCCCCATATCCTATTCTGTACAACATAGAGAACTGTTCTGTGGTTCAAGATAATAACTAGAAGGTCTAATTAGCCTACATAAGCTAGCACAGGAAGTGTGCACAGGACATAGGACAGTTCTGAATTTCTTACATGATTTTTTTTTTTGCACAGGGAGATATAACAGAATGCTTTCAAAGTATATTTGACAGACAAAATGTAGAAAATAAGAGAAGTTTATTGTTAGGGTTTACATATACTTTACAGCTTGAGAACATGTTAACTGTTGATTCTATATTGTTTTGGCTGTTGTTACAATGACATAATAGTGCTTAAAATGGGTAGAATATATGGAGAATTCTGGGGTATAGTTGGCAAACTTGGCAATAATCACAATGTTAGAGATCACAGCATTACTAAAACTTTCATGTGTCTGAATTTGTGGCCAATATATTGAAACAACTTAGGTTAGTACTGTGATGTAGTCTGACTCATTCAATGTCAGGAAGAATTATTCAATATGAATGCTTCTGAGAAATTATATGTATAATTATTTAGTACTACTTCCCAATAAATATGTGAGTATTTTTATTTTTACCCAGGTCGGTTTTACTATCACTCCACATGAAAGTACAATTCTTTTTGAAGTTTTGCAGTTTGGTCTTGAAAAATATCTTGATGATTTAAATCAGATCAGCTCTCAGGCTAGCAAAGAGTATGCTCTGGAGAAAGCACTCAACAAAATGAAAACAGATTGGGAGGATGCATGCTTCAGCTTTTCAACCTACAAGGATGGAAATAGCTATGTGCTAGCCGCTGTTGATGAAATTCAGGTAACTACTTTTATAATAATGTTAAGTTACCCTGTGGCCTGTAATGCATATATGAGGCAGATATTTTTACATTATGCTAAAAAAGATTGATTACGCTTATAATTAGAATATTTTCAATTTGGGTTCAGACAACCTAGTGCACCAATGCAATTGACATTGAAATTGCTCTTCAAACTTTATATTCTGCTTATCTGACTCATGAAACTAGTTGGATGAATACATTGTGCACCAATGTTTTATGTGAGTGTGCCCTGAAGTGAATTGTTCTAAGCAATACGTTGGTAGTGATTAAAAATATTTGATTAAATTATGACAATTGTTGTAATCCATTTTTCCTCCATGCCTCAAGCACACTTTAGAAACATATACCCATAGGTTGGCTGAGCTAGATATCTGCCTAGCAATATTTAAAAATGTTATATCTGTAGCTAGCAGATCCAGCTGAACAATTACTGGAAATTGAGGCTTTTTAATAGACTCTTTTTCTGTGCAAGTTGCATTTATTTTAACCACTTCAGCCCCGGAAGATTTTCCCCCTTAATGACCAGGCCATTTACTGTGATATGGCACTTCGTCCCTTTAACTGACAATTGCGCGGTTGTGCGATGCTCTACCCAAACAAAATTGATGTACTTTTTTTTTCCACAAATAGAGTTTTCTTTTAGTGGTATTTGATCACCTCTGTGGTTTTTATTTTTTGCACTATAAACAAAAAAGAGTGACAATTTTGTAAAAAAAAAAAAAAAATAATATTTTTTACTTTTTGCTATAATAAATTTCCCCAAATTAAAAAAAAAAACTAATTTTCATCATAAGTTTAGGCCAATATGTATTCTTCTACATATTTTTGGTAAAAATAAGCATATATTGATTGGGTTGCGCAAAAGTTATAGCGTCTACAAAATAGGGAATAGCTTTATTGCATTTTTATTTTGTTTTTTTCTTACTACTAATAGCGGCGATCTGCAGTTTTTAGTGGGACTGAGACATTGTGGTGAACAGATCGCACACTTTTGACACTTTTTTGCGATCATTGACATTTATACAGCTAACAGTGCTATAAAAATACACTGCATACTGTGTAAATGTCACTGACGGGGAAGGGGTTAACACTAGGGGCCGATCAAGGTGTTTCCTCGTGTGTGTTTCTAACTGTGGGGGATGTGACTGACTGGAAGAGGAGACAGATCACTGTTCCTTATTACTAGGAACAGCAGATCTGTCTCTCCTCCCCTGTCAGAATGGGGATGTGTGTGTTTACACACACAAATCCCTGTTCTGACTCTGATGCCCGCAAACACGGGTGGCCGGTGGACATCGCGGCCGCCGGCCACGCGCATTGGGCACACGCGCCTGCTATGAATCTTAAAGCAGCTGATGTACCAGTACGGCAATTCGCGGGAATGAGCCGACCTGCGGTTGTATAATGGCAGCAGCTGGTCGGCAAGTGGTTAAAGAAATGTTGTTGACCATTGTTTATTGTCACATACACTATATTGTCAAAAGTATTGGGAAGTCTCATTTTACACACACATGAACTTTAATGGCATCCCAGTCCGTAGGGCTAAATATTGAGTTGGCCCACCCTTTGCAGCTATAAAAGCTTTGACTCTTCTGGGAAGGCTGTCCACAAGATTTAGCAGTGTGTCTATGGGAATTTTTGACCATTCTTCCAGAAGCGCATTTGTGAGGTCAGGCACTGATGTTGGTTGGGAAGGCCTGGCTCACAGTCTCCACTCTAATTCATCCCAAAGGTGTTCTATCAGGTTGAGGTTAGGACTCTCTGCAGGCCAGTCAAGTTCCTCCACTCCAAACTCGTTCATCCATGTCTTTATGGACATTGCCTTGTGCACTGGTCCAAATAATTTGGTGGAGGGGGGGTTATGGTGTGGGGTTGTTTTTCAGGGGTTGGATTTGGCCCCTTAGTTTCAGTGAAGGGAACTCTTAAGGTGTCAGCTTACCAAGACATTTTTATGCTCCCAACTTTGTGGAAACAGTTTGGGGGTGGCCCCTTCCTGTTCCAACATGACTGTGCACCAGTGCACTAAGCAAGATCCATAAGACAAAGGATGAGGGAGTTTAGGGTGGATTAACTTGACTGGCCTGCACAGAGTCCTGACTTCTACCCAATAGAACACCTTTGGGATGAATTAGAGCAGAGACTGCAAGCCAGTCCTTCTCGTCCAACATCAGTGCCTGACCTCACAAATGCGCTTCTGCAAGAAATGTTCAAATATTCCCATAGGCATACTCCTAAACCTTGTGGGCAGCCTTCCCAGAAGTTGGAGCTGTTACAGCTGCAAAGGGTACGCCAACTCAATATTGAACCCTACAGACTAAGACTGGGATGCCATTAATACCAATACTTTTGATAATATAGTGTATAAAGATATACGAGGTGTTGTAGTGTGTACAATAACACAATATCTAAAAATGCAAGACTTTAGTTTTATTTATCCATTATGTAAATAATCATTTGCAATAACTTTTTTAATATGAAAAATTGCTTCCCTGCCAACTGCTAGTTCACAAATCACCAGGTACAATCAATGATAATTAAAACTGCACAGCAAAATCTAAAACCACTGTTCACCACCCCCGTACAGAATTTATCTGATGCATTGACCAAATACTAAAACAAGACCAAACAAAAACATGGCTTGCAAAATACACATGGCTTTAAAGCATAAACATGCTGCCAGCTTACTTTTTCGAGCATTAATGATTTTGTAAAACATCTGAAAATTGAAGAGGCATCAGAAAAGTAAGAAATGATGGGATAAAATCAATATGTTATGTAGCTTGCATATATTTTAATAAAAATAAAAAGCATTGGGCATCAATTTACTGGTGATTAGAATATTATTTACATACACAAGCAAATACCTGGATAAGTAAAACATCTACCAAGATTTGTGTGAATAAATGACCACACCTTTGACAGTAAACCACTCAATTTCCTCCAATGATCCCATTTACTAGGTTTTTACTGGTGTACAAACTAACAGGATTTTCAGTTCTTGACTTTTTGGCCATTTGAACCATATTAAAAAAAGTGGCCCCCACTCTGAATAATACCAGATGAGCACATCAAGTAAATGGGTGTGCATGCCTATGTCAGGAGTCAGGACAGTCATAACCAATTAGGGGCAGTTGCTGTACATGGGAAGATAAGAGAAATATGGCCTTTCATTCAAAACAGCCTTGTGATGATCAAGATTTTCAAAAGTCTTGGTGACACACAAGGTTGTAATGGAATTTTGGATCTTGCATAATTAATAAAACTAGAGAAAGGGTTTATGGGAGATTCCCATGGTCTTGTTGAAATATTCTTTCTGGCTAATTACTTCATTTTATAGGAAATGTTATACAATGCATAATATGTAGACTTTGTAATTTTGGTGTGGGGATAGAACTGTGTGCTTAAAAACAGTGTTTTAATTATAACTGTCTGTTACTGATCCTGGTGCATCAACTCATTCTATTACTTCTATCAGTAATGATTATGAAAACTTGTGGATCTAAAAGTCACTTTGAAGATGTATCTGAGGTTCAGTGTTAGGTGAAATGTTCAGCAGACAATGTGGGATTTATGGTTGGAATTGTTGGTTAATTTTGAGCCTGCAAACCATTGCAATTAGCATCATTGGATCACAAGTGTAATGTTTTAGCTCTTGTAGACTCTTTCTCCAGATAATGGTCTGTACACAGGTACAGGCCTTCAGCTACAGAGATAGAGGAAGAATCAATAGACTACAAGTGTGGTGATATCACCATACTTGCTCCATTAATGACTACAGTCCCTTTGTTGTGGTGGAAGATAAGTACTTGTAGTTTTTTTATTCACAACTTTCCTGGGAATGAATGATGCAACCGTGTGGGTGGAGTTACACTCAGTCATGTCCAATTCAAAAATAACAGAAGTGAGCGGAGAGATGAACCTGGTGCTCCTGTAAGTGGGGGAGGCAGTTTTGGGGGGTGGAGCTGTGCATGCTCACAATATTTCATGTTATAGCACTAATTTTGGTGTAGCATTAAACATGGTCTGAAAGGTGGAATTAGCTACAAAATGTCCCTGTAATCCTGACTCCCTGTCATAGAGACAATAAAATACATTTTGGTGATAAGAAAAGTAGAAAGTTAGGGATGAATTGTGTTTATACACAGTGTGTGTGTGCGTGTGTGTGTGTATGGTACAGTATGTATGAATGGAAATCTCTCTCTCTATCACCATCTATATGTCTTTTAGTTCCATGACACATTCTTTCAAAAATCAGTACATGTATTTTTATATACTGCTATCTTAATTACACAAAATTTGTGTTTATATACCCTTCCATTAATCATCAGCCTCAATTTCATTTCTTCTTTTCCTGTTAAAGGTTTTGCTGGAAGACCACATTGTGAAAACTACAACCATGAAAGGCTCTCCATTTATTGCACCATTTGAAAAAGAAATATTAGCATGGGAAGCTAAGTTGGTATGTTGCCTTTTGAGAAGCTCTTGTTAAATTTAATTAGCGTTTAGATTTCATCTCCATGCCACATCTCAGATTTCACCACCCAGTCAAGTCCATGCTTCACTAACTTTCATTATATACAGCTTTTCAGGACCAGCCTTGCCATCAGCATATATTCTGTAGATTATTAAAAGGGGAAAACAAGTATAAAATTCTTTATGTCAAATTCATTTCACTTTGATTTTTATTTTGTGAGCTTAAATGCAACAGACACAGTCACCCAGTAATGTTAAACCATTCAAGTGAGACACAAAGAGAGGCAGCTGTGTTGGCTCATTCTTCATTGTTCCTCAACAAGTACATCAGAAAGCAGAGGATAAGGAAATAAATCTCAACACTATGAAAATTTGATTGAAAAACATTTTAGGAAAAATAAAATGATTTCTGCATTAGCATGTTTGTTCCAGTCCAAAATTATTTTTGGCTTAATATATTTTATTTCTTGTTCAGAGACACTTTCAGGATACTTTAGATTCCTGGCTCCGAGTTCAGATGGCCTGGTTATATCTGGAACCCATTTTTGGATCAGAGGATATACGCAACCAAATACCAGCAGAAGGGGAAAAATTTGAAACTGTTGATTTCAATTGGTAAGTTGGCTGCAAACATAAATAGTAATAGTTTCTTTTGCTTTGGCTAGAGTGCATTCCACAGTGCCATGGTAGTTCATTGAAAACTGCAAGCCAGCTGTGAAAGAGTGATGTGGCCCCGCTAGCTGTCAGATCAGGGAATCAGAGGGGGTGGGGGTGCAGGGGCTGGTCTGTTCTTAACATGTTACATGTTACACCCTGAATACTGTATGTAACATGTCAGGTTCTTCCACCCCAAACTCGCTCATCCATGTCTTTATCGACCTTGTTTGTACACTGGTGCACAGTCATGTTGGAACAGGAAGGGGCCATCTCCAAACTGTTCCAACAAAGTTGGCAGCATGACATTTTCAAAAAATATTTCTTGGTATGCTGATGCCTTAAGAGTTCCCTTCAGTGGAACTAAGGGGCGAAGCCCAACCCCTGAAAAACAACCCCACAGCATAATCCCCACTCTACCAAAGGATTTGGACCAGTGCACAAAACAAGATCCATAAAGACATGGATTAGAGAGTTTGGGTGGAGGAACTTGACTGGCCTGCACAGAGTCCTGACCTCAACCTAATAAAACATCTTTGGGATGAATTAAAGCAGGGACTGCGAGCCAGGCCTTTTTGTCCACATCAGTGCCTGACCTCACAAATGCACTTCTGTAAGAATGGTCAAACATTCCCATAGACACACTCCTAAATCTTGTGGACAGCCTTCCCAAAATAATTGAAGCTGTTATAGCTGCAAAGGGTGGACCAACTCAATATGGAACCCTATGAACTAAGACTTTGATGCCATACAATTTCATGTGTGTGTAAAGGCAGGTGTCCCAATACTTTTAGTAATATAGTGTAAATGCGGGCTCTCGGCACGTGGGCCTACATGCTATGCAATTGCATATGTATGGCCCTGTGTAAACCACTGAGGGTGCACTGCCTGTGTGCTAACTGCATATCTATTTCTATCACTTTAGTTGGTCCTTAAACATATTTTGTTTAAATAGTTAAATATAATAGATGCAGACCAATGTTTAAAGGGAATGCTTTCATTTTCTTATTTGCAATGGGCAATGCAATGGGCAACACTTGAAGACACTTAGGTAGATGGGTCCTGACATTGAAAGATGAGAAAGTGTTTTATAGAGTGTAGTCTGTATAGAGTTGAGTATATATCCCATAGTTTGTAGGAGCTATAACTTTCACGCAAACCAATCAATAAACACGCATTGGGATTTTTTTAATCAAAAACATGTAGCAAAATAAATTTTGCCCAATATTTATGAAGAAATCTGATTTTTTAAAATTTTTTATTGCATATGTTTGTTTTTTTTCCCAAAATATTCATCTTTTTTTCATTTATATCATAAAAAATAAAACTGTGTTGATCAAATACTACTAATAGGAAAACTTTATTTGTGTGAAAAAATATATAAGTTTCATTTGGGTACAGCATTGCATTTGTGGAATTGCCAGTTAAAGTAGCACAGTGCCGAATAGCAAAAAATGGCCTGGTCATGTAGGGGGTAAAATCTTGCGGAACTCAAGTGGTAAAGCAAGTGAACACAAACTCGTTCTGTTTACCTGTCCATAAGGGGCATTCTTCACACTGACAACCAATGCAATGATCCAAACACAATAACATGCGGGGCACTAGGTTCAGATTTTCTAAGGTTTGCTAAAATTGTCACTTTGCGGCGAACTGGCTTAAGTTCAACAGCATTCCACACAATGGGGACTGGCCTTAAGAAGCAGGGAAAGGACCCAGAGTTGAGAATCCACATACATGCAATCCTATGAGAGCATTGAACAAACAAGATAATTTAATGATAACATTGATTCATAGTAGAATGAAGCCAATGCATTTTAGAGGCCAAAGACAATCCCCCTTCATTTAGGGCTTAAGGATTTTGACCGTGCTTAGATGGAGCAGGGGAGCAAATGCCACAGAAATTGGGCTCCAAGCTCTGTCTCTGCCCTAGTGTTAGAGATTTCATTATATAAGCATAACATAATCTTTATTATTGACAGGTGTGTTTTGTGGGTTTTTTTTTGTAGCCCATATTCTCTTTGTCATGCCAGCCCCTGAATGCATCCAAGGCCCTAACACTGACTAGGTCACTAAAACATATCATTGTGCATTCATGCAGGTTAAATATAAATTTTTCAAGACTATGACTTGTTTCCACTGTGACACCAAATCTTTTATTTGATGTCAATGTTCATTATCTAGGAATAATTCTTAGGCTTCATAATGTAATGAATCTGAAAGAATTGTATTTTTTCATATGAATTTCTCAGTTTGATCTAAATCCCTGCCATCGATACAGTAAAGGAAACCTGTACTAAGAGAACATGTGGCCTGCCATTGCTGACCTCTCCTCCTGAGAATAATGTCTCAGCTGTCATGCTGTCCTGTTGGCTTTAACAATTTCTAAGGCACTGACCCGAAAACAGTAATGCTGCGTACACACGAGTGATTTTGCCGTCGGAATAAACTCTGAAGGTTTCTCTGATGGAATTCCGACGGAATTCTGCTTTAAGCTGTCTTGCATACACATGGTCACACCAAATTCCGACCATCAAGAATGCGGTGACATACAACACGTACGACAGGACAACATGTACGACGTCTCGTACTTGCTTCAGAGCATGCATCATTTTTGGTACGTCGGAACAGCATACAGACGAGCGGTTTTCATGATAGGAATTTGTTCCGTCGGAAAAATATAGAACATGTTCTCTATCTAAGTCCGTCTGAATTTTCGACTGAAAAAGTCAGATGGGGCATACACACGGTTGGAATATACAGTGAAGAAAAAGCTCCCATCTGACTTTTTCTGATGGACATTCTGCTCGTGTGTACGCGGCATTAGAAGAGCAAGAGTTCTAACTTTGCATGTTCAGGTCATTGAGTATTGAAGCCAGAGACCTCCAAGCAAGTTGCATTTTTAGGAGTTCAGCAATGGCTGCCCCATATTTATTTCAGTGAGTTTTAAAGGGCAATGTTATTTCCAATATGTTGGACATGAACTGTAACTGCTGTCCTCCAGCTTTTTAGATATGAGGCATTATCAAAAATGTTCACCTTGGATTTGTAACCTTCTCATTGCTTAAATCTATCCTACAACTGTCTGAACTTTATTTTTACTGTTACCTGTCTCCCTTGTTTCGTTTGCTTTGCTCTTTTAAACCTTTTTTGATCCAATATCTCCTTTATTTCATAGTTATTCTGTTTTTACTGATGCATGCAAAAGATATCATACACCAAAGCCATTCTCTTAGAAGCCTTTCTTTATATAGAAAACCTTTGAAGTCTGAAATGTTAACCAGCTGATGTATTTGTAGTCTATATTGTTGCCTCAGTCAGTTTTTAAAACATTTTTTAAGAAGTGATTTGCATTTGAAACTTTTCACCCTATGACTTCTAATTAGTATAAATAAATAGAATTTGTACATAGGGTACATTTTTTTATTTTTTTTTACTGTACGTTTATATGGAAATGTTTATGTTAAGGTTGGGACTCAAAATGTAATTTGATTGCTACCAACAATCTCAAGAAAATATTCTTTACAAATACTTGAAAATATACTTACTGCATATAAATAGCAATAAATAGCATATATAATAGCTGTTTTTATAGAAGTTAGGGTTAACATTACCAGTTTTACTTATATAGAGGATGTGCATGGCTAAACTAAAATATTTTGCACTGGTATTCATTTTTTTGGGGAAAACTGAACTAAGGATAATTGTGAATAAGGGGTTTATTTACTAAAGATAGAGGGTGCAAAATTAGTCACAGTTCTGCATATAAACCAAACAGTTTCCAGGTTTTATTGTCAAAGCTTAATTGAACAAGCTGAGGCTAGAAGCTGCTTCGTTTCTATTCAGAAATATGACAAATTTTTCAGTCTTAAGCTCTAGTAAATAAACCCCTTTCTGTTTGATAATTGCAATTACCAACATCGCTGTCAATTTAGCAAAGAGACACAGATTTAATGGGACAACTGTGATGTTGTAACTCACATTCATACATACTAGGGACAATTTAGACAGGATCCAATTAACTTACCAGCATGTCTTTGGAGTGTGGGAGGAAACCAGAGTACCCGGAGGAAACCCACGCAGGCACAGGGAGAACATGCAAACTCCAGGCAGGTAGTGTCGTGGTTGGGATCCGAACCAGCGACCCTTCTTACTGCTAGGCGAGAGTGCTACCCACTACACCGCTGTGCCACCCCACAAGTTATGTTCCTAGGTTACCAGCTGACTTTCATGGAAATGTTTTTAGACTGTCAGCTCAAAGGATGTAAACCCCCTCTGCCAGTTGAGCCCAAGCTAATAAATACGTATCTTTCCTGTACATTTTAGGATGCCAAAAAATTAAATATTGTACTTTTCCTGTCCACTTTATAGAGTAAAAAAGGCCAGAGAATCAAAATATTTGATGAAACTGTTATGTGACATGGATTACATCTGATACACTATACAGTGTGCTCACTGAATGATGCTATTCTAGAAATGGTGTTCAGCATTTTTAAAACAGCTGTAGTATATAAATCAGTCAGTACTGTGGTATATGTGTGTGGATGTGTGATTGTCCAGGACAATGTTGCTCATTTTTTTTTTTTTACGTCCATGGTGGTGGTTTAATTTGATGTGTTTTTTCTGATATATTATATGTTTTCTATTATTGTTTGTGATTTTATAGTATTTTTTATTAAAAACCTTTTGTAATTTTGATAATATGGTAAGAACCATTTTTTTCTTCTAGTTATATAATTGTTATGCCTTGCTGATTCTCTTAAAGGGAACCTGTCACCACTAGGTGTCGTATCAAAAAAAAAAGGCCAGCCCTGTAAAAGTAGCTCACTTATACTCACCTTTGCGACAGCCCATGTTTTGAAACACTGCTTCACTACTCCCCAGCCACTTCAGGGTTTCAACCATTCTAGGTGGGTTGAATTCCTGTCTACCATTGACTTATACACCCTGTAGTCAAGTACGAACTGGAGAGAGGAACCACTGTGGGAGGAGTAGTTATTTACACAGCAGCTGCTGGGAAGTAGTAAAATGGCAGTATTTCAGGATAAGGGTGGCTGGAAAGGTATGTATAGAGGTGCTCCTTTTACAGCACTGGCATTCTTTTAAGTAATTAGCAATAGAGGTCTGCACACTACTACTATATACACCATTTAGCAAACAACAACATATATATTTTTTAAAGGTGCTTAAACCCGTCCACGGTGTATCAATCTGTTAGTACAATAATTTTAAATATATAAAGAGTAAGCACACCACATAAAAAATGCTTTAGCAATAAAGTTGTAATGGGCATATACATACAATTCTGCAATAGGTTCAAATATGTCATATCACATCAAGCCTAATACAGCATAGATATCCACTCCACTTTTGAATCACACCAACAAAAATACATGCATGTATATACAGTAGGTACAGTGAGCAATACTTAGAACATATAGCATCTGATGTTCAGAAATTCATACAGTTCAGTACCTAAAATAAAGTAATGAAACAGATAGCTGAGCCAGACCCTGGGGAAAAGATAGAGAATGAGAACCCTCTTTCTTAAGAACATCCTACCTCCTTACACAATTTTGTTATATGGTGTGCTTACTCTATATATTTCATTTTTTTATAAGTAAACCGATGGTGATAGGGTAACCTTATATTCAAGGCTTCCAAACAGGCCAGCCTGAAAATAATCAACCTTTTGCAATATCCAATATCTAATGAAAAACCCATTATGCTAATTATAGCCATGTCTCCTAGTCTAGGGTCCTCAGGAGCAGTTTTTAAACAGTTTTAATTGTTTTTTATCTGCACAACAATGACAGTAAATATGTTGATTCTCTGACCTTTTTTATGCTAGAGTGAGCAGGATGAGTATGATATTTAATTTCAACACTCAATGTTTACTGCAACCTAAAATGCAGAGACCAGATGGGTATTTATTAGGCATGGGCCCACCAACAAAAGGCGATTTCGTAATGGAGCTTTGCAGCTGACAATCTAAAATAGTTCACATCCAAGCCAGCTGGTAACCAAGGTACATAAGAACCTCAAGATAGTCCTAGTTAAACAGAACATTAAACTGTATGTTGTTTTATCTCTATTACAAGTGTGAATTCTGGCCTAAAACTCTAAATAACAACAAGATTTGGTAAGCTAGCATGAACCTAATGCCCTGTACACACGGTCGGATTTTCCGATGGAAAATGTGTGATAGGACCTTGTTGTCGGAAATTCCGACCGTGTGTGCGCTCCATCACACATTTTCCATCCGAATTTCCGACACACAAAGTTTGAGAGCTTGCTATAAAATTTTCCAACAACAAAATCCGTTGTCGGAAAATCACAAATCCAACTCACAAAGTGCCACGCGTGCTCAGAATAAATCAAGAGACGAAAGCTATTGGCTACTGCCCCGTGTTTTACGTCACCGCGTTCAGAACAATCGGATTTTCCGACAACTTTGTGTGACCGTGTGTATGCAAGACAAGTTTGAGCCAACATCCGTCGGAAAAAATCCATGGATTTTGTTGTCGGAATGTCCGATCAATGTCCGACCGTGTGTACAGGGCATTACTGATTCATGTTAATTTTAGTGATATTACCACCTTTTTAAAGTAAAGAGGAAAAGGCAATAACCTTTAGAAAACAAATATATATTTCAGTTTTGCTATACTAAGCTAAAATCTGATTTCCTCAGCTACCACACTTTTTTTCATCATCATTGTTATTTTCATGACCCCATTTAATATGCCTGTCTTCTCTCAATAACTAATTGGGGAACATTATAAATTCCATGGCCAAACAACTATTCTCCCATAAGTTAGACTCATTTACTTCTCTAGAAATGTTCATGCTTCCTGTATCAGGTTTAGAAGAGAAGTATGTGTAACTATATAGTTAGCCCAAGACATAAATGAAGCAAAAGGTCTGTTCAGTTTTCTAATAACACTTTTACAACTGGCTCCAAATGTAAAACATAAAATATTGCCAATGATCCAGCTGTTTTATAGTGCAGTTAACAGCAAGATAACTAAACTGGACAAAATGTTCTTGTCTGACATCAATTTAAGGACTAATGTGTATTATAACCCAGGAATAAAGACGAAAATGCACAATTAGTGTTGATTCATGAGTCTTATCCTAGAATCCTATTGGATTAATATCCATAAAGGTGCTTGTCATATGGTATTAATCATGAGTTAGCAGAAGTGTTAAACCATTTACCTACAAACATTACCCCACATGGAGAGCTTTAGTATAATTGCTATAATTATGCACACCTCTGTACCACCTCAGCTGCTCTCAAACACCATCATTTATGGTAATGCTGCATGGTAATTAGACCACTTCTGCCAGGATTGCACTGTGAATTACCTAGGAAAACTACGCAGAAACTGTAATAGAAGGAAATTATTAGCTGGCACTTCCTCATTTTCTATTGCACACAGTGAAAAAATAGTAAATAGGTAATTGGCGTTTTAAAGAACTATGAAATCTTATTTCATTTTGACATATTCCTTATTTTGTAAAATGAAGCAAAAGTCATGAATTAGTTGGTTTAGTATATAGTTAAAAGTTACTGTAAAGCATATGCACACACAGTATGCATAATATGATTCACTTTTATATTCTTTACAATCAGCCCTACCTAACATATCTGTTATATTGTATCATATAACACTGTATTTGTATTCTGTTGTATTATTTATTGCCCTTAGTGCCATCTAAATAGTCCTTTTACAGGGTATAAGATGTTTTCTTGATAAGTCTAGTAAATTAATTTACATTACATCTAAGAATTTAAAAACAATTTGGATATGTTTTTATAGAGTTTATTTATTTTGTTATTTTCTGTTTAAGTCCACTACAGAAACCTAATTTGCATGTTATAAGCTGCATGTTTATCCGTAAGGTGTTGTCTGTTGATATTGAGATTTTTGAGTGTGTATGCAAACAAATGACAATTGTGGTATATAGTCAATTTGTGATATTCTTCCATTAGGAAATATTAAGCACAGTAGTCAGATATGATGTAATGGCATGTGTCGTTATGTGGTTAATTAGCATCTTTTTCTCCTCTTGCCTGAGCTGTGCTCTGGGAGGTCAGTTTACACATTAGTTTCTGCTAGTTTCAGTTATTGTAGTTTAAAACATAAAGTATCAACGTGGGAAGTGAATCAGCCATGTAGGCAAAATGAGACCCCCTTTGAGGGCAGTGCTCTATAATTGTGATTGTTAGATTGTTCACTCTTATTCATCTTCATTCTTATAGAGAAGGAATGGAGAAGAGCAGATCAGTTCAGGCAGATGCTCCCTGTTTACTTTAGTAGGAATAAATGGGATGAGCAATCAACTTTTTACCCTGGAGTGATTGGTCAGCAGGTATTTGGCCCCCTTAGAAAAAAATTCAGTGGATACCTGGCTTGGGCAGCTGTTATGTCATACCTATTGGGCTTAGGAGCCAGTGTATGGTATTTGTTATTCAAATAATATATATATATATAGATAGATAGATAGATAGATAGATAGATAGATAGATAGATAGATAGATAGATAGATAGATAGATAGATAGATAGATAGATAGATAGATAGATAGATAGATAGATAGATAGATAGATAGATAGATAGATAGATAGATAGATAGATAGATAGATAGTCACTTCACTGGGAGTCTCACTCCACCAGACCAACCAGATTGCTTGTTAAGGTTATACTGCATAGCTGGCTATCACAGCATATTTATACAGGTACAGGTGGTAATACAAACTTTGAAACGACTGTGGTAGTAATTTATCGACTGATTTTCAAGAGTAAATGATTGTCAATGACAGCTTACGTATATGATTTTAGTCAGAAAATTAAATCCTGCAAGATCACTTCAGACTGGCTCCTTCTGCAGGTATAGCTACGTAAAACATTAAAAATAAGTGTCTATACTTTTTAAAACCCAGTAATACACAGAGCTGATCTCTATTCTTAGGCGATCTGCTGACAGCCTAAAGATGTACTGCTGTTTAGGGGCTCTGGGCTTCAGCAAAATGGCAGCCTCCAGCAAGAAGAAACAATTCTGGAGGCAATTTGCAGCATGCACTAATTTTAGTAGCTTAAAGGATGAGTGCACCCTAACACTAAAATTTCTAAATCTACAGACATCCACAATCTAACACTAACCTATCTAACCCTGTAAAGAAGAAATCAGTATACATACCTTTTTTTAAGCCAATTCACCCTGATCCCACACTGAGCTGTCAGCTGCGGCTTCGCTGTGGAGGTGGGTTCAGAAGACACAGCCAACAATGGAAGCCCCATAGTAAGTCTATGGGTCACCCCCCGTTCATTTCACAGCCGTTGTCGGCCATGTTCTCTGCAGAGTTTCCGCCGCTGGAGACCGGACCTGACCGGAGTGGCTTCAAAAAGGTATGTATACTGATTTCTTCTTTATAGGGCTAGATAGGTTAGGTTTATATCGTGGATGTCTTTATATGTATCGATTTTAGTTTTAGGGTGGACTTATCCTTTAATTATTATTGTGGAATGCATGTTCCTTGCTAAAGAACAATATTTGTGCACATTACACATGTATAGTATAGTTTACTAGTCATTAGTCAAAGGCTCAAGCAATGGAAAATTTACTTTTCTCTAGTGGTTTTCTCTCTAATAAACTCCCTGGGAGAATAAATTTATGGTCCTTAAAAGATATGTTATAACAAGGACGTTTCATTTTTTTACACTATTGTAAGGTTATCATGTGTTTTTATTTTAGTGCCATTTTAGCAATGGGCTGTCTTAAAGTGTTACTAATCCCTGCATTCACTATATCTGGTCTCCCACAGTACACAGAACATGGAAATACAATTATTTTAGTAAAGTCTTATGACTTCTATCAGTGTCCGGCCGAGCACTGGTTAAAGCTTTTCATTCTCCCCTGACTGTTCAAAGAGTCTGCATGACCCCTGACTTTCTGTCTGGACAGTGCTGATTAGCCCAGTGCTGATCACATGCACCCTCCCCCCAAAAAAACAAAAAAAACTCTCTAGCAATACCCACCAAACTAAGCATGATGTACAGAGTGTCCCCAAGGCTCGGTACTATCAGCATATAAATTGGGGACAATAAAAAAAGGGGAGGCTCAGAGAAGACAGGATAAAACAGCCTTTTTACACAATGCTGAGGCTTAACCCGTTAGTGAGTATAACAAGCATGCTTTACTGCATATACAGACTGATTTTACCGTTGTGGGTTTAGTAACACTTTAACTTTGGGCCTTATTTATCAAAGACTAAAGTAGGCGTTGTTCGTGTTGCCCCACAGAGGCAGTAACATCTAAACCTTGAGAGTGAATCCCTGGCTGTTTTAGAGTAACATGTACTTTTTTTTTCATTCAGACACTATAATAAGTAAGTCCATTTAAGTATAATGTTCACTTCTACACTTTTTAGTTTCTGTATGACTATTTGGCAGCATTGGGGTTGATTTACTAAAACTGGAGAGTGCAAAATCCGGTGCAGCTGCACCAGATTTTGCACTCTCCAGCTTTAGTAAATCAACCCCATTGTCCATATTTAGATGTATTTATTTTATGCTGAATTTTTTTTAATATATTATGTACAGTGAGAGTTTTCTGCCCTTGTTCACATGGGCAAATTTAAGGGTCCATCTGTGTGAGGGACATATTTACCTGCACAGGATGCACATTTGTTACTTGCATCTGCATACAGGCAGTCTCATCAATGCCAATTGAGATGCAGCAGCTGCAAGGACACAGGCCCTGCTCCCAATGTGACATCCATGTGGGTGCTGGAGCATGTCCCCAAACACAGACAGTCTGAATTTGTGTGTTTTCTGCTTCATTTTGCTCAGCTGAAGAACATAACTTAACATAACTAAAAAAACGTGAATGAATATACTCATAGATCTTGGTTAAAATAGCCCAGAATAAGTAAATTCTTGCAAAAGAAGTGAATCATGACTTTTTTTTTTCTGCTGATTGGAAACCAATGATCAATCAAGCAAATCATATTTCTACAATAAAATTTTAAATATTTTCCTAAATGTTGCTTATTTGACACACTATCACATTTTCCATAAAATGTGTGTTTGAAGCCTACTGTAATGTAATCTAATGTAGCATTTTCTGTGCTTTTATTGTCTATAATTTATGTTCATAATAATGTCGTTCACTGCTCTGGGTCACTTATATTCAGAAATTGTGACTTCCTTACATGACCCAGGTTACAGTTTCCATTGTGTATATGCTAGTATTCTGTAATTGGAGAAACTGTTAAACACCTAAAATAATTGAAGTATGTGAATGGTAGTGGATGCAAACATTTTCTGATTAATTTCTCCTATGTTTTCCATTGTCTCTGTGTACTAGGCACATCTTGGTGGAACAATAGATCCTATTTTTTACAGGTGTTTATTCTTGTCTTTGCATTAGTCTTATGTTGTTTCTACTGCCATCATTAAAGGCCACAGAGACCTCTTAATGAGTTCTCTCATTTCACAGGAAAGAAAAGAAATAAGCTGTGTTGATTTATTGAACTGGTTAGAGCAAATAATAGAATGGGATCAATGCAGGATTGTGTGTTAATAACACTTAACAAAGCTCAGTCATAATTAGATGGACGAAGGAGTTTCCTAGTCCATTGCAGTGAAAAATAAAAACCCCTCACCAAAGTGTCTTGAAGAATAATGCATTCAACTTCAGAAGAATTACTGACCAGATCTTTTTATTTGGAGCTTAAAAAGCAGCTGTGTTTTTGTAAAAAGCCATGAATGTGGCAGTCACAGTTAAAGGTATGGAGGGAAAAAAATCATCCCTTGTTTTGTAATAAGGACATTTTCAATTTGAAAGAGAGAGGGCCTGTTGTGTGAAGTATGGTTATTACATTCAGTATACTCTATCTCACCCACCAGGAGGCTAATAATGAGGGAGTCTGTGGAGGTGGCCAACGCCATGAGGGTTATCTCACAGCCCCAGATGCTGGATAAGTTGAAGGAGGCTGAATTGGTGTTGGATGACATTCAGAAAGGCCTGAATGATTATTTGGAGAAGAAAAGGCTATTCTTTCCAAGGTAAACAGTACATTTTTTCTGTCAGCTGTGCATGTTTGTCTAAAATATGCTTGTTTGAATGTCACTGATATTGCTTTTTTCTTTTGTTTTACTGTTTCCTGTAAACTTGTGTCAGGTTTTTCTTTTTGTCCAATGATGAGCTGATAGAAATCCTTTCGGAGACAAAAGATCCACTTAGAGTTCAGCCACACCTTAAGAAATGCTTTGAAGGCATCGCAAAACTCACGTTTAATCCCAGGAAGGAAATCACTCATATGGAGTCAACGGAGAATGAAAAAGTGGAGTTTGTGATGAGAATAATTCCAGAACATGCCAAGGGGCTAGTTGAGAAATGGCTTCATGAGGTGAATAGATTTAGTCTTTGTTTTGGTGTTATTTGAATTTAACATAACCTTTTTTATGAGTTGATTACCACTAGCTTTTTGACCAGTAATTGTGCCACCATATCTTGTTATAATTAGTTATAATAAGTCTGTTGAAATGCCATGCAATTTGGATATTATAATACCGATCTATGGGTAACTTGAAAATAGCTAATACAGCTTTATCAGTAGCAGAACTTGGTATCACAAGAGATAGATATGGAATATTTCTCACATCTTTACTGTATGCGGGGAGGATTGCAGAAAGTGTGAAAACAACAGAATGTGACTGGAGTGAGTGGATATTACAGTACTGTGCAGAATCCCCTGGCATTGCATGATATCACTGAGACAAATATGATGATGTCATCATTGCTCTACTGTGATATCATTGTGGAACTGCAAATCATGTATATATTTTGAAAACAGTTGCAAAGAGTATTACAGTACATATTTTGTTGATGATTAGATTATAACAGTGAAAATCAATATATATAATTACAACAGAAACTTTTGGAGTTTAAGTGATACCCTTTATTGGCAAAATTTGTTTTTACTGTACATGTAAATGGCAATGGCAATGAAAAAAACATCTTATGGTGACTGAATATTTGACTAATAAGTAGGCCAGCTACAATTCCTGAAGTATAAGAACATGATTAAGAAATCAGGGTAGGAGCTGAGTGGAATACTGAATCTTCTTCAAGCTAGTCTTTGCTGTCTCCCAACAAAATATTGCACTCTAACTTGCCTGCATTGTTTTATGTATCCCCTAGACTAGTTCTATTACTTTTTGCATAACAGTAAAGCTAGCCATACACTGATCCAAATTCAACCTATTCAGCAGGGACCACCCAAATTTCGATCAGTGTATGACCTTCCATGCTTGACAGAAAAAATAAATAATTTGAACAACTTCTGTTGAAGAGAATTTCAGGAAAACGTTTGTTGATCAGTGGCTGTAGCCAATCAGCTTTAGCCAGTGATCAGTGTATTCTGATAACAGTGGCTTCCACTGTCAGAATACAATGTTTCAGTGGGGGGGGGGGGGATTCCTCCATCCACCTAGCTTATGTGGATTGAGGAATATGGCTGAAAAAAAAACGAATTATCTATGGTTAGTTTTAGTCTTTTCATTAAACTATAAATAAAATGATCTTAGGAACATACATTTTTATTGGACAGGATTTATAGATTTTTTTTTTTTGCTGCTGTGATCCTTGCTGAATGATTACTGGGAAGATAGTATGTAGCCGTCTTCATTCAGCTTTTTCATCATGGTCATTTTTTTAAAGTTTTTTTTGAAGAGCAGTCAAATCAATCACTGCCTTTGAATGTTGTGTCTGATAAACATGGTCCTGCTTGCCAGATATTTGAAATTTATCACTGGTTAGCACAGATTGATAACATTAACAAACAATTTTTCATGTAAAAACATGCTGGTAGTGTTGCTTAGTTAGAATAGTTCTAACCTTTGTATATGATGTCATCAGTGCTATTATCTGCATATAGTTATGAAGGGCTTGCTGTACTTCAGCGACAGACACCATTTCTTTATTCACATTTAAATACGTGGTGTCTTATCTCACCCTAAGTCTCCATAAAAAAAATTCTAAAATGTTTTATCAGTTAAATCATTTGATTTATTTTAGCTCATGTTTTGTTTGAAAGAAGATCATAATGATTTTATAATGATCTAGAGACAGTGCATATGGTTTCTGAATTGCATATTACATATTATTGATAACGACCTTTTAAAACCAAGGTTGTTCAATACTAAATCAGTAAACATTGTTTTATTAAGCATAAGGACCTGCACCCAAGCTTACTTTAAAGGCTCTGTCTATGTCTTATGGTTCACAATTGCTAAGACGTGTATACACAGCTTTGATCCAAGTCAAAGTCTTCTTTACACATATTGAGACATTTCATAAAATGTATTAAAATATGTTGAGCATCTGTTAAACATTCTCTTGATTTTACTTTGCTTTAAATCCCTGTCTCAGTTTTATCTGGTGTAAGCTTGTTAAAAGAAGTGGCAATACTATGTAATAGTTCACAACCCAAGGGCTAAACTGGACCTTTGAATGTTGTTATAAGAAATACTGTATTTTTTTTACTGCAAGAAACAGGTCCCAGCATGCAGGTGCAGTAGCATCCCTGGGAGGACTCCCCTTCATCAAGCTAAGGTCTGCGAAGAAAAAGGACCCAATCTTGATGTGTTGCTGCACCTATTTGCTGTGGTCTGCAGTTAAAGTGTTTGCTGGCATTTGTTTTCTGCTGCCATGCAAAAATGTGCTACTGATATTCCTGTCATCATTATTTTGGAGCATTAGTTCAAATGTGTGATAGACAGGCTGATTTGTATACATTTTCCTATATCTGCAGTAGCTATATATGAACTGACAGTCTCCCTCTGTTTGCCTGCATTCAAGGTGCAAGCTATTCAATGTAAAAATCATGACTGACACAATCTCTGTATGATAGAATTGGCACTGACAGTCACAGGGTTTATATTAAATTGTCGGTTCATTGTCAATCTTTTGGTCTTTCTAGTAGAAGATGAGTTTATTCATCTGTGACATATCATGTATTTGTTAGATTCTGCAAGCACACAGGGCCTTCTAACTATATATGAGGTTTAGTGCTATTATTTTTTTTAAATACCCATTTTACTTGACTTCTGATTTTGGCCTTTGGCCTTCTTAAATCAAAATGTTAACATATATAATATATTCATATTTTTCAATTTTTTTTCAAAACATTTGCTCAAAGTGAATGCAATAATAGAATAACAAATTGCAGTGTATGTAAACCCTAACATTGAACACCTTCTATTTTCTCTCTTTTTGTATTTTAAATATACAATATAAAGCATTTGCTATATCAGCTTGATAAGTGCAAAAAATATCAGCTGATCCTGCCAGATTTCCAATTTTACTAACTTACTTTGTAACTTTCTGTGATCTCCTCCCTTGCTGCACTTAAATCTCAAGCAGTCTTATAAAACCTGCCCCGTTCAACTCTTTAAACTACAGAATGTCTACCTGTTATGACAATGAGAAGAGGGGTTGGGTGCTCTGTAGTTCATTATAAGTTATCAGCCTAGGTGACAAATCTGTCCCTCCATCGATACAGTACAGAGAGTAAGCAATGTCATCCCAGTACAGAAAGTGTGTCAATGGCAAGATCACCAGGGCAATAAACAAGAAAACGTATGCAGTTACTACATTTCAAGACTGCATCATTGCAATTTATTTATTTTTGCTCTTGGGTTTAGATATATTTTAAAAAACAGAAATTGAGTTTAATAGAAAACAATGTTCAGTCTATCCAGTGTAACAGTATCCTGTTCTTCTTTATGCAATGCATTCTTCGACAGTGAGGTAAAAGTGGAATTAAAGGGTAAGTAAGGACAAAAAAGCAAGGTAAATATTGGACTCCATATGTGTGTTCAGTACATCACAAATTGTAGACCTTTTTGTTATTAGGCACTTAGCGATATTTTCAGTTAGCCTCTTTGCTGCATGATTTAATGTCGGACCATCAGTTTTCTCCATTTATTTGTGTTATGATTTCTATAGCCTGTTTTTATGTAGAATGAAAGAGAAATGAGCATGTTTATAGAACTTCAGCCACAATTAGTATGGATGCTGTGGTATCTGTGTTGTTGTGTCCATTATGAAATGACCAGCTTGACTCTCACATATAGAGAATGCATGTCCCGTAATAAATATTGAAAGGGAAAGTATTTCTGTCCTAGGTCTGTGTCAAGAGGGGTCTTATGTTTTTGTTTCAGAAGTTGTTCCAGATGTCCCGTTAAGTTCCATGTGTTTGGGTTGGTGGTTCTGTTGTTAAACCAGGCCGGTTTGATTAAAACCGTCTAATACTTGGTTTCCTTCAAGAGCCATGGCATACCTTGGTGCATGTTAGTGTTGTTGTCCTGTCAGTTTAGCTTGTCCTTGGTGTTGTGAAACTTTTAGTGGAGAAAGTTGTTCTATTGTGATGTTTGTGTCTTAAAAAATAACTCCTTTGACAGTTGCAGCACTGTTAATTTCCGATGTTACTGTTTCAGTGTGCATCTTGTCATTGAAATATAGTTTAAAATGTTCAGTAATGTAGCATGAAATTATTGGTTAGTTTGGGAATGGATGTGAAATCATGTGAAGAAAATAAGTATTGCATCCGATCGAGATAAATTCACTGTGGTGTTTTATGGCTTTTTATTCCTATGTGATAGTAATAATGTCTCATGTAGGGATGGAAGCCATGAAATACATTGTGAAAAGTCATCATCTAGAATGGGGGCCATAAGCATGGAAAATGCAATGGCCACGGAGCTAATAGGCACAAACAGAGTTCAGCCAACATCTCAACATTCTGTGCTCTAACTTATTTTGTTTACACTATGAAAGTTTGAGCACAGTCTATCTACTAAGTCAGAAGTTAGCAGTTACAGTGCAAATTGTATTGGTATAAAACTGTGATTTTTAATCAGAAAGAATGCATTTATTTGTTACAGTCAGAGGACTTTGCAATGGTGTGTGGTTGGTGCTCACTGATGTTTTCTGCACATGAGAGCATAGTCATAGCAGGATTCCTTCCTAATTATTACTAGTTGCTAGAAATATAACGTTCTTTGATTGGTTGGCTTAAGTTTTGGACACAGCAAATACATGAGAAGGTCTTTGTGGCATGAAGTATTGTACATACTACTTTTCAATAGAAAGTATAAAATAGATTGGATTTCTATATATTTTCTTTTCTACCTTAAAAGCAATAAAGTGCACTTATTAATGTTTATATTTTTTGCGTGTATGAACAATATGAAAATAAAATATATAAATATACTAGATTGACTCTGCTTTCCTTACTTTGGGCTATTGATATATTACATAGGTACTAAAAATATGATGATTTCTATAGTTTAATATCTCTTTTATTCTACACAATTAACCCTGGGTAATACAGAAAAATTCGGCCAACACATTATAAAGGGTCACATTTTAGCTATAGATAAGGCTAATCAGTGGGCTAAATTAATGATTACTTTCTAGACATAACTATCACTTTAATACACCTATCAATAAATAATTATACTTTTTGGATGTATTTGGAATATTACACTTTTTTTAGTGATAACACCATTATTGTTCTTGCCAGTTTCATTGTTTTTTCATCCCTCTCCTTCTTCTATTGTAAGTGTTTATCTCAGTTAAGTGGTTATCTCAGTTAGGTATCTGCAGTCAAGGACCTCTGTACTTTTTTCACCGACCAGAGATTCTAAACCTGCAAAATAAAATCATATTATATATTTACTTTGAAATTGCAAATCTATTTTTAACTACAGTGGACTAGAGTGTACTACACATCCGCTGTTCTCGGGGATAGATAAAAACAGACTATATATCCATAGGCCATATTTGATTCTACAGCCTGGTTTACACTTTTGCATGGCTGCTTTCTGTGGGTAGGGCAGCCCATTCATTTCCATAGATTGCCCTACCTGCAGAAATGTGCAGAAAGAAGTCAGCACCTGATTTTTGACAATCACCCTGCATGAAATCACATGGTGCTGATGTACTAGCAGTTTACCATGTGCACAAACACGGGTGTTTTGTTGATGTGTGGGGTGTCATGAAGATTTAAAGGCAACCCACGCATCTGATGCGTGTTTTTCTTGTGTGTCGGGAATGTGCACGATTGTCTGCTCATTCCCAGAATGCAATAGTATGAACTTAGTCTTAATAGCAGGATATTATATAAATGTTGAAAATACTATATGTATAGCCAATGAACATGTTTTATCCTTGCAATTAAGGAGCAATTAATTTAAAGCACATTGCTCAACACTTTTAAAATGTGTGTTTCTTTGTCAATTTATTTTATTATATCATGCTGACCACCCAGATTAGATATGGCACAACATCAAAAGCTTGCATTACATTGTGAGAATTATGATTATACATGCTTGGTTATGGTTTATCAATGAAGAATTGTGGCCATACAGACAAACAAAAACCCAAACCTCTTTACAAAATGTACCGAAAAATAAATGGAAATACAAAAAAGTATGTAAAATTTAAAGAAGGAGATACTTTTGTTTGAAAAACTTTAAGTAACTGTAAGTAGAAAGGTCCTACTACACATAAAATCACTGCATGCCATCTATTCCATGGCAAAGTGTCTGTGTGTGTATTTATCCTATCTTGATGTGCAAGGCATTAATATGTATATGTGTTTTCTATAGCATGTTAGGCTCATTCATTCTATATAATATCATGTGAAAAAATAAGTATACCCCATGGAAACTGTTGACTTTTTTAAACATATTTGAACATGCAAATTTTAGATCTTAAACAATGCCTATAGATAAATGTGTTATACTTGAGTAGGAACAAAAGAATAATTTGTCTTTTCAATCGTTTATTCAACAAAGTGAATGTAAAAGTGTACTATGGAAAAATGTAACTGCTCAATTTGAAATCCCCTTACAAAATTTTAATGGGAATCAAATCAGGGCTTTGACTTGACCAGTCCTTAATCTCTCATTTTTGATGCTTTCCCTGCTGGACTTGCTAGAGTGTTTTTAATAAATATCATGTCGAAAGAGTCATTTCAGGTTTAAATTCAGCTTTTGTACAGATGGCTCTAGCAAGCACACTGTGATAGAAAGCTGAATGTTTAGTTGACTGGAAGACTTTTCCAAGCCATAACATTTCCACCATCATTATTCACAATTGTTATAAGGTTTTTTCTCTTGAAATGCTGTCTTCAGTTTGTGGCAAACATGTCTACTGATGCGGTGAACAAACAACTCTATCTTTAATTGATCAGCCTTAAGGCGGTTGTAAACCCTTACATATACCCAGTGAAGCGACTAGCCTCAGGGTATACAGAGATTAAATAAAACCTCCTTCGTAGGTTGTACCTGCTGATCTGTAGCCCTCCCTTCTCTACAGCCATTCAAAGTATATACATCAACATCAAAGGCAGTTTCTCTGATTCAGAAGGCAGGGGGTAGAGATCTAACCTCACACACTGCACAGCATAAAGTAGGGAGCTGAGTGTAATCTGAGACATGAGTGGAGGGAATGGACACTCCCTCCTCTACATGGTCTCATAGGTAAACATGCACAGCTGAGACTGTCAATTGCCTTGTGTGTGCTGGAGGAGGGTTAGAGTCATTCTATGGAGTCAGCCAAACCCGTCAGAAGTGACTCATGCAGATAGCAGAGGGAAGGGAGAGCAGACATAAATCACACTTGGTACTTTGGATTGAGGCAAGTACACACAATAGAAAGGTTATGCTTTGTTAATTTTTCATTTCAGAGGTTTACAACCACTTTAAACACATTATTCCAGAAGGTCTGCTCTTTGCCTATACATTCTTTTGCAAACTGTAGACTTTCTGCAATGTCCTTTTTGGAAAGCAAATACTTTTTTTAAAACACCTCTCATGCAGGTTTAGTTGGTGAAAACCCTTCTTGATTGTAGATGCGTGCACTTTGATCCCAACTGTTGCAACAGTAACATGAACACTCCAAAACAAAATTTTACAGTTTCTGGAAGCTTCTTTTAGCATAAAACAGTCAGCTCTTGGATTGAATTAGCTGGTCTAGACAAATTTAGTAGTCATTTGAAATCTATGCAACTTGTAGATTATTTTACTTATAGTGAATGATTGGTTTCAGATTATTTGGTGATCTTTTTAAATCTATTGGCATACTCACAGGCATCCACAACTTTCTTTATGAGGGCCTTGGAGAGCTCTATTGATTTTGGCATGATGACACCACATTGACTGACTGCCTACATATATACTTGTTAATCTGCGTTTATACCCCCATGTCCTGCAAACTGAAAATTGACTGGCTGCCTACATAAATACTTGGTAATCTGCGTTTATACCCCCATGGCTTGCAAACTGAAAATTGACTGACTGCCTACATATATACTTGGTAATCTGCGTTTATACCCCCATGTCCTGCAAACTGAAAATTGACTGACTGCCTACATATATACTTGGTAAATCTGTTTGTCACCGCTGTTTCAACTCCATCTGTAGCCATGTTCACATTATTTCAACGTTTATTTAGCTATTAAGTCTTACCTAAATTATGGGCTCCCCTATCTTTACAATTTTGGCCTCTTGGTCCTCCTGCAATTTGATTGTGATGTGAAAGCTTTGCTCTGCTAGCTGTGTGCCTTTATATCAACTCCTAATTGATTAATTGCCAGATTCCATCCACACCCAACACAGTATATAACAAGGCTTTTTTACGGGGGAACACATACACAGGGCTGCACATACAGGGGTTCTTCCAAAGAAGTGGGGTTCTTTAAATAAGTGGCACTTCTGCTCTTGCACTTCAGCGATTTGCACAAAGAAAACTACAACAGACTGCAGGTGACCCCAGTTTCAAATTATCTCACCTTCTTCTCTGAAACATGCACTCTTTACCTATCCTCCTTTTCACAATTGCTGCCTCTCTCCTCAAACTCTCTTTCCTTCACCCCTCTGCTCTACCCCACAATCTGTACATATCACCCTCACTTCTCTCCTCCCCCTATTACTGCACTCATCACCTCTTCCTAACTTTAAGCCGACTTGCTAACAAACTCCCCAGGATACTGAAGCATGTCCCCTCATACAAATCACATTCTCATACTACCTCCCTTACTCTTCTGCTTCTCCTAATCGCTGGAGATATTTCCCCAAACCCTGGGCCTCCCTTATTTAACTGTACCCATTACACCCATCAACATCACCCTACACCCTCTGACAGTAGTCGCAATCTAGGCAATTTAGTCTCCATTCCTCTTCTTCCCAACGCCAGCCTCCCTCTCTCCTGTGCATTTTGGAACCCCCGCTCTGTCTGCAACAAACTCACTGCTGTTCATGACCTCTTTGTCACTAATTCCTTTAATCTACTTGCTCTCACCGAAACCTAGCTCCACGAACATGACACCCCTTCTCCTGCTTCCCTCTCCCAGGGTGGCCTTCACTGGACTCACTACCCTAGGCCTAATGGATGCAAGGGAGGTGGAGTGGGATTCCTCCTATTCCCCCAGAGCACCTTCCAGGTTATTCACTCTCCTCCCCCTTTTTCCCTCTCTTCATTCGAAGCCCACTGTATACGTCTATTCTCTCCTACTTCCCTAAGAATTGCTGTGATCTACCGGCCCCCTGGACCATTATCGACTTTCCTTGATGAGTTCTCTGCCTGGCTACCCTACTTTCTCTCTTCAGAAATTCCCACAATCCTTCTCAGTGATTTCAACATCCCTGCTAATACAAACACTCTTGCTACTTTTAAACTTCTTAGTCTAACCTCTTCATTTGACCTGAAGCAATGGGGACAGGCTTCTACTCACTCTGATGGCAACACCCTTGACCTTGAGTTCTCCTACCTATGCACTCCATGCAACTTCTCAAACAATCCTTTTCCTCTCTCCGACCATCACCTTATTAGTTTCTCTCTCCCCCTGTCTTCCACCACCTTTCCCTCAAATCACCTAACGATCACCCGTAGAAACTTTCGCAACTTCAACTGCTCTCTCCTCTATTCTGCTACTGACCACCTCTATGACAAAATCTTTCCCCTGTCCTGCCCCAACCAAGCCACATCCATCTACAATAAATCCCTGTCCTCCACCCTGGACAAGCTTGCTCCCCTCACTACACGCAGAATCAGGCCTCGACCCGTACAACCCTGGCAAACAGATGACACCAAATTCTCCAAAAACGTAGTCGCGCTCTTGAGCGTCTGTGGCACAAGACTAAGCCTCTCAAAGACTTCAACCAATACAAATCTGCCCTCCAAAAATACTATTCTTTCCTCCACACTGCAAAGCAAACCTATTTTAGAACTCTTATTCACACCTTCTCATCCAGTCCCCATAAACTCTTCTCTACCTTCAACTCTCTACTTTGTCCTCCACTGCCTCCACCCACTGACTTACTCACTGCCCAGGAGATTGCTAATCACTTCAAATACAAGATTGATACAATCCATGATGAAATCTCCACTCTACAGGTATCTCCCCTCGCTAAGACCCCATGTCAACAGGTACAACTGACACTCCCCCTATTCAAATCTGCTACAACAGACGAAGTTGCTAAAGTCCTTTCTATCACCCACCTAACCAATTTCCCTCTCAAATGCTACGGTCGCCCTCTAACCCCATCCTACACTCTCTAACCCACATCTTCAATCTCTCCCTCACCTCTGGCATCTTCCTCAATGCTCTAAAACATACACTGGTCACTCCCATACTTAAAAAGCCGTCCTTGGACCCTACCAATCTTAACAACCTACGCCCTATCTCCTTGCTCCCCTTTTCCTCTAAACTACTTGAGCGCCTGGTTTACAACCAACTGAGTGACCAGCTCATTAAAAACAACCTTCTTGATCCCCTTCAATCTGGATTTCGCCCTCAACACCCCACAGAAACTGCCCTTTTAAAACTCACAAATGACCTACTAACTGCAAAAACCAACGGACACTATTCTGTACTCCTACTTCTGGATCTTTCAGCTGCCTTTGACACGGTTGACCACCCCCTCCTCCTCAAAAAACTTCACTTCCTCGGTCTCCATGACTGTACTCTTCAGTGGCTCTCATCCTACCTATCCCAACGCACCTGCAGTGTCACTTACAATTATTCTTCCTCCACTCCTCTTCACTTCTCTGTCGGGGTCCCCCAAGGTTCTGTTCTTGGACCTCTTTTATTTTCAATCTACACCTCTTCCCTGGGTCAGCTGATAGCCTCTCACGGCTTTCAATATCATTTCTATGCTGACGACACACAAATCTATCTCTCCACCCCTCAACTCACTCCATCAGTCTCCTCATGCATCACTAACTTACTAACCGACATATCTGTATGGATGTCACACCACTTCCTCAAACTCAACTTGTCCAAAACCGAGCTTATAATATTTCCTCCCCCACGTGCCTCTTCCCCTGACTTCTCTGTCAAGAGCAATGGCAAAACCATCCACCCGTCCCCACATGTCAGGGTGCTAGGTGTTATCCTGAATTCTGAACTCTCCTTTCGGCCCCACATCCAATCACTTTCCAAAGCTTGCCGCCTCAACCTCCGCAACATTTCTAAACTACGTCCCTTTCTAACCAATGATACCACAAAGCTCCTGATTCACTCCCTGGTTATCTCTCGCCTCGACTACTGCAACTCCCTCCTCATTGGCTTACCTTTAAATAGACTATCCCCCTTCAGTCCATCATGAATGCTGCTGCCAGACTCAGCCACCTTACAAACTGCTCAGTGTCTGCTACCCCTCTCTGTCAATCCCTCCTTTGGCTACCACTCACCCAACTAATTAAATTCAAAATACTAACAATAAGTTACAAAGCCATCCACAACTCTGCCCCCAGCTACATCAGTAACCTAGTCTCAAAATACCAACCTAATCGCCATCTCCGTTCTTCCCAAGACCTCCTGCTCTCTAGCTCCCTCATCACCTCCTCCCATATCCACCTCCAGGACTTCTCCCGAGCCTCGCTCACCCTCTGGAATTCCCTACCCCAATCCGTCAGACTGTCTCCAAATGTATCCACCTTTAGGTGATCCCTGAAAACTTTCCTCTTCAGAGAAGCCTATCCTGCCTCCATCTAACAACTGCACTATTTTCCCCATTAGCTCATCCCCCACAGCTATTACCCTTTTGTATAACTTGACCTTCCCTCCTAGATTGTAAGCTCTAACGAGCAGGGCCCTCTTATTCCTTCTGTATTGAATTGTATTGTACTTGTACTGTCTGCCCTAATGTTGTAAAGCGCTGCGTAAACTGTCGGCGCTATATAAATCCTGTATAATAATAATAATAATAATAATAATGTCAATAGCAAAGAGAACACTAAACCCTGGATATCTGATGTTTAAATAGGACAGGTTCCACCTGCATACTCCCCAAGAAGGTTCTAATCATTGACACTTGCCTGGAACACTGCATTCTAATTTCAAGTATTTGACGTGGTAGTAAATTCAGAGGGGTTCTTACTTTTTCCATGTGACAAATCTGCATTTTTGTGAATTTTACATTTTGAAAATAAATGCGACACATCATTTTTTTGTATCATTCAAGCAAATCACCTTTATCTGTAGGCCTTATTTGAATCAAAAACAAAATTATTTGCCTGTTAAATGTGGATGTTTAAAAAATCAAGCATTTCCATGGGGTGTACGTACATTTTCATATGACTGAATATTTAAACAAAAAGACATCAGATGCACGTTACTAAACCTATCAGTTCAGTTGTTTTGTAATAAAGCTGTAAGTTCCCCCTTGATATAATTTTTTATCATATTCCAGCTGATGGTACCATACATCTTAAGAAGGGTTGTGATAGGTGCCTATTGGCTGTCTGTTGTCCAACAGCTGAGACACCCAGTAACAAGATAAATTTAAATTAAAAATAATTCTGTTATACAGGTAATTTTCAACAGCCTGAGGTTTCAGTTATTTGGGGGTGGATGATTTTCTACAGGATGTTCTATTTTTTATGAGATTTTGGTATGGTACCCTCATAATTTTTTTGAAATGCAAAAAAAAGAGCTTTTGCTATTTATTTTATAGACCATTCTTAATATTACATAAAACCTTCCAAGAGAAAAATATGGACAGTGCCATTGCTGACCTCCTTCCTGAAAATGCTAGCTGCTTGGTTTAGCATTATAATGAAGCAAAAGTGGGTAATTGTAATGTTAGACTGCCTGAGTAACTGACTTAGAAGAAGCATGGGGATCAATAAAGAAAATCAGAAAGGAAAAGTAAAGAACATCTGGAATCCTTATCTGCTTGCCTGTTCTGAGGCAGTCTCCATTTCTATTTTGTGAAAAGTTCCCATTAAACACTGCACACTAGAATATTCCATTAACCCGGCAGGCTCACATAATGATTTGAGAAAACTAGTGCTTTGCTTAATCCTTTACTTTCAATTAAATTTAAAATGCTATGTTCTGAGTTTTATCACAGGCTTTTTAGAGTGCCTAACCTTAGATTCTCAAATCCTTGCAAAGTGGAAAGGCGTTAGATGGAATAAACAAAGTTATATGCTTTTCGAGAATGAACACAGTCTACAATCAGAGAAAAACCTTCAGGACCAAAAAAGTGACAGTTTCATGACATCTGGCAGCCATGAGCTCATAAAGGTGCTTTTTCTGATATTTGAACCTTGGAACACGAAGTACACTTTGGATTTGTTTCACCATACAAATGCAGGTTTGAAAAGAAACATGATTATAGTGTCTACAGTGGCTCTTGAATAATTTATTTCAGCCAGGATCTTTGTGATTTGGTATTTTGCCAGCTTCACTACGTTTTTCCTACAACTACACATATTCTCATGCAGGCGATTTGGAATCTTGTAACTTGTATGTATTTTGTTAGATCTGTTTAAGTAATGTATACAGAAATAGTGTAATATATATTAAATCGCCCAAAGAGAAAAAAATATCTGTATTTTCATTAATAACAACAGCTTGGAAACATATATGCTTTGCTAACAAAGAAAAATATATTAGACAACAGTGGTTGTGCTGCACATCATTTCACAATATTGAGTAAGTTAGGGATGAAACTGA
The DNA here is from genome assembly GCA_037952925.1 of Lithobates clamitans. Lineage (NCBI taxonomy): Eukaryota > Metazoa > Chordata > Amphibia > Anura > Ranidae > Lithobates > Lithobates clamitans. The sequence goes on from JBBGZY010000656.1 coordinate 4,070,023, forward strand.
TTATTTACATATATGAGGCAGATTTTCCCTCCCTATATGTAATTTAAAACATGTTAGCAAGTGCACTGGCATAGTTTATCCTACAAAACTGAAGTTACATTTTAAATGATAATTTTATTATGAGGTATATTATTCCCTGATAGTGTCTGGCCATCCATAACCACTCATTCACAAACCTGTGCATAAGCTGCAACACTCTTCTATATCGAAATATATGTCCTCCACTAATTTGCTTTGGCAATATTGGCTTGGTATGCTTTCATTGCTATTAGATAAGGCTTACATAGGGCAATACTCAGCCCAGGTAAGACCTACTTTGTAAAAAATTGCCTATATAGTGCCAGGAAAAAATCCATAAAAATCCTAAATATCCCAACAGCCTTTCTCCAAGTATGTTATCATAGTACAACTTCTTCTTTAGCATCATGTTAGATGCCAGTATTGTAATAGTTGCATACACTATATTGGCAAAAGTGTGTGGACACCTGATCCTCACACTTATATGAGTTTTGCTGGACATACCTTTAAAGTTCTAACAGCGGGCTTTACACTTAAAGGTTGTAAGTGCATGAGAATTTGTTTGAATTCTACCAAAAGAGCATTTGTGTACTTTTGGCCATATGTTGTAGGTGTGATGGTCAGGTATTCAAAAAAGGGGCCACACGGTGAATCTTATATGTACCAGATGACATGCTGATATACAGTTCAACTATAGCCTTTGTTTTACTATCCAATTGTGTTGAAATAACTCTCCTTGGATGTTTATTGATTCAAAAACACATACAACTATATATGTGCAACTAGAGGAAAGGTAGTTTAATCCTGTGCACACAGAAAAAGTTGTTTACTGTAAAAGCCAATAAATGTGATAAAAACTTTCACAACAACTATTTCTTGCAGACTTTATTTTGTTTGGACTCCATGAGGAGATTTACTAAAACCTGAGCACTCAGAATCTGGTGCAGCTGTGCATGGTAGCCAATCAGCTTCTATCCTCAGCTTGTTTAATGACAGTGGATGTAAACCCTCACATATACTCAGTGAAGTGAACAGCCTTAGATGATACACAGATATAAAACTCATCTCCCTACATACATTTTACATGTAGAGTATAACAAAGAGACTTGCAGAGCTGTGCTGTGAATAGACCAGCTTTCTGCTAATCTATATATAGCACCCACCCCAACACAAATTTTAGGCTGGTTTTATCCCGGTTGTCAGAGAACTTGTCAGAAGTTATCATGCTGACAACAGAAGAATGGAGCAGCAGAAAGATAGGGGACTTAGGGCTTTGGAGAGAGATAAGAAAACACTGCAGATATATGTGCCTAGGTCAAATTTCATGAATAAGGTTTACATCCACTTTTAGCTTTGGCAATAAAACCTAGAAGCTGATTGGTTTCTTTGCAGAGCTTCACCAGATTTGGCATGCTCCAGTTCTAGTAAATCTCCCCCATGTGTTTGTGAAAGAACACTACATTAAGGGCTACTTTACATGTATAGTGTTTTTAGAAAACATTGAAAAAGTCCAAGGGAGTCATCCAAATAACTGTCGAGGATCAAAAAGTTTTATTTTTGCCCTTTTCAAGATCAAATGTGGGTGTAAGGGTTCTGATCTTATATATCTATCTATATATATATATATTTAGATTAAACAATAATACTACACAAATAAGTTCAACATTCAGATCAACATATAAAAATGTCATTCTTTAACTCTCCGTGAGTATGAGAACTGTGAGCCTGTTTCCAATCTGGGTTGAATGGCACGAGATTGTTGCAAAAATTCTATTTCCCATCAACACACCTTGTGCTGGACCCCCCAATGGGTATCGACTCACCAGATCGCAGCAAAAACAGAGCCTTAAATGATAATATCTCTTTGTCTTGCGGTCTGTTGTAGATCAAACTCTTCATCAACAACTTGCCACCACGAAAGAAACACTCACATATCATGATGCTGTTGTGATCATTTTAATCCATAAAAAAAACCCTAATACAATGTACTTACAAAGATAAAAACGTTCAAAAGCATGTGATATCCTCTAGACATCAAAATGTGAGCATGACTCTCACCACCCTTCGGTTGAAATGAACAAGGTAGCTCCTGGGTTGAGAGGCACAGTCTTGTTTTACATATCAATCACATGGTCACACCCCTGTTTTAAAATGTGAGACCCCTTTGTAAAATATATATTTTTGGCATTTGTCAGAGTCCAAATTCTCTACAAAAAATGCCAACTTAAAAAGGTGTAAATAAAGTGTTGCTGTTGCTTGCCTGTCATATTTATATGGCTTTTTAGACTACAAGGTGGCATTTCTTAACATAATTTCTAGAGGTTTCATAACATTATTACAATTGTGTGATTTAAATAGCTGCAATACTTTACCACTGGGGTTTTCTTTGTTTTATCATTTTAGTTTGTTCTTGTTAAAAAAAAATAATCCTAAGGGAAACCTAAGTGCTGTGTTTTTTTGTCTTGTGTTGGAACTGACACAGTTATTTTAAGATCTCTTGTCAGTAAAGACCAATGTCTTCAATCCAATTCACAAGTCTTACAGTACCCACACTCTGACATGATAAAATTAGAAACAGAAATGAAATGACAGCTAGGTACACCATCCCCTCTGGGTATTCTGACAAATGTCATACAGGCTAGTGCACCTGGGGGCTGGATGCAGCTATTCATAACATCATTGTTAGGACAGACATTAGTTAAAATGTAGAGCTTGCAAAGTACAGAGGCATAAATGAAAAGTCACAGAACAGTCACAATATGTTTTTGAGATCCATAACATGATGTATTGCACTGTTATGACAAAAAAAAAGCATTTACTAAAGTATGAGCTGACAGGGAGAAAGGAACAATATAAACCTATAGCAGAATGAGTTAGCTGACATCATAAGCTTTGATCAAATACCACTTACTCATATATTTTTTTTTTTCAACACTGCCTAGAGCACTGCTAAAGTTATTATCCAAAGTGACATTCCCAAAAAGTGATTTTCTTCCCTATTTTCATATACATGTCTAAAGGCTCCTTGGACACTAGGCAAAGGCAAATGATATTTAAAGCAAAAAGTAAGATAAATAATATTTCCTGACAACTTATGGTGTCAGCAGACCTCCACTGTAGTTAGTTTTATACTTTCTCCATGTCTCATGCATTAAGATAAACATTGATCCTTTTAGCAATTCATCTGTTCAGTTTTTTAGCCATTTCACTCTGCCCCACAAACTTGACCTAAGAAAGAGTTTGGAGTTTAGTTTAGATTCTTACAGGTACTTATTCTATTAAAGGTTACAGGCAAACTACTAATAATTCTAATCAAGGTTACAAATACTGTATTTATCGGCATAAACAAGCACCTTAACTTTAAGAGGGAAGTTTTAGAAAAAAGCTTACATTTTAAAATAAGGGTCAGTGCCCATCAATGCAGCCTTGTCAGTGCCCATCTGCGGCCTCACCAGTGCCCATCAATGCAGCCTGATCTATGCCCATCTGCAGCCTCTAATATGCCCATTATTGAAGCCTGTTTACTGCCCATCTGCAGTCTCTAACATGCCCATCATTGCAGCCTGTTTAGTACACATCTGCAGCCTCTAATGTGCCCATTATTGTAGTCTGTTTAGTGCCCATCTGCAGCCTCTAACATGCCCATTATTGCAGCCTGTTTAGTATTCATCTGCAGACTCGTCTTTGCCAATGATTGCAGCCATGCCAGTGCTGGATTACACAGATCCGCGATCTCCTGTGTATCAGTCCCGCCCAGCTCATATGATGGACAAAACAGTGGTCCAATGCCTGTGCCAGGGGGACAGGACTGTGTGTGACTAAGCGCCGGTTACACAGGAGATCGTGGCTGTGTGTAATCCAGCTGCTCTCATCCCCTCATTCCACTCTGAGGCAGCACGAATTGGTGTATAATGCACACACACAATTTTCAGGGTAAAAAAGTGTGTGTTATACGCTGATAAATACGGTACTTGGGTTGGATCTGCTAGATAAACAAAATATCTTATTAATAGACAATTTTCAGAGAGGAAAAAGTGCTTGGACATGCAGTCATTCTTTCTTAATGTTGGCATTATGGCAACATGGATTCCCTGTTTTTATTACAAATGTTAAGCACCAGTAGCCCCCAAAAATATTTATTTGGAACACGGGATGTTTTTTGTGTATGTGCATTGAAAGTATGTATTATTTTATTATATTATTAAAAGGTAAAATTAAACTCATCTATAAGGCCCTTATTTTACTTAAAGTGGTATTAAACCCAAAACCAAAAATGTTATATATTGCAGCTTACCAATCATTTGATGTGGTGGCTGCCTTTTTTGTTTTTTTGTTTGTTTTTTTGCTCCCCCCTCTGTTTTCACTTGGTGATCTGACTAGTAACACACCTCCTGTATTAGGGCGCCCCCATTCTGAATGAAGAAGCACATAGACACCTTTAGACAGCAGCTTTATCAGTCTAGGGGGAGTGGAGAGTTAGTCACATAAGCAGTTACAACAACAGATTTGTTCCTTTGGGGATAAAGGTTTTACATAAATAAATAAAAGCTGTTCATTCTAAGCACCCTTGCCCATGGTAAATGTTTTTTTTTTAACTCAAAGTGCTACATCTGCAGGAAATTGTGTTCTGTTGAAAAACAACAGACTTACTGGCTGGATCACCAGGTGAAAATAAAGGAAAGAAAGTCTAAAAAATAAAAAATAAAAAATTAAAGCAGCCAGCACATCTAAGAATTTGTAAGCTGCAATATAATAAATGTTTGCTATTTGAGTTTCATACCACTTTAACAATACTCTAGTCTTTTACATAGCAGTGTATGTATTGTCAGGAGGTTTGGCCCTGTCTTCAAAAAACTCCACTATCCTTAAAAAAAATGGATGACATATATATAATTTTTACACAAGCAATTTTGTAATGTTATTCAAATTTACTTATTTCAATCCACTAAATCAACTAAATTAAAAAGGCTATAGGTAATTTTTCTAGCTAGCATGATTCCATATTTGTTTATCAGTTTGAATTTTTGATCAACACCTGGCTTGTGAAAACATTCAGGTTCACTGGAATTTTATGAGTTCTACATATATATTTATTATATATCACTTCCTTTTCTGATCATAATAGAAAAAATATACTTTTAAATCACATTACACTAAAAGTAAACATAAGCTGGATTGCATACACAAAACATGATCGAAAATGTTTATTCCACTAAACTAGTGGGATCACAGTGCATGAATCAGTCTACTAGATGCCACCTAAAAGTGAAATAACACCTTTTGGTATACTAACATGTCAGCATTATAGAAAAACATTTCCGTTTTCCTTATGTTAGAAGAAAATGCAAACTACTGGCCCTGATATTATGTTAAACATTTCCAATTTTTTATTTAGAACCAAAAAATATCTACTGTTACATCCATTGATGTTTTGTAACTTTTGACCAGCACTCAAAAGTTTAGATAAATGGTGAGTTTTGTAAAATAAGTAATTACATTGGGTTTCTGTTGTGGAGCATCTATATCAGATCCCCCATTGTACTTTTTGGCAATGAAATGTAGTGTTAAGCTGGCCATACATGGATTGACATTTGGCCATTTCAGCAGGAATTGGATGGATCTCAGTTCATGTACAGTATGGTGGTTCCCATTCGCGAGAAGTTGTTCTATCGACTTTTCATGGTTGGGCTTATTGGAACATCTCCACTTGATCAGTCAATGCAATGCAGTTGATGCAGTCAATGGGCTGCAGTGCTGATCAGTGTATTCTGATCGTGGGAGAGTCCTGCTGTCAGAATACGAAGACACGGCAAGGAGGATTTCCTCATTCATCCACCTGGCTAGATGAAAAAACTGAGTAATGTATGTCCAGCTTTAGTTTGTAAGAACATCATAAGACTTTCTTATGATAAGAAGTAAAATCATGACTACTGCTCATTTCTGTGTTCAGCTTACATAGTTACATAGTTAGTTAGTTTAAAATGCACAAATCCATCTAGTTCAACCAATAAAAAAAAGCAAACACACAAATAGAAAACCTCCATATATACTATACCCACAGTTTATCCAGAGGAAAGCAAAAAATAAACAAACAATAAAGCATGGTCCAATTAACTCCAGTGGGGGAAACAAATCCTTCCTGGTCCCCATGAGGCATTTTTTTTTTTTTTTTTGTGCATTTAGGAATGTGTCCAGGCCTTTTTTCTTAAACAATCTACTGAGCTAACCAGTTATTTGGGGAGTCTATTTCACTGTTCTTACTGTGAAGAAACTCTTGTGTGCGTGAAAGTTAAATCTCTTTTCTGCCAGCTGTAAAGAGTGCACCTGATAGTGAATAAGTCTACACCAAATTCACTATATGGTCCTTAATCTCCTCTTCTCAAGAGAGAATAAATTCAGTTCAGTTAATCTTTCCTCATAGCTGAGCTCCTCCATGCATCTCATCAGTTTGGTTGCCCTACTTTGTACTTTCTTCAGTTCTCCAATATATTTTTTGTGAACTGGTGGCCAAAATTGAACTGCATATTCCAGATGGTGTCTTACTAACGGTTTGTGTAGGGGAAAAATGATGTCTCTCTCTGTGGAGTCTAAACCTCTTTTAATACAAGAAAGTATTTTGCTTAGCTAACATACTAGTTCAACTGACAGATTTTCTCTACAGTCTAAAAACCTGGTCTCCAGTCTGATTCTTTGGTAATTTCTGTTCCTTGATCCACAACAGGCAGTCCCCAATCCACAGTTGTTAGTTGAAGTGGGAGAACTGAAAAGTAAGGGGGATGTATTGGCAATGTTCTCTAGCATTTTCTTGTAACATATCCACAGTCTTGAATCATCACCTGCAGCAGGTCTCCAGACTCCAAACATACATATGTCTGGAGTATTTGACAATCTTCCATAGGATTACATCTATTAAATATTTGGTACCACTTCTGGGGATGTCAGAGGCCATAGTTGAGGGCACTTTTATTTATTAAGTTGATCATCATTGGTGTAGACCAGTGTTTCCCAATTCCAGTCATCAAGGCGCACCAATAGGTCGTGTTTTCAGGCTCTCCATTATTTTGCACAGGTGATTTGATCAGTTTCACTGCCTCAGTAATTACCACAGCCATTTCATCTGAGGGAAATCCTGAAAACATGACCCGTTGGTGCGCCTTGAGGGCTGGAATTGAGAAACACTGGTTTAGACTATAGGACTTCAACAGGAAAAGTGAGTTTCCTAAGCAAGCAATAGACAGCAACTCAGCTTTTTGGACTAATAAATATATTAAGGATAAATTTATGATTTTCTTTCGTGTTAAATATTATACCCGATTTTTGGCCAAGCTTGATTTTAAGGACATTACCACTACTGAGCTAGTACCTTGGGGCCCGGTAGACCAATTATAATTGCAAACACAATTTTAGACCTAAATGACCCAATACATTTCTAATTGCATATCAGCATTCCATAAAACTCTTGTTGACAAATGCACAATAAAATTAATATTTTGCAAATTAAGTGACCAACAGAGAAGTGATTAAGCTCATGTGTCTTAGAATTAAAAAAAAATCCCAGTGTAGTATGACATGCATGTGATGCAATTGCCTCTTCAAAAACAGCTATGCTTACTATGAGCTAATAAGCTTAGCATGACAGAACTTTGAAAGGTTGTTTGGGGTCTAAACTGACCATTTATGCTTTGTGGTGCTTTGATTTTCTCTTATAGACATTAACAGCTAACTCAAAGCCTAAGTTTTGAATAGATTGAGGAAAAATTAAGTCCCCTAAAGTGGAACTTTAGTCAGAAAAGTAAGTCCTGATAGATCACTTTATGCTGGCCCATTTTGCAGGTGTAACTATGTAAAATATTAACAAATAAGTGCCTATACTGTGCATAATCCATAAGGCACTGTCTTTCCCTGCTCTGCACAGCCTCAGTTGTCCTGTATTCTCAGCACTGAGCCGTGAGTCTCTAGAGGCCGATCATCTGGGCTTCAATAGCTCCCCAGACCTCTCCAGATGTGCTCAAGCTCTTAATAACCACCGGGGATCTCCGCACCCTCCAGAAAAGCAATTAATAGTACCTTCAGTGAAATTGTGGCTAAAAAAAAATTAGGAATCCTCATTGCGCAGTATTTAAAACACCATACATTTATTGTAATATAGTAGGATTTTTGATACATGTTAATACATGCCATTTTTTTACACATGATTTCATATACTTTTGCTCTAAACTATTAGATAATATTGCATTAAAGTTGGGTTTGCACACTAACGCATGTCAGTAATGCATTTATTTTGATCACATTGCGGTTGTGCTGCACATTTTTATGGAATATTCAGACAGAAACAGTGCCAAGGAAACACAGATTAGAGTGGGAGAAAAGCAAAGCAAATTAAGTTACAGGACAAACCCTGCTGCCAAGCATACACAAAAGAGTTAAACTTGCAAGGATAGTGTCTTATCTTATTTCCCTGATATCTGTCTTTAGTCCCTCAGCAGCAGCAACAGCAGCCTGTAAACTTCAGCACTGTAAAGCTTCTGTCAGTTTTCTTCTCTAGATGAGCCAAGACATACAATCAAGGCTGTAAAATGTACATTTATAGAGCAAAAATTGACAAATCGTTTTTAAGACCAAGGAGGAAAAGTTTTCAATAAGAAGGTGACTGTGCTGGGCTTTAATATATAGTGGCCCCTAGCAAGAAGAAACAAGACCAATGCTGTAGGCAATATATAGCACACACAAATTTTGGTAGCATAATTATTAATGTAGAATGTATGTCCTTCTGTTAAAAAAAATTAATTGTCAAACAATTAATACAATTTTGTTTTAAGTTATCCTTGTTGTATATGTCTCTTTCTCTGGGACAAGAAGAGGTAACATACTCTAATGATGTCATAAACCATAATAAAACATATTTCATTCAGTGAGGTGGAGAAGAATAAGAACTATTGGCAGTTCTTGTCTGTTGAGTTTCCTCCTCATTTGCTTTCCAAGTAAAGCAATGTGTGACATGGTGTCATTCTGGCCAGAACTGAAGTGGAATCTCCCCAACTTTCACAGCAAAAAAAACCTCCTAAAGCGGTGTTCCTGCCGAAATTATACTTTTTAGATAAAAATACTCCTATAATACACAAGCTTAATGTATTCTAGTAAAGTTATGCTGTAAACTAAGGTCTGTTTAGTATTTTTGCAGCATTATTTTCTTACTTTAATAACTTCCAGCAGACCACAGTCATCTCCTGGGTGGGCATCTGAAGCCAGACTGTATCTCTTCCTATCACTTCCTGTATTCAAGTGCATTCTTGTTACCCAGTGTGCCCCTGCAGATCTCGCACATGCGCAGTGCAGCACAAGCAGTGTAATAGTTTGCAGGTCGTGTTGCCTTTTGCCTCCTGGGATTGATGACACACATCTCCCAGGAGGTATTGCAAACCGGAAATGACATGCGGGGCCATGGCCGAGAAGAAGGAAGTAAAAAATGAATACGAGAATTATACAGTATGTGATGCAGAAAAAAAATGTGACAATTTGTTTCTAATGCACAGATTCGTGAGGGATGCTGAGGAGTAGAAAAAGTGGGTGGAACTCCGCTTTAAAGCCATTTAAATTTATATTCATTTATCCTCAGTGTTGTAAACTGAATGTGCGATTATAGGTTATAGGTATGTGATTCTCCATATGATTGACTGATACTTATTTTCAGTGGTATTTAGAAAGGATTTACTGGTATCAAAACAGCCTTATCCACTTACCAGAGTATTGCTGCTGTCAACAGCTTTATCTTTCAGCTAGCGCTTAGTGAATTTGCTTCCTAGCATAACATAAACATACTCAAAAAGGTATATTTCATGTATAGTCTATACTGTATATGCCAATGGTTTTTGGTGCATTGAGCCTTGTAAACATGTATGTGATCACACCACTTTTTTATAGTTTTTTTTAAATTAGAACATTAGGATTTGGTTTTACTTTTTATTCAGGCCAGGTAATATTTCTATTATTAATATTGTATTATTATTATTATTATTATTATTATTATTATTATTGTTCCTATTTTTATTACTTGTTTACTGTTCTGCTTTATTCATTCCCTTTCGAAAAATTCCATAATAGACAATGAAGTGACAATTTACACTCCTTAACACTGCAATAAACTTAGAAAACCCATTAACAGATCTACTATAATGCCATGTGAACACAAACAGATCAGTATGTAACTTGAATTAATATCATAGCCTATAGTTTATTCAGTAATATATTAGACAAAATGCTGACATTTTTTTTTCTGTTGACTGTCATGATAAGGGAAGAAATGATGAAGAAATATTTTCCCTAGGCTTTCAACCTATGCCATTGGGTACATTTCATTCTAGAAACCTGTCACATTATGATCATTGATCTCGAGTGATTGCCAGCTGGGTCCTTGGAACACAGCCAGACTGACAAGAACCTCATTTGTACACTGACCTTATCAGGAATAGCCTGTGAGCCGCAGCCATCCAAATCTGATGCACTAAGTAGTGCATTCACTGTGTTTTCCCTTTTTCTATATTTACTAGAGGTAAATATATCAGTCACACATCTTGTTTATTACACTGTGGAGACTTGGGACTTTTGGATTATTAGTCACAGATTATTGTAAATTCTGTCCTCAGAGTATGATTAAACCGTTCATTAGCAAAGTTGTGCTGCCTAATTGCACTGCCAAGTAATGGGGTGATTTGTAAAAACGTGACTATGGTACAGTGAAGGCTCTTAATGCCAATTGCATTTGAAAGTAATGATCACTTGAGGTTCTAAAATGCCTGCAAGAGCTTTAAGTACCACACAGAGGGCCATCTATCGCAAGAATGCCAAGGAAGTAAAGTGCGGAGTAAGAAATGGTTCACACTCTTTTGGCCATCTGAGATTGATTTTAGAGTCCCATGCTTAGTGATTTAGTAAACAATAATATTTAATTGACAAAGACTTGTATTTTGTTACAGGGACGCTATGGTTTTTTCTGTTTCTGAATTATTTTTTTAGGTGAGCCGAGGTACAGAAAAGATGATTAGTTAGGTTGGATTGACTGGATTTTCTCACCTCATCACTTGTGTTCTGAGAAAAAGCTGGCACCTCCAGGGAAGCATGTTCAATCAGCTCACTGGACTAGACCTTGTGTGTCTTATTGCCTAAAAGCATCTATTGAGTTGGCACCTCTAGGGAAGCGTGTTCAATCAGCTCACTGGATGAGACCTTGTGTGTCTTATTGTTTAAAAGCATCCATTGAGTGAGATAGGAATGAGTAAGGGGGTAAAAATCTAAGTGGAGTCTAAACAGCTATAGCTAGACATAGCACAATATGATCTATATAAAAGAATATACTGTCATGAAAAACATGATATACTGTATACTGTAGTTCTGCACATAGTGGTACATTTGGAAGCCTATCCAACAAGGCAAGGATCCTTGTAAAAAAATAGGGAACCCTCACAAAACCAAACAGATGTCTTTCATTGTTCTGAGTGTTCAAAAATGCTCAAAAGTAAAATACAATTGCTATGTTGCAGCATATTATTACCATAACCCAGTAATTTAATAAGCAGGTTCAGTAGCTTTCTCTTGTTTCATTCACATTTGCAGTGGCTATGTGGATTTTTCTTATTGCATATTACACCTCTTAGAAGAATTGCATCATTATAACTATTTTACCTAGCAACATAGCAATTATACTACTATGCTAAGTTAGACTTGAATTTACGTGCCCAAAAAATCCCAAGACATTGAAATTTTATGTGCAGTATAATTTTCACTCAAAGAAAGTACTAAATATTCTGAGCATGACATTCTGTGGTCAATTGCTAGCACAGTATGCAGGCTTCAATGAGTTTAACCTATCTGGAAGAAATGCAAATGTGCTTTTTTATTTTTGCATATAAATGAACTTCAACAAGCCATTTGTCATAACTATGTGCTACAGCGAGCAACATTTACATATAATAATAATCCCTGGGTCACCCTCGGTGCTGGCTTTCAGTTTACAGGTTATAATAAATAAACATGGCTCTAAGCTTCTTTTTTTCTCCTCTACTTAGTTCTCAGTTCTATGTATCTTGTGTTGCTCTTTGTGTTTTTAATCCAAACGGATGATTGAGTTTTGCAGTGATACTTCTCTAATTTAGACTGCCTCTGCCCACTGGGTGCTCGGAGTTCTGCTTGTCCCGGGGAAGAGTAATAAATATCTACAAAATCAATTGTCTTTAGTGACTTTTCTGCTTTCTCTTACTCTCTCTTTTTCTCTCTCTTTATATTTGCTCAAGAGGTTACAAATAATTATGGTACTATTATTTGATACAGGAATAGTATTAGAACAGCTGACAGGCAAGTGGACTGTGTAATACAAGAAAGCAGTGCCTGTGTATGGCATTTTGTTTAGGTCTATTTAACACTAGAATGTTTTGTTGCATTGTATTACATGCATGTTATAGCCTATTGCACTATGCGTTAGTGAGTATAAATAAACCAATGTTCGCCACCTAAATGAAGCTAGCATAAAACAAAACAAAAACATAAAAGCAAATGTACTTGCCCTTTTAAATGGAAAGAATCCATTAGTATGAAATTAAAAGGCAATAGTGTGGCGCTTACATACAAATCTCTATAACACACAACCAGTATTGTGTAATAAAGTGAGATCAAACAGTCCAATGTGACATATTCCGAACACACTTGTGCATAAAAGTGTGAATGCACACTCACCAGAGATGTTTGACCCCTTTTTACAGGTAGCTCAAAAAGCGCTTTTGCCCTCAAATGCTGAAATCCCCCTGGGATTAGTCTCCAATATCCTTTAGTGATAATCATTCATGAGAAGACCAAATGGGAGACATGATAAGAATCTCATAGTGTAGTATTTATTAAAAATATATTGTAATATTGTAATATTTGTATGCCCGCGCTAAGGTAGAAAAACGTGTTTATTAAACAATAATAACAATAAAGTGCTACAACTTGCAAAAAAAGTGCATGGGCTGTTGCTGGGAAATAAGGTGTGTGGTCCCTGTAAATAATATATATGTAAATACCCAGTTCTGTCCCCTTAAATTATACAATTCATACATATACACCATAAATCCTAAAAAAATATTAGTTCATAAAATTCAGTTGTACAAAAAATCATCAAAGTCCTCCCAAAAAATGCACTAGTGCCTTCTTCAAAGTGCAATCAATGCTCCAAATCTTTTTATGTGTGATAAGTTGCTGTGCTCCTTTTGTGAGTGTAAATGTGCCTGTCACAGATGAATGCTCAGATGTCGTTTCTCCAGCTCCTCCACAGATTATGAGAATGTGAATACACCTATCATAGATGGATGCTCAGATGCCGTGTCCCCAGCTTTTCCACTTCTTCCAATAGGATTGTAGGTTAATGGTCACATAAAGAGGTAGAGAAATCTCCATGTGTAATTAAGTTTTAGTGTTAAAAAGATTTAAAACATACAAATCTCCCACTGCGTGCCAAACACTTTTCGCGACGTCGCTGGAAGTTCCCACCTAATGCATTTCGTCCTCCCACTGGGCATCTTCAGAGGCTGGGGACAGCATTTGAGCATCCACTTATGATAGGTGTATTCACATTCATAATCTGTGGAGGAGCTGGAGAAATGGCACCTGAGCATCCACCTATGATAGGTGTATTCACATTTATAATCTGTGGAGGAGCTGGAGAAACTACATCTGAGCATTGATCTGTGATAGGCACATTTACACTTATAATTTGGTAAGTGAGGGCACAAAAGGGGAGCACGGCACCTTATCGCACATAAGAAGATTTGGAGCACTGATTGCACTTTGAGGAAAGCCCAGTGCACTTTGTTCGGAGGACTTTGATGATTTTTTGCACAACTGAACTTTATGAACTAATAATTTTTTATGATTCGTGGTGTATATGTATGAATTGTATAATTTAAGGGGACAGCACTGGGGATTTGCATATATATTTATTAAAAATAGTTAAAAGTAAACGAAGATATAGGTTACACTCACATGTGGTGGTGCCTGTGACCAGCAACAGTATATACACCATGTACGGGAAGGTAATTACACCACTGAGAATGCCAAAAGCCAACCGGTGTTTTAAACCTTGCTCTTAGCTTTAAGCCCGGATGTGATGTCACCCGGGACTCGGAAGGGGCCCCTATGGAAGCAATTACCTTCCCATACACGCTGCATATACTAGTGTCGGTCACAGGCACCATCACATGTGAGTGTAACCTACAGTATGTCGTCTTTAACTTTTAACTATTTTTATTAAATAATATGAAATTCTTATCATGTCCCCCTTTTGCTCATCTCATGAATGATTATCACTAAAATCGGAGAAGGATATTGGCGCATAATCTTTAAACTACAGTACCTGAAAAAAGGGGTCAAACATCTCTGGTGAGTGTGCATTCACACTTTTGAGCACAAGTGTTGAAGCAACTGGGGATTTACTTTGAAGAAACATCTGTGTTGGGAATATGTCATATTGGACTTTTTGATTTACCCACTTTACACAATACCAGTTGTATGTCATAGAGATTTGTATATAAGTGCCACACCTTTTATTACCTTGTAATTGTATCATGCATTAATGCAGCTGATTCATTTGAAAGGGGCTTTCTAAGGCATCACAATGGACCAAATTCATGCAGTATTTCTGGCAATGCACATTAACGTGTGAACACAGCACACTAGTGTATATGGGCTTTTAAAATAAACTTTCCCTGAGGGAAACATGAATTTGCCATTGTTGTTCCTCTTTTGAAGATACTGGTTGCCTGGCTAGTACACCAACCAACCTGGTTCAATAAGATTTAGGGCACTGACATGGAACAAGTATGCAAATATGTAAAAAGGGACATCCTTATCCACACAAAATATTTAATAAAGAGGGTACATATGAAAACAATCATCAACTAAAATTCACAGAATGAGAAGTACCAATGGTAACTTTCATACCTCTCTGTAAAGGTTTCATTTATGTATGTTTATACTGCCAAAGTGACTATAATGTTGTTTTACATCAGACCCAGCTAGTAACATGTTTGCTCTTTGTCTTAGGTATTTGTTTTAACATGTCTGGTATATGCAACATATATAAAAAGGAATAAGATCTGGGACCAGAGCAGCAATACAAATAAAACCGTATATTTATTGTATTACTTGAAACAAGTAACAAAATGCTGAAATAGATATACTGGGGGCCAAGTCAATATTAGTGAAAGTCTACAAAATAATTCAAAACTGTAAAAATATAATAGTTCAGCATATCTATACCATAATAACTTAACCTGGCAATAGTACCAAATGTTTACAGTGAGCAAATGGTTAACTGCTGGCAAAACATTTAGAATACATTTGGATAAACAGTCATGCACATTAGGTTGCCCAATAGGTATTGCAAATGCATGTGTATGATGTTTGTAGGAAAACAGTGGAAAAGCAAACAAATAAGCCTAAAAGAAATTCCAACAAAATATATCCAATGATATTGCTAGTGTCTTCTTATTATCTCACAGAAATTCCAGTCATAGCAATTACAGAATCAGAGCTCCATATCGTTGTCCACACAAAGTCAGGAGTCTCAGGATATAACTGGCCATAAAAAAAAATCATGTGCATGCATTTTCAATACCTACAGTACCTGACCGCGAGACTGTGTTTCCAGCGCGATACCATCGCGCTGGTTCTCGGCGACAGGGTACTGTGCATGTCACGCTGGCTTACTCATCGGGAAAGGAAAACTTTGTTTTCCTCCCGCGATGAGTGACAGGCAGCGCTGACAGCTGTCTGGTATGAATCCTGAGGCGGGAACACCGCGCCAAATTTTAAATGAAAAAAACGGCGTGGGTTCCCCCCAAGGAGCATACCAGGCCCTTAGGTCTGGTATGGATTGTAAGGGGAACCCCCCTACGCCGAAAAATTGGCGTGGGGGTCCCCCCCAATCCATACCAGACCCTTATCCGAGCACGCAGGCCGGCCAGGAAAGGGGTGGGGACGAGCGAGCGCCCCCCCCCCCCTCCTGAGCCGTACCAGGCCGCATGCCCTCAACATGGGGGGGTGGGTGCCTTGGGGGAGGGGGGCGCCCTGCGGGGGCCCCCCCACCCCAAAGCACCTTGTCCCCATGTTGATGAGGACAAGGGCCTCAAGATATTTCCATAAGTTTCATCTCTAATATGTGCAAGGGTTCTTAAAAACAAAAGTAATCTCATGATGTCCCTTGAATCAGTGGACCTCTGGGAGACATTTAGCACCCTTGGACAAATGTTTATAGAGTGGTGATAAAGGATCACAGATCTCACTGAATGTGATGAGTCTGTTTTTTTAATTTACAGGTGCCCTTTGCAGGCAGCACACATGCAGCAAACCCCATTATTACCCTAATTTGACAGAAAAGCATCAGAGATTGTCTTTTCCTTAAAAATAGCCATGTGTGATAAAGACCACATTTAATAGTTTAGAGTGTAGACTTTCATTTCATTAGGAAAGTCCTAAATGATGCAGCTATCACAAGTAATGCTTAAATGGTGCCATGTAGTGGGATCGATCCACAGTTATGAAGTAACCACACTCTTCTGTTCCACCTACCACAGTCACACTTCATGCTGTAAGTTATATAAGAGGATGTCTATGATCATCATAAACAGTGCTACCTTACCACTGTGGATGGGAAGATGAAAATAAGCACTTGTCTACAGGAATAATGAGATGCTTCTAAGCTGCTTCTCAAGATTTGATTATTTGGCCTTTACATCACAATGTGTACCTTTTCATTAAGTGAATGTCAACATGTCAACCTACATAACGAACTGTGTATTCAGGTCAAGTATTCATTCACTGGTATTATATCAACATTTCTTGTGCCTGTTTATAGTTCTGGTTTTCCACTGGATGAATCCACCATTCATATGCCAATTTACATGTAATTGTGGGAGAAGTGTGCAAAACAATGTGTTAGTAAAATTTTAAAATGATCAATTAAGAAGAGGGACAACATTGGTACTTATTAACTATAATTTCAAGTTAAAGGGTAACTCCACTTTCATGGGAAAAAAATAGCAAATAAAAAAAATTATATTGCATGCAATCCTGAAACTGTCAATCCACTGAACTGTTTTGCGGTATTTAACGCAAAAACACTCAAAATGCTCAGTAAATATCGCATGAAAAAGCATTAAACTCATTCCCACAGAAGGAAATAAATAATTAAATGCACGCGGTAATTATGTAGCTGTCCAGAAATGCAGTATTTAAGGAATGTAAAAATATAATAGGCAATTTGGAGCAGTTTCTGCCTTTTTAGATCAGTTCTCTCAACAGTTAATGCATATAAACCTTAATATGGAAATCATTGGGGTTTATTTACTTAACCGGTTCCCGACCGGCTTACACATATTTACTGGGGCACAATGGCACCACTGTGCGAAACCCCATACGGGTACGGGGTCCCCTTTAAGAGGAAATCTTAAGTAGGAACAAAGATGTGTCTCCTCCCCCAGTCAGTCCTACTCCCTCACACTTAGAACAAGCTGAGGGAACACATATTTACCTCCTTGATTGCCAATATTCAGTGCACATTTATAGCACTGATTACTGTATAAATGTCAATGGTCCCAAAAATGTGTCCGACCTGTCCGTCGCAATGTCACAGTACTGCTCAGATCACCACCATTACTAGTAAAAAAATTAAAATGCCATAAAAATGCCATAAATCTTTCCCATAGTTTGTAGACGGCATACCTTTTGCGCAAACCAATCAATATACGCTTATTGCAATTTTTTTACCAAAAATATGTAGTAGAATACATATTGGCCTAAATGTTTTTAAAAACATTTTTGGGGATATTTATTACAACAAAAAGTAAAAAACATTGTTTTTTTATCAAAATGGATGCTCTTTTTTTGTTTATAGCGCAAAAAATAAAAACCGCAGAGGTGATAAAATACCACCAAAACAAAGTTCTATATGTGCAAAAAAAAGATTGCAAATTTCATTTTGGTACAGCATTGCATGACAGCGCAATTGTCAGTTAAAGTGACGCAGTACCAAATTACCAAAGTTCTCTGGTCAGGAAGGGGGTAAAATATTCTGGGGCTGAAGTTGTTAAAGAATAACTAAAGGATTTTTTTTTAGATAGAGTGGAAGTGGATTTGAACACCTGTCCGACTTTTATTGCTGTCTGTGTCCCCGTTAGAGAGATTCACCCTCTCTATTTGTCTTGTCTTGGGTTGCCCCAGAAAAGTAATAGAGGGAACATCTTCCAATGGGAACACAAATGGCGAAACTGGCAGGGGTTATAGACCTCCTTTAATTTATCCAAAATGAAAAAAAAAGTTTTGCCTATAGTTTTACTTTAACCCCTTAGGGCTTAATGGCTTAAGGGCTTAAGAATGCCGGGAGGTGGAGCTTATGGTCATGTGACCGACATGATTGGCTGTCATGGCGGTAACATGATCAGAAAGTTTCAGATCACAAGCAGCAAATGGCAGCTTTCATTTAGCTGCCAATAAATATGCTGGGAGCGCACCCCCGGCACAGCTGTGAGTGCTATTGGACACAATCAGCGCCAAGGCCTGGCTGCCGAGAGGCTGCATATTTGATTGCGCTCAGCGCCTAGGGGTCAAGACAAATAGACTGTGCAATTTGCAAGTTGCTCCAGTACTTAGTACATGAGGTAAAACTTCACTTTACAAAGAATACCCAATCACATGCAAGGAAACAAAACAGCATTTTTGCTTGCACATGATTAGATGATGGAAGTCGGCAGAACCCCCTCATTTACTAAGCTCTGGATCAACATCACTTGCAAAGTGCTCAGTCTATGAGCCTTTAGAAAATCTACCCCATTACATGTAGTAAATTTACTTATTTTCTCCTGTGATTTTGCCAGTTTTGAGAGAATTTTTGTGGATATACAAGCATACACATCATTTGCTGCAAAAAAACTCCCAGTCATTCCAAACATAATACAATGTGCATGCATATCACAATGGTATAATCACTTGTTAAAATGGGGATACCTTACTTACTTTCACAATTATTTTTAGAGATATCTTCCCACTGACAAGTTCCCACTGACACCATTGCTCTTTTTAGCTACCTATAAGGGGGTAATTCTTAACAGTGACCACAAGTGTAAGGAACATTCTTTCCACTGACCCTCACAGTGATGTATCATGAGTTGTAGATATAGAAATTTTTAGCAATGAGGGCACAGACAGCAATAAAACCTAATGTGTTCCAATACCTCTCCACCCTATCCGAAACAAAAAAAAATATTTCCTTTAGTTATACAAAATATCTTTCTAAATGTCAAATATTGAAAGAATAAACGTATATATATATATATATATATATATATATATATATATATATATATATATATATATATATATATATATATATATATATATAAACTGAAATATCACATGGTCCTAAGTATTTAGACCCTTTGCTCAGTATTTAGTAGAAGCACCCTTTTCATCTAATACAGCCATGAGTCTTTTTGGGAAAGATGCAACAAGTTTTTCACACCTGGATTTGGGGAACCTCTGCCATTCCTCCTTGCAGATCCTCTCCAGTTCTGTCAGGTTAGATGGTAAACGTTAGTGGACAGCTATTTTTAGGTCTCTCCAGAGATGCTCAATTGGGTTTAAGTCTCTGGCTGGGCCATTCAAGAACAGTAACGGAGTTGTTGTGAAGCCACTCCTTCCTTATTTTAGCTGTGTGCTTAGGGTCATTGTCTTGTTGGAAGGTAAACCTTTGGCCCAGACTGAGGTCCTGAGCACTCTGGAGAAGGTTTTCGTCCAGGATATCCCTGTACTTGGCGACATTCATCTTTCCCTCAATTGCAACCAGTCGTCCTGCCACCACCATGCTTCACTGTTGGGACTGTATTGGGCAGGTGATGAGCAGTGCCTGGTTTTCTCCACACATACCGCTTAGAATTAAGGCCAAAATGTGCTATCTTGGTCTCATCAGACCAAAGAATCTTATTTCTCACCATCTTGGAGGTGTTTTTTTAGCAAACTCCATGCAGGCTTTCATGTGTCTTGCACTGAGGAGAGACTTCCGTCGGGCCACTCTGCCATAAAGCCCCAACTGGTGGAGGGCTGCAGTGATGGTTGACTTTCTACAACTTTCTCCCATCTCTCGACTGCATCTCTGGAGCTCAGCCACAATGATCTTTGGGTTCTTCTTTATCTCTCTCACCAAGGGTCTTCTCCCCGGATAGCTCATAATGGCCGGACGGCCAGCTCTAGGAAGGATTCTGGTCGTCCCAAACGTCTTCCATTTAAGGATTATGGAGGCCACTGTGCTCTTAGGAACCTTAAGTTCAGCAGAGATTTTTTGTAACCTTGGCCAGATCTATGCCTTGCCACAATTCTGTCTCTGAGCTCCTCAGGCAGTTTCTTTGACCTCATGATTCTCATTTGCTCTGACATGCACTGTGAGCTGTAAGGCCTTATATAGACAGGTGTGTGGCTTTCCTAATCAAGTCCAATCAGTATAATCAAACACAGCTGGACTCAAATGAAGGTGTGGAACCATCTCAAGGATGATCAGAAGAAAGGGACAGCACCTGAGTTAAATATATGAGTGTCACAGCAATGGGTCTGAATACTTAGGACCATGTGATATTTCAGTTTTTCTTTTTTAATAAATCTGCAAAAATGTCTATAATTCTGTGTTTTTCTGTCAATATGGGGTTCTGTGTGTACATTAATGAGGAAAAAATTAACTTAAATGATTTTAGCAAATAAATAACAAAGAGTGAAAAATTTAAGGGGGTCTAAATACTTTCCGCCCCCACTATATATATATATATATATATATATCCTTTTTTCCACCAACAAAAAATACAACGTTGTAGAAGAAGGGTATTTATAAATGTGTGATTTGCTTTATACTATTTTCTTTTAACATTTGACAGCAAGATATTTTGTATTTACTTAACCACTTCAGCCCTGGAAGGATTTGCCCCCTTAATGACCAGACCATTTTTTGCAATACGGCACTGCTTCACATTAACTGACAATTGCGCGGACGTGCGATATTGTACCCAAACCAAATTGATGTCCTTTTTTTCCCCACAAATAAAGCTTTCTTTTAGTGGTATTTGACCACCTCTGCGGGTTTTATTTTTTGAACTATTATCAAAAAAAAGCGACAATTTTGAAAAAGAAAACAATATTTTTTACTTTTTGCTTTAATAAATATCCTCCCAAAAAATATTAAAAAATATAAAAAACTAATTTAGGCCAATATGAATTCTTCTACATATTTTTGGTAAAAAAAATCACAATATGCGTATATTGATTGGTTTGCACAAAAGTTATAGCATATACAAAATAGGTATATTTATGGCATTTTATTATTTATTTATTTTTTTACTAGTTATGGCGGTGATCTGCTATTTTTAGTGGGACTGCGTTGCGGCAGACAGATTGGACATTTTTTACACTTTTTTGGGACGATTGACTTATCATACAGCTAAAAATAGCCACTGAAGGGTTTAACACTAAGGGGTGATCAAGGGGTTAAATGTGTGTCCTAAGGTGTGTTTCTAACTGTAGGGGAATGGGACTGCCTGGAGGAGGAGAAATATCGCTGTTCATAACCAGTATGAACAGCAGATCTGTCTCCTCTCTCCTGACAGAACAGAGATCTGTCTGTTTCCATTGACAGATCTCCCTTCTGTCTCTCTCAGGAGTGATCGTGGGTGCCAAGCAGAAATTGTGGCTGCTGGGCATGTGCATCGACTTCGCCGTCGCACTGCAGACGTGCACACGTGCCTCCAATAGCACGGGCGTGCCCCCTAGTGGTCTTAAAGAAGCTGACGTACAGCTAAGGTAATTTGTCCAGGGGAGACAACCTGCTGCAGTATGACTATGGCTGCTGGTCCTTAAGTGGTTAATTTAACTTAGTTGTTTTTGATACACCACATGGGTCTTGTGAAAGCAGCTTCCCTTTAACTAGTATTCTAGTCACCTTTTCCTTTTGTATAAAACACATGTACTGCAGGGACTGCACTGACTTAGAGACTTGGCATATTTCTGCGGTTTAAACCATTTTACTTTATTAGTTCTAATTCTTCTCCACTGTATCCATTCCACTGGATATCACATGGGATAAAATACTGCATGGTTTCATGAGATACATTTCTACAAAAAAATTAGTTTTTTGTGAATTCCAAAAAACTTTTTGAAAAATGCTATGAGGTATTTTACCACAAATTTTAAAGGAGGAAAATACCGCTTTGTGAATGGAGCCCAATATAGCATATACAATTGTGACTAAAGTCATATTGTAATTAAATGTTATTAAAAATTACCATTCCTTTTCAATTTGCAGCTCTATACATTTCTGTAAAATGCAATGCAATATGGCTTCCTAGAGGTGTTCTTTCCCAGAAGTCTGCACAAAGATACAAGTCAGATTTCAGGCATCTCCTGCAACAAAAATGTCATTTTTGGTGAGATACCCCCAATAGGAAATCACGTCTAAAGGGATGCAGATCCTGCCACTTTTTTTAGAGCCCTGCAAGTGCAACAGCTGATTGATAATTAAGAAACCACTCCCATTAGATTCACTTTCCACATGGACACAGACAAACACACAGTGATTTTGTCAGAATAATAAATAGTAGGAATCTGCAAAAAGTTTGTTAAAATCCTTGTAATGTACATAGATAACCCAGAGGAGAATGTTTTTTCTCAACAACAATGGAGTTACGCTTTAAAACAAGATCTACACGGTATTAAGAGAACCATAGTTATTCCTGGTTAAAAGGCAAATAGATTCTTAAACACCACAACAACATGGCCTGTGAATGTTTTTGTTTACTATATTCAAGTTATGCTAGCAGTTGGTTAAATACAGCTAAACTTGTTATGTAATATCAAAGTAGCTTCCTTTAGGTCTAATAATGGTCACTAATTTACCTCAGCATTTAAAGCCATACAGATAATGTGGTCCTCTTAATCCCTTTACCATGGAGTGTGTGGAAGTACAATATAATGATGGGAGGTATGAAAGCTCATAAACCACCTCCCCTGTTAAAATTGCTTAATCCAATCATCATGGTGCAATGAAATCTGGGACAGGTGTTAACAGAGTGAGGCTGATTTACTATAGACGTTTGGAATTTTTTCTGACAAAAATGTATGAATATTTACTTGAATTATTCAATAATGTGAAAAGGATATGCACATGATTGGGTATTCAAAGTGAACAGGAATTTGCTTTCCACATGATTAAATAATTGAAGTAGATCCTCACACAAATTTTTGAGTGAAGATTCTCAACTTTGGTAAATTCGCACTATGTGTCATATTATGCCTATAAATTCTGGAATATGTTCCCAACCCTTTGTTAGAACTGAGGAATTCACTTGGATGAGTGGTGAAACATCTTAAACAATTACCACTTCAGCCCCGGAAGGTTTTCCAACCTTCCTGACCAGGCCATTGCTTGCGATACGGCACTGCATTACTTTAAATGACAATTGCGCGGTTGTGCAACGCTGTACCCAAATAAAATTGATTTCCTTTTTTTTTTTTGGTGGTATTTGATCACCTCTGCGGTTTTTATTTTTTGCGCTATAAACAAAAAAAGAGTGACAATTTTGAAAAAATAAACTATATTTTTTACTTTCTACTATAAAACATATTTAATAAAAAAAAAATTAAAAATCAAATGTATTCATAAATTTAGGCCACTATGTATTCTGCTGAGTATTTTTGGTAAAAAAATTGCAATTATCATATATTGATTGGTTTGCGCAAAAGTTATAATGGCTACAAAATAGGGGCTATATTTATGGCATTTTTTTTTTACTAGTAATGGCGGCGATCACCGATTATTAGCGGGACTGCGACATTGTGACCGATAGATCGGACACCTAACTGATACTTTTGACACTTTTTTGGGAACCAGTGACATTATTACAGTGATCAGTGCTAAAAATATACACTGACACTGTATAAATGACACTGGTAGGGAAGGGGTTAACATTAGGGGCGATCAAAGGGTTAAGTGTGTTCCCTATCTTTGCTTTCTTACTGTGGGGTGGATGGGCTCACAGCATGGACACAGTGATCCGTGTTACTGATTACACAAAATCACAGTATCCATACCTGACAGAACGGCGGTTTGCCTTGTTTTGATCGGCAGACTGGCATTCTATCTCTGTGGGTAGCGACTGTGGGAGGCTCGGTGGACATCGTGTCAGCCAGATCCGCTGATTGGCTCCCCCTGTGTCCAATCAGCATGCGACTGCGCCTCCGGCGGCACAAACGCACGCCCCCAAGTGGCTATTGCACAAAATCACGTACCTGTACGATATTTTGTGTAACCGGGCCACCCTGCCACAGTATATGTACGTAGGGCAGTCCAGAACTGGTTAAAGGACAAGTCCAGCTGAGTGTTCTAAGCTACTAAAAGAGACAAAAAAATAGTCTTGCTAAGTAGAATACGGTCATTGTCCAAAGGTTATAGTTTTACGATAAAGTCTACAATGAACAGATCTCAAGAAACTTGTAGAACTGTCGATGAATACATTTACAAATATCACAGAATATCCTTTAAACTGAAGTTTAGATTTTTTTTTTGGGGGGGGGGGGTGGCATACAGCACCAAACACATTAGTTAACTGTAATTATATGTATCCCATGTTCTGTGGGATGCTGTTGCTTCATATACAAATCCTTCCTTCAGGCCACTGGATACTGCCCGGGTCAGTGATCTTCTGGTGCTATGAGGGTTAAAAGCAATGGTTGTGAGTAAGAAATACTTGGCTCACCCCCCCCCCCCTTCTTTTGTCCCCTCTGCAATTCACAGAACTCATACTATTATAGCATGTTCAGTGTAGAGGAAGAGAAGATGAATGACAGGACATCCCCTGCCCATTCAAAGAATAAATTGCATTGCCTAGCAATATTGGTGCAAGTTCTTGAATAGCAGAAGGGACAGAAAGCAGTGGGTGAATGGCACATTCCTTCACACTGCTGTTAAACCCTGTAGCATCAGAAGATTTCTGCTCTGGGCATTAAGGCATGAAGTAAGGATTTTTACATGAAGCAGGAGTCTGCAGGTCCTGTAATATATATGCATGGTACTGTATCCCAGGAAAAATAAAAATAAACATTAGCTGAAAGGTTATAGTTTATTACTAGTAAATGTATGCATTCACAGTTCCAAAAGTTTCTGGAGATATCATTGTGTTTGGTGCTGTATCTTCCCCCTCGCACCCCAAAAAAAACAGATTACTAATCTTCAAATTTAGTTGTGTCAATGGCTCGGTGTATACAGAGTTGTTTAGAAGTGGTTCTAAAGGCTAAAGGTTTTTTACTTTCATGCATTCTATGTATGAAGGTAAAAACCCTTCTGTGTGCAGTTCCCCTCCAGCCCCCTTAATAATGCAGGAGAGAAGCTACTCTCCCTGCTCTCCTCCTCCTCATTGGCTCAGACACAGTCAGGGAGGAGGGAGCAGGGGGCAGGTCTGAGCCCCTCTCTGTGTATCTTATGGGCACAAAAAGCAGGGCATGGGAGGGACTATGCATGATTACCCCGATAGCATGCAGCTTGCTGTGGGGGCACTCAGCAGGGAGGAGGAGCCCAAAGCACCAGCGGGGACCCGTGAAGAGGAAAATCGGGGCTGTTCTGTGCAAAATCATTACACAAAGCATGTGAGTATAACATAATTTGTTTTTGTTTTTTTATTATTATTTACTTTAGTATCACTTTGAATTATTTTTTCAGATAATGGACAAGGTTCTTTTAACAAAATCAAAACAGATATTGCTCAAATATGTTTAAAACGTGTGTATATACTATACAGGCAATAACTATTACTAAGGGCTATATGTATAATGCTATGATTCTGACTTTTTCTAAGCATTCACTGTCTATATGTTTTAAATCACAGTGATTGATTAATTACTAGTGAATGTCTAGAAAATAATAACACTTACTACTTAAAAAATATGCCCCAATGAATTTATGCAACACCTGCTAGAGTAGAAAGGGGAAAGGAATACAGACATGGAATGAAAATAAAACTAAAGTAAAATATAAAAAGGAGCAAGGATCTGTAACATATAAAACATGACAAGTACTCAATTCATACTTGAATACAATATAATGCTTAACAATCTGCAGTTCATAACTCCACAAAGACTTTTTTCAGCCACCAGTTCACTAAACTGATATGGTCACATAACTCAGAAGAATACATGAGAGACTGATTAAAATAACCAAGTAAATTGTATCCTATTACCTATACTGTCACTATAATCAACAAGCTGTATGAGGTGATGCAGTTCTATATTCCCGGAATGAGGTTGTAGGTACTACAATGATGCAATAGCTCTAATAACATTGGTTAATATCAAGTTCTAATGGCTTTAACAGTCAGCAAACAGATAAAAAGAAAAAGAAAAAAGAAAAGGCAGATAAGCTGCCTAAGGACCATAACTGTAGAGCCACCAGAGTATGATTACTGAAATAAAATACAACAAAAATAATCAGGAAAATTGTATAAATTTTATTAAAACCAAAAATAGACTAATGCAAAACAAATTGAACTGAAAAATCTAAAAAGGAACCACAAAAAATGCGCCAGATGTCAAGACCCACACACACAGTTCAATGATATGCAATAGAACTACATTTGAGCAATAAACGGATGGAAAGTGTATATATGAACAAATATTAATCAGAAGTACTAAGTAGTCCCGATCCCAGGGCTCCAATGGAACAAATACATTGCACTTTCAGCCGCTATTATATTCAAAAACAGTAAACAATAAAATATGCTTAATTTAAAATCAAACATTTAACAGCGCTTCTTGTAGGTAAAAAATATATCCAATGATGTGATATCATCTAGTGCATTAATCAGACAGTCATCGGTCAGGTGTGACTTGCTCATGAGACAAAGGATCCACCTCTAATCATACATCAATCCATCTCATCCCTTATTAGGATAGACATAGAGAAATAAAATTAGTCCTATCCTCCTAATGTCAGTTCAATATAATGCTTACATTGAAGACAGGTAAGTAGCAAAAATCCTCTGATCAACCAGTGCAGAAAAGCTTTCAGCTGCTACACCTCCACCAGTCCACCTCGTGCTCACCCCTTTGTATATGTGCTT
This sequence comes from Lithobates clamitans, assembly GCA_037952925.1. Lineage (NCBI taxonomy): Eukaryota > Metazoa > Chordata > Amphibia > Anura > Ranidae > Lithobates > Lithobates clamitans. Next base: position 4,097,208 of record JBBGZY010000656.1, read on the forward strand.
ACCAGAGGGGATTTATAACAGGGCCTGTTAAAATCCCCTCTTGTAAGCACATATACAAAGGGGTGAGCACGAGGTGGACTGGTGGAGGTGTAGCAGCTGAAAGCTTTTCTGTACTGGTGGATCAGAGGATTTTTGCTACTTACCTGTCTTCAATGCAAGCATTATATTGAACTGACATTAGGAGGATAGGACTGATTTTATTTCTCTATGTCTATCCTAATAAGTGTATATGACCACCAATATCTGGAAAGGACAGGACACGGAAAGGATTGACAGATTGAAAGCTCTTTCTCGATTCTGAGGGTGGTTGTGCATGGCTGTTCTTAGTTGGTGGAGCAATTTGTCTGGTTAATTCTGATAACGAACGAGACTGCTCCATGCTAACTAGTTACGTGACCCCCGGCTGGTCACCCTAACTACAGAGGATTATCCCTTTCGTACGTTTATTACGGTGCATCGCACTGTGACCATGGCTTAACCTATTGTGGAAGTGTGCTGTTTTGAAATTTGTCTTCAGGAGACTGGATTTATCCATCAGTTCAGCTATCCATGGACTGTCCAGTGGACCCACTGCTCTGTTTAGTGTTGTACATAACATGGACCCGGTGTTCATGACATTGTGGCAAGATTAGGTTATGTACCGAATCCATTGTGATTTGGGTTTAGTGCACTGAACCTTATTCTTGGTTCTGTGATTGCCACACTGCCCTTTCCAGATATTGGGGGTCATATATACACTGTTTCCATGCATTTATTGCTCAAATGTAGTTCTTTTGCGCGTGTGTGAGAGAGTCTTGGCGTCTGGCGCATTTTTAGTGATTAGTAGACAACAATGTCTTTTTACTGGTGATGGCGGATGGTTCCTTTTTACATTTTTCAGTTCCGTTTGTTTTCCAATGAAATGCTTTTGTATTCAATAATATTTATTGATTATTTTTGTTGAATTTTGTTTCAGAAATCATACTCTCAACAATTATGGTCCTCAGGCAGCCTTGCTTATCTGCATTTTCTTTTTTATGTTACGTTTGTTGGCCATAGAGCCCCACTATATTATAGTGAGGTTGGTAGGTTACTGGAGGTTGTATGCTAAACCATTTTAATTTGGGTGATTCCCAACCCCTGTGTTTCTATACCAAACAGACTTTATCCTCACACTAGCAACTAGGGATGAGCTTCGTGTTCGAGTCGAACCCATGTTCGATTCGAACATCGGCTGTTCGGTCGTTCGCCGAATTGCGAACGATATGGGCCGTTCGCGCCAAATTCGTGTGGTGCGTCACGGCCCATAATTCACTGCGGCATCGCAGTGCATTGCTTGCTGACAATTGGCCAAGCATGCACTATGCACTAGCATGCTTGGCCAATCACAGCGCCGCCTTAACAGAGACCCGTAATTGGCCAAAGCCAAGGAGGCTTTGGCCAATTATGGCTCAGGGGATTTAGTACACGCCCCACACTATATAAGGCCGCCTGCACGGCGGCCCTGTGCAGTGTGTTCCGGTGTGCTTAGAGAGAGAGAGAGAGAGAGACAGTGTCATTTCATTTGAGTTAGCTAGATTAGGCAGGACAGTCAGTCAGTTAGCTGCACTTAAAGTGTATTGTGTATATATATGCATCCCAGGTGTTGCATATATATATATATATATACACTGTATTCAGTTTAGCTAGATCCGTTCCTGTTATCTTCCTGTTATCTTCTAGACTATTTACATTTAGTGCAGTGCGTCCTGCTCACAGTGTTCAGCTAGATCCGTTCCTATTATCTTCCTACTGACAGGCAGGCTTGTCTTGTTACAGTATATAAAGCTACCTAAAGAAAATTACTGGTGTTCTTTTGATCCTATTAGTACCACGGTCAGGCAGCTAGACTATTTACATTTAGTACAGTGCGTCCTGCCCACAGTGTTCAGCTAGATCCGTTCCTGTTATCTTCCTACTGACAGGCAGGCTTGTCTTGTTACAGTATATAAAGCTACCTGAAGAAAATTACTGGTGTTCTTTTGATCCTATTAGTACCACAGTCAGGCAGCTAGACTATTTACATTTAGTACAGTGCGTCCTGCTCACAGTGTTCAGCTAGATCCGTTCCTGTTATCTTCCTACTGACAGGCAGGCTTGTCTTGTTACAGTATATAAAGCTACCTGAAGAAAATTACTGGTGTTCTTTTGATCCTATTAGTACCACGGTCAGGCAGCTAGACTATTTACATTTAGTACAGTGCGTCCTGCTCACAGTGTTCAGCTAAATCCGTTCCTGTTATCTTCCTACTGACAGGCAGGCTTGTCTTGTTACAGTATATAAAGCTACCTGAAGAAAATTACTGGTGTTCTTTTGATCCTATTAGTACCACGGTCAGGCAGCTAGACTATTTACATTTAGTGCAGTGCGTCCTGCTCACAGTGTTCAGCTAGATCCGTTCCTGTTATCTTCCTACTGACAGGCAGGCTTGTCTTGTTACAGTATATAAAGCTACCTAAAGAAAATTACTGGTGTTCTTTTGATCCTATTAGTACCACGGTCAGGCAGCTAGACTATTTACATTTAGTACAGTGCGTCCTGCTCACAGTGTTCAGCTAGATCCGTTCCTGTTATCTTCCTACTGACAGGCAGGCTTGTCTTGTTACAGTATATAAAGCTACCTGAAGAAAATTACTGGTGTTCTTTTGATCCTATTAGTACCACGGTCAGGCAGCTAGACTATTTACATTTAGTACAGTGCGTCCTGCTCACAGTGTTCAGCTAGATCCGTTCCTGTTATCTTCCTACTGACAGGCAGGCTTGTCTTGTTACAGTATATAAAGCTACCTGAAGAAAATTACTGGTGTTCTTTTGATCCTATTAGTACCACGGTCAGGCAACTAGACTATTTACAATTAGTACAGTGCGTCCTGCTCACAGTGTTCAGCTAGATCCGTTCCTGTTATCTTCCTACTGACAGGCAGGCTTGTCTTGTTACAGTATATAAAGCTACCTGAAGAAAATTACTGGTGTTCTTTTGATCCTATTAGTACCACGGTCAGGCAGCTAGACTATTTACATTTAGTACAGTGCGTCCTGCTCACAGTGTTCAGCTAGATCCGTTCCTGTTATCTTCCTACTGACAGGCAGGCTTGTCTTGTTACAGTATATAAAGCTACCTGAAGAAAATTACTGGTGTTCTTTTGATCCTATTAGTACCACGGTCAGGCAGCTAGACTATTTACATTTAGTACAGTGCGTCCTGCTCACAGTGTTCAGCTAGATCCGTTCCTGTTATCTTCCTACTGACAGGCAGGCTTGTCTTGTTATAGTATATAAAGCTACCTGAAGAAAATTACTGGTGTTCTTTTGATCCTATTAGTACCACGGTCAGGCAGCTAGACTATTTACAGTTAGTGCAGTGCGTCCTGCTCACAGTGTTCAGCTAAACCTACAAGTTAGTGGGGTGCGTCCACCTCACAGTGTTCAGCTAAAGCTACCAGTAGAAGGTTGGTGGTGTTCTCATACTACAGGCAGGCAGTTGATTTTGCTAGCTGCAGTATCAGTACACATATATATATATATTAGTGCAGCTACAGGCCATTAGTATGTCTGGAAGGCCAAGAAGGAGAGGCAGACAGTCACAAGCCAATAAGAGAGGGCAAGCAGGCTCTGTGTCTAGTGCTGGTCATGGAGACGGTGCATCCTCATCAGCACGTGGCCATGGGACACGCTTGGCCTTTTTTTCGGCAGCTGGCCGTGTTGAGCCGCAACATGCGGAAGACTTGGTCGAGTGGATGACCAAGCCCTCCTCATCCTCCTCATCCTCTCTCACCCATGCCCAGGGTGCTTTGTCTGGCAAAGCAGCGGCCTCTTCCCTCGGCTCAATGTCATCAGGGACTCCTTCCCTAGCTCCACCATGTCCTCCTGAGGAGTCCCTCGAACTGTTTGACCACAGTGTTGGGTACATGCTCCAGGAGGATGCCCAGCGTTTGGAAGGCTCTGATGATGATACTGAGCTCGATGAAGGCAGTAACATGAGCATGGACAGAGGGGGTGCCCAAGAAGGACAGCAATCTGGAAGTCATGCTCCCCCTGCTGCAGCATACTGCCAGGTTTGCTCCAGTGATGAGGAGGGAGGGGATGATGAGGTCACTGACTCAACGTGGGTGCCTGATAGGAGAGAGGAGAAGGAGGAGGAGGAGGAGGCGGCACATCACCAACGAGGCAGGATGCCCTCCAGGGGCCAGCCTAAGGGCAGCACATTGACTGCATCACACCCCAAAGCTCCACATGTGCAGGGCGCTGCAGTCTCTGCGCGTTATTCAAAAAGTTCTTTGGTGTGGGCCTTTTTTGAGACGAGTGCATCAGATCGCACCGCTGCTATTTGCAACACATGTCTCAAGCGTATCTCACGTGGCCAAAACATCTCCCGCTTGGGTACCACATGCTTGACCAGACATATGTTGACCTGCCATGCAGTTCGTTGGCAAACGTATCTAAAAGACCCACACCAAAGAACAAAGAGGACCTCTCCTTGCTCCTTATCAGCTGAGATTTCCAACCCCACTAGACCTCCAGTCCTCTCTGAGACCTGCACTGAGAGGAATGAAGGTGTAGAATTAGGTGTGTCACAGCCAAGTACTTGTGGGCAATCTGCTTTTGGTACACCGACGTCAGATTGTACCAGGCAAATTTCCCTGCCCCAGCTGCTGCACCGCCGGAAGAAGTTTGCTCCCAGCCATCCACATGCCCAGCAGTTGAATGCTAGCTTGGCAAAATTGCTAGCACTTCAACTGCTGCCTTTTCAGTTGGTAGACTCTGCCCCCTTCCGTGAGTTTGTGGAATGTGCGGTTCCTCAGTGGCAGGTACCAAAACGCCACTTTTTCTCATGGAAGGCGATTCCGGCTCTCTACCGGCATGTGGAAGGCAATGTCCATGCCTCGCTGGACAGGGCGGTCAGCGGTAAGGTGCATATTACCGCTGACTCATGGTCCAGCAGGCATGGACAGGGACGTTACCTAAGTTTCATGGCGCATTGGGTGACTCTGCTGGCAGCTGGGAAGAATGCAGGACAAGGTGCAGTAGTGTTGGAGGTTGTTCCGCCACCACGCCTCCAAAATGCTAATGATTGTGACACACCTCTCTCCTCCACCCCCTCCTCTTCTTCTTCCTCCATGGCCTCTTCCTCGGAACCAGCGGTACTCCGTAGTCGTTCAAGGGGCTACGCAAGTACGCAGGCCAAAAGATGCCATGCGGTGCTTGAGCTGGTGTGCTTGGGTGACAGGAGCCACACTGGGGCAGAGGTTCTGTCAGCTCTGCAGGGGCAGGTTCAGAGGTGGTTGATGCCACGCCAACTTAAGGCAGGAATGGTGGTTTGCGACAATGGCACCAACCTCCTCTCTGCCCTCCGACAGGGACAAATGACCCATGTGCCCTGTTTGGCTCACGTCCTTAACTTGGTGGTGCAGCGGGTCTTGGGCAGGTACCCGGGCTTACAGGATGTCCTGAGGCAGGCCAGGAAAGTCTGTGTGCATTTCTGCCGGTCATATAATGCCAGTGCTCGGCTGACGGACCTCCAAAAGGAGTTTAACCTGCCCAAGAACCGCCTAATCTGTGACATGCCCACCAGGTGGAACTCAACGTTGGCCATGCTGCAGCGGCTGCACACGCAGCAGAGGGCCATCAATGAGTACCTGTGTGACTATGGCACCAGGACAGGGTCAGGGGAGCTTGGTTTTTTTTCCCCACGCCAGTGGGCCATGATCAGGGATGCATGCACTGTCCTGTCACCATTCGAGGAGGCCACGAGGATGGTGAGCAGTGACAGTGCATGCATCAGTGACACTGTCCCCCTTGTCCACCTGTTGGAGCACACGCTGCGTGGAATAATGGACAGGGCACTTGAGGCAGAACAGAGGCAGGAAGAGGAGGACTTCCTTAGCTCTCAAGGCCCCCTTTATCCAGACAGTGTTCCTGCGTGCCCGCCGATCACACAGGAAGAGGACGAGGAGGAGGAAGATTGTGTCAGTATGGAGGTGGAGCCTGGCACTCAGCATCAGTAGCAGTCTTTAAGGGATCAGTCCCAAGAAACACATGGACTTGTACGTGGCTGGGAGGAGGTGGCTCCGGACGTTGTCGTCCTTAGTGACCCAGAGGACTCCGGACCGAATGCCTCAGCAAACCTACGCTGCATGGACTCCCTGATCCTGCAAAGCCTGCGTAAGGATCCTCGTATTCGTGGTATCAAGGAGAAGGACCAATACTGGCTGGCAACCCTCCTTGATCCACGCTACAAGGGTAAGGTTGCGGACCTTATCCTGCCATCGCAGAGGGAGCAGAGGATGAAACATCTTCGGGAGGCCTTGCAGAAAGGTCTGTGCAAAGCGTTCCCAGAGACTGGGAGGTTACAAGCTCCTGTTTCTGGACAACGTGTTGCTGAGGCTTCGGTCAGTCAAAGAAGGAGCGGTGGAGAAGGTGGCCGTCTGACCGATGCGTTCAGACAATTTTTTGGTCCGCAGCCCCAAGGTATGATCGGTTCCAGCAACCATCGCCAGCGTCTGTTTTACATGGTGCAGGAATACCTAGGGGCAAGATCAGACTTGGACACCTTTCCCACCGAAAATCCTCTGGGTTACTGGGTCTTGAGGATGGATCACTGGCCAGAGCTTGCACAGTATGCAATTGAGCTACTGGCCTGTCCTGCATCCAACGTTCTTTCAGGACGCACATTCAGTGCTGCTGGAGGCGTGGTAACCGATCACAGGGTGCGTCTGTCCACCGACTCGGTCGATCGACTGACCTTCATAAAAATGAATCAGTCTTGGATCACCACCAGCTACCAAGCACCTGATGCTGATGTAACCGAATAATTTTTTTTGAAATCTCAGATCCCTTCAAAGACTGCCTATGCTGATGCTGAGTGACTATCCCTGAGTAATTATCCTCTTCCTCCTCAATCATCATGCTGATAGCTTGTAAGAACATTTTTGGTTCTGGGCGCCACCACCAGTGCCTAAGGCACAATTTTTCAGCCCCTGTTTAACAGGGGCGTGTAATTACAATTTTTGATGTAATACTTTGCAGCAGGGCTCGTTCCTGCATTCCAACTAGAGTGTCTGTGAGGGGTTGCAGTGTTGTGGCACCAGCACCAGTGCCTAAGGCCTAATTTTTCTGCCCCTGTCTAACAGGTGCGTGTAATTACAATTTTTGATGCAATACTTTGCAGCAGGGCTCGTTCCTGCGTTCCAACTAGAGTGTCTGTGAGGGGTTGCAGTGTTGTGGCACCAGCACCAGTGCCTAAGGCCCAATTTTTCTGCCCCTGTCTAACAGGGGCGTGTAATTACAATTTTTGATGTAATACTTTGCAGCAGGGCTCGTTCCTGCGTTCCAACTAGAGTGTCTGTGAGGGGTTGCAGTGTTGTGGCACCAGCACCAGTGCCTAAGGCCCAATTTTTCTGCCCCTGTCTAACAGGGGCGTGTAATTACAATTTTTGATGCAATACTTTGCAGCAGGGCTCGTTCCTGCGTTCCAACTAGAGTGTCTGTGAGGGGTTGCAGTGTTGTGGCACCAGCACCAGTGCCTAAGGCCCAATTTTTCTGCCCCTGTCTAACAGGGGCGTGTAATTATCATTTTTGATGCAATACTTTGCAGCAGGGCTCGTTCCTGCGTTCCAACTAGAGTGTCTGTGAGGGGTTGCAGTGTTGTGGCACCAGCACCAGTGCCTAAGGCCCAATTTTTCTGCCCTTGTTTAACAGGGGCGTGTAATTACAATTTTTGATGCAATACTTTGCAGCAGGGCTCGTTCCTGCGTTCCAACTAGAGTGTCTGTGAGGGGTTGCAGTGTTGTGGCACCAGCACCAGTGCCTAAGGCCTAATTTTTCAGCTCCTGTTCAACAGGGGCATGTAATTACAATTCTTGATCTAATATTTCACAGCAGGGCCCTGTGAGGGCTTACAGTGTTGTGGCCACAGCAACACCTAAGGCCCAAATTTCTGCTGAGTATATAGGGCAGGACCCTACTTTCAAACATCTAACTTACAAATGACTCCTACTTGCAAACAGAAGGAGACAACAGGAAGTGAGATGAAATCTACCCCTAGGAAGGGAAATTCTCTCCTGTAAGAGTTAATATGGGAAAAAAATTTCTCCTTTCCACTGATGCTTTCCAATCCTTGTTCCACAAAAAAACCCAAATTTTCAAAAAACATTTTTCATTGGGGAAAAAAGTGAGGTAAAATCTTCTGAAGAGGAGGAAAGACAGCAAAACAAATGTCACAGGGGTGATAACCCTTCCCTATGTTTTCCAAAAAGCTTAAAAAAGATTTTTTGGCTGGAGCTAAACACGTTAAAAATGTACCCGTTCAAAATTACAAACAGATTCTACTTAACAACAAACCTACAGTCCCTGTCTTGTTTGCACCGCCTGTATACTGCTGTTCAGAGTATATAGGGCCTGGTGGCCCCACACCTTTCCTTATTTTAATTTGGGTGCGGGGTTCCCCTTAATATCCATACAAGACCCAAAGGGCCTGGTAATGGACTGGGGGGTACCCATGCCGTTTGTCTCACTGATTTTCATCCATATTGCCATGACCCGACATTGTATTAAACCCGCAAGCAGTTTTAAATTAGATTTTTTCCTTTGAAAATGACACTTGGTGCAGGGACTGTTCTAAACACGGGAAACACGCGTCACTTTACAGGCATACCATAGACACTCCCCAGGTACGATATTTAAAGGAATATTTCACTTTTTTTTTTTTACTTTAAGCATCATTAAAATCACTGCTCCCGAAAAAACAACCGTTTTTAAAAGTTTTTTTTGCATTGATACATGTCCCCTGGGGTAGGACCCGGGTCCCCAAACCCTTTTTAGGACAATACCATGCAAATTAGCCTTTAAAATTAGCACTTTTGATTTCGAACGTTCGAGTCCCATAGACGTCAATGGGGTTCTAACGTTCGTGCGAACTTTCGGTCCGTTCGCAGGTTCTGGTGCGAACCGAACCGGGTGGTGTTCGGCTCATCCCTACTAGCAACTAAGAATAGTGTTTTAAATCCCTTGAAAACAGATGTCTTATATATTAATCAGAGACTACAGCTGAAGGACTTTACTTTTAGTTGCCATGAGAACTGTTGTGTTATCAGTAGCCCCTGTCAGTATGACCACTCAAATGTGTCTATATAAGAGGGCTTCATAATTATAATTTTCTTATAAAGCTAGTTTACATAGGTGATCAAATAATGCCATGAGGTTTCTAAAACTGCTCACTGTTTATTCATGACCTTTATCTCTTACTGCCATCTAAAATGTCTACTAGGCTCCGATATGCTATGAAATGTTTTGCTTGAGATTATTTTGCTATTTGTTTGAAATTTGCTCTGTTTCTCTATGATTTGACTTTTTTCCATAAATAGTAAATTATTTATTTTGCATAAAAAGAGAAAACTGTTTCTAAAAGTGTTTTTTTTTTTAAACCTACGTGTACAGACTACAGAGTAATACTGTAAACTTCACTGAATTTATTTTTGTAGCTACATTCATTCATTCTTTTTGAAATATTTCTAGGCGTTTGCTGCTGTTAAGTCAACATTAATGTGACTTGAGTAAACTGTAAAACGGGGGTCATAACCCTTGCTTTTTTCCCCCTCGCTTTCTGTCCCATAGCACATGCAGGAATCCCTAATTATTTTTTTTTTTCACTTTCACTTTTAGACCTCATGCACACTGGATGTTATAAAAAAGACACTAATGTTAGCTGTAGAAATCTGTACAGCGAGTTTTTCAAAGTTTTTGCACTAGCGTCTTTCAGCGTTTTTTGGCGTTTTTTTAGCTGTAGCGTTTTTTTGCTTTTTTTTTAGCAAAACGATACTCCCAAAAAAGCTATTGGCTCAAAAATGCTGATAAATGCAGAATAGCCACGTTGTTCAGCGCTTTTTGGCGTCTTTAAGCTGTTTTCAGCTTTTTTAGAGTTAGAGTGTTTTTACAGCTGAAAAACTCTTCTCAAGCCCACCTTTTCTGGGGTTTTTTTCCAGCCAGAAAACGCCCCTGCCAAAAACTGCTGATAACAGCCTATGTGTGCATGGATACATAGGATAACATGCTGGGGAGATTATTGGCTGCAGAAAAAAATGTCTGAAGCCAAAAACAGCAGCTGTAAAAATGTCCAGTGTGCATGAGGCCTTAGCGAAAATGGCAAGAGGGTAAATTACCCTAGCGGGGTCACAGATAATAATAAATACCTATCAGTTGTTCCAATGCTCTGTTTAAAACTAAAACTAAAAAAATCACATTTAATTATGCTTTATTAAAATCACAACCATCTATCACTTTAGGAGAGTCACAAGTGTCCCATCACTTTAGGTTCCTCCTTGACTTAGAGCTAGTGTTAATGACTCATTTTGAGGTAGCACTACCCATCTACAAGTTTTCAGAGCTAACACACTGGGGTTGATTTCCTAAAACTGGAAAGTGCAAAATCTGGTGCAGCTATGCATGGTAGCCAATCAGCTTCTAACTTCAGCTTGTTCAATTAATCTTTGACAACAAAAAACTGGAGGCTGATTGGTTTCTATGCAGAGCTGTACCAGATTTTGCACTCTCCAGTTTTAGTAAATCAACTGTACAGTGTCCTTACTAGTGGCTAGATGCCAAGGAGGGACTAAAGCCTAGTACACACTATCAGATTTTCGGCAGGGAATTGTGTGATGACAGACTGTTTGCCTAAAATCCGACCATTAGTATGCTCCATCAGATAATTGTTGGCCGACTTTCCGCCAACAAATGTTGGATGGCAGGCTAGTAAATTTTCGATGGACAACAGCCTGTTGTCTGATTTTCCTATCGTGTGTACACAAGTCCATCACAGAAAAGTCCAAAGTACAAACACGCATGCTCAGAATCAAAGCTCATCAAACACGACATTAGCAGAAGGTGCCCAAAGGTTGGCGCTCAGGAGCTGAAATTCCACGTAGTACATCACTACATTAATGCTTGTTGGCCGACAATTGTGTACCATTTGTATGCAAGACAAGTTCCCTGGCACACACCCTTCAGACAAGTCTGATGCTTTGTCTGCAGAAAATCCAATCGTGTGTACGAGGCTTTAGAGTGTCTAAAATTGATCCTCTGATTGTGGGAGCGATCCCACAGTGGTTATGGTTTAGACTCAACAAAACTAAAAGCTGAGCTTAAAAAGTATCCTTTACTATTTTATGTTAGTATTCCTATCAGATTCAAACTTAAAAAAAAAAAAAAGATAAACATTTACAATTAATGAATACAGGAAAATAGAAAAAAAATCACAAACAGGGTCATGTGTGAGCTGTTGTTTCACTGTCCTGTGGGCAGAGCCATCTTAAAAGCACCATGGGCCCCTGAGCAAAGAAATGTACTGGGGCCCCCTAACAAGCCTTCCTCAATTTATGCACCTAGTCTCAAGAATGAAAGTATAAATAGTTGATAGATTTGAACTCATATAAGAAGACATTCGATAAATCAAAAAATAATCAATGCAATTATCAAAACAATATAAAAAGTTTGTGTGCATGCCCCAAAAAACAGGTAGACAGGTGGTGATGTACGGGTATGTTGTCTGTCCTTGCCTGTGCAGCTTACCCTCAATAAAATTACAGTCGATGGGTAGCAAATGGTTAAAGAGGAGTTCCACCCAGGGGGTCCATAAAAAAATAAAATAAAAGTCAGCAGCTACAAATACTGCAGCTGCTGACTTTTAATTGGACACTTACCTGTCCCTGGGTCCAACGATGCCGGGGATCAAAGCCCCGCTCGTCCCCCCCTCTGCTCGTCGGCGCTGGCATTTCAACTGTGGGCGCTGGGCTGTGGCTTCACAGCCTGGTCCCCACTGCGCATGCACGAGCGGCGCCGCGCGACGTGATTGGCAGCTCAATCACCTGGGACCTGTAATGGGTTCCAGATGATTGACAGGAGGGAGAAGAGCCGAGCCCTTCCTGTGCTGAGAGGGAAGTGATGTCACCAGCCCAGGCAAAGGAAGAGGCAGACTACGAGGGACCACCTAGCAACAGGCATTTAGAGGTAAGTTAAAAAAAAATATCCAAATGTTTTTTGTTTTTTGTTTTTTAGAATTTTTCAGGTATGTTTGTTTTTTTGGGTGGAACCCCACTTTAAGTTATATTCACACTAGATGTGGTGGGATTGTGTTGGGTGGCTATTCCAGCACAGTCCCACCGCATGACCAGGCAAAATGCCTTGTGTCTGGTATGTCCAGTTCACACCACTGCATTTACAGCACTGCAGACAATTGAACTTTATAAAATGTCAGTGTGACATTTCAATAAATTTTGTTTAAAAAAAAAAGCACAGCATGTTGTAACGCAGCAGCTCGGGTGAACTTCTGACAAGGCAGCAGCTGGGGGTGTACACATACTGGAGTCACGAAGCTTTGCTTCATGAATGCAGCAAGAATTATAACACCTGTTGCATTTGGTGAGCACTACTACTCACCAAACGCAACCAAATCAAATAAAAAAGTCTGTGCTGCAACTTTCCCACAACTTTGTGCAATGCACATGGTTGTGGTGGGGATAATGCAGCATTTAGGGGGTTAAAACAGGTGGTGAGGAGGCGACATATCACCTTCTCCCCACCTGTCTAATACCTCTAAAAAGCAATCCATGTGTGGATTGCTTTTCAGAGGAGTGGCAATCTTTTACAGCAGGAAACTAAGTGCCAGTTCAAACTTTTGCCCTGCAAATTAGCAACAAATTCTGTGCGGATTCTGCACCACATTGTTAACCGAAAGTTATATTTTGAGATTTAATATCTCTCAGATATGATTTGGGTTAATAAGAGATCTTTGACCATGAGTGAAAGCTTTAACACAACAACAAAAATGTATTGGTAAATAGTACGGAGGCCTAGACTAATACACAGCAATCTATCTATTGTACAGAAAAAGGGTAAAAAAAATGATGGATTACATGAAGGAATATAGAGTATAATACTCAAAACATTAATCTACAAATAGCAAGACAGACAATACATAGGACAAGCATGTATACATATAAGTGCTAGGAGATGTCCTGATATTTAGCAGTGGTGTTGTATTTGGACCCCCTGTAAGGGTTGGGTCATTTCTCCTCCATCTCTGTTTAAGACTAATATACACCTAATTAAATATGTTCCTACTATTTAGATTAAATATCCAAGTGATAAAACCCACTGTGCCAACTGAAATAAATAAATAAAAATTGAAAAAATTACGTGGGTCTAAGCAATATGCAGTCTACAAGCTGAAAAAAGTAAAAATCGATCTTGACTGACCAAAAAATATAAATATTGTGATATTGTGGCAAAATTCAGTATATTAAAGTGACATAAAATTAAAATAAATCAGTTGGCAAACTCAAACCAGCAAAGTGCCTAGTGCCAACGCTGTGCAGCCTAAATATCTGGATCATAAAGTATCATATAAACATTGTGATATTGTGGCAAAAATTCAGTGAATTAAAGTGACATATATTTAAAATAATAGGCAAACACAAACCAGCAAAGTGCCTAGTGCTAACACTGTGCAGCCTAAATATCTAAATCGTAGAGTAACTAGATACTGTGAATCAACAAATTATCCATAAAGTGCAACGTGCAATCAAGCATAAATAAACGTGTAGAGTCCAAATTAAATAGTAATATAAATTGAATGTCCCAACAAATTGAGTAAACCAAAGTAAAATCACACCAGAAAGCACGTCCTTATTAGTAAGAAAATCTTGTGACATATAGTGCTGGCATGCGCATGTAGCAGTTAAAGTGCCTGGTGACTTTGGGTTTCATGCAGCTTCGTGTGCAAACACTCCAGTGAGCAGTGGCCCCTTACCTCATGGGAATGGGGCAACAGCATGTAACTAGTTCTTTAACCTTTTCCACCTGGCGGCTCCTACGTTTTTCTCACCGTCCTGGGGTGGGATACCCTCAGATATGGTCCAGGGGTTATTTAAAGACAAGGATAAAGGAACCCAATAGTGTAATTCCGTATTACCGATAACCAAGTTTATTTAGACAAAAAGCAGCAAGTACTCACATTTAACAATGAATAAAAGATGTTTGTATCCGACGAGCGGCGAGCTCGTAGCTTTCCTTCAGTGTATTCAGCCTATCCTGTCCCTACGCGTGACGTCACACCACACGTGACTTCATCAGGGGATAAGTATAGGCTGTAATAGTGTCCTTAAATACTATAGCATTGGCCGGCAATGGGCGGCCATTTTCCCGAAGTTCGATATATTTAAGTTACGGCGGCCATTTTCCTAGAGATTTTTTCGATCTAATTCCACTTGGGATGTGTGTCAGCTGATGGTTAGTGGCCAATAGAGGCTATCGGCTGATTCGATGCCGCTTGTACTGTCAGCAAAGGGGGGCATTGTTATTTTCAATGATAAAAGCCCAGCGGACAGAGAGGGTGAATTGTTGTTAAGGGCGGATTTGCCTATAAGATATTGTTGATGGTATAATGTCCTGCAAAAGCGCAGGGTAGGCTAAGTTTATAATTAGATGGTATATATGGTAATCAAATCTAGGGAAAGGCGGCAGACACTGACAGAATGCTAAATATACAAGACAGTGAATATACATATATATTCTGAACAATATAGGTATAAAGGCGCTACATTAGCATCAAATAAATAAAAACAAAATAAGTTGATTGGCAACACCCTCCCATTTAGAAGTGAGAAAATTGTGAGGGAATGTATATCTTTAATGGTTATAGACAAATATTAGATGTGTAAAATTAAAAACTAATTAAATTACAATCCCTAATAGGCTAATGGGTTGTATGTAGTGTTCACTAAAAGGTAGACTTGCATAGGTAAGCTTTACTTCTCTAGCATAAAGGGCAGATAGCTAAAATAAATATATATGACCTCTTACTTGAATAAAATTGGGGAAATCAGTGGTCTAAGATCAATTTTTTTAAAAAACTTTTTTATGTACCTTCATATAGTCTAAAAACATTTTAAGATTAATTTTAAAATCATTTTAAAATTCATTTAAAAATCACTCAGGAAACAGTTTAGATCAAACTCGATGTTTAAGCCACGGGGCCAGAAGGTGTCCAAGGTATAAATCCACTTGGATTCCAATTTACTTAAGGTTCTTACTTTATGGCCCCCCCGCCAGTGTTTTGTATATGGGGTAATCCCCCAGAATGTCAAGTTAGTAGGGTCTCTGTTGTGACAGGTCAGAAAATGCTTTGATACACAGTGTTTGTCATAGCCGTTGATGATGTTTTTAACGTGCTCCTTAATACGGACTCTAAGGGGTCTTTTGGTGCGCCCCACGTACTGAAGGCCGCAGCTACATTCGAGCACGTATACTGCCCCTTCCGTATTACAGCAAACAAAGTCATTGATTTTGTGGTTTTCTCCTGTGCTGGTTGACGTAAAGTTAAAGACTTTCTTGTTGGGGCGTTTAGTCCTGAGGCATGCAAAACACCTCTTGCATGGAAAAAATCCTTTTCCGGAAAAGAAAGTGAAAGGTTTCTTGGGTGGGTCCACAACGTTTTTCACTAGTATATCTCTGATTGTTGGGGCTTTCTTGTATATGAATTTTGGATTCTCCGAGAGAATATTTTGTAATTGTCTATCTGCCCGCAGTATGTGCCAATGGCGCTTTATTATCTTTTCTATTTTTTTATATTGTGCATTGAAGTCTAAGATGAGTGGTATCCCTTCCATTGTGTTTTCTTGTTGAGTAGTTTTTTCTTTAATCAATTGGTTTCGATCTAGTTTAGCCACTTCTTCTATTTTTGTCTTGATAAATTTTCGGTCATAGCCTTTTGTGGTGAATCTCTCGCCCATCTTTTCCGCTTGTTCAAAATATGTCTCGATTTTTGTGCAGTTTCTTTTTATACGCATTAATTGTCCTTTTGGGATATTAAAAATCCAGTTTTTATGATGGCAGCTTGTGGTTGGGAGGTAACTATTTCTATCAACCCCCTTAAAGTGCGTTTTAGTATTAAAAGTGCAATTATCAAGCGAAATCTCTAGGTCTAAAAAGTTTATTTTTTCTGAGCTAATATCCCAAGTTAGTTTGATGTTTCTGTCATTGTCATTGAGCTTCATGAGGAATTCCGTTAGGTGTCCTTCTTCTCCATCCCATAATATAAAAATATCATCAATGTACCTTTTATATATGACGAGTTGGCTTGGGCGTTCGCTAAAAACATTATACTCTTCCCACTGTGCCATAAAAAGGCCGGCTATGCTTGGGGCAAATCTGGCTCCCATGGCCACCCCAGTCTGTTGGTGATAATAAGAATGGTTATACCAAAAGTAATTATTTTTAAGACTGAATTCCAGACATTTAATTAGGAACTTCCGCTGCATGCAAGGGAGTTCTGTGTATTTTCTTAGACCCCATTTGGCTGCTTCACAAGCCCTATGGTGAGGGATAATTGTGTATAACGCCGATACATCTGCGGTGGCCATGATCCATGGTTTATTCTCTCCCTGGATGTTATCTATAACCCGTAGCATTTCTTTGCTATCTTTCAGATAGGCTTTGGTTTTCTGGACCGCCGGCTGCAAAAAAGTGTCTATATACTGACCCATCCTCGCTGTTATTGACTCGATGCCATTCACTATCGGCCTAGGGGGTGGGTTAGTTTTGTTTTTATGTAGTTTTGGGACTGAATAGATGATTGGCGTGCGACAGGATTCTGGTATAAGGAATTTTGCTTCCTTTTTATTCAGTATTGTCTTTTTGACTCCCAAGTAGACCACTTGTTCAAGCGCCTTGCGGCATGCAAAGACTGGATTTTTTAATAGTTTTGTGTATGTACTACTATCCTCCAACATGAGGGTCATAGTATTGTGGTATTGTTCTTTAGAAACAATCACAATCCCTCCTCCCTTGTCAGCTGGTCGAATGACAATGTCCTGCCTTTTGGATAGTTTGCGGATCCCACTCTTAATGTAGTTCGGTTCTTCTTTTTTCTTGATTTTTACATCTTTTAATTCATCTAAAACAATTTTCTTAAAAACATCAATATGCTTATTATCTTTCGCTGGCGGGTTAAAAACTGATCTGTTCCTGAGTGAGCTATGTAAAATCCCATTGTCTTGTGGTTGTAGGATACTAGTTGTTGGGGGGTTTCCTACCATGTATTTTTGTATATTTAATTTTCGTATGAATTTTTGAATGCCTATGTAGGTCTCGAATTTATTAAGGTTTTTTGTGGGTGCATATTTCAACCCTTTATCGAGTACCCCAACTTCTTCTTGTGACAGTTCCAAACCACTGAGGTTAAAGATCCCCTCTCCTTTTATCGTCTCCTTCTTTTGTTTTCTCTTACCGGATCTTCGTCCTCTCCTCTTTCCGGACTTCTTCTGGAGCCGCGTGTTTCTTCTGGGTTTCTCACCGGGTGATTTTCTCTGCTCCGATCTAAAAAAGGCTTGTTAGAGTCTTGTTCTCCATATGGTGGAGGGTAGGGTCTGGCTGCTCTTTCATCTCCTTCCCTATTTGCCAAAGGGGCGTAATAGTTGTAAGTGGGGATTGGGCTACGTATCTCCGGTCGGTAGTCCCTATGGACTGGTCCTCTTCTATCATCATATCCATAATCTTGCATGGGACTTCTTTCTCTTGGTCTATAGTATTCCGCCTCTCTATTTTCTCTATAGTCTTGCATGGGTCTCCTTTGATCCCTATATTCATAAGGTGGGCCTCTATAGTCGCGTTCTTCATATGGCGGTCTATACCAATTGTTTCGATTGTAGGGTTTTTTGAAGTTCCTCCCATAGAATGGTTTTCTACCTCCATTATGTGGTGTCCGGTTGTTTTGTTGAGGCCTTGTTTCATTTCGATATGGTGTATAGTTCTGATATTCATTGTATCTTCTATCATCCTCTCTTTGTCTAGCGGTCTCTGTTCTAGTCTCTTCCCTTGGGTCTTGGTAATTTCTAGTTTCCGTAACTGGCCTAAGTGGTTCATTCTGAGTTTGGGGATAAAGCTTTACCGTTTTTTCGGGTGTAGAGTATGTGGATGCACATTCTATTTTACCTACTTGGCTTTGCCATTTGAAAACTTGGTTATTGCGAAAATCATTGGTGTCCCTCGTGTGTTTCTTGCTTTTTCTTAGTTGGACTTCTTTATCTTTTTTGGCAAGATCCTTGTTCAATTGGGTCATTAGAGTTTTGTATTCGGCCGTATCTTTGTATTGTTCAATGCTTCCTCTGAGGTCTACAATATTCTGATCAATTATCTTTTCCTTCCTCTTTTTTCTATCTAACAGGAAGCCAATAAGTTCTAGGCCTTTTTCATTGAAGAATTTGTACCACTCTTCATTGGATTCTTGATCTGTGAGTCCATCATTTGGGGGGACATCCCACCTCAACCTCCTGGGGACAATACTTTCTTTCAAGTATGTTTCGAAGGTGCAGATGTCCCACCAGAGGTGGGACATCTGCACCTTCGAAACATACTTGAAAGAAAGTATTGTCCCCAGGAGGTTGAGGTGGGATGTCCCCCCAAATGATGGACTCACAGATCAAGAATCCAATGAAGAGTGGTACAAATTCTTCAATGAAAAAGGCCTAGAACTTATTGGCTTCCTGTTAGATAGAAAAAAGAGGAAGGAAAAGATAATTGATCAGAATATTGTAGACCTCAGAGGAAGCATTGAACAATACAAAGATACGGCCGAATACAAAACTCTAATGACCCAATTGAACAAGGATCTTGCCAAAAAAGATAAAGAAGTCCAACTAAGAAAAAGCAAGAAACACACGAGGGACACCAATGATTTTTGCAATAACCAAGTTTTCAAATGGCAAAGCCAAGTAGGTAAAATAGAATGTGCATCCACATACTCTACACCCGAAAAAACGGTAAAGCTTTATCCCCAAACTCAGAATGAACCACTTAGGCCAGTTACGGAAACTAGAAATTACCAAGACCCAAGGGAAGAGACTAGAACAGAGACCGCTAGACAAAGAGAGGATGATAGAAGATACAATGAATATCAGAACTATACACCATATCGAAATGAAACAAGGCCTCAACAAAACAACCGGACACCACGTAATGGAGGTAGAAAACCATTCTATGGGAGGAACTTCAAAAAACCCTACAATCGAAACAATTGGTATAGACCGCCATATGAAGAACGCGACTATAGAGGCCCACCTTATGAATATAGGGTTTAAAGGAGACCCATGCAAGACTATAGAGAAAATAGAGAGGCGGAATACTATAGACCAAGAGAAAGAAGTCCCATGCAAGATTATGGATATGATGATAGAAGAGGACCAGTCCATAGGGACTACCGACCGGAGATACGTAGCCCAATCCCCACTTACAACTATTACGCCCCTTTGGCAAATAGGGAAGGAGATGAAAGAGCAGCCAGACCCTACCCTCCACCATATGGAGAACAAGACTCTAACAAGCCTTTTTTAGATCGGAGCAGAGAAAATCACCCGGTGAGAAACCCAGAAGAAACACGCGGCTCCAGAAGAAGTCCGGAAAGAGGAGAGGACGAAGATCCGGTAAGAGAAAACAAAAGAAGGAGACGATAAAAGGAGAGGGGATCTTTAACCTCAGTGGTTTGGAACTGTCACAAGAAGAAGTTGGGGTACTCGATAAAGGGTTGAAATATGCACCCACAAAAAACCTTAATAAATTCGAGACCTACATAGGCATTCAAAAATTCATACGAAAATTAAATATACAAAAATACATGGTAGGAAACCCCCCAACAACTAGTATCCTACAACCACAAGACAATGGGATTTTACATAGCTCACTCAGGAACAGATCAGTTTTTAACCCGCCAGCGAAAGATAATAAGCATATTGATGTTTTTAAGAAAATTGTTTTAGATGAATTAAAAGATGTAAAAATCAAGAAAAAAGAAGAACCGAACTACATTAAGAGTGGGATCCGCAAACTATCCAAAAGGCAGGACATTGTCATTCGACCAGCTGACAAGGGAGGAGGGATTGTGATTGTTTCTAAAGAACAATACCACAATACTATGACCCTCATGTTGGAGGATAGTAGTACATACACAAAACTATTAAAAAATCCAGTCTTTGCATGCCGCAAGGCGCTTGAACAAGTGGTCTACTTGGGAGTCAAAAAGACAATACTGAATAAAAAGGAAGCAAAATTCCTTATACCAGAATCCTGTCGCACGCCAATCATCTATTCAGTCCCAAAACTACATAAAAACAAAACTAACCCACCCCCTAGGCCGATAGTGAATGGCATCGAGTCAATAACAGCGAGGATGGGTCAGTATATAGACACTTTTTTGCAGCCGGCGGTCCAGAAAACCAAAGCCTATCTGAAAGATAGCAAAGAAATGCTACGGGTTATAGATAACATCCAGGGAGAGAATAAACCATGGATCATGGCCACCGCAGATGTATCGGCGTTATACACAATTATCCCTCACCATAGGGCTTGTGAAGCAGCCAAATGGGGTCTAAGAAAATACACAGAACTCCCTTGCATGCAGCGGAAGTTCCTAATTAAATGTCTGGAATTCAGTCTTAAAAATAATTACTTTTGGTATAACCATTCTTATTATCACCAACAGACTGGGGTGGCCATGGGAGCCAGATTTGCCCCAAGCATAGCCGGCCTTTTTATGGCACAGTGGGAAGAGTATAATGTTTTTAGCGAACGCCCAAGCCAACTCGTCATATATAAAAGGTACATTGATGATATTTTTATATTATGGGATGGAGAAGAAGGACACCTAACGGAATTCCTCATGAAGCTCAATGACAATGACAGAAACATCAAACTAACTTGGGATATTAGCTCAGAAAAAATAAACTTTTTAGACCTAGAGATTTCGCTTGATAATTGCACTTTTAATACTAAAACGCACTTTAAGGGGGTTGATAGAAATAGTTACCTCCCAACCACAAGCTGCCATCATAAAAACTGGATTTTTAATATCCCAAAAGGACAATTAATGCGTATAAAAAGAAACTGCACAAAAATCGAGACATATTTTGAACAAGCGGAAAAGATGGGCGAGAGATTCACCACAAAAGGCTATGACCGAAAATTTATCAAGACAAAAATAGAAGAAGTGGCTAAACTAGATCGAAACCAATTGATTAAAGAAAAAACTACTCAACAAGAAAACACAATGGAAGGGATACCACTCATCTTAGACTTCAATGCACAATATAAAAAAATAGAAAAGATAATAAAGCGCCATTGGCACATACTGCGGGCAGATAGACAATTACAAAATATTCTCTCGGAGAATCCAAAATTCATATACAAGAAAGCCCCAACAATCAGAGATATACTAGTGAAAAACGTTGTGGACCCACCCAAGAAACCTTTCACTTTCTTTTCCGGAAAAGGATTTTTTCCATGCAAGAGGTGTTTTGCATGCCTCAGGACTAAACGCCCCAACAAGAAAGTCTTTAACTTTACGTCAACCAGCACAGGAGAAAACCACAAAATCAATGACTTTGTTTGCTGTAATACGGAAGGGGCAGTATACGTGCTCGAATGTAGCTGCGGCCTTCAGTACGTGGGGCGCACCAAAAGACCCCTTAGAGTCCGTATTAAGGAGCACGTTAAAAACATCATCAACGGCTATGACAAACACTGTGTATCAAAGCATTTTCTGACCTGTCACAACAGAGACCCTACTAACTTGACATTCTGGGGGATTACCCCATATACAAAACACTGGCGGGGGGGCCATAAAGTAAGAACCTTAAGTAAATTGGAATCCAAGTGGATTTATACCTTGGACACCTTCTGGCCCCGTGGCTTAAACATCGAGTTTGATCTAAACTGTTTCCTGAGTGATTTTTAAATGAATTTTAAAATGATTTTAAAATTAATCTTAAAATGTTTTTAGACTATATGAAGGTACATAAAAAAGTTTTTTAAAAAAATTGATCTTAGACCACTGATTTCCCCAATTTTATTCAAGTAAGAGGTCATATATATTTATTTTAGCTATCTGCCCTTTATGCTAGAGAAGTAAAGCTTACCTATGCAAGTCTACCTTTTAGTGAACACTACATACAACCCATTAGCCTATTAGGGATTGTAATTTAATTAGTTTTTAATTTTACACATCTAATATTTGTCTATAACCATTAAAGATATACATTCCCTCACAATTTTCTCACTTCTAAATGGGAGGGTGTTGCCAATCAACTTATTTTGTTTTTATTTATTTGATGCTAATGTAGCGCCTTTATACCTATATTGTTCAGAATATATATGTATATTCACTGTCTTGTATATTTAGCATTCTGTCAGTGTCTGCCGCCTTTCCCTAGATTTGATTACCATATATACCATCTAATTATAAACTTAGCCTACCCTGCGCTTTTGCAGGACATTATACCATCAACAATATCTTATAGGCAAATCCGCCCTTAACAACAATTCACCCTCTCTGTCCGCTGGGCTTTTATCATTGAAAATAACAATGCCCCCCTTTGCTGACAGTACAAGCGGCATCGAATCAGCCGATAGCCTCTATTGGCCACTAACCATCAGCTGACACACATCCCAAGTGGAATTAGATCGAAAAAATCTCTAGGAAAATGGCCGCCGTAACTTAAATATATCGAACTTCGGGAAAATGGCCGCCCATTGCCGGCCAATGCTATAGTATTTAAGGACACTATTACAGCCTATACTTATCCCCTGATGAAGTCACGTGTGGTGTGACGTCACGCGTAGGGACAGGATAGGCTGAATACACTGAAGGAAAGCTACGAGCTCGCCGCTCGTCGGATACAAACATCTTTTATTCATTGTTAAATGTGAGTACTTGCTGCTTTTTGTCTAAATAAACTTGGTTATCGGTAATACGGAATTACACTATTGGGTTCCTTTATCCTTGTCTTTAAATAACCCCTGGACCATATCTGAGGGTATCCCACCCCAGGACGGTGAGAAAAACGTAGGAGCCGCCAGGTGGAAAAGGTTAAAGAACTAGTTACATGCTGTTGCCCCATTCCCATGAGGTAAGGGGCCACTGCTCACTGGAGTGTTTGCACACGAAGCTGCATGAAACCCAAAGTCACCAGGCACTTTAACTGCTACATGCGCATGCCAGCACTATATGTCACAAGATTTTCTTACTAATAAGGACGTGCTTTCTGGTGTGATTTTACTTTGGTTTACTCAATTTGTTGGGACATTCAATTTATATTACTATTTAATTTGGACTCTACACGTTTATTTATGCTTGATTGCACGTTGCACTTTATGGATAATTTGTTGATTCACAGTATCTAGTTACTCTACGATTTAGATATTTAGGCTGCACAGTGTTAGCACTAGGCACTTTGCTGGTTTGTGTTTGCCTATTATTTTAAATATATGTCACTTTAATTCACTGAATTTTTGCCACAATATCACAATGTTTATATGATACTTTATGATCCAGATATTTAGGCTGCACAGCGTTGGCACTAGGCACTTTGCTGGTTTGAGTTTGCCAACTGATTTATTTTAATTTTATGTCACTTTAATATACTGAATTTTGCCACAATATCACAATATTTATATTTTTTGGTCAGTCAAGATCGATTTTTACTTTTTTCAGCTTGTAGACTGCATATTGCTTAGACCCACGTAATTTTTTCAATTTTTATTTATTTATTTCAGTTGGCACAGTGGGTTTTATCACTTGGATATTTAATCTAAATAGTAGGAACATATTTAATTAGGATTAGCGCGGCACCATCCATCTATATAATATTCACCTAGGCCAAGTGTTACCTATTAGGTGCATGCAGCTGTCCCATCTATAGCCAATTCCATATCTGATAGCGCAGGAATACCATTTTGTACTAATATACACCTATCTCGCATAGACTTGCCCTGATTTGTGGAACTATTTTACCACTCTCCTCCCTGCGGGCATATCTCTTCCAGGATTGGACAATTTCCCCATCGCCTAGATTTAGCATAACTCATCCCCTCACTAGCACCTCCTCTCTTTGAGAGAAAATTAATTATGCCAGGTCATAATCTTCTCTTGAATGAGGCATCAGGTATGCAAAGTCATATCCTGTACAACTTGTCCATTCCTGAACAGATGGCTATATTCCCTGCATATCAAATAGCGCATCCTTTGAAGTGGATAGTGTTAGTTAAAGAAGGGAGCTCAAAAGGCCTGGTCTAGATAATTACTTTGGCCCCATATAGGCTGTGATAAGGAACTTAATTTAGGTGTTGTCCTTTCTCGCATAGTTTATGACGGGTAAATAGCAGAGCATCTCCTGTGACACACACCTAACATTACTGCACTTTAAAGGGAACTGGTAAATCAATTAGGTTTTCAAACTAAAGCCTGCAACTCTTGTTCCCATAGAGGCGTATATATCACTATATTAACCATTAAAAAAAAACAAATATTTCATGCCACTAATCCTTGTTACTAGGGTTGCATCGATACCAATACTAGTATTGGTATTGGTGCCAACACCGAGCATTTGCAGGAGTACCTGCAAATGCTCCAATGCATTACCCGATACCTGGGCAGTCAGGGGTGATCAGTGGGGGGAGTTACAAGCAGCTTTATTGAAATCTATACAGGGAGATCGGTGCATGTAACTCCTCCCACTGCTGCACCAATCACCCCTGACTGTCCCCTGTGTCCTCCTGCATGTTCCCCTCTCCATGCTCCTCTGGTCCTCCTTTGGTCCCCTGCCATGTCGTCCGTGCTCCTCCGTTCCCCCGCCATGTCCTCCCTGCTCCTCCAGTCCCCCGCCATTTCCTCCCTGCTCCTCCGGTTCCTGCCATGTCCTTCGTGCTCCTTCAGTCCCCCGCCATGTCCTTCCTGCTCCTTCGGTCCCCCCGCCATGTCCTCCCTGCTCCTCCGTTCCCCTGCCATGTCCTCCGTGCTTATCTGGTACCTTTCTGTCCTCCTCCAGTCCCCCCCTGTCCCGGATTTGTCAGGGTGGAGAGCAGAGGAGGGAGCTGGTATATATGTTATTGACCAGTTCCAACCTTCTCTGAATGAACAGATCCAGTGATCACTGCCTGTCCACGCATAACTGAGAAGAGTAATCTCTATTTAGATGAACTACTGACACAGTCCACTGTCACATGATATTAAAAAAAAGTATCGGTATCGGCGAGTACTTGAAAAAAAGTATCGTACTTGTACTCGGTCTTATAAAAGTGGTATCAGTGCAACCCTACCTGTTACTTATTTAAAAATATATAAACAAATATTTACAGTTGCTAATGGAGATCACACATAAACTCCTCATAAGGCAAAAACATGCAAATCATACCCTGCTAATGCGAATCTCTGCAGGTGTGTATGTTAAGTCAACGATACCTCAAAATTGATTCACAAAATGCAGTGTCATTTGTAGAATTGGATCACATGTGTGTGTACATCCCCGTTTTCTGTTTCTGGTGTGGCCAAAAAAAGGTCCTGCACCATTTTGGTGTGGATTCTGCAATTTGAGTAAGAATACAGAATAATGGCTCAACTTGCACTGCTGAAGAATCGCATGTGATTTGAACAGGAATGCGGTGCGGTTCCTGTTCAAACTCACATGTGGTTCCCGCACTGCATAGTGTGAACCAGCATACAGAACAGCAGAGGAGAAGGACATATGCAAGCATTTGTGAAGTTGAGGGAGGTGTTTGGACAGTGGAATCACAGATTTTACAGCCCCTTGTCTCCTCCAATTGAAGTTTTCACCTGCTGCAGCTGCACACACACCTATCCAGCACCATGCTGTGTGTGTATGTGCACATCATGGGGTGGGGTTGCTAGCGCAGGCACAGCAGGGAATCAGGGATTGGTCAGTTTACAAGGGTTCTTCAGCACCCTGGGATCCTGTGCTGTTCACTCTAAATCCTCCTGTGAGATAATGGGTGACACTGCAGGATTGGCACAAAGGCAGCACAGTTCACTGTGCACCCAATCTACTGCCATGTTAAAAATCTGGGTCAGGGCATTCATGTATGAGTTTAAAAGATAAGTTCACCTTTAAAAAAAAAATAATAATAATACATGCACATCTTTTTGCAAGTAAAAAAAATGTGCATTTATTATTTTTTATTAGGAGCCTGTAAAGCAGTGTACTGGTGATCGGCAGATCACAGGTGCAATCTCAGGCTCCTGTAGCCTGTCCGTTTAGCTGTCTGCCCATAACTCGTAAGGGCAAGCAGTTACTGAATGACAGGAAGCATCAATGAACTACCATCAGCGCCCTGGTAGTTCATTGAGAACTACAAACCGGCAGTCACAATGGCTGATGGCAGTTTTAGTTCTCCCATTGAATGACACAGCCGGGTGGGCAGAATCCCACATCCCCCCATCGCTTTTCTAAAAATTGTGACAGTGGCTGCGGCGAGAAGATCCCTTGCCCACTAAACAATTTACCCCACTCATTCTTCTTGGGCACTGGTCCGCCCTGGAGCTCTCCTGCCTCTGGAGCAACTTCTTTAAAGCAGAGGTCCGCTCACCGCTGCAAAAATTAAAAGCCAGCAGCTGACTTTTTATAATCGGACACTTACCTGTCCTGGAGTCCAGCAATGTCGACACTGCAGCTGATGTTTTCATCAGCTGTCGGGTGTATGCCACCTCCATTGCCATCAATTCTGATCATGTCTTCTCTGCTCTTTTACAGGTAATTGTCTCCTATCCATCTGTACATCTCTACTGAACTGACTTTGCTGTAACATTTTTGATAATTGTCTGTTTGGAGGTGGAGTTGGCGTCCTTCTATCCCCACCAAGCACCTTCCAAGTCCTTCCTGTCCCTCCCTCTCTATCCCTCTCTTCTTTCGAGATGCACTGTATTTGTCTGTTTTCTCCCATTTCTCTGAGGATTGCAGCAATTTATCGGCCTCCAGGACTGGTATCGCGCTTTCTCGATGACTTTGCTGCCTGGCTACCCTACTTTCTCTCCTCTGAAATACCCACCATTATTCTTGGTGACTTCAATATTCCTGTCAATGTTAACAGCCCAACTACAGCTAAACTTCTCGACTTAACCTCATCTTTTGACCTAACCCAATGGACACATACTTCCACTCACTCCAATGGTAATATCCTTGACCTTGTATTCTCCCATCTCTGCAACCCTGGCAACCTCACCAACACCCCCTTTCCTCTGTCTGATCACAACCTCATTACTTTCCCTGTATCCTTGCCTCCAACCACCCATACCTCCAAGCAGCAAACAATTACTTGTAGAAACCTTCACCACTTTAACCCTTCTCTTCTATATTCTGCTACTGACCACCTATATGACATAATCTCTCCCCTGTCCTGTCCTGACCTGGCCACCTCTGTCCACAACAGTTCACTCTCATCATCACTAGATGCACTTGCTCCTCTAACCACACGCAGAACCCGGCCCTGACCGTTACAACCCTGGCGAACTGACAACGCTAGAAATCTCAAGAGACATTGCCGTGCTCTTGAACGACTGTGGAGTAAAACCAAATGCCTGCAAGACTTCACCCTATATAAATCTGCCCTTCTAAAATACAATTCATGCCTCCATGCTGCCAAACAAGCCTACTTTGTCTCTCTTATTAATTCCTTGTCATCCAGTCCCCGTGGGCTCTTCTCAACCTTTAACTCTCTGCTTCGTGCCCCACCCCCTCTACCCACTAACTCACTCACTGCCCAAGAGATTGCCAATCACTTCAAAGACAAGATCGATGCAATTCGTGAGGACACCTCCACAGTGCGTATGTCTTCCCCACCCAACATACCTTGCCTAGCAGCACATTCAACACTCTCCTCTTTTGAATTGGCTACTACTGAAGAGGTTACAAAACTTTTCTCGGATGCCCACCTAACCAATTGTCCCTTGGATCCTGTTCCCTCACAACTACTACGGTCACCCTCTTCTTCTATCCTATGCTCCCTCACCCACATCTTCAATCTCTCCCTCTCTAGTGGCATCTTCTTCTCCCCTTTAAAACATGCGCAGATCACTCCCATTCTTAAAAAGCCCTCACTGGACCCTACCAACCTGAACAACTTAAAACTCATCTCATTGCCCCCATTCACCTCTAAACTTCTAGAACGCTTAGTCTGCAACCGCCTTAGCTCCTACCTCAGTGAAAATAACCTTCTTGACCCTTTACAGTCTGGCTTTCACTCGCAGCACTCCACGGAAACTGCCTTACTAAAACTCACTAACGATTTACTAACTGCTAAAACCAACAGCCAGCACTCCATACTCCTACTACTCGACCTCTCTGCGGCCCTTGATACTGTTGACCACCCGCTCCTTCTCAATAAACTACATTCCCTTGGCCTCCGAGATTCTGCTCTATCCTGTTTCTCTGCCTATTTATCACAGTGCTCCTTCAGTGTCACCTACAACTCTGTCTCCTCCTCTCCATTGCCCCTTTCTGTGGGGGTCCCCCAAGGCTCTGTTCTTGGATCCATTCTCTTCTCTATCTACACCTCCTCCCTTGGTCACTTAATAACTGCCCACGGCTTCCAATACCACTTATACGCTGATGACACCCAAATCTATCTGTCTACTCCTCACCTCACTCCTTCAGTCTTCTCTTGCATTACTGACTTACTAATTGACATATCAGCATGGATGTCGCACCACTAAATCTCTCTAAAACTGAGCTATTAATATTCCCCCCTGCCCATGCCCCCCTCCATGACTTTTCCATCAAAATCAACAATGCAACCATCAGTCTCCCCCTCACACCAGGGTACTAGGTGTAATCCTAGACTCTGACTTGTCATTTCAGCCTCAAATCCAATCGTTGTCAAAAGTTTGTAGAATCCCCCTCTGTAACATCTCTAAAATTCGCCCCTTTTTAACAAATGAAACCACCAAGCTCTTCATTCACTCCCTTGTTATCTCTCGCCTTGACTATTGCAACTCCCTTCTCATTTGCCTACCTCTCCATAGGCTATCGCCTCTTCGGTCTATCATGAATGCTGCTGCCAGACTTATCCACCTTACCAACCGCTCAGTGTCTGCCAACCCTCTACTCCAATCCCTACACTGGCTCCCAATCACCCAGCGAATTTAATTCAAAATACTAACCACAACATACAAAGCCATTCACAGCTCTGTCCCAAGCTACATCACTAATCTTGTCTCCAAATATCACCCAAATCGACCTTTCTGCTCTTCTCAAGACCTCCTGCTTTCAGGCTCTCTCATCTCTTCCTCCCATGCTCATCTCCAGGATTTCTCTAGAGCCTCTCCCATCCTCTGGAACTCGCTACCTCCATCTATCCGGCTATCCCCTACTCTTGCTACCTTCAGGCGATCCCTGAAAACTCATCTCTTCAGGAAAGCCTATCACGTCTCCAACTAATCTCCTACCACTTCCAACAGCTCATTCCCCACAGTTACAACCTTTTGTACCACCTGCCCCACCCTATTAGATCGTAAGCTCTTCTGAGCAGGGCCCTCTTAATCCTCTTGTATTTTATTGTATTATAACTGTATTGTCTCCCTTTCACATTGTAAAGCGCTGGGTAAACTGTTGGCACTATATAAATCCTGTATAATAATAATAATAATAATTGCAAGTAAGGGAACCTGGCAGTGAAGCCTTACGGCTTCACGCTGGGAACCCTACTGCACATGCGCGAGGCTCCGCTCCTCTCTCCTACTGGCCCGGCGGCCGTTGAAGAAGTAGGGAGAAGGAGGGAGCCCAGGCGGTGACGTCCCGTGGCTGAGGCTCCCGGAAGTGAGAACAGAATACCTGTGAAAGAAAGACAGGTATCCTGTCCCCCCTCCCCCCCGAAAGGTGCCAAATGTGGCACCGGAGGGGGGGAGGAGTACAATGAACAGAAGTTCCACTTTTGGGTGGAACACCGCTTTAAATAGACTTTTATTTTCAGTAAAAAATGGAAAAATACCCCCTTTTTGAGCGGTCAGGTCATTCTTTTTTACTCTCTTACTGTAATTAAAGGGATTGCAATGGTAAAACTTGTGTCTTCCCCCAGAAAAGGTGTGGCCTCCCCTGCCCACATCCCCTGTTGCTAGACTTCTGTTGCCTTTTGCCTATTCCCCAATGTGAATGATTTCTCAAGGAAAGGAAGCCATTACATTTTCACTTAGATGGTGCCTGTTCCAAATTCAGGTAACTGTTAGGCCTTATTCACACTTGATATGTGCCTAGATCTTCTGAACACATTTTCTTTTGACAGGAGAAAAGCAGCGTTAAAATCTTACCTAAAGCCACATTTTGCAAACGCTCCTAAAGCCGCATTTTGCAAATGTATTTAGGCACATTTAGGAGCGACAAGTTTTTGGGCATTAACTCATTTCATTGGGCTGAATATTAAGTTATTCTGCCAATTGAAATGAATGTACGCTCCAGTGCTAAATGTTCCTAGAGTTTAGGTGCATTTAGATGCGTTTCGGTGCATCATACATTTTTTATGTGAAATGCTCCTCTCCTGAAAGTTATTTTTTTCTACCTCTAATGCCCTGTACACACGGTCGGATTTTCCAATGGAAAATGTGTGATAGGACCTTGTTGTTGGAAATTCCGACCGTGCGTGGGCTCCATCACACATTTTCCATCGGAATTTTCGACACACAAAGTTTGAGAGCTTGCTATAAAATTTTCCGACAACAAAATCCGTTGTCAGGAAATTCCGATCATGTGTATACAAATCTGACGCACAAAGTGCCATGCATGCTCAGAATAAATTAAGAGACGAAAGCTATTGGCTACTGCCCCGTTTATAGTCCCGAGGTACGTGTTTTACGTCACTGCGTTTAGAACGATCGGATTTTCCGACAACTTTGTGTGACCGTGTGTATGCAAGAAAAGTTTGAGCCAACATCCATCAGAAAAAATCCATGGATTTTGTTGTTGGAATGTCCGATCAATGTCCGAACGTGTGTACAGGGCATTATGCTAAAACATAGGGGTATTTAAAGGCAGAAAAAAATAAAACAACAAATGCACTTAAAAGTGGCCTTTTTGACACGTAGAATGCATGAGGCCTTAAACTATAAACATATAACCTGGTAAGATAAAGTATAACTTAAATTTACAAAAACTGGAATGCAATTATATCAGTTTACCACAGTGACCAATCAAATGCTTTGCTGCAATTGAAAAATGAAATGTTTTCGCTTTACTTTTCTTTGTTCCTGTTTTTGTAAAAGAAAAAGCAAGTATATAGTGACTTGTATTGAATTTAATAACATGTTTAATAAAATGTCTAATTTATACGGTGGGGATGTAAGAAACTAGTACATTAATAGTAAACTAAACCTTTGTATGAACATATTACTGAAAACCCAGGTTTTTTCCAGATCAGCAGTAAAAAATATATCTTTTGCTCTAGGCTCTTAAGGCCATTAATTGTAATATGGCAATTGTATATGACAGGTGCTGCCGATCTCCTGTGGCTTTGCAATAAAACTCCTCTGTCACTGCCTTTGTAGTGATTTCCATTAGAGACAGCATTGGAGCTCAATATATTTTTTCAGTTTACACAATCTTCCTATATTGCTACTGTCATCATTTACATGCAGATAAGATTTTAAACAGACAGCTGGAGTGAATGTGCACTCTCACACTTGGCTTGGCTTCTTTTAATGAATTCTGCTGGTGTTGTGTGGCCTCTCATGCAATTGTTATTGGAATGACTGACAAGAAAGGAACATGTTTAAGAGCCCATAATGCAAATGCAAGCATTCAACAAAAAGTAGGAAATGACTATATAAGTGCATTAGAAAGGCATATATTGTGCTGATGTTGATGCTTTTCTACATTTAAGAATAATATACTGGCTTAAGACACAGCTTTATTATAGACATTAACAAGAAAGATGTAAGCCACCCACCTGAATGCAACAAATTTCAAATATGGTTAGGTTAATGATAAAAAGTGGAATTTTTACTCTGTGCTTCCAATCAGTGATAAATACGGGGAGGAAGTAATTGCACTGAATGACTAACTGGCTGAATTGAGATTATATATTAGCAATGTTCTCTATGCTGCTGTTTGTGTCGCTAGCTAAAAACAACCATATAAAACTGAATGAGGTCTCTATAGTATTCGTTTGACACAATTTTAAAGCCTCAAGCTAAACCAAGTACCGTGAGTGTAATGGAAACTTATATAACTTTATCTAGCTTGTGGCCTAAAGCTGCTGCCTTATTGCTCTTACTCTTTAAATGGCGTATGTTGGCTATAAACAAATAATCCAAACAAATAACTGCTTATTACCTTTATTAATGTATACCCAAGAACACCCTAATTCTGGCCTTTTACACTGTGGTTTAGGGGATACTATAGATAGAGTCCTTAGATTGTAAGCTGCTTAAGGGCAGTTACTGATTTTGAAGTGGTGCATAAGTTGTCACCGCTATATAATTACCTGTAATGAAAAATATATATGGAATTTTTTAACCACGTTCAATTATCTTTCAGTTGCAAAACAAACAAAATGATCAAGGCAGCCTATAACCAACACTTTGGACCATTTTATTATGTCAACAGAAACTATTGGTGACAGGTTGCTTTCATACATTTGGTAGTTTTTTTGTGATCAAAAGCCCAGGAGCCTAACAGTACTGGGCAGGTAGGAAAGGGAATGGAAGAAAACAAAAAAGGAGTTCAGAGACTGCAGTTAATGAGAGAGAGGAACACTTTCTCTTGAATGGATTCCTCAATATTAACAAAAATATATAATCAAAACATATATCTCTCATTTTAGTGGATTCAGACAGGGTTCAGCCATCCATTGAGTTTTCACTGCCTGCAGGATAGTGGTGGGCAAATCTCTCTTCATCTGCATGACCAATTTTAAGGCTGGTCACAGAAAAGTGAGGAGAGAAGGGAATAATGAGTGACTAATTTGCTGTCAGCAACTGAATTATTTTCTCTGGTAAGTTAAAATTAGGACCAAGCTTGAACAATTTGTTCATTTTATTACCCTCCACACGTGGCATCAGCTGGTCAGTAATCAACTATAGCAATAGCATGAAACCTCTCAGGACAAATTCACTCCAGTAAACCATTTATTCAATAGTACCAAGCCTTGATGAAGGGTACCCATAGAACCCTTAGAATGTGTTAAACTTTTTATATTCTGCTTTTGGCACTTTCCTCCTTGCACACCCAGCCCCAACCTGAGCAAAGAGTTAACCTTCAGCTACAACACTTGGGGGAGCTGCCTAAGGAAAGTCATCCCCTCTATACTGCTTAGGACCTGACTGAGAACACCTACTACTTTAAGAGATACAATGTCCTACACCTTACCTATGAGTCACAGAGCTCATTCATCTGCATTTGCACTTGACATGTACATGTTTGTTCTTGGTCAGTGACTTACTTAAGCGGTGAAGCAAGAAAACAAGCAAGCAAAAACAACCTCAAGATTTCTTTTGGGTTTTTCTTTAAATAGTAACAGTTCTACTTTTTATCAATGTTTAGATTATACCCTTCTTCACAAGACTTTTCATACCTTTGCAATACTAGTAGGACTTTGATCGCTGTAGCGTGATAAGTGACCAATTTTTATTTCAGCACTTTCTATGGAAGTTTGGGGCTGTGGTTTTGCATCTTCAATTATGTTGAACTGCACGTGTTTATATCGGTTCATTAAATTGTTACATAGCCAGATTATGGGCATTTAACATGCGTGGCTAGCTTGCTCAGTGGAAATAAAATGCATCAGAGAAAATCTGGAGACCCATTTAATTCATTCTGTACACTTTTTATCTGGTTAAGAGATTATAGTAATAAAATATTTACCATTCAGCTTGTGCCTGAAGCCTTTTTCTATTTGCACAAAGATTTTGCTTTTCATCATATTAATTCATGTGAAGATAGACCTTTTTGGAACTTTGCAATCCCCTTTTCCCATAGTCCTATACATGAATATTAAAAGTCATTTTTTATTACAAATGTGCTTTAAGAAAGAGTAACATTTAATTATGGAACCATTGTATCAATGTTGTAAAATTTTAATATACTTTTGAGGATATTGAAAATGCTCTAAAGCATAAAAATGCTTTTCATTAATACTTCTGTTAAAAAAGGCTGACACTATAAAAATTTAAATATTAGCTTATTAGATATTTCCGTGCAGATATGTCATACTGTTCAATTCTCTTGTTAATATGATTGATATTACAAGCAGTTTTAGCACATTGACTGGAATTTTAGATTTCAAGATCAGCTTACCTGCACGTTATTCTTTTTTTAATTCCAGTGTTTTCATATTTAATTTTCAATTTCATTCTTTATTTGATGGGCACCTGTTAGCCAGTATGTCATACAGGCACCCAAAGGAAATAAACAGTTGTAGGCAAACAGTCCAAACATGGAATATGTGCATTATATACTTAAGAAGATATTTAGTGGACAACCTCAAATTAATACATAGGTGGTGAACTAGGATTAAGGCTGTATATCTTTTTAGAACCACAAGAATACATATGGAACCAACTACTTAAATTGGTATCACAAAGTCATTATATGACTTGCACCTGTATACTATTCAGATATTAATAAACACATATATATATGGTGTAGTTTCACATAAGGTTGCACACTTAAGATCAGTTCTCTTGATCTGGTTCAGGAAACAACATTTTAACATGATTTTGGAAAAATCTAAAAAGATGGAATTTTGCATTTTCACTCGAGCGGGTTTGTCGCAAAAGCAATTAGATGACTAAATACACTAACAGAAACACTCATCTAATGACATATATTTAAAGCCAATTTTCTTTTTTTTCATTTTGAAAAGGCTAGAAAATTATCAAAATCCTTCTAAGGTTGTAACATCAACCATGATACCGGTATACCCACTTAAACCTTAGGCCATTTATAAATGCCTAAGGGTATTGGACCAAAAATAAATAGAACACACAATGTGCCTGTAGAATATAGTATATTCCTTATAATTCACTGTAACTTGAAAAGCTATTTATTTTTCAGTTTATTGTGTATATGAAAGCTGTGCATCTTGGCCAAATAATCTGGATTTTGATGTCTGTAGTTTTCTCAATAAAGACAGAGTGGTTGATTGTTCAAGTTATAACATAGAGCAGTGATGTAGAGAGCTCCATTAATCTCAACATCTACTTGAATGACAATAGCAAATTCGCCTGCATAATCCTGTTAGAAAGTGGACTATTGTATTTTATTCACAGTTCTCTATCTCCCTTTGATCTTCCTCAGTCTTTTTTTTCACTTCAGGGTACTTATTTTTTTTTTATTTAATTTGTTTTTGCACATCAAATGCAAAGATTTCACAGTGTGAGAGAGAAACAAGTAAAATTACTCTCCAATAGTAACACAAAACTAAAATTAGCTTCTTAGTTCAAAGTCAGTGTCACTATACATTCTGTGCTACTTTTATATCCAGTACACAGGTCTTTGAAGTGCTTGCCTCCACTGAGAAGAAGTGATTAGTCTCCTACTTTGGAATGAGGGTGGTCAAAGACAGGCAGATGTCTCACCAAGAACAGGGAACAAAGATTCTGCCTGTCCGTAAAAAAATCATGAGGTGCTGGGTCGGTCATTAGCTTCAATTTAAAAAAAAAAAAGAATTACAGCTCAAGGAAATGTCAATGTTAAATTAGTGGAAAGAGTCATATGTTTACTAATATTATTCTTTGTAATCTCTTTAATATTAGGGTTATGGTTAAGGCCTATTTTGCTAAACTCAAAGTACAATATAACAGTCCTGTGCTTAAAGAGAGTGTCAGAGAATTCTCAGAGCTTGCTCCTGTAGCATACATGGAGAAACTCATAGCTGTAGGATCTTACGAGAGGGAGAAAATAAGGAGTTTAGAACTGCAGGAACATATACAGTAGATCTGCACTGTATTGTACTGCTTTGCATTGTATGCTGCAGCTGGGATCACTGGCACTTGTTAGTCCAGATAGCTGTTTGGACATCAAGACTTCCCATTTCCCCTCTCTGTGGACCCATTACTGCCTGTACCTGTGTGAACCTAAAATTGTGGCTGGGACTCCTAGAATATCTTCTCTGCTCACCTTGCTCCAAATGTTTCTTCTTGGTTCTACTTTTCCCTCCTCATTCTTCACCCCTGCTGTGTACTACCTGGTACCAGGTGTACCCCATGCTGCTCCCAGGTCACCCAGCACCTCCAGCTATCTCAGAACATGGTAGTCTCTGTCTGGAAGAACTCTACTGATAATCCTGCCTAGATCTCTCGCAACCGCAGTTGTGCCATTTGCTTTAAGTACCATCTTGTGTCTAATGATGTCCTTTTGCTGTGCCCATGTTTGGCAATCCATGATGCTGGACCGTGACCCTGGATTTGCTGTTGTGAAGCTCCATAATGCTGCCCTGTGTTTCTGCTGATTGCCTCTTTGTTGTGAACAGATTGCTAAGGTATGATTGTTGCCACGTGGCTCTTGGCCTTAATGCTTGCTATACCCTGTTATTGCCTGTTCTCCTGAGTCCCCTTGGACCTACCTCCCTGCTGTACCAAATTGCTGCCTAGTGACCCCATTGGATTAACACCTGTTACACTTCAAGTACTGTTCCCACTGTACTTATCTCCTTGCTGTTTCTTATTGTTTCTTGTGACCCTGCTGGATTATCCCTTGCTGTACTTCGGATCACTATCACTGTAACTCTATACGTATTCCTTACTGTGCCATAATACTGCCCCATGACCTTGCTACCTGACCCTTGATGTACCTATGATTGTCACCCATGTACTTACCCTTTTGGACCACTGCTTATTTCAGTCCAC
Organism: Lithobates clamitans; assembly: GCA_037952925.1. Classification (NCBI taxonomy): domain Eukaryota; kingdom Metazoa; phylum Chordata; class Amphibia; order Anura; family Ranidae; genus Lithobates; species Lithobates clamitans. Next base: position 4,133,888 of record JBBGZY010000656.1, read on the forward strand.
AATAAAGAATACTTTGGCAAAGGATCCTAAAATTACTCTAGATCCTTATGTATGTTCTCTTCTGCCAACACCCCACCCCATTTTTAGTATTATTATTTTTTTTACTAGTAATGGCGGTGATCTGTGATTTTTAGCAGTACTGCGACATTGCGACGGACAGATCGGACACTTTTGACACATTTTTGGGACCATTGACATTTATATAGCGATCAGTGCTATAAATATGCACTGATTATTGTGTAAATGTCACTGGTAGTGAAGGCGTTAACACTAGGGGGCAATCAAGGGGTTAAATGTTTGTTTCCTGAGTGTGTTCTAACTGTATGGGGATAGGACTGAGTCATTGTGCCGCAGTATATCTGCATAAGCCATTCGGGAACCGGTTAATGTGGAAAAATTTAAAATAATGCATTTGGGTGGCAAAAATATGAAGGCAATCTATACACTAGGGGGAGAACCTCTGGGGGAATCTAGGATGGAAAAGGACCTGGAGGTCCTAGTAGATGATAGGCTCAGCATGGCATGCTAGCTGCTGCTAGCAAAGCAAACAGAATATTGGCATGTATTAAAAAGAGGATTAATTCCAGAGATAAAACGATAATTCTCCCACTCTACAAGAATCGGGTCTAGCCGTACCTAGAGTATGCTGTCCAGTTCTGGGCACCAGTCCTCAGAAAGGATGTACTCGAAATGGAGTGAGTAAAAAGAAGGGCAACAAGGCTAATAAAGGGTCTGGAGGATATTAGTTATGAAGAAAGGTTGTGAGCACTGAACTTGTTCTCTCTGGAGAAGAGACGCTTGAGAGGGGATATGATTTCAATTTACAAATACTGTACTGGTGACCCCACAATAGTAATAAAACTTTTGCATGGAAGGGATTTTAACAAGACACATGGTCACTCATTAAAATTAGAAGAAAAAAGGTTTAACCATAAACTATATAGAGGGTTCTTTACTGTAAGAGCGGCAAGGGTGTGGAATTCCCTTGCAAAGGCGGTGGTGTCAGCGGGGGGCATCGATAGTTTCAAAAAACGATTAGATAAGCACCTGAACGACCGCAACATACAGGGATATACAATGTAATATTGACTTATAATTACACACATAATTTGGACTTGATGGACTTGTGTCTTTTTTCAACCTCACCTACTATGTAACTATGTAACAGTATAGAAAACCCATGACATCTTCATTTTTTTGCAGTATAAGGACAATTAAAATATATTAGGCTTAGTGAAAATGCTTAACACTTAAAATTAGTTAAAGTGGAACTTTACCCATAACAACTTGATAAAAAATAATGTTCTTTAGCAAGGAACATGCATTCCACCTTAATAATTATGCAATCAAAATTAGTATGTGCTGTAAATTACCTCCAGCATTGCTTGTTTCTTATTTCTGGAGGCTGCCATTTTGCTGAAGACCAGATCCCCTGAACAGCAGTAAATCATAAAGCGGAACTAAACCCATCGATTTAACAGTTTTAAAAAAACAGTTACATCCCTGGAATGCCAGGGTTGCTGACTGTCACATTTGCTTGTGTCCTAAACCAAAATGTCAAACCATGAAATAGCTGAGTGTCATAACTGATCACATGTGCAGTACCATGGCAGTTGCAGATCAAACAGAAGCAGCTTCCTTAGCTGTAAAGTATTGGAGAGTTTAATTCCACTTTAAGGCTGTCAGCAGATCGGCCGCTATAAACTCAGCAGTGCCTAAAAACGCCTAAAAATGGAGAGCAGCTGAGCATGTGCAGAGTAGGGTTAGACAATGTATTACTGGGAATTATACAGTATAGACACTTATTTTTATTGTTTTATATAGCTATCCCTGCAAAAGGGGTCAACATAAAGTTCCACCTTAAGTTTCCATTTGCATTATGTTATATTTGGGGATCATTTTTTTTATTTTTTTATTTATTCATATCATTTTTCACCGATGTGGCACACGCTAAATGCGAGCCCCTTTTTTCCATAGGAAAGAGAATAATTGTCTTAACTTTGCAAACAGATTTTCAAGCTCTTTGGAAACATTTTTATTTTATGATAATTACCCCTTCTGATGATCCGAAATGAATGAACCTCTCTAATAACAGTTTTTTGCAGTGATGCTCAAATCAGTCACATAACATGGTTTTAATAGTCTGTATATGTGTAACATAAGAAACAAGTGGCTTTTATTTTCGTTTTCACATTAACCATGTTTTAAAATGATTAGATTTGGTGCCTATTCATTGCTTGCAGTAATCTTAATATCTGCCTAATTATGCAAGTATTACTACAATAAATTACACATACAGCTCTTTAAGGCATATTTTTTTACACCAAGTAAATTCGAAACACCTAAAGGGAAATTAAAAAATATTAGTAGGACATTTTCTAAGACTAGCAACAGCGCAGTTTTAGGCTAAATTTATTCTTTAAAGTGTATGTAAATTCTAACAATAAGTTTCTCTTTTGTGTTCCATTTAGATATGTAAATATATAATTGAAGCATTGAAAGAGTTTTATTATATCTGTCTGACAAATGCAAAAAAAAAAATTGCTGCTCATCCAGCCACATATCTTCCTGTGCTCTTTGCCTCTGTTTTGTTTTGAGTTAGCATTGTTCCCTGCTATCTCAAGAGACTACAAAACACCTTCCTCTCTAATAGAGAGGAGAGAGGTGTTATGTAGTCCTAGCACCCTCCCTGTCTTAGGGTGATAATGCTGCTCAGTACCCTAGGACAGGAAGTATGTTAATGGCAGGATTACCAGGTTAAAATAAAGGAAAAGTGTGAAAAAAAGAAAACTAATGCAGCTGACACAATGTAAAGACCAGTACGCTGCAACACTGTTCATTTTTTTCTTTGGTTTAGATATTTGCTTAAAATACTTTAGGCCATACACAGTAGTCTTAATATTTTTTAGGCGTATGAGGATGACTTTCAATGCACAATATGCTCTTTGTCTTTTAAAGGAAATATATATTATGTTCACCTAATTAGTATTTATTGAAAAAAAAATAGAAGCATTATTTATTTTTAATAAGGTATATAGGAAATATTATTTGTTTAATATTTAGCACTTGCAGCCTACATATTCCCATAGCAGCTAAAGAGATACCTATTGTACTAAACAGAGTCCTAAATAACTCAAGGAGGGGACACATCTAGGGATGAGCTTGTGTTTAGAACCTTGCCTGTTCGGAGCTATATGCCACGTATAATCGTGGAAATTATTCTGCTATTATACATGAAAGCATCCCGCTGTCAGTGGTTTCAATGGTTGTTAAGAACACTGGTGGGTGCAGGTACCACTGGGTCCCAAATGACTAGTGATGTCACTCGCCACCAGTTATTTACATGGCTGGGAATAATAGCATAGGTGTACCCCATAATTTATATCATGCCATTTAAGTTTGGGATCCCACGGATATCTTTGAGTATATGTCATCATGTCCAAATGTGTTCAATTATGTCACCAACCCTGCCCCCCTTTTATCAATGGGATCTGTCAAAGCAGACAAGCAGTCATTGGGGTAAGATCGCACATCCCCAAACCATACTAGGCCACATTGCCTCAAAATGGGGGGGTACCTTGCCAGATGGAGAATCCCCCTAGTTAAGCACCTTGTTCACATATTACTGTGTCCCCCAGATACCACTTCCCTCATGTCAATTAGTAAGAGGAACATATTATCACTACTCATTCCCCAAAAAATTAAAAGAGTTTAAAAAAAACCCACACAGTTTTTGACAAGTTCTTTAATAAAAAATACATTTAAAAAAATCCCATATTGTACATCCACCAATTTTTTAAAACTACTCCAGGCTTCTTTGCTCACATGGCCAGGCGATTTCATATAAGTGAATAGTAAATAGGGCTGGGTGATGTCATTAGTTGTTAAGGGATCAGCGATGCCTGCTCCCGCTAGCTTCTTTAACCACTTGCCGACCAGCCGCTGCAGTTTTACTGCAGCAGAATGTCACGGCTGAGCAAAACGACGTTACCTTACGTCGCTTTGCCTTTTGGCCACTAGGGGCACACGCCCGCAGCAGGTGCCCGGAGCAGATGCGAGTGCCCGACAGGCGTGATGACCGCCGTGCTCCCGGTTCTCTCAGGGGAGTAGAGACAGATCGTGTGTTCATATGCATGAACACTGATCTCTCCCTCTCCTCCTAGACAGTTCCATCCCCCCTACACACACTTAGAGAACACAGCTAACCCCTTGATTGCCCCCTAGTGTTAACCCCTTCCCTGCCAGTGACATTTATACAATAATCAGTGCATTTTTATAGCACTGATCACTGTAAAATTGTCAATGGTCCCAAAAATGTGTCAAAAATGTCCGATCTGTCCACTGCAATATCACAGTCCCGATAAAAATCGCAGATTGCCGCCATTACTAGTAAAAAAAATAAATAAATAAAAATGCCTTAAATCTATCCCCAATTTTTAGACGCTATAACTTTTGCGCAAACCAATCAATAAACACTAATTATGATTTTTTTTTCACCAAAAATATGTAGACATATCGGCCTAAACTGAGGAAAAAAAATATATATATATTTTTTAAATGTGGGATATTTATTATAGCAAAAAGTAAAAGACAATGCCATAACTATATAATGGAGTTGATTTACTAAAGGCAAATCCACTTTGCACTGCAAGTGCACTTGGAAGTGCAGTCGCTGTAAATCTGAGGGGTAGATGAAATGATGGGAAGCTATGCTGATTTTATCATCCAATCATGTGCAAGCTAAAATGCTGTTTTTTATTTTCCTTGGATGTCCCCCTTGGATTTACAGCGACTGTACTTCCAAGTGCACTTGTAGTGCAAAGTGGAGTTGCCTTTCGTAAATAACCCCCATTGTGTTTTTTCAAAATTGTCTCTCTTTTTTATAGCGCAACAAATAAAAACCGCAGACGTGATCAAATACCACCAAAAGAAAGCTCTATTTGTGGGAAAAAAAGGATACAAAATTTGTTTGGGTACAATGTTGCATGACTGCGCAATTGTCAGTTAAAACAATGCAGTGCCAAATTGTAAAAAGTGCTCTGGTCAGGAAGGGGGTAAAATCTTCCGGGACTGAAGTGGTTAACAACTACTGACAGAGAGAGGCTGTCATGTATATTAGTGGATGTATACCGTTTTTGTATATGGTGTTCAGCTCCTTCTAAATAGGTAAATGTGTTCATCTGAATTCCCAAACAGCCAAGCAGACCAAACCTTAAATTCATCTCTAGGATTGTGCTACCGGGCATCGTGATTGACCTGGACCTACATGGCTTGTCTATGTAATGTTGTGACTTTTTTTGAACTGTGTTTGTGTGTTTTTTACTGTTTATTTTTTTTTAATGAGTAGGGTTATTATGTACCCCTTACTCACTCACATAGGGCTGCGATATCTGGGGGCTCTCTTATTATTAAAGTTACTTCAAGATTCTGATGAGCCCCACCTGCAAACCCCACAACCAGTCGGCCAGGGTTGGCCCTTGTCCTAATAAAGATCGGGCCAAGGTGCTTTGCCAGGGGGGTCGCCCTGGCAATGCACCTCTTCATATTAGGGCATGTAGCCTATTCTGGTTCAGGAGGAGGGAGACCCAAACACTTTTCCTGCATGCTTAGATAAGGGTCTGGTATGTTTTTGTGGGAGAGACCCCATGCATTTTTTTTATTTTTCCATTGAGCTCTATTATGGATTTGGGGGGGGGGCTATTCCATTTTTTTGGGATCTACCTTAGAATTTATGCTGACCTGAAGGGCCTGATATGAATTTTTAAGGAACCCCCATGCTGATATCTGATTAACATCTATGGCCGACCCTAAGCCAGGATAAGGGGCTGGCATAGATAAAGGAAATCCAAGGCCACTTTTTTACACCCACAACAAAGCAGCTGGGAGCTGTCATTTTTTACTGCAATTACATTTTAAAGGCAAAGTTCACCTTTTGGTAAAACATAAGAAATGCACATGTTTTTGTAGAAAAAAAATAAAATATTATGTATGTATTGTATGCACGTATTATTTTTTCCTGCAGGAGGCTGCAAAGCATTGCACCAGTGATCAATGGTTTGGGGTTTGGAGGTGCAATGTCAGGCTCCGGCAGACAAGCCCTCCAGCTTTCAGCCATGTCAGTTTGAAAGCTGAATGGCTTGTGAATGGACTACGAGAGTGGTCATTAGTGCCCTCTCAGTTCAATGAGAGCTACCAACCATCTACCATGGTTGTAGTTTTCTCATTCACAGTTTCCTGTAAATGTACGATGCAAGTGTGTTGGTGGAGCCTTGCACAGCCACACTATTTTTTACAATGTGACAGCAGACAGTGCCCACTGTCACAGGGGGGTGAGGAGAACATGTACTGGAGCATGTTAAACTTTACACCCTTAATATGAGTATAACATGTAACATGCTTCAAAAGTATTATTATTATTATTAGTATTATTATTTAAGGTACTTATATAGCGCTGTCAATTTACGCAGCACTTTACATATACATTGTACATTCACATCGGTACCTACCCTCAAGGAGCTTATAATCTAAGGTCCCTAACTCACATTCATATACTATGGCTAATTTAGACAGAAGCCAATTAACCTACCAGCAAGGATGATCCAAACACCCCCGGTTCGGCTCGCACTAGAACTTGCGAACAGGCAAAAAATTCGGATGAACACACGAACACCGTTAAAGTCTATGGGACACGAACATGAAAAATCAAAAGTGCTAATTTTAAAGGCTTATATGCAAGTTATTGTCATAAAAAGTGTTTGGGGACCCAGGGCCTTCCCCAGGGTACATGTATCAATGCAAAAAAAAGTTTTTAAAATGGCTGTTTTTTCGGGAGCAGTGATTTTAATAATGCTTAAAGCGAAACAATAAAACTCATTGAAAATAACTGGCATGGCACCCTTTGGGTCTGGTATGAATATTAAGGGGAACCCCGAACCATAATTAAAAAAAAAATTGCATGGGTGTCCCCCCAAAATCCATATCAGGCCCTTCAGGTCTGGCATGGATATTAAGGGGGAACCCTGTGCCAAATAAAAAAAAGGCGTAGGGGTCCCCCCAAAATTCATACCGGACCCTTATCTGAGCACGCAACCTGGCAGGCCGCAGGAAAAGAGGGGGATGAGAAAGCACCCCCTTGAACCGTACCAGGCCACATACCCTCAACATGGGGAGGGTGCTTTGAAGTTGCCCCCCAAAGCACCTTGACCCCATGTTGATGGGGACAAGGGCCTCATCCCCACAACCCTTGCCCGGTGGTTGTGGGGGTCTGCCAGCAGGGGGCTTATCAGAATCTGAAAGCCCCCTTTAACAAGGAGACCCCCCAGATCCCGGCCTCCCCCCATGTGAATTGGCAATTCACAAAAAAGTGTCAAAAATAGTAAAAAAGACAGGAGACACTTTGGGGCAAGTCCTTTATTAAAAAAAAAATGTCCATTCATCTTCTATCACGCCGCCCGATGAACCGAAAAAAGGAAAAAAAAGGAAAAAACACAACAGCTCAGCCTCCATGGGAGGCTCCCATCGAGTGATGCTTCTTCTTGGTGAGCTGTTATCTAGCTGAGGGTGGGGCCACCCGATGATGTAAACGGGTGACCCTGCCCCCCACTGATGCCTTGTGACGTCAGGAAGTGTCTCCTGTCTTTTTTACTATATTTGACACTTTTTTTGTGAATTGGTGGGGGTACGATGTACCCCTTACCAATTCACATAGGGGGGGCGGGATCTGAGGGTCCCCTTGTTAAAGGGGGCTTCAAGATTCTGATAAGTACCCTCCCGCAGACCCCCACAACTACCGGAGAAGTGTTGTGGGGATGAGGCCCTTGTCCCCATCTACATGGGGACAAGGTGCTTTGGGGGTGACTCCAAAGCACCATCCCCATGTTGAGGGCATGTGGCCTGGTATGGTTCAGGAGGGGGGGTGCTCTCTCATCCCCTTCTTTTCCTGTGGCCTGCCAGGTTGTGTGCTTGGATAAGGGTCTGGTATGGATTTTTGGGGGACCCCTACGCCATTTTTTTTAAAATTTGGTGCAGGGTTCCCCTTAATATCCATATCAGACCTGAAGGACCTGATATGGATTTTGGGGGGACCCCCACACAATTTTTTTTGAATTTTGGTTCAAGATCCCCTTAATATTCATACCAGACCGAAAGGGCCTGGTAATGGACTGGGGGGACCCATGCTGTTTTTCTCAATAAGTTTTATCCATATTGCCGAGACCTGACAATTCATTACAGCCGCGATCAGTTTTAAATTACTTTTTCCTTTAGAAATGTCATTTTGCTGTGGTATTGTTCTAAACACGGGAAAACTGTGCCACTTTGCAGGCATACTATAGACCCCCCCCCCCCGGCACAATATTTAAAGGAATATTTCATTTTTATTGTTTCACTTTAAGTATTATTAAAATCACTGCTCCTGAAAAAACGGCCATTTTTAAAACTTTTTTTTGCATTGATACATGTCCCCTGGGGCAGGACCCAGTTCCCCAAACACTTTTTATGGCAATAACTTGCATATGAGCCTTTAAAATGAGCACTTTTGGTTTTTCATGTTAGTGTCCCATAGACTTTAACTGTGTTCCACGGCTTTTGAATTTAACACCGCATAATGTTTGCTGTTTGGCAAACGGGCGAACACCCGATGTTAGAGTCGAACTTACGTTCGTCTCGAACATCAGGCTCATCCCTATTCAAAAGGTGAAATTATCCTTTCCCTTGTAAATGGCAGTTTTGCTGCGGTACAGTGTATACATTGTGACACTTCACAGGCAGGGTCAGAGCATCTTCCAGGAATCTATTATGGAGTTTTGTGCATTTAATCGCTTCAGCCCTGGAAGATTTTACCCCCTTCCTGACCAGAGCACTTTTTGCGATTTGGCACTGTGTTGCTTTAACTGACAATTGCACGGTCGTGTGACGTTGCACCAAAACAAAATTGACGTCATCTTTTTCCCACAAATAGAGATTTCTTTTGGTGGTATTTGATCACCTCTGCGATTTTGAGTTTTTGTGCTATAAACAAAAAAAGAGCGACAATTTTGAAAAAAAAGCAATATTTTTTTACTTTTTGCTATAATAAATATCCCCAAAAATATATAAAAAAAACTATTTTTTTCCTCAGTTTAGACTGATATGTATTCTTCTACATATTTTTGGTAAAACAAAATTACAATAAGTGTATATTGATTGGTTTGCGCAAAAGTTATAGCGTATACAAAATAGGAGATAGTTTTATGGCATTTTTATTATTATTTTTTTATTAGTAATGGCAGCTATCTGCGATTTTTATTGTGACTGTGACATTATGGTGGACACATCGGACACATTTGACGCTATTTTGAGACCATTGTCATTTATACAGCGATCAGTGCTAAAAAAATGCACTGATTACTGTGTAAATGACACTGGCAGGGAAGGGGTTAAACACTAGGGGGTGATTAAGGGGTTAAGTGTGTCCTAGGGAGTGATTCTAACTGTGCGGGGGATGGGCTTCCACTCACATGACAGCGATCACTGCTCCCGATGACAGAGAGCAGTGATCTCTGTCATGTCACAAGGCAGAACAGGGAAATGTCTTGTTTACATAGGCATCTCCCCGTTCTCTGGCTCCGTGATGCGATCGCCGGGAGACCTGCGGACATCGAGTCCACGGGTCTCGCGGTCACGGGGTACCGGTACGCCCATTTGCCCACTGCTGCCATTGTGCCAACGTATATCATCGTGCAGCGGCAAGTGGTTAAAGTTTAACTTTAAGCATTATTAAAATCACTGCTTTTTTCATTTTGTTATATTTTCCTGAGGGCAGTGCCTATCCCCTCTCCCCTAATTTGTTTGACAATTATTAGCTTAAAAAAAATGTCCAAAACTAACGTTTTATATTCAGCTTCCATTTACATCAGTGGGGTTCAGATTGAGCACCATAACTTTACTCATGTTCGCTGAATCCTATTCAAACAAAACTGGATAGTGGATACTGCTCATAACTAGAAACATTGTTTACTCCTCTTCTGTTTAACTGACACAGATAAATTAACTAGAAAGCGTGTTGGTTGTGCTGGGCTTTCTCAAACCCTGAATATTATCTCAAAACACCACTGAGCAGTTTGTCTGTGACATATTGGGGAGATTATTCCTTCACTTCTTGTCTTAGAACTACAACAGGAAGTGAGAAAAATGCTTTCCAAAATGATTAAAGTGTAACTCCACTTTTGTTGAGAAAAAACATTCCCCCCTGGGTGTTCTATGTAAATTGCAAGGATTATAACAACCTTTGTTGCAGACTTCTACCTTTTGTTATTCTGAAGAAATCCCTGTGTGTTTGTCTGTACTGAGTGGGTCTAATTGGAGTGGCTTTATAATTATCAGCTAGCTGTGCAGCTGCAGGGCACTAATGAGGAAAGCTGCTGGGCCTGCATCCCTTTAGATGTGTTCCTATTGGAAATATCTCACCAAAAATTAAATTTTTGTTACAGGGGATGCCTGAAATTTAACTTGTATCTTAGGCAGACTTCTGGGAAAATGTGTGAGCCAATCACACAGGCAGGAAATTATGTTTCTGGGGGTGGTCAGTACACACTCTGTGTACAGAACAACTCCATGTAGCCATATTGCATTGTATTTATAGAAACTTACAGCAGCTGCAGATTGAAAAGGAAAGGTATTTATTTAATAATATTCAATTACAATATGACTTGTATCGCAGTTGTACACGCTATATTATTTTTCTTTATTTGCTATTTTTTTCCCCCACGAAAGTGGAGTTACCCTTTAAGACCTCCTCCTGGTTGTAACAAGTGTGCCCAAAGGAAGATTTCTCCTATATTCCTGTTCTGGTGACAGCTCAGGCATTGAGATTTTCTTTTAGTCCTAGTGGTAGCGATCACCAGGACATATAGAGTGAATCTCCCCAGTGGGGACATGGAAAGCAATAAACATCCAACATCTGGGTTTTCAATCCACACAATTTCCTTGTCAAAAGAAGTTTATTGAGTATACAATGTTATAAAGATACATAAAGTAAGTTTACAAGGATCTATAAAGTAAGCTCATTGTTTTACAGTAGGGTTTATATAGGTAAATATCATGAAATTTCAAATATTAAACATTGGGTTCACCTAAACCTAAATTAAAGATATATATCATTTCCTTAGTTACTTTTGTAGGTATTTAAATGATTTATACCTACTATACATATTGTTTACAAGTAGAGTGTATATAGGTCAAATAAATTCTGATAATGAGCTTTAATCGTAGGGTGGAGAAAAGGAAAGAGAAAGAAGAAAAAGGGTTGAAATGTAGAGGTATGGTCCACAAGGTTGTCCCGCTCGTCAGTTTATTATTCTTTTTAGTTCTCTTTGAAGCCTTAGAATGGGTGTCTCTGTAAGTCATTTAATCTGTTACCATGGCAACAGGACAGAGTCATTGAAGTTTGACAGGAACTGTTGTTTTATCCAAGGATGCCAAAGTTTTTCAAATTTTGGAATTTGATTTTGATCGATGGCTACCATCTTAGCATGGGACATTGTATTATTCATTCTGTGAATTGTTTCTGCTAGTACCAATGTAGGAGATTTCCATGCCTTGGCCACTGTTTGTTTTGCAGCCGTTATTAGTTGGATTATAAGTTTGAATTGAGAGAGTGTTAACCATTCCGGTTTTAGATTAAGTAAAGTTAAATATGGATCTGGTTGTATTATTTTTTTAAATATTTTAGATGCAATCACGAAGACTTCCTTCCAGAAGGTTTGGATTACTGGGCACGTCCACCATATGTGTAAATATGTGCCTATTTCTGGGCATCCTCGAAAACAAAAAGCTGAGGTATTAGGTGAATATTTTGCCACTCTAGCGGGTACAAGGTACCAGCGACTTAGGACTTTATAATTTGTCTCCAGTGCTAAGATGTTGGGTGAAGATGACTTAGATGTGAGCCATATGTTAGACCAGTCCGTGTCTTCTAAAGTTCGTCCCAGGTCCTCCTCCCACCTCTGAACGTAAGAGGGTCTATTAAGATTTGCTACTCCATATAATTGATTATAAAGTGATGAAATTGTACCTTTAGCAAATGGATCTTTTGTACAGATTGATTCAAAAATGGATAATTGGGATAATGGTGTATCCCCCTTTAGGAATGGTGTATAGAAATTTTTGATTTGGAGATATCTAAATATCTCAGAGTTTGGTAGATCATATTTTTCTCTAAGCGATGGGAATGAAAGGAATGATTTAGATGCTATGAAGTCATTTAGTGTCTGAATGCCTGATGTTGTCCAAGCTTTAAAAGAATTTGGGTAGATCCATGCCGGATAAAAGGCCGGATTTCTGATAAAAGAAAGGAGAGGATTGTGTGGAGATTGTAACTGATATTTGGTTTTTAGTTTATCCCAGAGAGATAAGAAGTGTTTAGTTATGGGATTATGAATTTTAAAGCGGTCTTTAGGATCAAGCCATAATAAATTTGATATTAATAGAGGGTCATTTTCTGAAGCCTCTATAAATACCCATAATGGGATTTCCTGTTTTGCATGGTATTTGGACAGACTGGCTAAATGTGCTGCTCTGTAGTAGTTAGTAAAATTAGGGTATCCCAGGCCTCCTTTATTTTTGGGAAGATGTAGTGTGTGTATAGGTATACGTGGTTTAGAAGAGCCCCATATAAACAAAGTTGCTCTTTTTTGTACTATTCTCCAAAAATAGGAAGGAATTGGAATAGGGAGGACTCTGAATAGATAAAGCAATTTGGGTAGAATAGTCATTTTGATTGCATTAATCTTCCCTATCCAGGATAAAGGAAGTTGCGACCATTGTTTTATTAGATTTGTGATCTGTCTTAATACAGGAGGATAATTGGTTGAGAATAAGTCAGAATGAGATGCTGTTAAATGAATTCCAAGATATGGGATTGATTTTTCTGCCCATGTGAATGGGAGTGCAGCCCTAGCCGGGATCAATTCCATGTTTGTGAGTGAAATATTAAGCACTAGGCATTTCTTAGGATTAATCATAAGGCCGGATAGGGCTGCAAATCCATCAAGAGCTGGTATTAAGTTAGGACCAGAGACCTGTGGTGATGATAGAAAAAGTAATATATCGTCTGCAAATATACATAATTTGTGTGTAATACCTCCTACTTCAATGCCAGTTATAGTTTGGTTTGTTCTGATGTATTGGGCCATGGGTTCGAGTATAAGGGCAAATAATAAGGGAGATAATGGGCAACCCTGTCGGGTACCTCTTTCGATATTAAAGGCTTCAGATTTGTATCCAGCATATTTTATATAGGCTTTGGGTTTATTATATAATGCTTTGATCCATGTTAAAAAGTGGGGTCCAAAACCCCATTTTTGTAATGAATATTGCATATATTGCCAGGATACTGTGTCAAATGCCCTCTTAATATCGAGAGATAGAAAACATAAAGGGATTTTCCGTTTTTTAGCAATATGTGCCAATAACACTGCCCTGCGTATATTATCACCTGCCTGTCTATTTGACATGAAGCCTACTTGATCTCTATGTATTAATTTTCCTATAATGCTATTGAGGCGTTTTGCTATTATTTTTGCTAATAATTTAATATCGAGGTTTAACAGAGAGATAGGCCGATAATTCACACAGGAAGTATCATCAGAAAGGGGTTTTGGGATCATACAAACAATTGCCATTAGTGTTTCTTGCCGAAAAGAATGTCCATCTAGAAGTTTGTTAAAAGTTTCAGTGAGAATGGGAGAGAGTATTTCTGAGAATGTTTTATAGTATAAAGCCGAGTAGCCGTCTGGGCCTGGTCTTTTGTTAAGTTTTAGGTCTTTTATGGCGTTAGCAACTTCATCTATAGTTATAGGCTCATCCAAACTGCTTTTTTGATTCTGAGATAACTCAGGTAAGGTTATTTTTGAGAAGAAGGATTCAGCTTCTGTAGGATTAAATTCATTGTTTGTCTTGTATAAAGTTGCGAGATGTGAGTGAAATTCATGGACTATTTTAACTGGATTACAAGTGTAAACATTTTTTGATAATTTTAAACGTATTGGTTTGAAAGATTTGTTAGTTGAATTTAATGCCCGAGCCAAATATGTACCTGGTTTGTTTGTATTCATGTAGAAATTGTGTTTGGAGCGTTTGAGGGATTTATCAACTGACTCAGTGAGAAATAGATCGTATTCCAATCTAGATTTTTCCAGATGAGATTTTGTACTCTGAGATGGATTATCTTGAAATGATATGTAGGCTGCATTAAAAATGAGTTCTAGTTTTTTTGCTAGATTTTTGCGTTCCCGTTTAAATAGTGCCATTTGTCTTTGTATTGTACCACGCAAGACAGGCTTATGAGCTTCCCACAGTGTTATTGGGGAGATGTCTGTTGTATTATTAATTGATATGTATTCCTTTAAAGCTTGTTCAATGGCCATCTGATGTAGTGGGTGTTTGAGCATTATGTCCGGTAAGTACCACGTTGGGTCATGCGCTTTTGGTATGGCTGAGGCTATAGTAGTGTATACTGCATTATGGTCAGACCACGGAATCGGAATTATATCTGATGCAATAATTTCTGGTATCATTCCTATTGTTAGAAAAATATGATCTATTCTGGTGAAGGTTTGATGAGGGTGCGAGAAATAAGTGAATTTCTTTTTCATTGGGTTACTTTCTCTCCATGAATCTACCAGATTGTATTTGGAAAGAAGTTGAGAAAAAGGTAATCTAGAGGTTATTTTGGATGGTGTAAAAGGTGATTTATCTAGAAATGGGAGGAGGACCTGGTTCGAATCCCCACACATTATCACTGTTCCTATTTTGTGTGTATTAATCACTTGTCATATATGTGAGAGGAATGGTGTAGGTTGTTTGTTAGGAGCGTAGTAGGAAATCACTGTGATTGCTGTACCCATTATATAACCCATGAGTATCAGGTATCTACCTTCTGGGTCTTTAATTTCTGATGATAAGGTGAATGGTGTGGATCGGTGAAATGCAATTAGAGTTCCCCTTTGCTTGGTACAGGCAGAAGCCGTGTAAATTTGTTGATAAAAAGGAGAAATATATTTTGGAGTAGAATCTTTGGTGAAGTGTGTTTCTTGGAGGCATACTATGTGAGCCTTCTTGTTATGGAAAGTACGGAAGGCTTTGGTCCTTTTTTGAGGGACATTTATTCCCTGAACATTCAGGGAAAGTATATTCAGTGGTGCCATGGCAACAGATCAAATAGTTTTGACTTACTTTTTGTTATGCAGAGCTGACTGCGCAGATCAACCTGTGTGGACTGAAGAGATGAATAGATAGAAAAGAAACCAGTGAATTCTGGAGTAAAGAGTAAACAAAAAACATATGAGATTAGATGATACATTGTATAAATTATTTTTTGCAAGTAATCACAATTTACCCGTGAAAGAGAATAAATATCTCTCTCAGGGGAATAAGTGCCTTCGTCACACTCCCACATAATATGGTTGGGAGAATGAGGAGGGCTAATGGGGGTACACAGATCTTCCGCTTACAGGAGAGAAGTGCTATGTCAAAAGACATCAAAATGATGTTTCATTAATTGGAGTGCAGAATATAGTTTATGTTGAAATTATTTATTCCATGGTGGTTGTATATGGTTAGTCTTGCCCTAGGCTAAATAATTCAGTTAGAAAGGTACTGTTAATAACTTTGGTATTGATGAAGATAGTTTGAGATTTTAACCCTTTTAGAGTAAACAATTACATATTTTATTCATATGTAACTGTTTAGATATGTTAACTCATAAAATTGAGGTTGTATTGCTTCAGATTAGAATAAACAAAAACATAATTCTAGGAACTAGTTAGGTAATAATATATTTGTTTTAAGAAAAGAAAGAAAAAGCTTCCATTACTTCTGGATTATTGAACATATTTGTCCTAAAAAGTAATAAATCTATTGTTATTACCTGATAATATATAACTGAACAAGAATTTCCTTATTTCACTTATATATTCTAAGGTTATATGAATCAGAAGTAATAAGAAATATAACTGGAATGTAACATGATCCCACACAGTGTGTGACTATTTAATATAGATTTTTTATAGAGAACCATCTCTTAGTATAATAAATGAAGAGATATCAGGAATTAGGATGTCAGTCCATTGAATCTTCTTGGTCCATGGATGATGTGGCATAACGGCCTCTTTTGTGAGAATGATGATTCCCATTTTGTTCTGAAATTTTCTGGGTGCTGCCTGAAGATGACGCCATTCTTCTGCATGTGGGAGTGTTGCTGCTTGTGGGTTCTGTCAGATTTAATTTTAAAAGGGTTTGTTGTAGTTCATCTGCTGATCTGCTTCTGTAAATTGTACCTTGGTAGTTAAATCTGACTGAAAAGGGGAAGCCCCATTGATACATAATGTTGTGGCGTTGCAGTTCCATTAGTTGGGGTTTCATGGATCGTCTTTTAGTAATAGTAAGTTGGGATAGGTCAGCAAAAATTGTGTCCTTGAAAGTTCCTTTTTTTCTCTTGCAGCAATTAGTATTTGTTCTTTCGTTCTGTAATAATGAAATTTTGTGATTATATCACGTGGGGGTCCATCTTTCTTTTTGGCTGTGAGGGCTCTGTGTACTCTGTCCAGTTCTAAACGTTCAATAGGGATATCTGGCTTTAGTTCTTGTAATAGAGCAGTAATAGTAGGTCTGTCACAGTTTCAGGTATTCCTCTTATGCGCAAGTTTGAACGTCTGGCTCTATTTTCGTAATCTTCGAGCTTAGTTTGAAGTATTAAATTCTCTTTTTTTAATTGTTCCAATTCTGTTATATTTTCTTGGGTTGTAATTTCAATTTCATCCATTTTTATTTCTAAGGCTGCGGTGCGGTTTCCCAGCTCTCTTATTTCTTTGGTTAGGCTTTTTGTTATTTGGTCTGAGGTTTGTTTTAAAGCCTTATGAAGCATCTTTTCAAATTGTAATAATATTACTGGGGATACTGAGGAGGCTTGTGGAGAAGTTTGTGAGAGGATTTGTTCTGTATCTGACTCAAATGGAGAGTCTTGCTGTGACATTTTCTGTCTGTGAGAGCTCCCTGATGCTGTATCTTGTGAGGTGACTGGAGCTGCTTCAGCTGCAGTGAGTGCCTGTGAGCTCTTTGTGAGGTGATTTTTATTTCTGCCACGGTTTCCTCCCAGTACCATATTTCCTGCCCAAACTTTCACAGTTTGTTCCCTGGGGCAAAAAGGTTCAAATGGATACCTTTTGAGCCTGCAGGCTCCGCTTTGTCCTTCTCTTCTCTCCTCAGCGGTGTGGAGCTCTAACAATGCATGTCTGCTCTGCTAGGCTCCGCCTCCTGCCCCCCCCAATCCACACAATTTCATCCAAAAAAAAATTGGCTTCGGATAAACATTTATAGTAGGTTTCTCCCCTGTATGCTTGTAATACTGCATTGGAGATACAGGCAATGGGTAGTAAATAAAACCAGTTAATTTCTGTAAAAAGGAAAAATAATGAAACTGTGAACTGTTTTTCTTGTTATATGTTTACTTTAATTGCTATTAATTCCCGATAGGAGTAGTATAAATTGGTCACTATTGATTTTCCTTAACATTTTTATGCACATCTATCTGTAAAAAAAAAAAACATGCAGCTAAGGAGTTCAGGCAATTATGATAATTAAGTGTATAATTGGCTGTTGGCTGGACAATTGTGCTTGCATATGTTCAGGAAAAAAAAATCCAAAAATAATTTATTCAACTGTTTTGAAGCTTAATAGCAAAGCTTAATAGCAACAATATTTGGCCCTGTGCTCTGATAGAAAACAGTAATGTCGCGTACACACGATCAGAATTTACGACGGGAAGTGTTCGATGTGAGCTTGTGTGTATGCTCCATCAAACATTTGCTGTCGGAATTTCCACACACAAATGATTGAAAGCAGGTTCTCAAATTTTCCAACAACAAAACTTGTTGTCGGAAAGTCCGATCGTGTGTACACAAGTCCGTCACACAAAAGTTCACGTATGCTCTGAATCATGCAGAAGGCTATTGAACTGGTTATTGAACATCCTTTTTATCGGCTCGCCGTACGTGTTGTAGGTCACTAGACATGTGCATTCGTTTTCGTCCGAATGCATTTTTGTCCAAATTTCAGGTATTTTCGTTATCGTTTTAACAAACGATAACGAAAGTGCAGAATCCGAAAAACGAAAGATCCGACATAAAAAAATGCTTTATTTTTGTTTTAGTTGCTACAACAGTTTGATATAGATAGGAGATTCCACATGATGATGACAATAACAATCTGTGTCCATCAAACCTGTGGTCGAATGTGCCTAACCTTAACTCTATTAGTCCAAGATTATTCTACATAGAGAGAAAAGATTTGACATAGAGAGAAAAGATTCGAAGTAGGGGAGAAAGATTCGACGTAGGGGAGAAAGATTCGACGTAGGGGAGAAAAGATTCGGCGTAGGGGAGAAAGATTCGATGTAGGGGAGAAAAGAGAAATAACAATAATGATGATGATGAATGTTATTGGCTGATTGTAACCAAAGAGGAGGAGCAGTAAAATAGCTAGAACTAAGTACACACGTAGTTTGGCTTATGGTGTCTGTTGAAAGTTCTAAGAAGGTTCGACGGAGCAGGTAAACTATACGGCGTCGAACAGTTTAGCTGCTCCGTCGAATCTTCTTTGAACATTCGACCGACACCATAAGCCTTCAATGACAGATTCAACCTTAAAGCAGGAGTCCACCCACACCGCCAAAAAAAAAATATCAAAAGCCAGCAGCTACAAATACTGCAGCTGCTGGCTTTTAATACATGGCCACTTACCTGTCCCAGGGTCCAGCGATGTCGGCAGGCGACGCCGAGAACCCGCTCAGTTCTCGGCAGCTGCCGCCGCCATCCTAGGTGAGGGAATCAGAAAGTGAAGCATTGCGGCTTCACTTCCCGATTCCCTACTGCGCACGCGCGAGTCACGCTGCGCATCGTAAGTGGTCCCCGCTCTCTCCTGGGAGCTGTGTGTTTCCCAGGAGACAGCGCGAAGGGACGGGAAGAGGCATAGACTTCCATGGGAGTCTATGCCGGAAGTGGGTGCAAATACCTGTCTTAGACAGGTATCTGCACCCCCCTCCCCCCTGAAAGGTGCCAAATGTGACACCGGAGGGGGGGAGGGTTCCAAAAAGCGGAAGTTCCATTTTTGTGTGGAACTCCGCTTTAATTTGGATTTTCGGACAAATGCAATTTTTAACGAAAAACGAAATAAATAAAAACGAATTTCGGGAGTAACTAAATAAATTTATTTTTCGGATGAAAACGAAATTCCGAAACAAAATATTTCAGTGTGCACATGTCTATAGGTCACTGCGTTCTTGACGCTCTGAATTTCCGACAACATTTGTGTGACCGTGTGTATGCAAGACAAGTTTTAGCCAACATCCTTCGGAAAAAATCCAAGACGAATAAGCACTTACAATTTAGTAGAGTAAAAAAATTGCCAGAGACAACGTCCTTTGAGTGACAAAACGCGTAGGGAGGAGCGACGTGCTGACATCAACGTGTGTTTACGCCAGTCCCGGAATCTATGCGCTGTTATTGAGAGCTGGGTGGCTCGATTATCTTGCTGTTTTTATTCTACTAAATTGTAAGTGCTTATTCGTCTTTCAAACTTTAATAAATTTAAAAGGTTTTACACTATGCAAACCTTTTGTTCTTATATGGGGACCCACTGATCATGTCAACTCGTATGAGGATAATTACTGCAGAGGCTCAGAGGTTTGTTGCACGGCACAGAGACCCCAGGCTGGGTTAAAAGCCATAGGTGCTCCCCGATCTCCTGCAATAAGGGATCATATCATTTAGGTAACTGGCAGTGCATGCTTAGGTGGAGGCACTTTCCTATTCTCACTTCCTTTGGGGTGTTTGGATTATGTGTCACTGTGGATGATTTATTGATACATCTTGCATGGACTTCCACTTCTGGTCTTTACCAACTAAAGACTCAACAGTCACCATTATTGCATCTAGTTACAATCACTGAGGGTTTTTTTCCCTTTTTTTTCTCTCCACTTTTTATATGGACTCACTTGTCATTTATGTATTATATTTATTGATGATGATTATTTTTACTAGTGTCACACAATTAGGCTGTTAATTGGTATTGTGTGTGTCTCACATTTACTGGTATATTTCCAAGCTGTTTGTCCATTTTCATTTAGACACAGTTTGGATATTTTTCTCATTTGAGGTTTTTAGTGCAGTTTTTTAGATTTATCATCTGTTATATTGGTGTACCTGGTTCACCTCATTTTCTGGTTTATCCATACAGTATCAATACGTTTTTTTTGTGTCGATATTACCTAGGTCACCTATAAGTCACATTACGTCACTGCTTTTTCACCAATCATTTTTTCTTAAGTTGTGAGTGCATCCATATTTGATTGATAGTGCTTCACAGGTGAATTTATACAGCGCAGCTTCCCTTTTTTTGTAAAACACGCGCATGAACTTTAATGGCATCCCAGTCTTAGTCCGTAGGGTTCAATATTGAGTTGGTCTACCCTTTGCAGCTATAACAGCTTCAACTCTTCTGGAAAGGCTGTCCACAAGGTTTAGGAGTGTGTCTATGGGAATGTTTGACCATTATTCCAGAAGGCCTGGCTTGCAGTCTCTGCTCTAATTCATCCCAAAGGTGTTTTATCGGTTTGAGGTCAGGACCATGTGCAGACCAGACAAGTTCCTCCACTCCAAACTCCCTCATTAATGTCTTTATGGACCTTGGGCTCCAGGAAGAGATGTTCAGGATCAGCTGGATTCTGTGCTCAGTAACCTGTATGATTTTGATGCTGAGTTCTACCGGAGTCCCACGGTGCCAGGGTGCTTGGAGAATATATGCAACCAATTTAACCCATACATGTCCAGACGATCTTCTCATACAAGCAAAGGCCTTGGCTTGGCTATAGCCATCTGCTTGGTTATGCTTGCCATCTGGTAAGCAAGTTTTTTATAAGGTGGTGGCACTTATTCGTTGATCAGACTCACTTGGGTGTTTGTTTGGATCTGAATCTGAACCGTCACCAATTTAATATCCTGACACCTACAAGCTATTGTTTGGATTGAACCTTAAACAGCGCAGCTTCTCTTTTCCATATTTTGTTTTGTGTATCTCGCAATAAGCTGCTGCTCTTTGGACTTTTTTCATTTTTTTTTTTTTCATTCTATAATTGTTCAATAATTGTTACTACAATTTTTATCAAGCGCGATTTTTCTTTTTATTATCGATTTTGGAAAATGTTCCTGTACCATTTTAGTGCAATTCCAGTGTGATTTTGGCCCAATAGAATATACAAGTCCTATCAAAGTCTTATCAAAGTTGCATCCAAGTTTCCCTACATAATTGCACTGAAGGTTGGATCAAAATTGTATTGCAGCAGTGTGAACATAGACTTAAATTCTAAAGCCGCGTACACACGAGCGGAATTTCCGACAGAAAGAGCCTGATGGGAGCTTTTCATCATATATTCCGGCCGTGTGTATGCCCTATCGGACTTTTTCTGTCAAAAATTCAGACGGACTTAGATAGAGAACATGTTCTATATTTTTCAGACGGAACAAATTACTATCAGAAAAAACGCTCGTCTGTATGCTGTTCTGACGTACCAAAAACGACGCATGCTCTGAAGCATGTATGAGATGGAAGCTATTGGCTACTGGCTATTGAACTTCCGTTTTCTAGTCCCGTTGTACGTGTTGTACGTCACCGCGTTCTGGACGGTCGGAATTTGGTGTGACCGTGTGTATGCAAAACAGCTTGAGCGGAATTCTGTCGGAACTCCATCATAAAAACCTTCAGAGTTTATTCCGATGGCAAAACCGGTCGTGTGTACAGGGCATAAGGTGATTTTTTTTGTTACAGATGTTTCTCAAGGCCTAAAAGTGCATGACATGTCCATTCACAATTATTTTTATACTAATGCCCCAGACAACTAGTGGGAATAAGCAACTTTGTCAAGAATTACCATAAATATGGTTAAGACACCTCAGGTAACCCCAAACTAAGGATTGCTCCCCCTCCATTTATTCAGGTGTTGTAAGCATACATTCAAGCAAAGCAACCTTCCCAGCCTTTAAACATATTATTTTCTTTGTATTCTGTTATATATTGCATTTTTTAACTCTCACTCACTATCTTGCCCTGCCATTCTTAGCCACTGTTTCCTGCTAGTCAGAGGGATTAAAAGCAGATGGAAGTGACATCACAAAAGGAAAGATGATGAAAAAATGTAAGCCACATTAATAGTGTAAATATATCAAGTCAAATAGAAAATGGGAAAGCAGCAAACATACCATGCGATATCAACATGGTAAATGTATAGTAATACATATATATACAGTAGTATAGTAATGTTGAGCTCACTCTATACCAAGATATATATCAATACATAATAAAGATTGTAATTAAAAAATATCAGTGCGAACTAAAAATTGTCATCAATTAAATAAAAGTCCTAATTGTGACAAATATGTGAAGAAACAATCCAAAATGTGAAGTGATGAAAACTCCAAAATTAATTCATGAGAGTGTCCTGAAGGAAAGGTATGGAAACCACAGATACCTGATGAAGAAGCACGCATGCTCCAAACACGTGCATCCTCACACTGCAACCTGGAATTCTCCTATTGACGTCCTCCCTGTGCGCTCTGCAGTTCAAAGCCCGGGATACCCGAGACCACCCGCGCCACCAAGAGTAACCCTGCAACGCTATCCGGAGACCGATATTTGGACCCTGTAGCCCCAATTGGATTTTTACACAGATGTGCCTGCTTTTACTTTGCCTGTAGTAAGTGAATTACCTTATATTAAAACATTTTAAACTTAATGCTGCACTCACATCTGGCCCTGCTTATCTTGTTTGTGTTTCTGCCAGAGGTTCTTCCATCCTTCAGCATGCTGCCTTCTCAGTACCAGCTATCATCCCTGCGTTAAACCACCCAGGCTATGGATCCCACCAAAAACTCCCTAACCTTTTGATCAGAAGTCCCTCTTATTTCCATCTATCATTGACTCTCTGATTTTTTTCCCCTGGATTTTTGGACTATATGTTCATAATTCTGACAAACTCACCCCCTCCTTCCCACAGGTGATACAAGCTCGTATGGTCAAAATATTTGAGCGCAACAATTTTGTGTATTACCTATTGCTGGGATAATGCTGTTTCCCAGCTCGGGTACCTCAATAAGCTCCTGAATGTGAGGTTATATGATCACACCCAAGAGGAAAAAGAATCCACATAGTGTGTACCAATAAAACCAATAGATCAAGACAGATGTCAAATTGCTTCAAAGCGCCTGCTGTCGCACCTACATGCCATATGTGACATACAATATATATATGCAGCCACCAGAGGGACACTTTTGACTCATGCGTTAATGAAATTTTTTTATTTCTAGAAAATTGGTAGTAAATGCATGTATAAATGATGAGGCTTCAGCACTGCTGTAACTTAAATGCTTGGTGACCATCCCACTTTCATATACTGCGGCAGGGTGGCTACTCTGTGCCAGATCATGTACCTAGCATGTGATCTGACTCTTCTGGGTCTGGGGCGTGCATGCGGTACTGGCGAGCGACTTATGCTGTGATTATACACAGCGGGAGCCCAGCGGCAGGTACCAGGGACTCGATGTCTGCTGGCACCCACCGATTAGACAGTAAAGTAAAGGCAGATTGTCCTTCTGTCAGAGGGGAAGGTACTGATCCTGTGTTTCTGCTAAGCAGGAATACAGATATTTGCCTTCACCTAGTCAGCACACCTCCCCCACAGTTAGTAAGCACAACGTAGGCATGCATTTATCCCTTTGATCGCGCATGATGTTAACCCCTTCCCTGACTGTGTCACTAGTACAGTGACAGTGCATATTTGTTAGCACTGATCACTGCATTAGTTTCACTGGTCCCCAAAAAGTGTCAAAAGTGTCAGTTAGGTGTCCAATTTGTCCGCCACAATATCGCAGTC
Source organism: Lithobates clamitans (assembly GCA_037952925.1). Classification (NCBI taxonomy): domain Eukaryota; kingdom Metazoa; phylum Chordata; class Amphibia; order Anura; family Ranidae; genus Lithobates; species Lithobates clamitans. The sequence continues at coordinate 4,157,847 of JBBGZY010000656.1, forward strand.
CCGCTATAAGTCGCTGATCACCACTATTACTAGTAAAAAATAAATAAATAAATAAATAAATAAAAATATCCCATAGTTTGCAAATGCTATAACTTTTGCGCAAACCAATCAATATACGCTTATTGGGATTTTTTTCCAAAAATATGTAGCAGAATACATATTGACCTAAATTGATAGAGAAATTCCATTTTTTACATTTTTTTAATTGGATGTGTTTTATAGCAGAAAATAAAAAAGATTGTTTTTTTTTTTCAAAATTGTTGGGGTTTTTTTGTTTATAGCACAAAAAATAAAAACTGCAGAGGTGAACAAATACCACCAAAGGAAAGCTCTATTTGTGGGGAAAAAAAGGACAAACATTTATTTTGGGTACAGTGTTGCATGGCTGCGCAATTGTCAGTTAAAATAACGCTGTGCCGTATCCCAAAAAATGGCCTGGTCAGGAAGGGGGGTTAACCTTCCAGAGCTGAAGTGGTTAAACTGGCAAACATTACAGATTAGTTGGTAGTTAGTGTGACTGCTCAGTTAGTACCGTGATATAAAACTTTAGCTTTTTATGCTGACTGGTTGCATTTGTGCTTTTTAAAATTATGCTTTATGGTTCATGCCATATTTTTTTCAGGTGAATGTCGTGCCACTAGTTTTAACACCAATATAGCCGGTATTATACATGTCATTGTTTATACAAACTGTTTATACCTATCTTTTGATATAAATGTAGAAGGTTAATTTCACATTTATAAAATTAACCTTTATTGAGAAAAAAAAGAAATGTCAGGTACATGTCAGGGCTGATTCCTACTGTATTAAAGTGTATTGTATTTGTACTGTCTACCCTCAAGTTGTAAAGGGCTACGTAAACTGTTGGTGCTATATAAATCCTATATAATAATAATAATAATAACAATACAGTATTCCTGTATGTCATGTTGAACTACTCACCTGTCCGCTTATACATTTTATTGTTATGTTTTGAAAAATCCAGTAAAGCTTATTATAAAAAAAAAAAAAAAAGAAATGGCAGGCCAGCATGGAAGGTGAAGTACTGTAAGTGCTTCAATAGCCAGCAAAACTATAAAAGACATAACATTCACAGCCTTTTCTCTTTTTCCAAATTAAATTAAATTGTAATTCATACAACATGGATATAACCATTAAAATCTTTTCTGCAATGCTGCCAGTGTGTATTATTTTTTACAAGACTAAGTGGTTTTTGAAAAATTGCATTATTAAACTACACATTTAAAAATGTGTATTAGGAGCCTAAATTGGTATCTGCAGTATATTTGTATCTAATACTTGTACTTTAGCTGCTACAAATTATTTCAAAAACATGTCTGGATCTTGTTTCCATAGAAACAAAGACGAAAATAGGTTTATTTGTTTTTATCATCATTATCTGTCATCACGTTATAGAGAATTGTTGATACATTGTTTGCTGACATAATTGAAATATGATATTGTCACCCGCTATACATAGATCTTTATCCATCTGTCTGTCTATATCTCCCTATATCTGTCATGTAATGTTGTTTTATTCTGATATCTTATGCAGAGAAGAAGAGTTGAATTGTTTTCTTATTATATCTGTGCAGAGATTACATATATAGAAATAATATAAAATAGTCTTCAAAAGATAGGTCGTATGAAATTGTTAATTTTTTTTTGTGGGTGAGCCTCATTGCGTGTTAGAATAAAGATCACTGATCTGGCATTTTTACTATCAAAGGAAAAAACATCATCAGAAAGATGCGATCATAAATGTGAATTATTTAAATCAAATTTCTCGTAGGATGCATATTCACAGTGGCATAGGAACATTGGTCAATGCGGTCATAGCTGCGAGCAGGCCTTTTTTTCATAGGGGTGCCATTAGCCCCCTGCCACTTAATTGCTTTCACAGAAGCAATATTGATGGGCAGAACAGTTAGGAAGCTTTACAGTCTATAATCATTGTTCAGCACCATTGTTGCACTATGCTTGATGTTTCATGAGCAATACTATTATTACTCTGATATGTTTACACAAATTGTAAATCGACTCAGTATTACCATTAAGTGAAGGTTGGCAAGTGTACACTATAACAGTTCAATGTCCGAAACAGCTTACACCAACATTGTATATAACATGGACAGAAGATAAACCAAAATATAGTAGGGATAAGACACTTGCGCAGAATCGACAGATGCAAAATGGGTAAAATTAGCCACCGAAACAAAAATAAAGGCACACTTATGCCTCGTACACACGAGCGGACTTTTCAGCAGACTTGGTCCGATGGTCTTTCCGCCGGACTTTCCGGCGAACTACCTGAACGGACGAACTTGCCTACACACGACCGGACTTTCCGGCAGGCTAGGTCCGCCCGTCTTTCCGATGGACTTTCGCAGGAGTTACGCCCACACACGGACAAGTCCATTCATTTTGAACGTGACGCGGGTACGACGGGACTAGAAAAGGAAGTCAATCTCGCCGCTTTTATTGGCAAGATTGGCACCTTGCGAGCCCCGTTGCGGGGCATACCAGGCCCTTAAGTCTGGTATAGATTTTAAAGGGAACCCCCTACGCTGAAAAAACAGCGTGGGGTCCCCCTACAATCCATACCAGACCTCGATCCGAGCACGCAGCCCGGCCGGTCAGGAAAGGGGGTGGGGACGAGTGAGCGCCCCCCCCTCCTGAACCGTACCAGGCCGCATGCCCTCAACATGGGGGGGTGGGTGCTTTGGGGGAGAGGGTGCCGTGCGGGGCCCCCCCACCACAAAGCACCTTGTCCCCATGTTGATGAGGACAAGAGCCTTGTCATAAACCAGATGTGACCAGAACTGTGTGACTGCGACAGAGTGAACCAGACATAAATAGGTGAAAGTAAGTTTATTTAAGGAAAATGCATATGTGAACACACCACAAATACAAGTGAACAACCAAACAATAAGTGATATAAAACCAACCAGCATATGTAGCAAGAGGGAGTACCAGAATCGTAGTCAAGCCAGGCCGGGGTCATAAACAGGGAATCAGTAGCTGGGAAGGGAGATAAACAGGACAAGAGAGGATAGATGGATCACAGGAGGGAAGGGTCAGGTACAAGGCTCAGAGTCCAGAGTCCAGGGTTCAGGGTTCAGGTAATGGACAGGAAACAGGATCAGCAGGTTCCAGGTTCCAGGTTCCAGGAATCAGGGTTTAGGTTCAGACTACAGGATCAGGGTAACAGGATGCAGATCAGGGTTCAAGGACAATACCAGGGCAACATAAGTGTGCAATTGCCGGGAATTTATACTGCAGCTCTGCTAATTAACGTCAGGTGACACCTGTCTGCAGAGGGGAATACCTGCTCCATACTGCCAGGATCCATCCGCTGGTGGACACCAGTACTGCGGCCCAAAGATGACATAACATGAACAGGGAAAAGCTCTCCTGACAGTTCCAAACTGCCAGGAGACACCTGCTGGTGGACCTCAGTACTGCATGCTGAATAACAGATATTACCAGCGGATGGAACATTTCCTGACAGTACCCCCCCTCAAAGGAGCGGCCTCCGGACGCTCCAACTGGTTGTAATTGTCCATAGTCTATGGCATCAAGCAGAACAACAGATGGGGGTACCTCAGGCTGGGCCACAGGCACTTTAGGCTGGGCATCAGGCACCTCAGGGCAGACAGCGGGCACATCAGGCCAGACAGTGGGCTCCAGGTCCTTGAGCTGGGCAGCAGGCTCATCGGACTGGACAGCGGGTACCGAGACATTAGACCAGGCAGCAGGTACTGGACCTTCAGACTGGGCAGCAGACACAGGCGCTGGCACATCAGGCAGAACAACAGGTGGTGGCACAACAGGCTGAACAACGGGTGCATCAGACTGGGCAGTAGTCACTGGAGCGTCAGACTGGAACATGGAAACTGGGATGTCAGGCTGAGCAGCAGGCACTGGGACCTCAAACTGGACAGCGGGCACAGGCATTGGTACAACAGGCTGAGTAGCAGACACTGGAACCTCAGGCTGGGCAGCAGGTGGCACATCAGGCTGGGCAGCAGGCATGGGCACTTCAAGCTCGGCAGCAGGCACGGGTACTTCAAGCTCGGCAGCAGGCACGGGCACTTCAAGCTCGGCAGCAGGCACGGGCACTTCAAGCTCGGCAGCAGGCACGGGCACTTCAAGCTCGGCAGCAGGCACGGGCACTTCAAGCTCAGCAGCAGGCACGGGTACTTCAAGCTCGGCAGCGGGCTCATCAGGCTGGAGAGCGGGCTCATCAGGCTGGAGAGCAGGCACTGGCACCTCCGGCTGGAACACTGACACCGAGACGTCAGGCTGGAAGGCAGGCACCGAGACGTCAGGCTGGAAGGCAGGCACGGATACATCAGGCTGGAAGGCAGGCACCGATACATCAGGCTGGAAGGCAGGCACATCTGACTGGAAGATAGGCACGTCAGGCTGGAAGGCAGGTACATCAGGCTGGCAGGCAGGCACCAAGACATCAGGCTGGAAGGCAGGCACCGAGACATCAGGCTGGAAGGCAGGCACCGAGACATCAGGCTGGAAGGCAGGCACCGAGATGTCAGGCTGGAAGGCAGGCACATCTGACTGGAAGATAGGCATGTCAGGCTGGAAGGCAGGTACATCAGGCTGCCAGGCAGGCACCGAGACGTCAGGCTGGAAGGCAGGCACCGATACATCAGGCTGGAAGGCAGGCACCGATACATCAGGCTGGAAGGCAGACACATCTGACTGGAAGGTAGGCACATCAGGCTGGAAGGTAGGCACGTCAGGCTGGAAGGCAGGTACATCAGGCTGGAAGGCAGGCACAGAGACATCAGGCTGGAAGGCAGGCACAGAGACGTCTGGCTGGAAGGCAGGCACCGATACATCAGGCTGGAAGGCAGGCACCGATACATCAGGCTGGAAGGCAGACACATCTGACTGGAAGGTAGGCACGTCAAGCTGGAAGGCAGGTACATCAGGCTGGATGGCAGGCACAGAGACATCAGGCTGGAAGGCAGGCACAGAGACATCAGGCTGGAAGGCAGGCACCGAGACGTCAGGCTGGAAGGCAGGCACCGAGACGTCAGGCTGGAAGGCAGGCACTGAGACGTCAGGCTGGAAGGCAGGCACCGAGACATCAGGCTGGAAGGCAGGCACCGATACGTCAGGCTGGAAGGCAGGCACCGAGACGTCAGGCTGGAAGGCAGGCACCGATACATCAGGCTGGAAGGCAGGCACTGATACATCAGGCTGGAAGGCAGACACATCTGACTGGAAGGTAGGCACGTCAAGCTGGAAGGCAGGTACATCAGACTGGATGGCAGGCACAGAGACATCAGGCTGGAAGGCAGGCACAGAGACGTCAGGCTGGAAGGCAGGCACCGAGACGCCAGGCTGGAAGGCAGGCACCGAGACGTCAGGCTGGAAGGCAGGCACCGATACATCAGGCTGGAAGGCAGACACATCTGACTGGAAGGTAGGCACATCAGGCTGGAAGGTAGGCACGTCAGGCTGGAAGGCAGGTACATCAGGCTGGAAGGCAGGCACAGAGACATCAGACTGGAAGGCAGGCACAGAGACGTCTGGCTGGAAGGCAGACACAGAGACGTCTGGCTGGAAGGCAGGCACCGAGACGTCTGGCTGGAAGGCAGGCACCGAGACGTCAGGCTGGAAGGCAGGCACCGAGACGTCAGGCTGGAAGGCAGGCACCGAGACGTCAGGCTGGAAGGCAGGCACATCTGACTGGAAGGTAGGCACGTCAGGCTGGAAGGCAGGTACATCAGGCTGGAAGGCAGGCACAGAGACCTCAGGCTGGAAGGCAGGCACCGAGACCTCAGGCTGGAAGGCAGGCACCGAGACCTCAGGCTGGAAGGCAGGCACCGGGACCTCAGGCTGGAAGGCAGGCACCGGGACCTCAGGCTGGAAGGCAGGCACCGAGACATCAGGCTGGATTGGATTAGCTGGTGCGGAGGCAGGTTGGGTTACTGGCAGGATAGTCTTGGTTGGAAAAAACTTTCGTTTTTTCTTTGGCTTAGCCACTGAAGCCCTGTAGGTGAGTGGTGCAGCAGACTCAGGAGGGAAGGGTCAGGTACAAGGCTCAGAGTCCAGAGTCCAGGGTTCAGGGTTCAGGTAATGGACAGGAAACAGGATCAGCAGGTTCCAGGTTCCAGGTTCCAGGAATCAGGGTTTAGGTTCAGACTACAGGATCAGGGTAACAGGATGCAGATCAGGGTTCAAGGACAATACCAGGGCAACATAAGTGTGCAATTGCCGGGAATTTATACTGCAGCTCTGCTAATTAACGTCAGGTGACACCTGTCTGCAGAGGGGAATACCTGCTCCATACTGCCAGGATCCATCCGCTGGTGGACACCAGTACTGCGGCCCAAAGATGACATAACATGAACAGGGAAAAGCTCTCCTGACAGTTCCAAACTGCCAGGAGACACCTGCTGGTGGACCTCAGTACTGCATGCTGAATAACAGATATTACCAGCGGATGGAACATTTCCTGACAGTACCCCCCCTCAAAGGAGCGGCCTCCGGACGCTCCAACTGGTTGTAATTGTCCATAGTCTATGGCATCAAGCAGAACAACAGATGGGGGTACCTCAGGCTGGGCCACAGGCACTTTAGGCTGGGCATCAGGCACCTCAGGGCAGACAGCGGGCACATCAGGCCAGACAGTGGGCTCCAGGTCCTTGAGCTGGGCAGCAGGCTCATCGGACTGGACAGCGGGTACCGAGACATTAGACCAGGCAGCAGGTACTGGACCTTCAGACTGGGCAGCAGACACAGGCGCTGGCACATCAGGCAGAACAACAGGTGGTGGCACAACAGGCTGAACAACGGGTGCATCAGACTGGGCAGTAGTCACTGGAGCGTCAGACTGGAACATGGAAACTGGGATGTCAGGCTGAGCAGCAGGCACTGGGACCTCAAACTGGACAGCGGGCACAGGCATTGGTACAACAGGCTGAGTAGCAGACACTGGAACCTCAGGCTGGGCAGCAGGTGGCACATCAGGCTGGGCAGCAGGCATGGGCACTTCAAGCTCGGCAGCAGGCACGGGTACTTCAAGCTCGGCAGCAGGCACGGGCACTTCAAGCTCGGCAGCAGGCACGGGCACTTCAAGCTCGGCAGCAGGCACGGGCACTTCAAGCTCGGCAGCAGGCACGGGCACTTCAAGCTCAGCAGCAGGCACGGGTACTTCAAGCTCGGCAGCGGGCTCATCAGGCTGGAGAGCGGGCTCATCAGGCTGGAGAGCAGGCACTGGCACCTCCGGCTGGAACACTGACACCGAGACGTCAGGCTGGAAGGCAGGCACCGAGACGTCAGGCTGGAAGGCAGGCACGGATACATCAGGCTGGAAGGCAGGCACCGATACATCAGGCTGGAAGGCAGGCACATCTGACTGGAAGATAGGCACGTCAGGCTGGAAGGCAGGTACATCAGGCTGGCAGGCAGGCACCAAGACATCAGGCTGGAAGGCAGGCACCGAGACATCAGGCTGGAAGGCAGGCACCGAGACATCAGGCTGGAAGGCAGGCACCGAGATGTCAGGCTGGAAGGCAGGCACATCTGACTGGAAGATAGGCATGTCAGGCTGGAAGGCAGGTACATCAGGCTGCCAGGCAGGCACCGAGACGTCAGGCTGGAAGGCAGGCACCGATACATCAGGCTGGAAGGCAGGCACCGATACATCAGGCTGGAAGGCAGACACATCTGACTGGAAGGTAGGCACATCAGGCTGGAAGGTAGGCACGTCAGGCTGGAAGGCAGGTACATCAGGCTGGAAGGCAGGCACAGAGACATCAGGCTGGAAGGCAGGCACAGAGACGTCTGGCTGGAAGGCAGGCACCGATACATCAGGCTGGAAGGCAGGCACCGATACATCAGGCTGGAAGGCAGACACATCTGACTGGAAGGTAGGCACGTCAAGCTGGAAGGCAGGTACATCAGGCTGGATGGCAGGCACAGAGACATCAGGCTGGAAGGCAGGCACAGAGACATCAGGCTGGAAGGCAGGCACCGAGACGTCAGGCTGGAAGGCAGGCACCGAGACGTCAGGCTGGAAGGCAGGCACTGAGACGTCAGGCTGGAAGGCAGGCACCGAGACATCAGGCTGGAAGGCAGGCACCGATACGTCAGGCTGGAAGGCAGGCACCGAGACGTCAGGCTGGAAGGCAGGCACCGATACATCAGGCTGGAAGGCAGGCACTGATACATCAGGCTGGAAGGCAGACACATCTGACTGGAAGGTAGGCACGTCAAGCTGGAAGGCAGGTACATCAGACTGGATGGCAGGCACAGAGACATCAGGCTGGAAGGCAGGCACAGAGACGTCAGGCTGGAAGGCAGGCACCGAGACGCCAGGCTGGAAGGCAGGCACCGAGACGTCAGGCTGGAAGGCAGGCACCGATACATCAGGCTGGAAGGCAGACACATCTGACTGGAAGGTAGGCACATCAGGCTGGAAGGTAGGCACGTCAGGCTGGAAGGCAGGTACATCAGGCTGGAAGGCAGGCACAGAGACATCAGACTGGAAGGCAGGCACAGAGACGTCTGGCTGGAAGGCAGACACAGAGACGTCTGGCTGGAAGGCAGGCACCGAGACGTCTGGCTGGAAGGCAGGCACCGAGACGTCAGGCTGGAAGGCAGGCACCGAGACGTCAGGCTGGAAGGCAGGCACCGAGACGTCAGGCTGGAAGGCAGGCACATCTGACTGGAAGGTAGGCACGTCAGGCTGGAAGGCAGGTACATCAGGCTGGAAGGCAGGCACAGAGACCTCAGGCTGGAAGGCAGGCACCGAGACCTCAGGCTGGAAGGCAGGCACCGAGACCTCAGGCTGGAAGGCAGGCACCGGGACCTCAGGCTGGAAGGCAGGCACCGGGACCTCAGGCTGGAAGGCAGGCACCGAGACATCAGGCTGGATTGGATTAGCTGGTGCGGAGGCAGGTTGGGTTACTGGCAGGATAGTCTTGGTTGGAAAAAACTTTCGTTTTTTCTTTGGCTTAGCCACTGAAGCCCTGTAGGTGAGTGGTGCAGCAGACTGGAAAGGAGGATTGGGATATGGCAGAGAAGAGGTAACAGTAGCTGTGTGAAGTTCCTGTGGGTTTGCAGGCAGCAGGGAAGAGGCAGGTGGGTTGAATGCAGGATAGGTACAGGGAGAAGAGACTGGATATGAGTATTTGGTTGGCAGCAGCGTATACTGAGCTGCAACTGCAGTTAACATGGGTGATGGGGAAACATACATTTGGGTAGGCTGGTGTTTGGTGGCAGAGGTGGTTTGTTTGGCTGGAGCTGCTGGCACCGTGTCAGACCATGCTGAAAGTATAGGTTGTACAAATTGTGCTTTTAACTCTCCCTGTCTAACAAAAGACTGAGCAGACACAAAGCACTCAGCAATCACCTGTGGGGAACAGGCTGAGAAGTGCTCACAAAAATCGTCTGGATCATCTTCAAAAAGCCACACTAGGGATACAACCTGATTAAAATCAAAAGGAGGAGTGAAATCATCACGGCCCTCTGGAGTACAGGGCAGGGCCAGCTCAGTACATATCTTGATCAAAGGCTGCACCTCCCCAAACAATATATAACCCTGATCGACCAGGGAGTGAGCCAAACGTATAGTGGCAAACAACTGGTCACTAGACCATCCTTTCAAAGCCTGGCGGCAATAATCACCACTTTCAGATGCCAGCAGAGAAAAATAAATCACCTCATCGGCATTCATGTTTGCAACCAACTGAATCAAAATGGTTCCCCTGTGCAGCCACTTCCGGTCAGGGATGGCCCTGGTATTCTGTCATAAACCAGATGTAACCAGAACTGTGTGACTGCGACAGAGTGAACCAGACATAAATAGGTGAAAGTAAGTTTATTTAAGGAAAATGCATATGTGAACACACCACAAATACAAGTGAACAACCAAACAATCAGTGATATAAAACCAACCAGCATATGTAGCAAGAGGGAGTACCAGAATCGTAGTCAAGCCAGGCCGGGGTCATAAACACGGAATCAGTAGCTGGGAAGGGAGATAAACAGGACAAGAGAGGATGGATGGATCACAGGAGGGAAGGGTCAGGTACAAGGCTCAGAGTCCAGAGTCCAGAGTCCAGGGTTCAGGGTTCAGGTAATGGACAGGAAACAGGATCAGCAGGTTCCAGGTTCCAGGTTCCAGGAATCAGGGTTCAGGTTCAGACTACAGGATCAGGGTAACAGGATGCAGATCAGGGTTCAAGGACAATACCAGGGCAACATAAGTGTGCAATTGCCGGGTATTTATACTGCAGCTCTGCTAATTAACGTCAGGTGACACCTGTCTGCAGAGGGGAATACCTGCTCCATACTGCCAGGATCCATCCGCTGGTGGACGCCAGTACTGCGGCCCAAAGATGACATAACATGAACAGGGAAAAGCTCTCCTGACAGTTCCAAACTGCCAGGAGACACCTGCTGGTGGACCTCAGTACTGCATGCTGAATAACAGATATTACCAGCGGATGGAACATTTCCTGACAGGCCTCTTCCCGACAACCCTGGGCGTTGGTTGGCGGGGTCTGCGGGCGGGGGGCTTATGGGAATCCGGGAGCCCCCTTTAATAAGAGGGCCCCCAAATCCCGGCCCCCACCCTATGTGAATGAGTATGGGGTACATGGTACCCCTACCCATTTACCTAGGCAAAAAGTGTCAATAATAAAACACACTACACAGGTTTTTAAAGTAATTTTTTTTTTTTTTTTAATTGTTAAGAGTATTTTATTAAGTTTTCACAAAAGTACAGCAAGTGAAACAAAGGCGCATGTCACAGATTAACAGATAATCGATTTAACAGATGTAATATAAAGGTCTATATTGTACATTATATGGAATAATGTTAACAACAGAAATAGTTAGCATATATCCAATCCCCTGTCTCTATTGGGTAAAGAGGATTGGATTGATAAAAATTGTTAAGAGAAAGTGTCATACTGTCGTATCATACCTTATGATGTTTGGTGATGATTCTGGTGTATCTGGCCTAGGCAGTTCCACTCCTAACCCTGGGCACCCCTATGGAGAACTATCTGTGCCCAGCGTGTGGAGTATATGAAAAGACTCGTGTGGAGCTTGTTAAATCTGGCCATGCAAAGTGGTATAATCTCTGAGGTATTTCCCCAAGACACTGTGTGGTTTCTAGCGTACCTATTAAGTGGTAGGGAGTGTATTATAGGGGAGGAAAGGAAACGAAAAAGGTAAGGAGGACGGAGATTGGTGGTCTATATTGTGGTAGTCTAGGAGGTTATGCAAGTGTTTGTGTGTTTGAGAGGTCACCTGAACCAGTGGGTGAGGGACTGGCGGAGTCGGTCTGGGCTTGGGATGATTTAAAATGAAACCAACACGCCCAGGTATTCTTGTATTTGGATGGTGTGTCCGAGGCTTGATGGATGAGGTTTTCCATTTCCGCCACTCTATCAACCCTCTGAATCCATTCAGTAGTGGTGGGGGTAGTTGTAGTTCTCCAGTGTACAGGAACACATAAGTTTGCTGCATTGATGAGGTGTAGAACTAATGATTTTCGATAAGTGCGTTGTGGGAGTGACGTGTGATGGAGAAGATATTGGGCAGGGGTGAAGTCAGGGGTGTATGTCGTTATCTGTGTGATTAAGTGATGAATTTCGGTCCAATAGTTTTGAATGAGAGGGAAATCCCACCATATGTGAAGAAGGGTACCTTTTGACGCGTTGCACCGCCAACATTGTGGAGAGATGTTATGGTGGAATTTGTGAATTCTGTCAGGAGTTCTATACCATTTCGAAAAGATTTTATATCTATTCTCCTGAGTCGATATGTTGAGAGAACCTTTGTGTATATGAGAAAGGGCAAGCTTCCATTCTTCGGCGGAGAGGTCTAGTTGCAGATCATTTTCCCACCTTTTAATTTATTCATCAGTTTTGATTTCCTTATTTGAAAAGAGGAGTGCGTATAAGGACGAGATGAGGTGTCTTTGGGGTTCAGGATTGTTACATAAAAGTTCAAAAGGTGTGAGTTCCCTAAGCAAGTTTGACGTGGGTTTGAGGCTATGGACGAAATGGCGGATCTGTAGGTAGTTATGGAAGGGTATATGATATTCTGGAAATTTGCTAGTCAGGGCTTGGAACGTTAGGAGAGTTTTTTGGTGGAACAATTGATGTACCTGGATTCCTGGTCTGTTTGTGTCTGTTACAGGGTGGAGGGAGCGTATTCCTGGGGTGAAGTCCGGATTATTTTCCAGAGGTGTCATGGGACCGGAATTGGGATTCAGCTTGAGCATTTTTCATGCTGCTTTGAAATTAGATAATGTGAAGGTGATAAGTGGGTTTGAGGAGGCTGTTTTTGGAACTTTAGTTTGATTAATCCATGGCAGAAGTTTTATTGGTATCGGGGTGAATGCGTTCTCGATATGTACCCAATCTTTGTTTGTACTATGAACGTGCCAGTCAACTATTCTGGAAAGGTGACATACCCAGTAGTATTTTTCCATGTCCGGTACGTGTAATCCCCCCTGAAGTTTGGGGGTCGTTAATCTATTCCAGTTCAGTCTGGGTTGTTTGGAGGACCATATAAAATTCCTACAATGCCTCTTGAGTGTTGAGAAGAAGGCAGAGGGGATACGAATAGGTATAGTTTTAAATAAATAGAGCAGTCTAGGTAATACATTCATTTTTAAAATAGCTGACCTTCCAAACCAAGAAAATGGGCCCCCTGTCCATTTGTGCAGGTCTGTCTGTATAGTTTGTAAGATAGGCAGGAAGTTCAGTCGATAGATTTCTGTCAATTTCGCGGGTATTTTAATACCAAGGTAAGTGAGTGCCTGGGGTTCCCAGCCGAATGGGAAGTTTCGTTTACATTGTGTAACTGTCTCGACGGGTAAGGAAATGTTAAGAGCTTTGGATTTGGAGAAATTTATCTGGAGATTTGATAAGGATTTGAATGTTGCGAAGTCTTTAAGGAGGTTGGGGATAGTAGTGATTGGGTCTGTGAGAAATAATAGGATGTCGTCCGCATAGGCCGCTACTTTAAATTGTTTATTATTAATTTCTATCCCTTTGATGTTTGGGTTTTCTCGAAGTTTACAGAGTAAAGGTTCCATTGTGAGTATAAAAATTAAGGGGGATAGAGGACAACCCTGTCGCGTACCATTAGACACGGAGAAGGCGTCCGACAGGCGACCATTAACTCTTATTCTGGCTGTGGGTGTGGAGTAAAGAGCCATTATCATCTGGACCATTTGGGATGGTAAGCCAATAGAGTGTAATGTAGCTTCCATAAAATCCCAGGCCACCCTGTCGAACGCCTTCTCGGCGTCCAAGGACAGGAAGAAGCCTCGTGTGTCAGATGTGGTTAGCCAGTGGTGGATGTCTAGGACTTTAGTGGTGTTGTCTCGGGCTTCCCTACCGGGGACAAAACCTACCTGTTCTGTGGAGATAAGTTTGGGAATTAGCGGTAAGAGACGGTTGGCGATAGCTTTGGCATATACTTTAACGTCTACATTAAGGAGGGATATTGGACGGTAATTCGAGACCATGGTAGTATCTTTACCCGGTTTGGGGATGAACGTTATGTGTGCTTCTAATATCTCCTTGGATGCTGTACTGGTTGGAGAAAAATTGTTTAGAGCTTTGACAAGGGGGGGAATAAGAATGTCTGAAAAGGATTTATAGTACCCTACTGTGAGTCCATCAGGACCGGGGCTCTTTCCTGCCTTCATTTGTTTCAAGGCTATTGTAAGTTCTTCTGATGTCAGTGGAGAATCTAGGGAGGCTGATTCTTCTGTTGTGAGGGGGGTGGGGGCATATTGGGCGAGAAATGTTTTGATTGTTTCCTGTCTATCCGCTGGGGTGTTGGACTGCAGAGGGGAGTGTAAGTTGTATAGGTCTGTGAAATAGTGTACGAATTGGTTTGCAATGTCACTCGAATCGACGAAGGATTTACCAGTAGGATCTTTGATTGTATGTATGTTGTGGGCTGCTTTTTTGGCTTGTAAGGCTCTAGCTAAAAGCTTCCCCGATTTGTTCCCAAATACGTAGAAGCATTTCTGCTGCAATGTGTATTTGCGTTTAATCCTGGTATGTAATTCTTCTAGAAGTTCTGTTCTGGCTTGCGTGAGTTCAAAGAGTGCTTCGGATGCTAAGGATTTTTTGTGTTTTTGTTCCAGTTTAGAGATACGTGTAGTCAGTTCTACCAGTTTTGCTTGCCTAAGTTTGTGCCGGTGTGCAGCCATTGAAATGAGAGTGCCTCGTATAACACATTTATGTGCGGCCCAGATTATGTCTGGTGACGTGTCACCTATTTCATTCTCCTTGAAATAGTTAGTTAGATGTTGGGAAATTTTGCTGGAAATGTCAGAGTCGGTAAGTAGGGAGTTGTCTAATCTCCATATATGTTGACGTATTGACGTGTTGGGAAGATGAAGGGTCAGAGTTATGGGATTGTGATCTGAGAGAACCATTGGTTCGATGGTAGTGTTTTTCATTAATGATAGGTCACCTTGGGAGATAAAAAAATAGTCTATTCGTGAGTATTTGGAGTGTTGCGGAGAGAAAAAGGTATAATCTTTTCCGTTAGGGTTCATTGTGCGCCAGGTGTCGTGTACTAGTAGGTCGTTCAGTTGTGTTTTTATGGCACAAAGTGCTCTGTAGGTGAGGGAAGAATGGCCATTGGAGGTGTTGAGCGCGGGGTTGAGAGGTACGTTAAAGTCACCTCCGATGATTAGCGTACCAGAGCTAAAAGTCGTGAGTGATCGTAGCGTGTTACGAAAAAAGGATACTTGGTGTGTGTTAGGGGTGTAGAGGTTGGCAATTGTGATATGTTTCCCGTATAAGGTACCTTTTATGAAAAGAAGCGTCCTTGTGGGTCGTTGTGTGTGTCTGAGACAATGAACGGGCAGTCTTTAGAAATGAGAATGCATACCCCTTTTGATTTGGCTTCAGTATTTTTCGCATGGTATATTGTTGGGAATTGTTTACTATGTAGTTTGGGGATTGCGTCTGTTCTAAAATGTGTTTCCTGGATTAGTTCTACATGGGTTTTGGATTTACGTAGTGAGGAGAGCAGAAGGGAGCGTTTTTCGGGCATGTTCAGACCGCGGACGTTAATAGATTTGAGATTTAGAGTAGTGCGTGGTTGCACCACACCGTTTGATTTTCTGTTGGGGTTCATGGCATCCGTCGGGTAGGGGGGCAGGGAAATGAGAGGATAGGTAAGGGAACAAGGGGTGGGTCTGATTAGAGTCTCGCTATCTTGAGGAGGGTTGTTGATATTGTGTCGAGTATGACTCTGGGGATTAACCGATGAGTCACCTTGGGTAAGTAGCTACCCTGTGTCCTCGGTTCAAGATAAGAGATCGGTAGTGTACAGCGCAGGAGTAGTGCTAAGCCTACGCTGGGTAGGCTGCCACACTATACCGTTACTGTGTGGGGGTTGGTAAGAGCTGGACACGAGATAGCTGTAGGATCTATGTGAGTGGTGGATGTCCTGCCATCCCTTGACCATGTAGAAGGGTTGGTGGGAGGGGTGTTGAACAAATCAGTATGATGTATGTGCACAGCAATATTGTTGAAGCTTGTGGGTGCATGAAGAAAAATTTAACAAACCAATTAACTCCTATAATTGACTGAATTAACGGAAGCATTAGAGGGGGCAATGCGTCATAAATCCCCAGGCCCAGATGGAATACCGGTAGAGGTATACTCCCATTATAGGGAGGTCCTCTTACTGTCATTGTTGCAGACAATAGAGGAGGCTGGGGAAGTGGGAAGGTTACCAGATAGTATGCAAGAAGCAATAATTACAGTTCTTTTGAAACCAGGAAAAGATAGACTTCTAATGGATTCATACCGTCCAATTTCGTTATTGAATGCAGACGTTAAGTTGCTGGCCAGTGTCTTGGCTAAGAGGCTTTCTCAGGTAATTGGCAGACGGATTCATTGTGACCAGTCTGGCTTCATACCAACGTGCTCTACGTCTGATAATATAAGGAGGTTATACATGAATTTGCAGATGCCAGTGGACAATCCGGGGGGTAGGGCCATTCTGTCACTTGACGCGACTAAGGCGTTTGATAGTGTGGAGTGGCCCTACCTCATGGAAATACTGGAAAGATTTGGAGTGGGAGGTAAATTCATATCCTGGGTAAGAGTACTGTATTCCAAACCTAGAGCCAGGTTGCGCATCAATGGGATCCTCTCCCCCCCATTTGGATTATATAGGGGGACTAGACAGGGCTGCCCGCTGTCTCCATTACTGTTCGCCTTGGCGATTGAACCCCTGGCTATACTGATCCGGAACTCACCTGAAGTAGTGGGGTTCCGCAGATTTCAGAGAGAGGAAAAAATATCTTTATATGCAGATGATGCACTTATATATCTAGGGGATATGTCCTCTTCTTTGCGGGCAGTGATGGAGATAGTGGGAAACTTTGGCAGCTTTTCGGGCTTTGCAATTAATTGGTCGAAATTAACTATAATGCCATTAGATCAGATGAGGGAGGGACTCCCAGAGGGGGCTGAACAAATTGCTATTGTTACCTGCTTTAAATATTTGGGAGTGATGGTGTCCCCAGAGCCAGCCGAGTATCTTCGACTGAATTTGGGGCCATTGCTCACAAGACAGAAAGAAAAATGTAACAGTTGGTGTAGGCTCCCACTGTCAGTCGTAGGGCGGGCAAATCTAGTAAAGATGATCTGGGCCCCACAGCAATTGTATATCCTCCACAATTCACCAATATGGATTTCAAAGAAGTGGTTCAGACTAATAGACACATTAATGAGAGAACTGATGTTGAAAAAAAAGGTGCCTAGAATTAGCTTGGAAACACTGCAATATGAAAAAGATAAAGGAGGGCTGTCAATACCCCACCCCAGGTTATATTTCTTGGCATCACAGTTGCAACAAATGGCAGGATAGGGTAGAGTGAGAAATGAGGACCCTATATGTAGATTGGTGACCATCTCGGAACCCACATTGGCGGCGGCCTCCCATTTAGAAATGGATCTACCAAGTATGAAGGGATTAGAACCTATGAGTTCTCTTTTTAAAAGGGTTTGGGGGGAAACTCGGAAAATATTGAAAATAACGGGCGTGCTCCTATTCACACCAATATGGCATAATAAAAGATATACTGAGGTTCAGGAGTTACCAGGTTTCTCACACTGGAAGGAAAGGGGGATTTGGTTCTTCTCACAAATCTATGAGGGGGACATATTAAAGTCATATGAACAACTATGTAGGGAATTCCATTTGCACCCTAGGGGCTTCTACCAATATCTTCAAATCCGCCATGTGCTACAGGCACAACAATCAACCCACTCCGTAGGAGTAAAAACAGTCCCAATACTGAATGAAGTTTTGAAAGCAAACACAAGGAAAGGACTAATAACAAAAATATACAGGGAATTATTGATTAGGACCCAAGATCATACATCATTAAAGTGTCGGAAAAAATGGGTAGAGGATGTAGGCGAGATAAACGATAATCAGTGGGAAGCGGCACTCAAAGCTATCCCAGTGGTCTCGTTATCTGCATCACAAAGGTTATCACAATTATTTATTTTACACAGGGCCTACAGGACACCAGTGCAACTCCACAGGTGGGGAGGTAGGGATTCTTCTGGGTGCCCCAAGTGCGGAGTGCACAGCGGGGACTTTATTCACCTAATGTGGAGGTGCCCAAAGCTGCATAGGTACTGGGAAGAGGTATCCAGACGCATTTCTGGGTTGGCGCAAATCCATATTCCCTTGAATCCAACGGTTTATTTGCTTGGCACCATTGAGGCAGAAATGTTCCCTGGAGGAAAGTATCTTATGATAACTAGATTGATGTATTTAGCTAGAAAACGTATCGCAAGATACTGGATGGCTCCTACGGTGCCCACTGGGAAGCAATAGATCTCATACGTAAACTCCCCCCTTCCAAGAGAAAGACTGGCCTACAACCGTAGAAACGACAGGGGGAAATTTGACAAAATATGGCAACCCTGGTTGAGGGAGGCGGAAGTGGCCCCCCATCAACTGGTAGTGGAAAAGCTCCGGATGTAGAGCAGAGGGAATTGCGTAGAAAGGAAATAACAGGCAAAAAAATAGAAGCAAAAGGAGGGGAAAGGAAAGGGGAGAAGAAGGAGTAAGATAGCGAGTGGACCCAAGGGGTGATAACTACACAACAAACAATAGGTTGGGGGGGAAGCCAGCGGCAAATGAGGGAATGGCAATTAAAATAATATAAAGCAACCCTAAAGTGACGATTGACAGGTAGATGTGAGGGTGGGAGGGGGGAAGGCTTGGGGCTTGCAAGGGATAAGATATGATATTGAGAATATAATAGAGAATTTGTATAATTTTATAGAAATTGTATTATTATATATTATGTATAACTGTTTTGTGAAGTGTATGTATTAAATTAAAATAAAAAAATCTTTCTGATAAAAAAAAAAAGCGGTCATACATAGAAAAGTCATAGCAAAAGACAGAACATTAAAGCAGTAGTAAACTACCGAAACCCTCCCCCCCAAAAAAACCTGCAAGACAATAGCATAATGTGCTAGTATGCATCTCATACTAGCATATTATGAAATTCTTACCCTAGAACAAAGCTCCCGCAGTTCACCTGGTCACTGCCAAGGGGCTGACATGTTCCCTCTACGTTTCTTCCGGGTCTGCAGGCTCCGGCCAGGTATGCGAGCGGGAGTCCTCCATTCCGACAAGTTCTGGCATGAGCCGCCAGATCGCCAGCGGCAGCATGAAGGGTTATTATCTCCTAAACCTTGCAGGTTTAGGAGATATTCATTTTTCCTACAGGTAAGCCTTATTATAGGCTTACCTGTAGGTGAAAATGACCAAGCGGGCAATACAACCGCTTTAAGTATGTTGAAAAGTACTGATCCCCCTGATGAAAAAATGTGATTAGCCATGTATCGTCATGCATAGGGGAGGGGCCAGGATGGTGGAGGAGACGACTTCATGCTTGTTTGAGCTAACAACTGGCACACATTGGAGCATGAAGTCAGTGTGATTCAAATTTGAGACCAGCTTCCCCTATCCTTGTTGCTTTTAAGGTCGCTTTCCCATCTGGAAATGTAGGTGTGGCTGTTGAGATTTTGGAGGTTATTCAACTGTGAATAGAGGGTAGATATAAGTTTGGGAGAGAGAGGCGTCCATTGACATATGTGTTCAAACAATGACAGATGGGTTTTAGAGTCTTTATCAGCAAGTACTGAGGTTAACCAGTGTTTAATTTGTAAGAAAAGTTCAGTCTGTAGGGCTTGATAGTTATCTTTAATTTCTGCCTAGGTGTAAATAGAACAACCAGTGAGGAACAAATTGAATATTTGGTAATATATTTTTTTTTTACTGAATGAAAAGGCATTATGTTTTTAAATCGTTAGTAAACTGCTGCAATTTGAATAAAAAATTCCCTGCAATATAATAGCATAATGTGCTAGTATGCATCACATATTATCACATTATGAAATACTTACCTTAAAATGAAGCCCTCCAGCGGTGCACTGTCACTGCTGAGAGGGCTTCCATCTTCCCTTGGTCTTCCTTCCTGGTTCACGGACTCAGGCTGTGTGAGTTGCCAGATCCGCACTGATGTCACTCCCCATGCATGCGCAAGCCCTCGGTTATGGCATAATGCTCTGAAGGTCCGGCAAGGTATGCCAGACCTTCAGAGTGCATGAGCCAGGGATGTCACCGGCTGCATCCAGGGTGAATATCTCCTAAACATTGCACATTTAAGAAATATTCATTTTAACTACCGGTAAGCTTTATTATAGGCTTACCTGTAGGCAGGGCTTTTTTTCTCAGAAAATAGGTACAGCTCAACCACAACCCCCAAAATCCCCCTCCACACACTCATCCTCCAAACAACATAAAGTAGTGGCTGTAGTCAAACCGGGTCTTAAATAGACATTAAATATCAGAAGTGTATTACATACAGAGTGCAGAGTTCAGCCTTTTTCCACAGCTGCTTATCTCTGCACCCCCATCCACATCTCACTTTCACCCCTCTTCAGCTCTGACCTCTGCATGCAACCCCCTCCACTGCCCCCATCTTCTTCCCCCTCCTTAAAAGCTCCACCATCTTCCACATGTCTTACTTGTGGTGCTGTATTAAGCTGAAGCACCCAGACAGCTCTATTACCTCCCTACACACTGTAGGTGGTTCTGCCTCTCTCACGGGCAGGGAGATAATTCAGTGGAGGTGTCTGCATCTGCAATGTTCCCTGGGCAACTGCATCTCCCTTGTGCCCATCCTGCACTTAGTGAGAGCCGCTCAGGAGATCAGATCTTTGGGAGTCGTTGGGAGACAAGCAGTCACTTGTAAACACAGAAGCCAGACTTCTGTGTTTACAGCCACTAGACCTGTGCTGTCACATGGGGGATGTGGATGTCTATAGCTTTATGTAAGCATGGGAAGGTCAGTATTTGCATAGGATTTTTGAGGGGTTTTACATTTACCTAATGGTATATGGTACTCGTGTATTCTAATTTAGATTTAAATAGGTTTATATTGAACTAATGCTGGGTATATTCCAATTTTTTTTCCAATGCTGCATCATTTTTGACATTGAAGTCTTCAGGCTTTTAGGTTCTCTTTCTCTGTATTGTATTTTTTTATCCCCAAATAAACAGTTTGTATACAAAAAAAAAAAAAAAAAAAAAGCAAAAGATCACACATCTTTGTATACTATTCTTTTAGGAAAACATTTTTTGCAAATGATGAAGAAATCTATCTTTGTGTATGTGTCATTAACCACTTGACCACTGGGCACTTAAACCCCCTTAATAACCAGACTAATTTTCAGCTTTTGGTGCTCTCACATTTTGAATGACAATTACTCAGTCATGCAACACTGTATCTATATGAATTTTTTGTCCTTTTTTTCACACAAATAGAGCTTTCTTTTGGTGGTATTTAATCACCACTGGGTTCTTTATTTTTTGCGCTATAAAAGAAAAAAGACCGAAAAATCTGTAAAAAAATTATTTTTTCTTCGTTTCTGTTATAAAATTTTGAAAATTAGTAATTTTTCTTCATATATTATGGCCAAAATTTATACCGCTACATATCTTTGGTAAAAATAACCCAAATTAGTGTATATTATTTGGTCTTTGTGAAAGTTATAGCATCCACAAGCTATGGTACCAATATCTGAAAATTGATCACACCTGAAGTACTGACGGCCTATCTCATTTCTTGAGACCCTAACATGCCAGAAAAGTACAAATACCCCCCAAATGACCCCTTCTTGGAAAGAAGACATTCCAAGGTATTTAGAAAGATGCATGATGAGTTTTTTGAAGTTGTCATTTTTTCCCACAATTCTTTGCAAAATCAAGTTTTTTTTTTTTTACAAAATTGTCATATTAGCAGGTTATTTCTCACACACAGCATATGCATACCACAAATTACACCCCAAAACAGATTCTGCTATTACTCCCGAGTATGGCGATACCACATGTGTGAGACTTTTACACAGCGTGGCCACATACAGAGGCCCAACATGCAGGGGAGCACCTTCAGGCGTTCTGGAGCACCCAGGCCAATTCTGACATTTCTCTCCTACATGTAAAAATCATCATTTATTTGCTAGAAAATTACATAGAACCCCAAAACATTATATATGTTTTTTTAGCAAAGACCCTAGAGAATACAATAGCGGTCATTGCAACTTTTTATCTCGCACGATATTTGCGCAGCAATTTTTCGAACGCGTTTTTTTTGGAAAAAAAACAGTTTTTTGCTTTAAAAAAAAACAAAACAGTAAGGATAGCCCAATGTTTTTGCATAATATGAAAGATGAAGTTACGCCAAGTTAATAGATACCTAACATGTCACCTTTCAAAATTGCACACGCTTGTAGAATGGTGCCAAACTTCGCCACTTAAAAATCCCCATAGGCGACGCTTTAACATTTTTTACTGGTAACAAATTTTGAGTTACAGAGGAGGTCTAGGGCCAAAATTATTGCTCTCGCTCTACCGATCGCAGCGATACCTCACATGTGTGGTTTGAACACCGTTTTCATATGTGGGCGGGACTTACGTATGCGTTCGCTTCTGCATGCGAGCACACGGACAGGGGCGCTTTAAAAAATTTTTTTTTTTTTTATTGTTCATTTTACTTTAATTATTTTAGTTTGACACTTTTTCCCCCCAAAAAATTTTTTTGATCACTTTTTTTCCTATTACAAGGAATGTAAACATCCCTTGTAATAGGAATATGGCATGACAGGTCCTCTTTACAGTGAGATATGGGGTCAATAAGACCCCACATCTCACCTCTAGGCTGTTCCTGAAATTAAAAAAAAAAAAAAAAAAAAAAAAGATCCTGGCTTCGATCGTAGCGGTGAGTCGGTAGAAGCACCGGAGGGCGGCGGGAGGGGGGCGTCCCCTCTCGCCTCCCGTAAGAACGATCAAGCAGTGTAACAGCCGCTATGATCGTTCTCATGGTATAGGGAATCGCCGGCTGAAAAATATGATATCTGAATGATAAGAAAGGGGGGGGAAGGACACCTTAAAGTCATCCAATAGTAGGTTCTAGGGTGACAAACGGGGGGAGGGGAATTCCCTCCCACTGTGGTAATTAATCAGATTAATATGCCTCTCATGTCACCCGTATCATTAATCATATAACTCAGTGGTATGTAGCTGACTAGCTGTCAAACGGTTGTTCAATGGACCATAAAGCATATATAAGAAAGGGAAGGAAGGGGTCAAGAGGAGATCCCCCCAAAAAAAGATGGTCCGCTCAAGAACAAACAGTTGAACCTACAAAAACTTTATTGTGTCACAATATGTAGAAACATAATCCAACAACCATGTGTATTTAAAAAATAGGGCAGATAAAAGTCCTATTGTGTGCTGGTGGCCACCACAGACATTACACATATATCTCATGCATTCATGCACTCACACTCATCAATTAAAGTCACTAGAGACCCGGGTCTATACAATTTCACTGGAATTCCAGAGCTGGATTGGCTACATGAGTGGGTAGACTAGGTCCTTGTAGGTAAAGTGCAAGTGCTAATACACAACAAAAGTCCCCTCGGATGTGAACCAATGGCTGGTTAGACATATGTATGTGTCATTCAACCAGAGCCAAGGAAGGAAACGGTGTCCTGATTGTGTGGTGAACAATTGCAACTCAAGCAACCTCACAAAGAGGGCTTTTAAGGATGGACGGAAAATGGCCATAAACAAAATGCCTCATGAATGTGAGGGTACATTTTAGCTCACCGTCTGACGTCTTCAATGAAGAAGGAGTAGAGCCCAGAGGAGTTGCTGATGGCCGCGTTCGTGTGGATTTGAAAACACGTTCATGCAGTATTAGCTTGTTGTGGGCATTATTTGGCTACTAACCAACTGATTTAATTGAAGCCGCACTGCCCCCAGATTATGAAATTTTCATATTTTAAATTATAATCTGTACAACAGATTATTCTGTTGTTCCATGTGCGGGTAATACCAGTGTAATGCCTATATGTAACTACATATCCGGACTATCCGGAATCACTTTGTACTAAGTTGTCTCATGCGACTTCACAGGCAATCTCACTGGTAACAATGATTTTATCCCGTGTGTGGATGACAATACATGGGACGTAAGCTGCCATTTAATCTGGCCAAAGCGATGGTTGGTTGCATATATTCATACTCATTATTTTCATTCCGTGTGTGTATGCCATGCAATTTTCGATCAATTATTGGGACATCTCTGTTTATTGTCAGGATGTTGATATGTGTTGCAATTTAATTCGGAACAATAGACTGTTCCCTCTTGCTTCCATATATCACTATTCTGACTATCTTATTATTATTATTATTATTATTTAGTATATGGTTATATATGCACGGTTTGTTTTTGGAAATGCAGCATTCCTCAATTGGCTTTTATGTATTGATAGCAGTTGCTTGACAAGCCTTTTTCCGTTATTTCATGATGGTAAGAGATGCAATATTCAAATCTGACCACATACACAAGTCAATCAGATTGAATCTCTATGTATCCACTACCCTCAATGGTTTTGTCTAAATAGATGTATGTATGGGTATGATTGGCACATTTTTGGTGATTGCAATTATGGTCAAGCTATGGTATTCAGGTGTTAATTATGAAGACAGGAAATTGAACACTAGCCCTCTGGCTATTTAAACATCCAGCTACTGATACCACATTAGCTCTGAAGAAGCTTGGCAACAAGCGAAAGCGCTCAGCATTTGACCCATGTGCAGGTGGCACACAGACTCTCACACTCTAACTACAAATCCTTCCAAATTGGATGTGAACATCCCTAACGATCCTGATCGGATCAATCAAGATTTGGGATATCAGGTGAAACCTCTGCGGTGAACACGGACGCCGAGCGTCTCTCCGGATTGTTTATACCATTGGATATGAGACACTAACAAGCTTGATCCTTGTGACTCACCTTACCTTCTGCCGGAGGATACCCGGAAGTAATCCGCTCATGCCCACAACAAGCTAATACTGCATGAACGTGTTTTCAAATCCACACGAACGCGGCCATCAGCAACTCCTCTGGGCTCTACTCCTTCTTCATTGAAGACGTCAGACGGTGAGCTAAAATGTACCCTCACATTCATGAGGCATTTTGTTTATGGCCATTTTCCGTCCATCCTTAAAAGCCCTCTTTGTGAGGTTGCTTGAGTTGCAATTGTTCACCACACAATCAGGACACCGTTTCCTTCCTTGGCTCTGGTTGAATGACACATACATATGTCTAACCAGCCATTGGTTCACATCCGAGGGGACTTTTGTTGTGTATTAGCACTTGCACTTTACCTACAAGGACCTAGTCTACCCACTCATGTAGCCAATCCAGCTCTGGAATTCCAGTGAAATTGTATAGACCCGGGTCTCTAGTGACTTTAATTGATGAGTGTGAGTGCATGAATGCATGAGATATATGTGTAATGTCTGTGGTGGCCACCAGCACACAATAGGACTTTTATCTGCCCTATTTTTTAAATACACATGGTTGTTGGATTATGTTTCTACATATTGTGACACAATAAAGTTTTTGTAGGTTCAACTGTTTGTTCTTGAGCGGACCATCTTTTTTTGGGGGGATCTCCTCTTGACCCCTTCCTTCCCTTTCTTAGATATCTGAATGATGCCTGTAGCTGCACCCATCATTCAGATATCCCCGCACAAAGTCAAGGACGTTGTATGACGGAAGGCGGGAAGTGGTTAAAACGCTTTTTTTTTTTTTAACACAAAGTTGTCCATTTATACAATATTTCTAACACATAGCATGTATATACCAAAAATGACACCCCAAAATAGATTCTCCTACTCCTCCTGAGTACGGCAATACCACATGTGTGAGACTTCCACAGCCTGGTCATATACAGAGGCTGGGTATGGATGAGCATGGCTGGGTATTGCAGAGTATCGCCGAGTATGACTGGGTATGGCAGAGTATGGCTGGGTATCACCGAGTATTGCAGAGTATGGCTGGGTATTGCGGGGTATTGCAGAGTATGGCTGGGTATGGCAGAGTATTGCGGGTTATGGCAGAGTATTGCAGATTTTTGCGGGGTATTGCAGAGCATGGCTGGGTATGGCAGAGTATGGCTGGGTATCACTGAGTATTGCAGAGTATGGCTGGATATCACTGAGTATTGCAGAGTATGGCTGGGTATCACTGAGTATTGCAGAGTATGGCTGGGTATTGCGGGATATTTCAGGGTATTGCAGAGTATTGCGGGGTATTCCAGGGTATGGCAGAGTATTGCGGGGTATTCCAGGGTATTGTGGGGTATGGCAGAGTATTGTGGGGTATGGCAGAGTATTGTGGGGTATGGCAGAGTATTGCGGGGTATGGCAGAGTATTGCGGGTTATGGCAGAGTATTGCAGATTTTTGCGGGGTATTGCAGAGCATGGCTGGGTATGGCAGAGTATTGCAGAGTATGGCTGGATATCACTGAGTATTGCAGAGTATGGCTGGGTATCACTGAGTATTGCAGAGTATGGCTGGGTATTGCGGGATATTTCAGGGTATTGCAGAGTATTGCGGGGTATTCCAGGGTATGGCAGAGTATTGCGGGGTATTCCAGGGTATTGCGGGGTATGGCAGAGTATTGCGGGGTATGGCAGAGTATTGTGGGGTATGGCAGAGTATTGCGGGGTATGGCAGAGTATTGCGGGGTATGGCAGAGTATTGCGGGGTATGGCAGAGTATTGCGGGGTATGGCAGAGTATTGCGGGGTATGGCAGAGTATTGCGGGGTATGGCAGAGTATTGCGGGGTATGGCAGAGTATTGCGGGGTATGGCAGAGTATTGCGGGGTATGGCAGAGTATTGCGGGGTATGGCAGAGTATTGCGGGGTATGGCAGAGTATTGCGGGGTATGGCAGAGTATTGCGGGGTATGGCAGAGTATTGCGGGGTATGGCAGAGTATTGCGGGGTATGGCAGAGTATTGCGGGGTATGGCAGAGTATTGCGGGGTATGGCAGAGTATTGCGGGGTATGGCAGAGTATTGCGGGGTATGGCAGAGTATTGCGGGGTATTTCAGGGTATTGCGGGGTATGGCAGAGTATTGCGGGGTATGGCAGAGTATTGCGGGGTATTCCAGGGTATGGCAGAGTATTGCGGGGTATTCCAGGGTATGGCAGAGTATTGCGGGGTATTCCAGGGTATGGCAGAGTATTGCGGGGTATTCCAGGGTATGGCAGAGTATTGCGGGGTATTCCAGGGTATGGCAGAGTATTGCGGGGTATTCCAGGGTATGGCAGAGTATTGCGGGGTATTCCAGGGTATGGCAGAGTATTGCGGGGTATTCCAGGGTATGGCAGAGTATTGCGGGGTATTCCAGGGTATGGCAGAGTATTGCGGGGTATTCCAGGGTATGGAAGAGTATTGCGGGGTATTGCAGAGTATGGCAGAGTATTGCGGGGTATTGCAGGGTATGGCAGAGTATTGCGGGGTATTCCAGGGTATGGCAGAGTATTGCAGGGGTATTCCAGGGTATGGCAGAGTATTGCAGGGGTATTCCAGGGTATGGCAGAGTATTGCGGGGTATTCCAGGGTATGGCAGAGTATTGCGGGGTATTCCAGGGTATGGCAGAGTATTGCAGGGGTATTCCAGGGTATGGCAGAGTATTGCAGGGGTATTCCAGGGTATGGCAGAGTATTGCAGGGGTATTCCAGGGTATGGAAGAGTATTGCAGGGTATGGCAGAGTATTGCGGGGTATTGCAGGGTATGGCAGAGTATTGCGGGGTATTCCAGGGTATGGCAGAGTATTGCAGGGGTATTCCAGGGTATGGCAGAGTATTGCAGGGGTATTCCAGGGTATGGCAGAGCATGCAGAGTAGTGGGGATGGCTGAGCATGGATGGATGGATGGCTGGATGTCTCTGTGCAGCGCTGTGGGCACTACAGATGCAGCCCACAACGCTGTAGCCATCCATCCATCCGCCTCTCCGGTCACTGTGTACCGATCGGTACACAGGAGGGGAGGAGAGGGGGAGGAGAGGAACCGGCGTCATCAGATGACGCCGGTTTGTTGACATGTGATCGCTCCGTCATTTGACAGAGCGATCACATGGTAAACGACCGCGATCAGCGGCCATTTACCGGGATCTGTGATGCGCCGGGTCCTCTGGACCCGGCGGTCACGGATGCTCTCGAGTGCGCGCCCTAGGGGGCGCGCGAGAGCAGAATTCTGGGAGGACGTCCCTGGACGCCCTCCCAGAGTTAAACAACCGCCCTGTAGCCGTCATTTGGCTATGGGCCGGTTGTTAAGTGGTTAAAGGCTGTACTTGACAGTGTAAGTATTAGTGCTAAAGCTGACTTCTCAAAAAGTCTCTTTCGTAGCCACCCTGCTGGTATGATTATCTCAGATTTTTGCGTCTCAAAGCGATACATTGTTTTGCATAGAAATTTGGCGTTTTATATTTTAGGCCTGTGACTCGTATGATTAACACACTTAAATTTGTCCAAAAAAGAATCTAATAGACATCCTGGGTATGATAAAGTTTGAAACACTAAACCATAAATTATAATATAATAAATACCTATAAATAATTATAAAAAATAATAATATAATAGTAATAAAATTAATTTCCTCACAATTCACTATTGCTCAATTCTGCAAGTGTTCTAATTTACTATCGCTGTTGTCTAGCTGGCCTCAAACCGCTTATGTGGTAAAGGGGGTGCAGGTGTCTCCAAACTATGGCCCTCCAGTTGTTCCGGAACTACATTTTCCATCATGCCTAGTCATGTCTGTGAATGTCAGTTTCACAATGCCTAATGGGATGTGTAATTCCGCAACAGCTGGAGGGCCGTAGTTTGGAGATTCCTGCACTAGTGTGAACCAAGTGTTCAGATGGGTGTGCACACTATAAGGGAATTTGCCCCAGAGCTTGTTGAAAGTGGTGAAATTTCACTTTGCAGAGAATACCCAATCATATGTAGGGAAATTTAAAAAAAAACTAAAACAGCTTGCACATAATTGGATGATGAAAGCAGCAGAGCTTCACCACATTCACTAAGCTCTGGGTCACATGCCCTACCATACAATACAACATACCTTGCACAGTGAACAACCTATTCACCTTTAGTAAATTACCCTAATCATCTTAGCTGTTTGTAGGGTTATCGGTGAAAGTGGTCTAGACTATTGTTACAACTGCTGTGCACTTTTACAGAAATATAAAAATGCATTGCAAATCACACATACACACACACACAAACACACACACATACACAAATACAATGAGTTCAGGTCACGTATAAATCATATACTGTATCAGTTCACTACAGGTCACATAGAAAGCATATATAGAAGCATATGAATATACAAAGTTATGAGGCCTAAATGGCTGGAATTAAGTCATGCAGTCATGCAATAATTATGCCTAAATATCTACAGATGTCCTATTTGAATAGAAGAAACACACTGAATAATGTGTAGAGTTAAATTTGTTCTTACAGGTGGGAAATTGCTTTTGACTGAAGGGTGATCTAAACAGCACATCAATTACACTTATCAAAGCAATTATATCTGTCTGGATTTTAAGATATGTAGCTACAAAAAGGCAACATGAAACGCATTCTAGACATTGAAATCCTGTTAATCAAGATTTTCTTAAAGAAGAGATAAGGCATACTAACAGTGTAAGAAGGTGATCTTAGGAAGTGAGGAAATGTGAGCAATTCTTCATGGGATTTTAAAATCGAAACCTCTTTCTTTTTTTAGTGATTAGAAATAGAAGGGGTCAGTGATCTGCTTTGTACCTCTATTTCAGCTTTACAAATGCTCAGTGCTCACAACCTTCTCATTAAACAGGGCAGGGGTGGATTATAATAAAAGTAATTGTATTGTTAAAATTTATACAAGGCAGTTAAAATCAATTTTCTTGAACGAGCTAAAGCAGTGCAAAAAAAAAGTTTTTCCTGAAATGGGAACCACCCTATGCTAATTTTATGAATTAAAAAAGTAAATGATATATAATCAAAATACTAAACTTACAGACTTACTAAAAGTTTTTTATTTTTTCTATGTCTAGTGAATCCATGTTTGCTTAAAAATATAGCATTGGGGGTTATTTACGAAAGACAAATCCACTTTGCACTACAAGTGCATTTGGAAGTGCAGTTGTTGTAGATCTTAGGGGGACATGCAAGGAAAATAAAAAACAGCATTTTAACTTACACATGATTGGATGATAAAATCAGCAGAGCTTCCCCTCATTTCAGATCCACCCCTCAGATTTACAACGACTGCACTTTCAAGTGCACTTGTAGTGCAAAGTGGATTTGCCTTTTGTAAATAACCCCCATTGTGTAGTTAGTTTTAATGATACTATATACTATTGTATGAATAAATGATACATTTACTGGGTTGAATGAAAAATCTTATTTTCAATTAACCCCCCCAGATGCTTAGATTTTGTAATTATGTTATTATAAAGAGCCAATACAAAAATCTAAAAAAATATTGCAACTATTGCAACTAAGCATTCAATTTTTCTATAAACATAGAATATAAAAACATTTGTCAGGTTTTGCACACATTTAAATAGACCTAAGAATTATATTATATTATATACAAAATGATATTGTATACATTCTATTATTTTATGAAAGCAGAGAACCGGAAGAAAAAATTGGAATGGTGGTAGTTGCAATTTTTATGTCACATGAACTAACAAATACATTAAAGTTAATTTTAATACACACAAACACAATATGTTACCCCAAATTTTTGGAAAATCTAAAAGATTAGATTGCAACAAGTACATAGGTACCAAACATACCAATACCAAGCCTAAAGGTTGTGTGTGCCTGTGATATGGTAACCAGCTTAGGTACCAAAAATTGTCCACAGGTGATGCTTCAAAAGCCTTTACAGTTTAACAGTTTTAGGTTAACCATGAATGATGGCTCTAGTGTTATTTCTCTCACTCCAATGTTCATGGCAATATGTAACATTTTTTTTACATAGGCACACCCGCTGCATGTGTTTATGTTCTTATGCATGTGTATGTGGGATGGGGAACTTCAAATTTATTTTCATATTTTTTTATTATACAGTATGTTGTTTTTAATTGTTCCTTTTTTTTTACACTTAAAGCGGAGTACTAAGAAGTGGAACTTCCACTTATCCCTCTCCCCCCCTCCGTTGCCACATTTGGCACCTTTCAGGGAGGAGGAGTAAAGGGGTACCTGTTTTTGAAGTTTGGCCCTCTCCTCTTCCTCCACCGCCGGACCAATTAGAAAGCGCAGTGTGCTTCGCGCATGCACACTAGGGAACTGGCTGTAAAGCTGAAAGGCTTCACTGCTGGGTTCCCCTACTAGGAATGACGGTGACTCCACCCGTCAGCCGATCCAAAGATCTTCTGTGGTGTCGACATCGCAGGCTCCCTGGACAGGTAAGTGTCCATATATTAAAAGTCAGCAGTGTAGTATTTGTAGCTGCTGACTTTTAATTGGGCTGGACCTCCTCCTTAACCTTATTGTTTTTCAAATTGGAAACCAAAGAGAATGAGTAATTACAGGTTCTCTTTACTGACTGCCTGGGACACTTGGAAGAGCAGCCAGGAGTGCTTTTTAAAGTCTGTTCTACCAGCCACTGTTTATAAAAGGTGCTGGTACAAGACAGGGGTGCCCTTTATCCCCCTCGAACTTCAACCTTCTTATAGAGCCCCTAGCTGAAAAAATTAGAGCACACCCTGATACACGAGGATTCTTCATTTTAGGTAAATCCCACAACATCAAACTTTTTGCAGATGACATCATCCTTCTTCTAACTTCACCACACACATCCCTACAACACCCTCACGATATTCTCAACAAATTTAGTCAGGTATCTTACTACAAAGTAAACTTTGCAAAATCCCTTGTATTGGGTCTGAATATCCCCCATTTTGCAGACTCGCCTACAAAACAACTTCCCCTATGCATGGAATACACACAGCATTCCTTATTTAGGACTACAAATTGCTGTCGACCCTTCGAAATTAGCAGACGCCAACTATAACCCCTTAATTGACAAACTTACCAAACGTAGCCAACGTAGAATTAACCTGGTCGGGCCATTTAGCATCCTTTAAAAAAAAAAATGCCCCTTCTCCCCCAAAAATTGTACATATTTCATACATTACCCATACCACTTATAAACTCTCACCTTAAATCGTTAAATTCCCTCCTCAGGCAATACATTTGGGGACCTAGGAGACCTAGATGCTCTAAAGCCCTCTTGATTAAACACAGGTCAGTAGGTGGAATGGGTCTAATCAATATAAAAGATTATTACCGGGCATCTATGCTCACTCAGCTTAAACACTGGATCTCACCATCTCCCAATATTCTCTGGAGCAGTTTAGAGCAGGACCTCACACTTAAACCATTTGATGTACTCGCCAAAGAATACACACTATCACCGACCGATTTCTATAAATATATCCAACTCTCCCATTTTCTTAAATCCTTAAAGTCCCATCGCATACGCATACAAGACATAGTGTGGCAATTCTATACAAAGACACCCATCGCTCCTAAGGGCATATTCCTTTTCTACAACCTCTTTCAAAAAAAGGTCACCTTTACTAAACCTCCTCCTTTCAAAAAATGGGAACTAGATTTGGAAGAATCCTTTACAAAGGCCCAATGGCAAAGCGCACACAGAACAATATACAAGGTATCCAGATGTGTAAACCATTGAGAGCTCTCCCTGAAAATAGTTCAAAGGTGGTATCTTACACCATACAGGATGTCTAAATTCTCCCCCTCCTACTCCCCATTATGCTGGAGGAAATGTGGTGAGGTGGGAGGCATCCTACATGTGTTCCGGTCGTGTAAACACCTTACTAGTTTCTGGAAGAGCATATTTAAATGTATCTCACGTATTACAGGAGTCCTAACATCACCAAGCCCTGGATTAGCATTACTAAACCAAAGTATTGAAAATTTTCCTTCTTGCTTCTGCACAGTGGTTACACACATCTTACTAGGAGCAAGGTCATTAATAACCAAGAATTGGAAATCAAACCTAGTGCCCAACGTATCGAAAGCACTTGAAATAACACAAACGAAATACACTTACGAATCACTACTGGCAAATGAGGGTGAAAAGAGACCCCTCTTTGACAAGCAGTGGAAAATATGGTCAGACTGGTTTATAATAGACTAAGATTCACACTGTCGTGTGTATTATCTTTTTGATTGGTCTATATACTAATACTACTAGTCCTTTACACATTCTATCCAACTGGAAACTGTTAATGTTAATTTTGCTACCATCCATCTACTACCCTACCCCATCCCTCCTCCCCCTTCTCTTTCTAATCTTATTGTTTTATAAGCATACACTGCGTTATCTTAGAGATGAACAACACCATCTCACCTCTCATGGGTGTACATCCTTTATAAGCAAGCTTATTAACCTATGTAATGTATACTTTGGATACCTAATGCCTCCCTGTGTATTCTTATGCTTTTTGCACTATTTGTACCATTTTGTACTATGTTTTGTACTTTGGAAAACTCTTTAATAAAAAACGATTGAAGAAAAAAAAAGTGCTGGTACACAAGTGGTTAAAGCAAACCTTTCCTGAGAGAGACATATAGGCTGCCACAGCTTCTTCCCATGCAGTGTTTACCCTCTTGCTTCAATACTTTTTGTCCCTTACTTGAAAAAGGTATATTGTAAAGATAAGGGTGTTTAACTTTAAAGACATGCATATATTTTCAGTGACTCCAAGTGTTTTGATTTCAGTCGGTCAGCATCCTAATCGAACAGCCAGCATCTACAGAAGGAGATTGGTATAGTCCTTTTTTCTCTCATGAAAGGTTTGCTGCAATTCAATTAGTTTACTGCTGGAGCTCCTGAAGGTTTTACCCCCTTCATGACCAGGCCATTTTTTGCTATTTATCACTGCGCTACTATAACTGGTAACTACATGGTCATGCTGTACCCAAATTAAATTTTTGTAATTTCTTTCCCACAAATAGAGCTTTGTTTTGGTGTTGGGTTTGGGTTTGGGTTTTTTATTTTTTATTATATAAACAGATGATCAAATGAGGACTCAGGTAGGTAAAATGGAGGGATGATAATAATGCCTAAACATCTTTTACCTTAATGCTAGGCATGCATTAGGGTAAAAAAGTGTTCAGTCCTTATAACCACTTTAACACTTTTTTGCTACTCACATACATACAATATTTATAATTAGCACTTGCTGAT
The DNA here is from genome assembly GCA_037952925.1 of Lithobates clamitans. Taxonomy (NCBI): domain Eukaryota; kingdom Metazoa; phylum Chordata; class Amphibia; order Anura; family Ranidae; genus Lithobates; species Lithobates clamitans. Next base: position 4,191,573 of record JBBGZY010000656.1, read on the forward strand.
GCTGCAATCAATAATGCAATTTGTCAGTTATAGCCCATAGTTGTATTCACCCTCTGACATATTTAGGAGTGTCAAAGTTTTCTGTAGTAGGCCCTGTATTGGCCCTGACATCACCAAGGTGTCTGGCTGCTGCCTCTGAAGCTTCCAATGCCTGAAGCTATGTGTGGGAGAATGCCTGTACATTATCAGTAACAGCAGTGAGTTCTGATATTTGACAGAACAAAACTATGTTGTAGTAACTGACAAGAGACACAATGAATTTCTAGGCAAGGACTGGATCAGTAGGTACTAATTATAACCATTTTATTTATGAGAGCAGCCTTAAAATTGTTTCTTGGTTGATTTACGGAAACTGGAGAGTGCAAAATCTGGTGCAGCTCTGCAGAGAAACCAATCAGCTTCCAGGTTTTTTTTTTGTCAAAACTTAATTGAACTGTATTAAATGATGCTGTACTGTACTAGAATGTATACAATGTTTGTATTGTTTCTTTCATGTTAAACCAATAATAAAACTAAAAAAAAGTTGAAGTTAGAAGCTTATTGGCTACCATGCACAGCTGCTCCAGATTTTGCACTCTTCAGTTTTGGTAACCCCAGTGTCTTTGTAGGTCTTTTTTTTATAACACTGTTGTGTGGTATATGAATAACAATAGAGAAATACAAATGCAAACATACAACAGTGATCAATTTTTATTTTATTAATTTTCAGATTTGAAGGAATGTAGACCAAGAAAAATAATCATGGCAATAGCCTAGAATTCGGCAAAATTATACTTACAAAATTATGCTTACAGGAAATATACTGTAAAAATACTTGGATTCCAAGGATTCCACTTCATTAAAAAATCCATGCTATTTAAACTATCATTGACATATATTCTCTGCATTCCTGGTATTTCCCCACAGTGAAGCAGAGGAATTAAATGATATCCAAGTAGATGATTTATTTAAACACCCTAGCTGCTTTGAGTATGATGTAGTATGTTTTAATGGGATACTACAATCTTTCTACAGTTTGTTTTAGATACAGTGTATATGAATATATGATCAGATAAATAATCTTATCAATGCATCTTAATATTTAAAATGTCACCATGTATAGTAAATCTATGACATACGTAAATGGGGCAACCATATTTGTTTATAATGTATGCAGCTATTTCTTCCCTCTTACAGGGAAAAAATGTAGCTTACTGCTCCTCTCTGAAGGCAGGTATGTGGATCAGAACTAACTGATTGAAAACAATACATTCTTTCTAAAGCTAATGGAGCATACATCAGGGGTTTAGTTTAAATCACATATCGAAATATATGGATGACCATTAGAACACAAATTTACAATGGTAGGTTAATTGGCTTCTGTCCAAAATTGGCCTTGGTATATCGGTGTGAGTTGGGACCTTGGATTGTGGGCTCCTTGAGGGTAGGGGCCGATGTGAGTGTGCAATGTATTTGTGGAGCGCTGTGTAAATTGACAGCTCTATATGGGTACCTTAAATAAATAATAATAATAGATGAGCATCTTATTGAGACACAATGTACAGGGATAGGGACAATTGTAGACACGCACTCACACTCACTCAGGTTGAACTGGATGGACAGGTGTCTTTATTCAACCTTACTAACTATGTAAATCACTATGTAAATACTATTATTATTATCACTATAGTTACACCAGTCACAATAGCCATGAGTAAAAAAAATACACTTAAAGCCTAAGTTTAGTTTTTTTTGTTTTTTTTTTAAATCAGCACCAGGGACAGTACTTACAATGAATGGAAAATGACCCTTGCATTAGTAACTGCCGTGTCATTAAAAGTGCCGACTATTCCCGCCTTTTCCGCCTCCCTCCTCCATTCTTAGATGATTGATAGTTAGTTACTATTGGTTTCCGCAATGAAGGACACTCTATGAATGGGCGGATGAATAAAAGGTATTCACTCCTTACATCTGGATTAATGCCATTTTCTGAACAGTGGATATTTAGTTTCAATGGTAACACAATGAATTATATATTTATTCAAAGCTGTACTACAGCCACACCACAAAGATCTAGATTTGCTTATGGTGTGACCACTGTTCATAAATGCACAATTTAGCCATCTTTATTTATGGTAACAGCTGCAGTTTCTAAGCTGGCCAATTGTTCACTGATCATGCTGCCTTTTGCAAACTTTGGTCATCATATAAAATTCAACTATAGTACAAATCTTCCTTAACTACTTCAATACTGGGCACTTTCACCCCTCCCTGCCCAGGCCATTTTCAGCTTTCAGTGCTGTCACACTTTGAATGAGAATTGCATGATCACACAACACTGTACCCATATGAAAATGTTATTCCTTTTTCACACAAATAGAGCTTTCTTTTGATGGTATTAAATCATCAATGGGTTTTTTGTTTTTTGCTAAATAAACTAAAAAAGACCAAAAATTTTGAAAATAAAGTTTTTCTTTTATTTCTGTGATACAATTTTGCAAATAAATATTCTTTCTTCATAAATTTAGACCAAATGTATACGGTTACATCTCTTTGTTAAAAATAACCCAAATTAGTATATATTTTTTAGTCTGTAGGAAAATTCAGAGTCCACAAACCATGGCATATATATCTGAAAAAAAACTCAAAACCACCTCTTTTTGGAAAGTAAGCCATCAGTGGGATCAAACTGATCTGTCATCCGCTGTGTCCACTGGGTGACAGATCATGTCGAAGCATGGCCCATGGGGTACGTACAAGGCGTGATCCTGGGAGGACATCATATGATGTCCACCCAGGATGGGAGATATCCAGGTTAATTTACAGAATCTGATATCTATGAGTTCTGTAAGAATCATTGTGACAGCATACACAAATGTTTATAAAGCCTTCCTGACAAATATGATGAAATTGTATAATCAGTAAAAGGTGGTTGTACAATTTACACACCTTCCATCTTGTACTTAGACAAAATAATCTGTCTTTCCGTGGATGTTTTTCTATTGGATAAGTTGGATAAGTTGGATAAGTTGGATAAGTTTCTACTTGTTTCCTGACACTCATAGGAACTGAAAAAAATGGCTTGGGAAAACTACAAAACATTCAACATTACAGAACAATTTCTGCTGAATGTGAAAAGCTACTAGTGATATAGAGTACCATGAAAAAAAAATTTGAAACTTCACCTAAAAAACACAAATCTTTCCATACAATCACTCCCTACTGCCTTTATTTTGAAGACAAACTACTTAAAGAGCACTTCATACAAGGTTACCAATTGCATTTGCTTGTTAAAACGTTGGCTTGTATTAAATGCACTTTTTACTGGAGAGAAAATTTATGCTAAACCTAGTTATAGTGGCTAGCTATAGCCTTTAACAAAACTACCTGAAGCTGTACTATAGTATTTTTAATACCAGCAGCTGCACAGAGAACATAAACTTTACCATACATGATTTCAAAGTTATATGTTATATGGTAGCTGCACGATTTATTGGAATACCTATCACCACTTTTTTAGTTTAGTATTTGCTGCCTGAATGCCCGTGAGCAATGATATAAGTTGACTGCATACAGCTTGCTACAACTATGAACAATGATTCAATGAGGAATGCGGGAATCCTTTGCCTGATGCACTGTACTATAGCCAGATATTACAGATCTTGGATCCATGTAAATATTTGTTAAAGACCAATTGATAATATGTCAAACAGTGGTGGGCTGTTGCTTTAAAAATATACATTCGATTAATAACTAATAAATAGAACAACCTTAATGCAGCAAGTAACACTAGTAGATAATGTTAAGTGAAAAAATGTTCTAGTTAAATAAAAAAATAGTGAACAATGTGCTTATTTTTCAGTAACAGTGTCCATTTTGTGATGTCAGTGCTCAACTGAAGTCCATATTTCAAGTAAAGGTTATATATGGTAAATATCCTAAAAGTGTACTCCAAGCTCTCCAGTCCCCTCCAAGTGCAATACTTGCTCACCTTAATCTTAGACCATATAGGTCAGTAAACACAGATAGATCCACCATAAGATTCACAGTATCAGCTCCATGCTGTATCAATTCCCTTTAAATCAGTGAAGATGGCTCAAATATATAAATAGCGCAATATGTTTGGTATGTTTGGTATGTTTGGTATTGAACAATTTATTAAAAAAGTAATACACTCACATAGAAATCATCTTTGTATAGGACATATATTGGATGGATAAAACAGCGGCCTGTATGACACTTCCGGTCTTTGAGACACCTGGGAGTGACGTCACTTACTATCACAATTTGTTAATGACCAATTAATAATTGGCAGTTAACCACTTCAGCCCCGGAAGGTTTTACCCCCTTCCTGAACAGAGCACTTTTTACAATTTAGCACTGCGTCGCTTTAACTGCTAATTGCGCGGTCATGCAATGCTCTACCCAAACGAAATTTGCGTCCTTTTCTTCCCACAAATAGAGCTTTCTTTTGATGATATTTGATCACCTCTGCCATTTTTATTTTTTGCGCTATACACGGAAAAAGACCGAAAATTTTGAAAAAAAATGATATTTTCTACTTTTTGTTCTAAAAAAAATCCAATAAACTCAATTTTAGTCATACATTTAGGCCAAAATGTATTCGGCCACATGTCTTTGGTAAAAAAAATGTCAATAAGTGTATATTTATTGGTTTGCGCAAAAGTTATAGCGCCTACAAACTAGGGTACATTTTCTGGAATTTACACAGCCTTTAATTTATGACTGCCTATGTCGTTTCTTGAGGTGCTAAAATGGCAGGGCAGTACAAAACCCCCACAAATGACCCCATTTTGGAAAGTAGACACCCCAAGGAATTTGCTGAGAGGCATGTTGAGCCCATTGAATATTCATTTTTTTTGTCCCAAGTGATTGAATAATGACAAAAAAAAAAAAAAAAATTACAAAAAGTTGTCACTAAATGATATATTGCTCACACAGGCCATGGGCATATGTGGAATTGCACCCCAAAATACATTTAGCTGCTTCTCCTGAGTATGGGGATACCACATGTGTGGGACTTTTTGGGAGCCTAGACGCGTACGGGGCCCCGAAAACCAATCACTGCCTTCAGGATTTCTAAGGGCGTACATTTTTGATTTTACTCCTCACTACCTATCACAGTTTTGAAGGCCATAAAATGCCCAGATGGCATAAAACCCCCCCAAATGACCCCATTTTGGAAAGAAGACACCCCAAGCTATTTGCTTTGAGGCATGTTGAGTCCATGGAATGTTTTATATTTTGACACAAGTTGCGGGAAAGTGACAAATTTTTTTTTTTTTTTGCACAAAGTTGTCACTAAATGATATATTGCTCACACAGGCCATGGGCATATGTGGAATTGCACCCCAAAATAAATTTAGCTGCTTCTCCTGAGTATGGGGATACCACATGTGTGAGACTTTTTGGGAGCCTAGCCGCGTACGGGGCCCCGAAAACCAATCACTGCCTTCAGGATTTCTAAGGGCGTACATTTTTGATTTTACTCCTCACTGCCTATCACAGTTTCGGAGGCCATGGAATGCCCAGGTGGCACAAACCCCCCCAAATGAGCCCATTTTGGAAAGTAGACACCCCAAGCTATTTGCTGAGAGGCATGGTGAGTATTTTGCAGCTCTCATTTGTTTTTGAAAATAAAGAAAGACGAGAAAAAAAATTTTTTTTTTTTCTTTTTTCAATTTTCAAAACTTTGTGACAAAAACTGAGGTCTGCAAAATACTCACTATACCTCTCATCAAATAGCTTGGGGTGTCTACTTTCCAAAATGGGGTCATTTGGGGGGTTTTTTTGCCACCTGGGCATTCCATGGCCTCCGAAACTGTGATAGGCAGTGAAGAGTGAAATCAAAAATTTACGGCCTTAGAAAGCCTGAAGGCGGTGCTTGGTTTTTGGGGTCCCGTACGCGGCTAGGCTCCCAAAAAGTCTCACACATGTGGTATCCCCGTACTCAGGAGAAGCAACAGAATGTATTTTGGGGTGTAATTTCACATATTCCCATGGCATGTTTGAGCAAAATATCATTTAGTGACAACTTTGCGCAAAAAAAAAAAAAAAAAAAAAAATTGTCTCTTTCCCGCAACTTGTGTCACAATATAAAATATTCCATGGACTCAACATGACTCTCAGCAAATAGCTTGGGGTGTCTAGTTTCTGAAATGGGGTCATTTGGGGGGGTTTTGAACTGTCCTGGCATTTTATGCACAACATCTAGAGGCTTATGTCACACATCACCCACTCTTCTAACCACTTGAAGACAAAGCCCTTTCTGACACTTATTGTTTACATAAAAAAATTTTTTTTTGCAAGAAAATTACTTTGAACCCCCAAACATTATTTTTTTTTTTAAAGCAAATGCCCTACAGATTAAAATGGTGGGTGTTTCATTTTTTTTTTCACACAGTATTTGCGCAGCGATTTTTTAAACGCATTTTTTGGGGAGAGATGACATCATTTCCTCTGCCTCTGTGTACAATACAGAGGCAGGGAAATGATCCCATTGGCTGGGAGCGATCGCGAGGGGGGGGCCACGAATGGATGGCCTCCCCCTCACCACCGATCGCCGGGGGACATTTGCCGACCGCCGCAGGCACCGGGGGGGGTCCGATAGGACCCCCCACCCGCGGGCAGGCAGGGACGTACAGGTAAGCCCTTTTGCCTGCCCGTGCCGCTTTGTCGACGTACATCATCGTGCGGCGGTCGGCAAGTGGTTAAAAAGAACTATGCTTAAAATCATCAAATAGGTAAATAAAAATATCATCTCATGTTTTTTCATTCAACCAATTAATGTGCAGGTTTACCTTAACCACTTGGCGACCGGCTCACGCCGATATGCATCGGCGAAGTGGCACGGGTGTGCAAAACAACGTACCCGTAGATCGCTGCGTTATAGGCGGCTATGTAAACAAGGCATTTCCCTGTTCTGCCTAGCAACATGACAGGGATCTACTGCTCCCAGTGGTCGGGAGCAGTAATCTCTGTCAAGTTCTAGTGAGCCCATCATCCCCTACAGTTAGAACATGCCCAGGGAACACACTTAACCCCTTGATCGCCCCCTAGTGTTTAACTGCTTCCCAGTGACATTTACACAGTAATCAGTGCATTTTTATGGCACTGATCGCTGTATAAAAGCCAATGGTCCCAAAATAGTGTCAAAAGTGTCCGATGTGTCTGCCGCAATGTCGCAATCATGATAAAAATTGCTGCCATTAGTAATAAAAAATAATAGTAATAAAAATGCCATAAATCTATCCTCTATTTTGTAGACGCAATAACTTTTGCGCAAACCAATCAATATACGCTTATTGCGATTTTGTTTTACCAAAAATATGTAGAAGAATACATATCGGAAGAAATAATGTTACAGGGGGATAGCTCCCGTCAGCATACTCTTGCGCAACTTTTGCACAAACCAATCAATATACGCTTATTGCGATTTTGTTTTACCAAAAATATGTAGAAGAATACATATTGGAAGAAATAATCTTATCAGTCTGCTGCTTCTCCTCTCACTGTCCAATCACAAGCCGTGATAAAAGTGTTACTGAATTGTAGCAGAGAAAAATTATGACTTAGGCCTCTTGCACATGATACTCCTGTTTGAACATCTACTTTTTCAGACTTTTTTTGTATGTATTTGCGCATAGTTACGCACATTTTTGCGTAAATGTGTTTGTGCAAATGCACAAAAACGTATTCTCACGTTCTCGTTCTGCACAATGGGTAAATGGCACATTCACATGCATTTGCGTGCATGAGGCGTACATTACTGACCCAAAAAAATATTTTTCTTTTTTTTACAGAAGAATGCACGGCGCTTGTTTACGCACCTCTGTGCATAGGCACATTACAATTAATGGGCTGTATTTTAGGAGGGCTGCTGCACACAGAATGCATTAAGATAAAAAACCTTCTAACTTTACAACCCCTTTAGTCCCGGTACACACTAATGCCCCGTACACACGGTCGGATTTTCCGACAGAAAATGTGTGATAGGACCTTGTTGTCAGAAATTCTGACCGTGTGTAGGCTCCATCACACATTTTCCATCGGATTTTCCGACACACAAAGTTTGAGAGCAGCATATAAAATTTTCCGACAACAAAATCTGTTGTCGGAATTTCTGATCGTGTGTACACAAATCCGACGGACAAAGTGCCACGCATGCTCAGAATAAATAAAGAGATGAAAGCTATTGGCTACTGCCCCGTTTATAGTCCCGACGTACGTGTTTTACGTCACTGCGTTCAGAATGATCGGATTTTCCGACAACTTTGTGTGACCGTGTGTATGCAAGACAAGTTTGAGCCAACATCAGTCGAAAAAATCCTAGGATTTTGATGTTGGAATGTCCGATCAATGTCCGACCGTGTGTACGGGGCATAACAGTTTTTAAAAAAAGACTGTCAGTTCGGGTCAGAGCCGCTGTACTAACCATACAAGGTTAGTTCAACGATCTCCCCCACTGAGCTGCTGTGTTCTGACAGGGGGTTAGCCCCCGCCAGCATACTCCAATCAGTGCTCACCGCCATTGGCTGAGAAAGCTGGTTGGGAGTGGGTCAAGTGCTGGTTTTTAGACAGACCGACATACACACGGTCCGAGTGCTGCCAGTTTTTGTTTTTTTAACCGGCCATTGTCTCCTGACATTCGGCCTGTGTGGACTCAGTTTTAGGCTGGCCATACATTATACAATTTTCTTGTACAATTTCCCTTTAGGTTTACCAAGACCATATAATATAAGGTCAAACCTAAACACTTTCAATTTGTATGCAATTTGCATGCAAGGCCCTTGCAGTACATAGTTGAAGGTAAATCTAAAGGAAATTGAATAAGAATATCATATAATGTATGGCCAGCCTTAGGCTCGATTCACATATATACAGGTTGCAATTGATGCGTTCTACAGTGATTTTTGCAGTGCTTTCTGAGTTTTTGGACACACATTTAACCGTGATTTTGGGTTTTGCATTTTCTATGCTTTTTTTTGGCCAATTTGTTGTTGGGCAGATTAAAAAATGCAAATTGTTAAAAAATCAATGCAAAAATGCACTACATGCTTTTCTACATCTTCTCCATTGAAGTCTATTGAACCAAAAATAAAAAAAAGCACTATTTTGTGTTAAAAAATGTCCCTGACCCTTTCCAAAAATGCAGGGGTTGAAAAAAGCATAGATGTGTACGTGTCCCATTGGAAACCATGTTGAATGAACATAGATGTGAACCAAGCCTTAGACCAGGCTGTGACATAAATTTCAAGAATGGATGGACAGACATACAAATTCTGAGGCTGTTTGTCTGGAATTCAGCCTTAGGCTCGTTGTACTTCCTAAAGATCCTTGATTATGACATTATGGCCAATTTTATTTCAGCACTAAAACCTTGGAAAGTATACAGATATAAATAAAGGAGTGTTTATGGTGTAGAAAAATCAAATCAATCAAAAGCAATATTTGCAAAAAATTTTAGAAAATTGTATTACATAGCTATTATAAAACACTTTGTAAAATTCAGGCCATATCAACTCAATGGTCAAGGTACAAAAGTGTGATTGCCTCTACATGTTTCACCACAAACGTGGCTCCTTCTGGAGCTTTTGTAGAACCTTGTAATTTAATATTTACCACCTTTCAAAATGATCTTGGTTCCAAACGATCCCCTAGACCAGGCATATGCAATTAGCAGACCTCCAGCTGTTGCAGAACTACAAGTCCCATGAGGCATAGCAAGACTCTGACAGCCACAAGCATGACACTCAGAGGCAGAGGCATGATGGGACTTGTAGTTTTGCAACTGCTGGAGGTCCGCCAATTGCATATCCCTGCCCTAGAGGTTTTGCTTCAAGAGGTTTTGTGGGGAACGTCTGTGCCAAAAAACGGAAAAAGGGACATTGCCCTGTAGTAGCACCTGATGTTTCAAGGAGTTTTAACAAATTGATCGATCAATATTTCAATCCTTTTCCATATGTATACTTCCTGTGATGCTCCTCACTGGTAATAGGTCATTTACCCTGTTACCAGTGAGGCTCTTAACCTGTTTAAAAGGGTCAATCCCTTGTGATAGATTGAAACAAACTTTCCAATCTTCACTGGTTAAAGAGGTGTCATACTGACACTGAGCCAAGGAACATGGTAAACTGAAAGAGGGGAGTGCTCAGATGGCATAATTACCCCAAAAACTTGTTGGCATCAGAGGAAATATACATTTGGAAAAGGACTGAAATATTGATTGATCGATTCGTTAAAACTCCTTGAAACATTAGGTGCTACTACAGGACAATGTCCCTCTTTCCATTTTTTTGGCACAGACATTCCCCACAAAACCTCTTCATGTGTCTAGGGGATCATTTGACACCAAGCTCATTTTGAAAGGTGGAAAATAGTAAATAACAAGGTTCTACAAAAGCTCCAGAAGAAGCCACGTTTGTACCTTGACCATAGCTATGTAATAAAATTTTCTATATTTTTTGCAAATATTGCTTTTGATTGATTTTTCTGCACCTTAAAACTCCAATTCTGTGCTCTCTGGGTATATTGTTTTGTCATATTTAAAGGAGGTGGTGCATTTATTAGCGTCTCCCAGCTCCAAGACCAATTTGATAAACTTCTACAAAAACAATTTGCATCAATCTCCACTTTTAAAATTGAGTGCCCCAGCATTCTTATATAGAAAGACATAGTTTGGGTGGATCCAAATGACTTACTAGGTATTTTTTTAGACAGGAAGCTGAAGTACCCAGAGCAAAGCTTTACAAAATGGGGAGAGCACTCAAACTCCATGGAATAAATTCTAGGACACCATCATAACAGTGAAAGAGATGTAACCATGTATTTCCTGTCTTACCCTGTCTAACACCTGACACTGAGTCATAGGTCAATCACTAAACTCCAGTGAAAAACACCATAATGAAGGATACATTTTATAATTTAGTTGAGTATACAGTATATATATATATATATATATATATATATATATATATATATATATATATATATATATATATATATATATTCTGACTTTGTTTTATGATTTAGATTCCCGCCTTTTTGACATGTTCCAGCATATTCCAAATAGAATTCTGACTGATGTTCACAAGTTACAATTAAGCTTAATAATCACCATGTGTAAATGACAGGGTAACAATAATTGATCTTTACATAGAGATGACATACTTGGGGAAGTGTGATGTACTAATTGTCATAACAGCATCACTGCAAATTACATACTGTGGAGATCATGTTCAAATAGAGCATTGTAGAGTATAAATTAGAGAAATACATGACAAGTTCCACAGTCAAAAATGTGTCATATGATCACATGGAAAAGTCAGTGTTGCTCCTCTTTGTTGCTCATGCAGGATCTATAATGAGTAGATGGAGAGAGTTACAAAGGTAGAAATTAACCACTTCAGCCCGGAAGGATTTGCCTTCTTAATGACCGGACCATTTTTTGTGATACAGCACTGCGTCACTTTAACTGACAATTGCGCAGTCATGCGACATTGTACCCAAACAAAATTGACGTCCTTTTTTCCCCACAAATAGAGCTTTCTTTTGGTGGTATTTGATCACCTCTGTGGTTTTGATTTTTTGCGCTCCAAACAAAGAGTGACAATATTGAAAAAACTCAATTTGTTTTACTTTTTCTATAATACATATCCAACAGAAAATATATAAAAAAACTAATTTGTTCATCAGTTTATGTCGATATATATTCTTCTACATATTTTTGGTAAAAAAATCCCAATAGGCATATATTGATTGTTTTGCGCAAAAATTATTGCGTCTACAAACAATGGGATAGATTTAGGGACTTTTATATTTTTTATTGTTTTTACTAGTAATGGTGGCGATCTGCAATTTGGCACTGGCAGGGAAGGGGTTAACACCAGGGGGCGATCAAGGGGTTAACTGTGTTCCCTGGGTGTGCTCTAACTGTAGGGGGGATGGGCTGCCAGGGACATGACAGAGATCTCTGTTCCCAATGACTGTGAACAGTAGATCTCTGTCATGTCCCCTGTCAGAACGGGGATTCGCCTTGTTTACATAGACAGTTCCCCATTCAGCCTCTGTATCAGGCGATCGCGGGTGTGTTGGATGTGCCTGTGCACACCATAATCACCCTGTGCGGTGCCAATTCTCCCTACTTCCTAGAGACCCCTGTCTCCCTTCTGCAGTGCTGCCAGCTGCCCTCCTCTCCTGTGGGCTGCTGCGGGGGATGTTTAAGGATGGATGAATAAATGAACACAGTGAGTGATCGGTACTGATCACGCCTTCATTCATTCTTAAAGTGGATGTAAACCCAATGTCATCCTTTCTAAACTACTGCCATAGGGGTTATCTATAAGGATATACATGCCTCCTGCATGTATCTTTACCTATCAAATGTCTCCCCTCTGTCTGTTATTAGACCCGAAAAACTGCAGATTCTGTGGGTGGGTCTGTTGTCTGGAGCTCAGTGGGTGGAGTCGTGATGTCAGTAGACTCCACCCCACCTCTACACTCCCCTGTGTATTTCTAACACTGAACTTCTGCTATGATCTCTAACATCCAGTGAAAAGACAGGAACGTATTCACATGACTTCAGCATGCCAAATCATGCTGAGGTGTGGAACAGCCAATCCTTGCAGAGCTGCTGAAGAAAGGAGTGGGGGAGGGAATTAAAAAATAGTGCCTGTGTCTTAGGCTGTCACTCACAGCAAGGGGGAGTATTTGACAAAGTTTTTCTCAGTTTGTCAAGATTTTTCTCACTGAACAATAAAAGAGGATTGCTCAGAGATGGATTAACTCTGTGTGGCAAGACTGGGCTCAAATGATAGGAAATCTTATACTCTACAGTATGATAAAAAAGAAAAAAAATTTGGGTTTACATCCACTTTAACTGAAGCATAGTAAACTATTTGTACTATGCTTCAGCTTGTGACTGAACAGGAAGCCACTCAGCAAAGACCACTTCCTATTCGTTCACTGTCCAGCAGTGTTAATTTCGTCGACTAAAATATTTTTGTCTACTAAATTAATACTATTTAAGTCTACTAAAATATGACTAAAACAAAAACAATTCAGATGACTAAAATACAACTAAAACTAAAATAGCATTTTAAGCAAAAAACTAAAATACGACTAAAACTAAAATGCCATTTTAGTCAAAAGACCAAAATACAACGAAAACTAAAAAGGCATTTTAGTGAAAAGACTATGAACAAAACTAAATTGAAAATTCATGTCAAAATTAACACTGCACTACCACATAAGAATACGTAGGGGGCATCTACTAAGCTGCTGAACGAAAAAAAAATGACGAAAAAGGCTTTTTTTATTTTATTTTTTCTTAATATTTAACATTGGTAATATATTCAGGTAATATGTGCAATGGCAATACAGCCAATAGAGTTTACAGGTTTTTTTTTTTTATATTTTCAAGTTGTACTTCTGCTTGTCAAAAAGCAATATTTTTGGTTTCTTTATGAATCTTGGTTTTATTTATAAAGATGTTATATATCACAACAGCTAAATCAGTGTCTGTAGTGCATGTTCAAACCTACAGTAAATATCACAATACCCGGGCATCAAGGGTATCTGCGCATAGGTTGATTAGGGAGTGCCTGTGCACACCCAGCACACCCTGTGCACACGCCTATGCTAGGAGTATATACTGTTTGGCAATTCCAAAGAAATAATGCATTAAAGTGTAACTAAACCCATTCTATTTTAATCGACTAAAACGTACTGCAGCTTTTAGTCGACTAAAATACGACTAAAACGAAAACAATTCAAATTAATAAAATAGGACTTAAGCTAAAATTACATTTTAGTCAAAAGACTATGACCAAAACGAAATCTAAATTTGATGTCAAAATTAACAGTGTTGTCCAATGCAGTTGAAGCTGCAGAGAAAGGGACTGGGGAAGCTCTGTCCTCAGTCCCTTTCTCTCTGTTTAGACCCTTGATATTTCACCAAAGTCCCCCAACGAGGCTCCTAAAGAAATTGTAAAAAAAATAAGAAAAAATAATATTGTAAAAAATTATTAAAAAATAAAATTGTAAAGATTAAATAAAACTACTGACACTGTCCATTACACTACTGACCCCAAACTCTACTCTACTGACACCGTCCATGGCTCAGCTGATATACAGTGTCTCACAAAAGTGAGTACACCCCCTCACATTTTTGTAAATATTTTATTATATCTTTTCATGTGACAACACTGAAGAAATTACACTTTGCTACAATGTAAAGTAGTGAGTGTACAGCTTGTATAACAGTGTAAATTTGCTGTCCCCTCAAAATAACTCAACACAAAGCCATTAATGTCTAAACCACTGGCAACAATAGTGAGTACACCCCTAAGTAATGTACAATCAGATTGTATAGTGTATGGACACTTTTATACACCTTAAATAAAGTTGGCGTGCTGTTGGGGTAATTAATTGTTAATGGCACCCTAAAGGCAGACACAAACATGCATTGTGCTGCGTGAAAAAAACCTGTGGCAAACGCATCAAAATATGTAGTAAAAAACTGTACACCCTATGTACAAACTACAACATGCTAAGATGTCCCATGAGCCACTCTGCTGCATGTAAAACAGCCCACTGAAATCAATAAGCTGCCCTATGCCTGTCACAGGAAAAACACACCAAAAAACATGTGATCCCATGTGTAAATAGGACCTGAAAGTGAAATTGGTGTGTTTACACAGGAACAATGACAGCTGAATGTCTCCCTCCCATGTCCATACACTATGTAATCTGATAATACAATCTCTATACAACGTCCTTTAGAGTTACCAAAACTAGGTAATAGAAGGATCCACTTAACCACTTCAGCCCCGGAAGGATTTGCCCCCTAAGAGCATTTTTTGTGATTCGGCACTGCATCGCTTTGACTGACAATTGCGCGGTCATATGACAGTGTACCCAAACAAAATTGACATTCTTTCTTTCCCACAAATAGATGTTTCTTTTGGTGGTATTTGATCACCTTTGTGGTTTTTATTTTTTGTGCTATAAACAAAAAAGCCCCACAATTTTGAAAAGAAAAACTATTTTTTTTTTACTTTCTGCTATAATACATATCCAAAAAAACAAAATAAAAAAATGTATTCATCAGTTTTGGCCAATATATATTCTGCTACATATTTTTGGTAAAAAAAATCGCAATAGGCATATATTGATTGGTTTGTGCAAAAGTTATCGCGTCTACAAACTACGGGATAGATTTAGGGACTTTTTCTTTTTTTTTATTGTTTTTATTGGTAATGGCGGCGATCTGCCATTTTTATCAGGACTGCGACATTGCGGTGCACAAATCTGACCCCAAATTACTCTTTTTGGGTACCAGTGACATTATTACATTGATCAGTGCTATAAAAAATGCACTGATCAATGTAAAAATGACACTGGCAGGGAAGGGGTTAACAATAGGGGCGATCAAGGGGTTAAAAGTGTCTTCCCTCAGCGTGTTCTACCTGTAGGGGGTATGGGTTTACTGAAACATGACAGAGATCACTGTTCCCGATCACCAGAAACAGTAGAATCCCTGTCATGTCACTAGGCAGAACAGGGAATCGCCTTGTTTACATAGACAGTTCCCCGTTCTGCCTCTACTCCCCACTAACGATGTGCGCACGCCCCCGCTATCCTGCTTTAACGGAAAGACATACAGGTACGTCGATTTGTGCAGTGGTGCCACTCTGCTGACTTATAATGGTGTGAGACGGTCAGCAAGTAGTTAAACAATCTATTCAATTTGTATTAAATCAGTCAGGCCCTTACACTATATTGCTGATGTAGCTGATGGTAGATCTAAAGGGGACTGCACAATCAGATATTACAGTGCATGGCCACCTTAAATTAAAAAGTTGAAATGTGGGTGGAAATAAAAAAAAGGTGGTGATAAGCAAGGTGTGGTTCAGGGAGGTAAAAACACCCTAATGTGTGAGGCAGTAAGGCAGCACATAATGGGATTTGAAGTACCCTGGCTGGTCTCATGATGCAACAGGAAGTGATGGGCTCAGAAAGCTTTTAAAAAAAAAATTGAACAGAGCGGTGCACATTTCAGGCTGCCATGGACTAGGTAAGTGAGAGATAAACAGATTGAGATGGCTTGGGCAGAAAACACTTTAGAAAAGGCTTCTATTTTAAAAAGTGAAATTCTGCCTAAAAAAGGTGAACTTAGACTTTTAGAATTAATAACATTTCTCAGAAACATTAAGATGAATAGCCATGAAACCCATGTTTTTAAATGATTTCACGATACAGCTACAGATAGACATTTCTTTACTGTGCATACATGTAGCGCTACTCTCGTTGGAGACACAGGAATACTGTCCAGGTCTTCCAGACAGCCAGGCGCACAGGCTCATTCACACGTTTCTTCAATGACCGATCTAAGGGTGTTGGTTTTGTTATTTTTGGAGAACTTGGTGATGGAATTAGATGGGAATTGGATGGAATACTCCAAAAAAAAACTTAGGTATTCTTCAGAAGAAGCTATATTAAAGCCTGTGCTTGTAGAAAACAGTCAACTTCAGCTTTAAGGCTCGATTCACACCTATGCATGTTGCTTTTGAGCGTTTTTGGAGGTTTTTTTTTCATGCTTGCCACGTTTTTTAGCCGCGTTTTTGCCGCGTTTTTGCCGCGTTTTTGCCGCGTTTTTGCCGCGATTTGCGTTTTGCGTTTTTTTTTTTTTTTTTTTTTTACAGTTTTTTTTACAGTCTAAAAAAAAACGTAAAAAAAATAAAAAAAAAAAAAAAAAAAAAAAAAAACGGCAAAAACGCACCAAAAACGCATCAAAAACGCATCAAAAACGCTGCAAAAAAGGTGCACTTGCGTTTTTGATGCTTGTCCATTGAAAACCATTACATGCAAAACGCTGCATTTTGCATGTAAAAAAGTCCCCGACCCTTTCCAAAAACGCAAAAAAACAAAAAAGCATTGATGTGAACATGTTCCATAGGAACCCATGTTAAAAAATTCCCGTGCATTTCTGCAAAATGCAAAATGCATCAAAAAACGCGCTAGTGTGAATGGAGCCTAAGGTAGTAGTAGTTAACTGTAAACTCCTTTCTTAGAGCCACAATTGCAGAGTAGTAGGTTAGGTGGACAAAGCTCTTCAGGACACCAGCCATTGTCCCCTTTAACTAGACCCACAGCTGACTCTCTCTAGCACCAGAGGGGTGGCTAAAGCACCAAGGTCCCCAAGATCTCTTATAGGTGCCCCTACTTGCACAAGGCCCAAGGACAGCTAGTTGCCTCCTTCCAACTTCCAAGCGACACCTTACTCTGGTGATACCAGACAAGATCTTTAGCTGACAACCCCCCTTAGTGAGCTCTCTTTAGCTCCAGGTTCTTAGCATCCAGGCCCTCAGGTCGCCCACCTGTAGGGTGGACTAATCCTCTCCAAGAAAAGACCCAGACCTGAATATATACAGTCTCCCAGCATGCCATCAGAACCTGCCTCTCTGAGATAGGCCAGGGCTGCATTATTATTCATATTGCCATCTGCATAGCTCCACACCTATCATCCGCAAACTTCTCAAGCTCTCTAGATGCAGAGAGAGCTATCTGGCAGCAGCTGAACACACTGAGCAGAGATGACTAGCTCAGTGAGTAAACTTTCTTTTTTACCTAACAAACAATCACAGCCACCCTGACAATTGTGGCAACTAAATTTACTTATCAAAACACACACTAACTCTATCTATCTAAACCAGCTCACAGGAATACCTTTACTTAAACTATCTATTGTTACTGTTAACCTCCCTGACGGTATTCCCGAGTCTGGCTCGGGGTGGAGTTTCAGAAACAAAAGTGGTAACCCCGAGCCAGACTCGGGATCACATCGCAGGATCCAGGAAGAGCTTACTTACCTTGTCCCCTGGCTCCTGCAATGTCTCCCTGCAGTGTGAGCGGTTTGTCCTCCGCTCGATTCATCACGGAGCTGAGCTCCGTTCCCTGCGAGCGCTGCGATGCACGGGGACGGAGAACGGCGCCAAATTCAAAAAGTGAAACACACACAATACATACAGTATACTGTAATCTTACAGATTACATTACTGTATGAAATTATTTCACATCCCTTTTGTCCTTAGTGGTTTCTCCAGTACCCTGCATGCAGTTTTATATTATAAAAACTGTTCTTTCTGCCTGGAAACTGGAGATTGTTCATACCAACCAAAACCTTCCCTTTACATCAAAAGTGGTTTTAGACCAGCTAAAAAATAGTGATAATAAATTAGAATCACTCACAGAATTGAGCGATAGTGATTTGTGGGGAAATCCGTCATCAGACACTGAAAGTAATGACAATTCTGCAACAGAGCAAATTTCAGTGTTTTTGATTTGATTACATTATTGAATAATTTTTATTATTATTATATTATTATTTGTTATAATTATTTATAGCTATTTATTATATTATAATTTATGATTTCGTGTTTAACCCCTTCCCGCTGACCGTACGCAGATATGCATACTCGGCTTTCCGGGGTTATACCGGGATGATGCCCGCAGCTGCAGGCATCATCCCGGTACCGTTGTTTGGAGCGGGTGATCGGCTACCCGTATATAACAACTGATGCGGCTAAAAGCCGCTCGGCTGTTATACCGAAGGAGCGGGAGGGGACATCCCCCCCTCCCGCCGCCTCCCGCCGCTCTTACCGGGCCTCCAGTGCGATCGTGAAGCCCGGTGTCCAATCGGCTGTCTCCAGCGGTGTCCAATCAGCTGTCTCAATGTAAACGCTGAAGCGACGTCATGACATCACTTCCCGTTTACTCAGCTGCCAATGGCGCCGAATTTAAACAAATATACAGTGTTCAGAATCACCGTTTTCAGCGATCTGAATACTTTGAAGTGTAAAGGAGGGATGGGGGGTCTTTTAGACCCCCTATCCCTCCATAAAGAGTACCTGTCACCACCTATTACTGTCACAAGGGATGTTTACATTCCTTGTGACAGCAATAAAAGTAAAAAAAAAAACATTTTTTTTAAAAACACAATTTATAAGTCTAAAAATAAATAAAGTAAATAAAAAATTTTTTTTTAAAAGCGCCCCCGTCCCCGCGAGCTTGCGCAGCGAAGAAAACAAATACGGAAGTCGCGCCTGCATATGTAAACGGTGTTCAAATCACACATGTGAGGTATTGCTGCGATCGTCAGAGCGAGAGCAATAATTCTAGCCCTAGACCTCCTCTGTAACTCTAACCTGGTAACCGTAAAAAAAATTTAAAGCGTCCCCTATGGAAATTCATAGCTACCATAGTTTGTCGCCATTCAACGAGTGCGTGCAATTATAAAGCGTGACATGTTTGGTATCTATTTACTCAGCGTAACATCATCTTTCACATTATACAAAAAAATTGGGGTAACTTTACTGTTTGGATTTTTTTAAAATTCATGGAAGTGTCCCTTTTCCAAAAATTTGCGTTTAAAACACCGCTGCACAAATACCG
Source organism: Lithobates clamitans (assembly GCA_037952925.1). Lineage (NCBI taxonomy): Eukaryota > Metazoa > Chordata > Amphibia > Anura > Ranidae > Lithobates > Lithobates clamitans. The sequence continues at coordinate 4,211,025 of JBBGZY010000656.1, forward strand.
TGTGATATAAAATATTGCAACAATCTCTATTTTATTCTCTAGATTCTCTGCTAAAAAAATATATATAATGTTTGGGGGTTCTAAGTAATTTTCTAGCAAAAAATATGGATTTTAACTTGTAAACACCAAATTTCAAAAATAGGCTTAGTCATGAAAGGGTTAAACTTTATCATACCAGAGATGTCTACTAGACCCTGATTAGGACAGATTTAAGTGAGTTATTCCTATGAATTACAGGCCTACAATATAAAACGCCAAATTTCCATGCAAAATAATGGTACCGCTTTCAGCACAAAAAATAGACTTGATTTAATTGTAGCCGTATTAGAAAATTGAGTACTGTCCGTGATACTTTTTTTATTTGCACTAACATACAATTTTTCAGGACAAGCTTTCGGGGTATGTCCCCTTCTTCAAGGTCCAAGCAGTACTGATTCACAAATTTTTAAGCAGGATGTTAAAGAAGAAGAAAAGAAAAAAGAGAAAACCAAACACATACAAATCAATGGTAATAAAGATAGCAGCAGAGTTAGTGAGATAAGACGGAGGGAGAGCTATAGAATGCAGGGGGGGATACTTGTCACAGAGGGGTCGTAAAACTTTAGCATAATGTGTAAGGAAACCAATATCTAAATTCAGGCCATTATTTTTCGTGTCAAAAAGAAGTATCATTCTTAGTTCAAATGTTTTTCTTTCCTGGATAGTTCTGAAATTCCCTTTAAGAACTAAAACATTGAGGTCTTCTATAGTGTAGTCTGGTTGTGAGAAATGATGTCCCACAGGTGTGCATAAACTGTCTTCTTTATGTTCTTTGATGGTATGTCTTTGCAAATTCATCCTTGCTTGCAACTTCTGTCCTGTTTCACCAACATAAGATCCTTTGCTGCACCTTTTGCATTGGATGAGGTACACAACATTACAGGAGGTACAGTTGTAAGATCCCATGATATCGAAGGTCCCATTTGTGTGTGTAACACTTTTGGATAGATTGATCTGGTTGCATAGTTTGCAATAAAAAACGCTGCAAACTATGCAACCAGATCAATCTATCCAAAGTGTGTCAGCATCAAAAATATGAAATAATCATACCGCCAGGGAGGTTAACAGATATACACAAAAAATTTTCTTGTATGTATAAAATTCACATTTACTTTAAAGCCAAATAAACTAACTGGGACTTTTTACAGTTGATGTGTGGTTGAAACTGTTTTATCTGCCAAAGGATTTGTAATTCTGCCCAGCCATATTTGTAATTCATATACCTCTGCTAAGAAGCCTTCACTTTGTGTGTACCATTTAAGGAACACAGCAGTACTACCTTCCACTGGCAGTCTGCTGGACAGTTTTGGAGCAGCAAAACACAGATAAGTCACCTATTGTGCTCACTTTGCTCTTTCCCCTGTATACATGTTCCCTGAAACAAACGTGCATCTATGAGAACCTAATTGGCTGCATGTGCAAACCTTCATCTCTAAGTTTGTTAATGTGAAGGAGATAGCAGAGGCTGATATAATGGCAGACTCAGGTATTTATGCTAGTTTTATGGGAAAATACATTCTAATTTTAAAAAGGATTACACACATGCATTTTTTTAAACACTTCAGCTCCGGACAGTTTTACCCTCTTCATGACCAGAGCATTTTTTGCTATTAAAGCGGGGTTCCACCCAAATTTTGAACAATATCTGTATGTATTCTCTTCCTTGCCTAGATGCTGACATGCCGTTTAAAAAAATTTAAATCGCTGTAATTACCTTTTATTTTTCTATTCTTCTTTGCACTTCCTGGTTCTCCTCCCATGGGAGTAGGCGTGTTTCTAGCCTCTCCCAGACTCCGCACAGTCTCCTGGGAGCTAGTCTCAGGCTTCCCAGGATGCCATTGAGCATGTGCGGAAACGAGCGGTGAATGCTGGGAGCACAGCATTCACCGCATCCAGGAAATAAATGCTTGTGGGCTTCAAATGCCCACAATAAAGATGGAAAACGCCTGCAGTGAATAATATAAGTTATTCTTTCCGATGAAATCTGACACAGGCGGACATATTACACACAATATGTGAGTATGTAATGCTGAGAAGAAAAGTTTGTGAATGAACTAAAAAAAAAAAAAAAACGATAGATAGGTGGACCCCCGCTTTAAACACTGTGCTACTTGAATTGGTAATTGCATGGTCATGCATTATGGTATACCATTGAAAATGTAATCATTTTTTTTCACACCAATAGAGATTTCTTTTGGTGGTATTTGGTCACTACCAGGTTTTTTATTTTTTGTGATATAAGTAAAAATATAGCAAAAATGTTGAAAAAAATTATATTTTCTACTTTCTGTCATAAAACATATCCACAAAATCACATTTCCTCATACATTTAGGCCAAAATGTATTGTGCTACCAGTCTTTGATCAAAAAAATCAAAAGAAGTGAATAATAATTGGTTTGTGTGAAAGTTATAGCATCTACAAACTATGCTATATACAGTATATTAGAAAATTTATCAAGTTTGATGTTCAGATGGCCTATCTCATTTCTTGAGGCCCTAAGATTCCAGGACAGTACAAATTCTCCCTAAATAACCCCTTTTTGGAAAGTAGACAGTCCGAGGCATTTAGTAAGAGGCACAGTGAGTTTTTTGAAGTTGTAATTTCCAGTACAGTATAGCATTGTTATATGACTATTGTGGTGGCGACCAGGGACAATAACTGGTGACTGTATGTTAAAAAATAATAATAATACAATTATATTCACTTTTTTTTTTTTGTTTATTAAACACTTTCATCAGAGTAGTTCAGTGTCACCATAGTAATACTGCACAACTTTGGGGGTGATCAAGGTTTTTTTTTTACATTTTGTTTGTTGTTACAATGAAGATCATTGTAACAGCAAAGTTTCCAACTGTCATGAAAGGGTTAACCATTCATGACAGCTGTTGTCACTAGTGATCTGTGATTGACTACAGCCAATCACATGGTACAGGGTGCTGTCATTGGCCCAGGTAGCATGTGATAGCTGTGGGCCAAACACAGTATAGTCAACAAAGCTGTTATGAATTATTTAATTCATAACAGCTTTGTTGATATTGTGATCATATCATCACATAACAATCACATGATCCTGGGCCCTGAGTACCAGGATCTGCAATCCACTGTGTCCAGTGGACACAGCAGTCATGGGGGAGGGATGCACTGAGCCCACTATAGCCCAAGCAGGCAAAATTATGTACATAAATGTGATTCTGCCTGCACACGCCGACCTGCCGCAGTATATGTCTGCCTGCCATTCAGATTTAATAATCCATCTGTGATGTTATTGAGTGCGTTTTCTTTAAAGAAGGTTAGTTTGTATGTCAGTTTTGGTGCTATTTCTATAGCTGTAAATCTTGTATTTTGTAGGTTATGCATGCCTATACTTTTAATTAGTGGGGTGCAGTCCCTTCTTAAGCTCAGAAGCCCCCCCTGAGAAAAACCTCCAGACATAAGGTCAGCCTGAAATGCATTAGTGTGAAGAGAGATATAGGAATCATTGCTTGTAACATCTTAATACACACCGTCATGTTGGATGACTTTCTAAACCTTCCTATATTCTCTTTTCAGTATTTTTTAACCACCCCACATAAGTCATGTTATATGGCATCTAGAGACAAGAAACTCATATCTGCTTTTATTTTAAAACTTTTTCTAGTTTGAAAAGGGTGAAAGGAATAATGACTTCATCAAGAATTTCAGTCACATACTTAAATGCGTTAAAATGAGTTCTAGCATCTTTCCCTCCATGGTTCATTGAGCATCATCAGCTGGTGCTCACATTTCCTTGTAGAATCTTTTCCAGCAACGTCTCTCAAAAGCTACTTGCTCACCACTCACCAACCCCTGGGCCACAGGGTCCTTCATCTGTATACTCACCAAGAGGGAGAAACTCTTTTTGCTGCTCATGTGGCTGCCTTCCTTAAATTATAGGAATGGCTCCTCTCTGTTTCTGTCTACTCATACAAAACGTTTCCTCTATCCATGACTAATTATCATTCTCTAGATTGAAAGAACATTTCCTCCAGTCAAAAAAACAGAAATTCCATTAGATACTGTGATGAGTGGAAATGGGCAAAAAGGCTGTACACAGAGAAAGATTATAGCAGGATTGGTCCTTAGGCAAGGTAACAGGTTTACCCACCTTCCCTCCTCAAAACATCTCTTCATTTGACATTATCAGGGCTGCAGCAGGCAGAGAGAAAGAGCAACATTTGTATTATCTGTACTAGCATGACCTGACCCATTAGACATAAACTGCCTACAAATCCATCTTCCCAGTCGAGCAGGTCTACCCAATTTCGCTGTCTCGTGGTTTACTGCGAGAGTATGAAGGTTGTAGTGGGCAGTTCTTGGGCATCCACTTGGGCATCCGCTGTCTTGGTTGATTTGGGGATGATACTACTCTGATTGTAAGCTCCCCTCATACCATTTTTTGTGTGTCCTCTTCCTCGATAATAATGAAATATTGCTCTAGGTTTGTGTTTTATGATGCATATCAGTTGTTTTAGTAAGCGTTATAATAGTTGTTTGAGTCAAGATACACAAAAGGTATCCTAACAAATTCCTTTGCCCAACAGTTATGCAAACAAACTGAATTTACCACACAAAGATATTCTGAAATTGCAAATGTGAAAAAACTTGAATGAATAAAATGCATTTTTTTAGCTTAGATACACGTGCCAGTTCTTAAAATATTATTGGTTACTTGGGTTTGATGGTGGTTGTATTTTGTTCCATATGTAGCCCGAAGAGTCACAGGATTCTTAAAAGGCTTTGGTGTGGTGTACAGCTATGGCAGTGTGTCTTCTATATTCATTTTTGTAGCTAGTAAACTTAGAAAAGAGCTACATTTTTCTGTGGTACTTATTTATAGCCATACTTTCTAGTTCTAGTAAGGAAAGCATGTAACTACAGTTTTTTTTTTTTTTTATATATGTCACCCAGGAGTAAAATATTTGCTGGATGCATGTTGTTTCTAGGAGCCCATATCCATAAGTGTTGCTTTCTTCTTTTTGATGTGCATTTTGGAACACATGTCAAATGTACTCTAGGCCAGCAAAATTCCAGTGATTTTCATTGAGCAGTACACATGTCATTTCAGAGGCTGCTTTTCACCTGCTTTGTATCACACAGCATTTTATGGATGCAGCTGCATGTTTTCAATTGGAAAACACAATGTTGAGTAGAACACATGTTGATATCAACCCCCAAAATCATCTGTTTTGCAAATGCTAACATTTTTAAATAACAATAAAATTTTTAGGTCTTGTAAAATTTCCAACTAACAAGCAAGCATTTTGTGTTGTATTCAGTTAGAATATAGGCCATCCAAGTTTGTTGTCCTTATAGAGTAGAACACATGTTGATATCAACCCCCAAAATCATCTGTTTTGCAAATGCTAACATTTTTAAATTACAATAAAATTTTTAGGTCTTGTAAAATTTCCAACTAACAAGCAAGCATTTTGTGTTGTATTCAGTTAGAATATAGGTCATCCAAGTTTGTTGTCCTTATAGGGAACATCTGTCCTCATTATGTTGCATTAAAAATAATACATAACATATATATAGTGGCTTAGACTAGTCCTGGATATACTGTATCACATAAAAAATCACTGACTGGAACCTATCAATTTGCCATAATTCTATATTCTCAGTGATCACTAATTGGTTTCACACAAAACTAAGACAGTTACATCTTTCAGGCAATGCACTGACAGTGGAAGAACATACAGTAACTCCATCACAAAAGTTAAGCTTGGAAAAAGCAGATATACCAAAATTATGAAGATAAATATTTCTGTATCAATACCCATGATGCTTTGCTGAAAAACACTTAGCCCTAAAGTCTTTGCAGAAAACTGACATTTCTAGAAGTGTTACTCTTCTTTGTTGCCCTCTTTCCCCTCTGCAGTTGGTGGTTCTTATTGCCAATCCCTACATCACTACAGAAACTATAAAAGTATTATTTATTCGTTTTTCAAAAAAATGTTGCAAATGTTTGCCTATGACCTGGACATGTAAAATAACAGTAATGCCTAGCGATGATAAAATTCCTGCCACTAATCTTATTCTTCGACAGAGAAGATGGAGCTGATTTACTAAAAGCAAATTGGAAGTTTACTTGTACAAGAGTTTTCACTTTGCAAGGGAATTTTCCCTTAGGCTAGTGATTGTGGAAAAAATTCACTTTGCAAAGAATACTCAATCATAGGCATGGAATATATACCAAAAAAAACCCCACCAAAATAAAACAAAAACAGTATTTTTGCTTGCACATGATTGGATGATGAAAGTCAGCAGAGCTTCTCCTCATTAACTAAGCTAAAATTCCATTCAAAGAGAAAACTGTATTGCAAAGTGAACAGCCTATTTGCCTTTAGTAAATAAACTCCTATGTGTTACATAGTTATATAGTTAGTCTGGTAGAAAAAGTCCATCTAGTTCAACCATCTAGTCCAGTGGTCTCCAAACTTCTTAACCAGTTCCCGACTGGCACACGCCGATGTACGTCGGCAGAATGGCACGCCTGGGCAAATTAACTTACAGGTACGTCCATTTGAATACCCCGCCGTGCCATTGCGTGCGTGCCGCCGGCGGCGCGCACACACGTCGGCCGGGGGCTCTGTGAGTCAGGTCGCGGGTCCCGCAGACTCGATTGCCGTGGGGATACCCGCGATCGCCTCACGGAGAGGACGAACGGGGAGATGCTGATGTAAACAGCATCTCCCCGTTCTGCCTAGTGACAAGTGTCACTCGATCTCTGCTCTCTGTCATCGGAGCAGAGATCAGTGACGTCACACACACAGCCCATCCCCCTACAGTTAGTAATCACTCCCCTAGGACATACTTGACCCCTCCCCGCCCCCTAGTGGTTAACCCCTTAACTGCCAGTGTCATTTACACAGTAATCAGTGCATTTTTAATTGCACTGATCGCTGTATAAATGGCAATGGTCCTAAAAATGTGTCAAAAATGTCCGACATGTCCGCCATAACGTCGCAGTCACAATAAAAATCGCTGATCGTCGCCATTACTAGTAAAAAAAAAAAATTAATAAAAATGCCATAAAACTATCCCCTATTTAGTAAATGCTATAACTTTTGCGCAAAAGAATCAATTAACGCTTATTGCAATTTTTTTTTACCAAAAATATGTAGAAGAATACGATCAGCCTATACTGAGGAAAAAAAATGTTTTTTTATATATTTTTGGGGGATATTTATTATAGCAAAATGTAAAAAATAATGCATTTTTTTTCAAAATTGTCGCTCTTATTTTGTTTATAGCGCAAAAAATAAAAATCGCAGAGGTGATCAAATACCACCAAAAGAAAGCTCTATTTGTGGGGAAAAAAGGATGTCAATTTTGTTTGGGAGCCATGTCGCACGACCGTGCAATTGTCAGTTAAAGCGGTACAGTGCCGAATCGCAAAAAACGCTCTGGTCAGGAAGGGGGTAAAATCTTCCGGGGCTGAAGCGGTTAAACAAAGGGCCAGTTTACTGCCTTTTTAGACTTTAGGAGGGCTGGAATGTGGCCAGTGGAAGTAGAAAATGCCCCAGAATTAATGGAAGCCCACAATGTCTCAGGTTTGGTGGTCAGTGGGAATAAAAATGTGTTCAGTTGTAGGAGGAATAGTGCCACAACATTGGTATTAGTGGCAGGAACAGTGCACCATCATTGGTGTCAGGAAGAGGAATTATACCCTATTATTGGTGTTAGTGTGAAAAATAGTGCCCCACTGCTGGTGTCAATGAAAGGAATGGTGCCTCATTGTTGGTGTCAGTAGAGTGAATAGTGCCTCAAGGGCCGGACAAATGCAACCAAAGGACCACATCTGGCCCTCGGGCTTCAGTTTGGAGACCACTGATCTAGACTGTCTAGTTCTGCATCTACAGCTGTGCTTGGGTGCCAGCAGCCAGAGATAATTAGAAACTGCTCACAGGTATGTATAATATAGCTTCCTAGTAATGTACACTGCTGGAGAGTTAATAGAAGGGGGAAGTAAAATGGGTTAGAGTTTCATAGACTATAGACCCACTTTAATATTATTTTCTGCTTTGTGTGTAGCTGACTATAGCTAAAGGTAATACCTTATCCTAGAATATTACAAAATTATATTACTGGTTTTGAAGTATACCCTCCCTTAGCCTCCCAGAACTGTTTTTTGTTATTCCCAACTGCAGTCAATTTCTCTGTGTAAGAAAATGAAAATTAGAAAAAGAAACATTTCAAGGACACAAGACTGTAGAAAATTTACCTGGCAAGCCATTGGTAAAAAAATTATCTTGTAGGAGTTTTAATTTCTCTCACCAAAGTGTTAGCATTAATGTTCAGTTGTTCTATATTTTGTATTGGGGATGAGAAATGGCTGAAACAAAGATTGATGTAGACATTTCAAATGAAAAAAATATTGAAAAAAATGACTACATAAAAAGGAGCGTAAATATATTAAAAACAATCTCTTTTCAGAATATGATCTACATTATTAATCTATGCACCTTCCAGGTACAGAAATAGTATATTTTTTAGATATCCAAGCATGGAAGTTTTCTAAGAAAAACATATCTTACACTGTGTAATTATATCTTAATTGGAACAGACAATGTACTTTTGCTGAAATAATTAGGTTGGAGGATTGGGTAAGCATGAAGCCTGGGCTTGTTTTCAAAGGTTATTAAATGTTATGGATAAGTAAGACTGCTCGTGAATAAATACATGCATTAAAACAACTGCTGGAAATTGCATTTTCAGCATTTGAATATAGACTTCAAACAAGAACTTAATCACGTATTTGGGCAAGTGTGGATCATAATGAGAAAAGCACAGTTGTTTCTTCGTACAACAGAAAGTGAATGTGTGTCTCTAATCTGCCCCCCTCTAGTAGTGACATGGTTATTGCTCTGTATATTTGGCAAAGTAATTAGGAGCTTTGTAAACTGGTGAGAGCTAATGTGATAAAACCACTGAAGGCAAGTCACATAACTTTCCAGGTGATTTAGATTGCAGTTTGCATAGGTATAACAGTGTAGACATATCAGTCAAGACTTTGTCCTACTTTTTAAAAATACATTATCACTTTTCAGCAATGCAGCATTGCCACATATGTCAGAAAGCAATGTAGTTTGCTGATGACCATTTGACTTTAAATTTCAAGAGATATATGAAAGGGCAGAACATGGTAATCAGGTATAAAGGACAAGATAACTAGGCATTCATTAAGGAAGGGATTAACTGGAGAAATCCTACAATGCAGGCTTGATTAAAAGCAATGCCACAGCTTTCACAATTAGTCTGTGTGGACAGGTAAAGTTTTAACTGGAAACTGCTGTGATTTATTTTTGTAATCAGGACTCTGAAAGTAAAAAGTAATTTTATTAAAATAAATTAATGCAATGATGACAGAAGGTGTTCAAAGGGTCTGTCTACAAATAATTTGAATCTTAGTTCAGTGTACCCTTGGTATTTAACCGGCTTACCATCTAGGGCCACCGTAAAGGGTTAATTCACCAAATTTGAACACTCGTTAATATTGATAAACGGAATCAGCTAATGGCTTTTTTTTCTATCTCTTGGGGTCCCAAATAGATAAATATGCATTCCAGAGTTTCAGGGTCTGTCCATGGCTGCACACAGGACAAGAATATCTCACACTCCCTGTCCAAATAGATTATTTTATATGCCATGAAGTGTCAGTAATCAGACCCCATGTAATATACAGACAGTAGACGATTCCCATCCCATTTATGTTGGCTGACCCACATAAATTACTGTTACATTATGCCTAAAACCATGTTTAACCTATTGTTGGAAGGCAACATGGTTTAATAATATATATTTCTGGAGTTTTACTGCCTGGATGATACAGCCATTTGGCCTGTGTTGGAAATTGTCATTGTGGAATACCAGTACAAGGAGTTTACCCAGCAGGGTGTTCGTGACAAGGAGTCATAAATGGGGATTCATATCCTACCAGAAAGTTCTCACATAGGCCTCCTGATGTGATGTATAAGGGTAGAGGAGCACCAGATAGGACCTCCTGGGGAGGTGCAAATTAAAATGACTGAGTTGCAGCAACATAAAAGGCCAGCTGTTACTGAAAGACCCGGGTCAAAAGCAACACTTTATGGACTAATGGTGCCCCTAGTGGAGACTACAGCATGCTTCCTGGAAGATAGGCAGGAGAAGAATACTGTATACTTCCTGGTGATTAGGAAAGATGGCCTCTTATGGATTTTCATTTGACAGAGGGCTAGACTGGCAGGCACTGGGTGTTTGTGTGGGTGGTGTCTGAGTGAGCTTTAAAAGTAATGGCCAGCTAGAGTTATTCCTCTTTGTCCTGGAGCCCAGCGCCCAGCCAGGATGCAGCACCTGAAAGGAAGGACTTACAGTATTGTATCACCCCTGTTTTTTTTTTTTTTTTCATCAAATGTTTTTTTTATTGAGATTTAAAACAGGGCATACAGAATACGTTGATACTTCACAGATGTACAATATGAATTATACATGAATGAAAATAACATATGTTCTGCAAAGTTTGTGATTTGTCCAAGACTTATTTTGGTATCAACGTAACAGAAAACAAAAATACATGGAACATATCAGCTTTGTAATACTAATATCTCTTAGAAGGAGTCCTGTATTGATCTCACTTATGCCGTTCACAGTGGCATAAGTTTATCAATTTAATAACATAAATTTGGTGATTAAAACCTATCACCAATAACACAGTTACGGGTGGGGGGAGGGAATAAAGAAGGGGAAATGATAACCTTAGGCATAAATTGGGCTACAGGCAACAGATTACAAACTTTTTTGATGTAATGAGTTCCAAAGATTCCAATTGGATAGATATTTAGCTCCGGTATCATCTCTAAAGGCCATTATGTTTTCATATGCTGAGACAATATTAATTTTTGTGGTTATTTCTCTCACGCTTGGTATTTCATCAGTCCTCCATTTGCCCACCAACAAGGACCTGGCAGCAAATAGTATTTGCATCGCTATGGATCTGACTGATATTGGGTACTCTGACATGTTAATGCTTAGAATGGCTTTCTCGACCGAAGGTTTAGTAAAAACTCCCATAATTTTCGCTATTAATTTGAACACTTCTGACCAAAAGCTGCGGATATGAGAGCATGACCACAACATATGATCAATGTTCCCACTTGGCCGCAGCCTCTCCAGCATAGATTGGATTTGCCATTAGAAAATTTGGCTACTATGTATGGAGTGTAGAGCCATCTTGCTAGCAGTTTTTCTGCCAGTTCCTCTTAACTAGAGCATCTCAAGAACCAACAATTAAATTGTATTGCTAATATCCATTGTTTGTCTGTGAACTTCAGGCCTATTTCTATTTCCCATTTATGTAGATGGTTGAATTCAATGAAGATTCATTTGGCATTGATTATTTCATACATCTGAGAAATGCCTTTCGCTTTAGGGTTAGAGGAATTAAGGTGCTTCAATGCTTGGGTTGGGATGAGAGAGTTAGAAGTATTCCATTTCCTATACCATGAAGCTATCTGGAGGTAGGTCAGAAATTCTGAAGAGTGTAAGTTGAACCTATTTTGTATTTCTTTGAAGGACATCAACCTGTCCTTCAAAGTGCTTCTAATGGAATAGGGACCTCCGTGAAATGTACTTTTGAGCTTGACGTCATTTTCAGATGCGACCAGGCCTGCAAGGAGGCTTGTATGGTTGGTTGGTCAATTTGAAAATGGATTTGTTGTATGTTGTGTGCTAGTATAAGTGACTATGGATATCTTATGCCGCGTACACACGAGTGGACTTTACGGCAGACTTTGCCCGGCGGACTTTTCGACGGACTTTATGACGGACTTTCCGAATGAACGGACTTGCCTACACACAATCCACCAAGGTCAGTCGAATTCGTACGTGATGACGTACGACCAGACTAAAACAAGGAAGTTCATAGCCAGTAGCCAATAGCTGCCCTAGCCTGGCTTTTTGTCTGTCGAACTAGCATACAGACGAGTGGACTTTTCGACCGGACTCGAGTTCGATGGATAGATTTAAAACATGTTTCAAATCTAAGTCCGTCCAACTTTTGAGAAAACAAAGTCCGCTGGAGCCCACACACGATCGAATTGTCCGTCGAAATCACGTCTGCCGGGCAAAGTCTGCCATAAAGTCTGCTTGTGTGTACGCGGCATAAGGTGTAGACATGTTTGTTCTAGTTGGCACCAATGTTTAATTTCTTTTTGGTTGAACCAACTGCTTAATTGATCTAGGATTGTTACTACGTAATAATCTCTCAGTAGTGGTACCCCTAAACCACCTACCTCTTTGTGTTTCCCTTGCATTTGAGATGGGAATCTAGCTCTTTTGCCTGCCCATATGAAATTTGTCATTTGTTTTTGCATGGATTTAAGGGAGGGTGGTGGAATAGGTATTGGGAGGGCCCTGAAAAGGTACATTAGTTTTGGAAGAAGTAATATCTTATATGCCGCTAGGTGGCCATTCCACGATAAGTAGAATTTCTGATATCTAGAGGTGTCCATTTGAAAATCATTCAATAAAAGTTGATAGTTAATTTGAAATAGATCCACTCTCCCACCCTTATGGAAACAGGAGCATGGTCAGACCAAGATATAACATCAATGTGTAATTTAACAATCCTCTGCAATTAAAATTTGTCTACTAGAAATAGATCTATTCGCGAGTATATACTATGTACATTGGAAAAGAAAGTAAAGTCCTTCTCTGAAGAATGTTGACACCTCCATACATCAAAGAGGCCCGATGTGGTGATGAATTTTGCCAAAGTTGTTCTTCAACATTTTAGACACTTGGGATTTGTGCAGTCTAAGTCCTTGTCTGGGATTGCGTTGAAATCTCTGCAAAGAATTACGTGCCCTTGTTTCATGGATTCTACCCTTTTCCATATTTTTTTTAAAAAATCGTAGTTGGTTGTTGTTTGGTAGATACACATTAACCAATGTGTATTTAACTGTAAAGATCTCACATACTAGTATAATAAATCTTCCAGAATCGTCCAGGTGGGTTGTGATCCGTGAAAATGGGATATTGTCTCTTATTGCAATTGCTACACCACCTTTTTATTCTTGGTCCGTTTGCTGTAAATATTTGAGGGAATTTACGGTTGCTAAAAGCAGGGGGTTTATCTGCGATAACGTGTGTCTCCCGGAAGTATATGATGTCACTTTTAAGCCTGGATACTTCTTTCTAGGCCATTTGACGCTTGTGAGGACTGTTCAGACCTTTCACATTTAATGATGTAATATTGAATGACATATTGATAGATTGTAGAGAACGTACCTTATGCTGGTGAAAGTAGATTAGAAAGGTATTGGGCTGTCCTAATGTTGGTGTTGTTTAGTGTGGTGAGAAACGAATGCACATTGATATGCTGGAAGAAGGGTTCCCAGGTGCCTTAGCAAATCAGACTGATAAACCTGCACTTCTGTTCCTGTAGCTGAGATAATAGAAAGGGAGCAAAATAGGTAGGATAACAAACAAAAATGTATAAAAAGAAACGATCCTGTAAGGAATCTGTGCAGATTCAATTCCGCTATAACTCGGGGGGTAAAGCAAACAGTTAGCTAAGTGGCATTCTCCTGGGCCACTCGGGGATCATTGACATGTTTGCAACAGTAAGCTTCAGCCTGTTTCAGTGTCTGAACTGGTGTGGGTAGATGAAGGTGAGTGAGAGGCGTGTCTTTCCCGTTATCGTGCGGGTCAAGAATTTGCCAATCTCTCAGAAGATGAATACCATCCTTGATGCTGGTTACCACATGTGATCTGCCCTCTCGGGTAATCAGTAACTTGGCCGGGTATAACCATCTGTGCTGAATGTGATGGTTATTTAGTGGCTTGGTTATAGTTGCCAGCTGTCTGCGCTGCTGCATGGTAAAAGCTGAGAGGTCTGCAAAGAAGGAAAGATCCTGTAGCTCTTGAGGAAGGTTTTCGCGTCTTCTGACTATCATCATGAACTGGTCCTTAATATGGTAAAAGTGGACCTGAACTATAGTGTCCCTGAGGAGATGTTCTGGGATATTTCTGGGTCTCAGAAGGCGATGGATTCGATCAATGACTAGGTCCTCCAGGGGCGCTTCTGGAAGTACGGCTTTCATGAGTTTTATAAAGTAATCTTTCAGATCGGGGGGCTTGACCGATTCGGGGATCCCCCGAATTTTGACGTTGTTACATCTAGATCTGTACTCTAAGTCGGCCAATTTTGTTTTAATAGCGATAAGTTCATCATCCCTGTCGCTGTAGGCGTCTACCAGGTTGTTAAAGGTGGACGCAAATTCGCCCATCTTTGATTCAATGTGAGACACTCTGGAGTTAACTGCTGCCACCTCTGATTTAAATTGCTGTGTGATTGCTAGCATGTCAGCATGTAAGATAGAGTGCAGTGATACCAGCATGTCTTTGAGCGTTGTGTCCATGACTGGCTGGTATTGTGTAGGGAAATCAATGATGGATTCCTGTAGTTCCCTGCTATCATCTAGGGAGGAGTTAAAGCCACTGATGTCTGCTATATCTACAGAGGCTGATGATATTTTTTGCTTGCACTTAGCAGGGCTGGATGAGGCAGAGGGAGGTGGTGGGTACTGACCTTGTCCCTGTTGCTTGTTGCCGTAGTTGTGGCTGGAGCCCTGCTTCGCATCCAGTCCCCGCTGTGTGCCGAGAGTGCGCGCCTCTCCTGCATGTCTGCCGGCGAAATCTTGGACATGGAGATGGTGCGGCTGTATTAAAAAGGCTGTCATCTTCCCGGGTCTCGTGGGTTCTTTTCTCTTGCGGGAAGGCATCAGGGAGTGTGTCCGCTGTAGGTCCAGTGTGTGGCGCTGTGAAACGAGGCTCAGGGTCGCTGTATTTCCCCGCCGAAGCCCAGGATTCTGCGGAGCTATGTTAACATGCGACCATTGTCTCCACTGGCTAGCCACGCCCCGCTGCTTTTTTGTTTTATATGCTCTGTAATATTCTGTTAGTTTTTTATGTTAGCATTTCTACTTTCTTGGTAAATAAATGAGATCCTTGCTTATTTAGGCAGTGTGTTTATATTTACAGCTAACAATGTTATTGTTCCATCCCCATTAACTTTATCAGAGCTTTGATAGACTAGCTAAATATAGGAATAGATAAGATAATACATATAGATAATAGATAGGGGAAATCCAAAACCACCCCAAATTTATTTCACCTATGCACATGTTTTTTGGTTGTTTTAGATTTGTAGTGGACACATTTATTCATAACTCTTATGATCATTGCTTTTTCATATATTGTGTTTTAGTTGGGCCTGGTGACACATCCAGAGACATGCTCTCCCTAGTGTCCCGACTTTGAATATACCTCTTTTGTAAGTTGAGCATGCATTCTTCATCTGTCCTAATGAGCCCTGGATATTAGGTCCAACCTCCTTTAACATGATATTTCTATAATCTTGCATAAATATACCTACTTTATTTGCTCAGGGTCAGCAAATGATTTTCATGCTTCCCTGCACCTATGCACCAACTTCACATATACACTTTTATTATTTCTTGCTATATGGTGCCTGTTACTCACCCTTTTTATCCTAACATTGGGGCTTACATGGTTAATCAAGAACATGTCTTTCCTCACAGCACAATCTCTGCAGCACACAGTTTTATGAAACTGTTCCATATATGTCACAAATAGACCAGAAGAACTGGCTGCATACCACTGCCGATCCTGGTAAACCATGTATTGTATAATCTTTAGGAGCACATACTGTAACACAACAGCTGCTGTTGATGAATTTCACACAAACTCATAACACAGGGAAGCCAGACTATTACTGCTTAAATAGCCAATGGCTTCTCCCTGATACCTGACGCCAGGGCTTTTTTTCCCAAACAATAGGTGCTGGAACTTAACCACGGCCCCACAAAACCCCTCCCCCTACACACACCCTCCAAATCACATTAAATAGTGGGTGCGTTCAGTCAAATTTCACAAAAACAGAAGGAGGGTCTTAAAGGGGCATTAAGTACCAGGATTGCATTACATACAGAGTGCAGAGCTGTCACTTGTAAACAGAGAAACCAGACTTCCAAGTGATTGTAGTGAGCAGGCACCAAAGGGTTTGAGCCAGAGGTGGTAGAACTGAGTTCCACCAAGTTCCCCCTGAAAAAAAGCCCTGCCTGATGCTGTATAAAAGCATTAAAGCAAATACACAAACCAGAACTATCCATAAACAGAGGCTAAGTAATATACAAATACACAATATACTACATTGTTACATTTAAATTGAAAAACTGTAAGCATTACCAGTGAGATCTAATTGTCAGAGCGGACACACATACCACAGGGATGGATCAGACTTACGATTCACACAGGAGGGAGGTGTCTCAATTCTAATTATAAAAATGGCTAACATCCCACTCAGAATTGAGCCCATTAGGGATACGGGTCTGGAGATAAAAAATCCAGAACACCTCCCTGCTGCATAGCAACTGCAAGGCATCACTATCTCTTTTGGGCACATGTACTTTATTTATCACCTGAATCTGCATTGATGACTTATCCCCATCATGGCATGTATTAAAGTGCTGTACCACATTAGTTGACTGATTCATATCCGCACTATATAAGTGTTCATAAAAATGATCCCTAAGATGCCTAAAATATGATTACAACACGGGCACCTTGATGAAGCACACTTGTAGTTGCCCTTAACATGCAACCATGTAATAGATCTTACAACTTTTAGATTAAAAAAACTTGGGGACAAATATCTGCCCATAGTTGGTGCCCTTCTGGAAACTACATTAATACCATGCTGTGAAATATATTGCAAGATTAGGAGATATTTGTTAACAACCTTCTTCACTTCATAAAACCCAGCATTATAGGGTGTGGAGAGGGTTAATCTATTCTTTCTCAAATTTCTTGAGACCAATTTGTGACCAATGTGTGGAGGAGTAAGCAGACAGCGGGAGCCATTGACGAGACTTGTGTTATGCTTTTTTGGTGAATGGGTAGGGGTACTATGTATCCCATATGCATTCAAATAGGGGGGAGCAGGATCTGGGACCCCCATGTTAAAGGAGGCTTTCAGATTCCGATAAGCCCACACCCACAGACCCCCACAACCACTGCCCAGGGTTGTGGGGGAGAGGCCCTTGTCCCCACCAACATGGGGACAAGGTGCTTTGAGGTGGCGAAGCACCCCCCTGTGTGGATGGCATGTGGCCTATTATGGTTCAGGAGGGGGGGCGCTCGCTTGTCCCCCCTTTCCTGGCCTGTTGGGCTGCATGCTCAGATAAGGGGGGTCTGGTATGGATGGGGGGACCCCACACTTTTTTTTTGTCAAATTTTGGTGTGGTTACTCTGAAAATCCATACCAGACCCGAAGGGCCTGGTGTGAATTGGGGGTACCCCAGGCTGTTTTTTCTTTTTTCAGAATATTCTATTGCCGGCATTCTTTTGTTTATATTTTAGCTCTCAGCGGGGAAGCCCGCAGACAACTAATGAATCATTGGTTGTTAGGGACATGGAGGCCTGCTTCCAGGCCCACTCCTTAACAAACAGTTATTATTCGCACAGAATTAAAATTGGTCGATGATTTTTCAACCAATCCAAATTCGAATCATTCCAAAAGTTTGGAATTTGTTAGAAAATGAATAAACAAAATGAAATTTGATGAACAAAAACTAAATGAATTCCAAAACGAATCAACGGAACAAAATTAGTAACGTAACAAATATATCCAAATCGAGATGAAACAAATTTTTCTGTTCTGCGCATGTTTATTGCTTTAACCTTATAGCGTTTATTTATTAATAAGGGCAGAAATAGTCAGCAGAAAGCACCACATCCCATGTCAAATGTATGTAAAAGCGCAAAATGCCAGGGGAGGGGGTTTGGAACAAACACCCCAGGGACTTTTAAGGTGCTTTTAAATGTGAGGTAGACACAAAAGTAGATAAAACTGTACAATATTTTTTATTAAAAAAAATATATAATTTTTATTTGAAATTAATTTTAAAACCATATGTCCCTACAAGTGAGACATCATCATAAAAGTGATACAAACAGATCGATAATTTAACCCATTCATGGGCACATAGAAACAGAGCCACTTAATTCCATGACAATCTGCCGCTCGACATGTTTCGCTCTAATATGAGCTTTTTCAGGAGTTTATGGCAAAGATTGTAGTGAGCTCAAGTTGTTGTGTTCAAATAATGTGTTAAACTTGGATAAAATGAATTGCTACAGCATTTTCACAGTACAGGCTCTCATAAAATGGCTTCTTTTGTCTTGATATGGCCACAGAGGGATATAAAGTTTTGTATAAACCTTAAATAGAATTAAAGGAAGATTGCTCAAAGTGAAAAACACCTCCCAGCAAACAATGAGGACAATACCCGTGATGAATCTATATATAATGAAGGAGTCCTGGTGTGGGATATTAGGGATTAAGCAGGGAAAGGAATCTTTTTCCATGCAACAGCTTTTGTAAACATCAGGAGGCAAATATGCTTGGGAGCAGTCCACACACTCCCTGTAGCATGGTGCCTGCCAAACCCCCTCCCCTGGCATTTTGCGCTTTTACATACTTATAGCGTTTATTATGAGGTCAACCACTTGATCTGTGTCTCTGCCCAGTTATGCTTTTCCAGTACATGGATGAAGTTCACCTGAGACCTACTCTAAGGAATCAGGAATGTCAGCCCTGGAAGATTTTACTCCCTTTGATAAAGTCACGTGGTGTGACGCAACGCGTCAAGGTAGGAGGAGTCAGGTGCCAACGCTTCTCGGGGACGGCCAAACCCGGAAGCTCTACACATCCACTGATCGTTGTGTTTTTAGATGTAAGTTACTATTTTTTTCAATATATTTGTATCGAATTACTGCACCATGAGATCTCTCCTTTGTTCCTAAATAACTGCTGGGATTGCTGGGAGCTGCGGGAGAAATTGCAGAGAGACAGACTCACTGATGTTAAGGAGGCGCTTTATGAGATACATCCTCTCCTAGAAAATCTACCCGCTCTACTTGGCCCAGTGGGGGCCGCTGCTGGAGGTGAGAGGCTGGGGGAAACAGTTGGGAGATGCACTAGAACGTGCATAGAAGAAAAACATCAGTCACTGCACATTTTGCACTTTATTCAAAGACTGTTATCTGTGGAAATCACCCATCACAATTGCACTTTTTGTATGGATTATACTGCACTATTGTCACTATTTGGGACAGTATCTCTATTGTGGGATTTTCTGTCCTATTGTATTCAATTTTTTACTTTTATTAATTATTCACTTTTAATACACCAGAATGTCTATTAAGTTATGACTGCATTACTATATTATGGATTCTATGGAATATTTTTTCTGATCTTAGGAATTTTTTGCACTTTATATTAGTCTATTATATTCACATATTGGTTCACTTATAAGATTTACATATTTTGATATAAGCACTAGAAAATATTTGATCTTCAGCTGGCACTTGCGTCACATTGTTAACTTCGTTTATGATTAAGAATTTTTTGTTGTTCAGCTATTTTGGGTAGCTAGTTTTATATTATTCACAGTTTTTTACTTTTTATTTGTCACTTGATGTGAGGTGGCTTATACAGTATATATTTATTTTTGTGAGCATTGACACAGTCTGTATTTTATTGAGCATTCTAATTATTGGTATTCACTTACCCATCTTCATCCTGTAGAACTGATCCCTTCTTTGATCAACTTTTGTATGGTGACATCTTTCCGAAAGCCTTAATATTTTTTTTAGTATCGATTATATGCGGTGGAGCCCACTTTACCAATTTCATCCTATATCCTAGATGAGT
This sequence comes from Lithobates clamitans, assembly GCA_037952925.1. NCBI lineage: Eukaryota > Metazoa > Chordata > Amphibia > Anura > Ranidae > Lithobates > Lithobates clamitans. Next base: position 4,230,864 of record JBBGZY010000656.1, read on the forward strand.
TTAGTTGTGATTTTGGATTTTCTGTTTGATACTGATTGATGGAGTAGCGCCACATATTTTTATTTAATATTCTATCCTAGGGGAGCTGAGTGGACCCATCTGTGTTGGCAGCTCTCTATGGGGTATTTTACCGTCAGTCTCAGAGTTTTCTTGTTCGCATTGCGGGTTTTGCGCACTAGTTCGTATACATTTACTTTTTACAATTTGGCACTGCATCACTTTAACTGACAATTGCACGGTCATTCAACGCTGTACCCAAACAATATTTGCGTTCTTTTTTTCCCCACAAATAGAGCTTTCTTTTGGTGGTATTTGATCACTTCTGTGTTTTTTTTTTGCTAAAATTAATATCCCCAAATTTAAAAAAAAAAAAATTTCTGCATCAGTTTAGACCAATATATATTCTTCTACATATTTTTGGTAAAAAAAATGCAATAAGCGTATATTAATTGGTTTCCGCAAAAGTTATAGCATCTGCAAACTATGAAAAGATTTATGGCCTTTTTATTAATTTTTTTTTACTAGTAATGATGGTGATCTGAGAATTTTAGTGGTACTGTGACATTGCGACAGACAGATCGGAGACTTTTGACACTTTTTTGGGACCATTGGCAATTATACAGCTATCAGTGCTATAAAAATGCACTGATTACTGTGTAAATGTCATTGGCAGGGAAGGGGTTAACAATAGGGGGCGATGAAGGGGTTAATTGTGTGTTCCCTCAGTGTGTTCTAACTGTATGGGGATAGGATTGACTAGGAGATGAGACATACTGTATCGTTTTTCCTACTTAGTAGGAACAAACGATATGGCTCCTCTCCTCTGACAGCACAGAGATTTGTGTGTTTACACGCACAAATCCCCGTGCTAGTGCTCATGCACACGATCGCACGTGACAGACGGTGATCGTGCCCACCGGCCGTGCGCATCGGGTCCCCCACTCTGGTGGCCGAAAAAGGGAAGGACGTACCCATACGGGATTTCGCCCAGGGGAGCCATTCTGCCGCAGTATATCTGCGTGACATGGTTGGGAATCGGTTAATATCCCTTTCCAAATGTTTGGTTCTGGGATTAGGAGTTGTTCCACTTTGCCTCACCACTGCTTGTTCCTGTATTTCTGTCTGCACTTTAATGCAAATAATTCTGTCTTGAGCTGAACTATCCCTTCTGTCATTTTTAAGATGTCACCTTCCATGGTGCCATCTTTTCAATTGTAGGCGAGCTTCTGCATTGCTGCCTCGCATACACTATAGCTGCTTCTAACATTTAGTGAAACTTCAAACTTTCTGTGGTTGGTTCTATCTTCCTCTGGCAAGGTTTTCTCTGACCTTGTCAGACAGCAGTCAATCTACAAATTGTTCCTTCACCCATCTTTCAACATCTCCCCAGTTGGGCCACCCTATTAGGCCCTTTCCCTATGGAGTATCTCGGTTGTTATGTCTTTCAGTTCTGGTGCATATAGCAGAATGGATTCTCCTGTTCTTTGCTTTCTGTCAATGAAATGGGCCCGAAGGTCCCTTAATGCTACTGCTTGACTATACGTCACTTCTAAGAGTTTATATGTCCTATCAAGAGAATTGTGGTCTTCTGTTTGGAGGTACAGGATTAACCTTCTTGCATCCCCATCTAAGGTGTTAATAGCCTGTTTTTTCTGCTAAATAGGCCCTGCAATCTCTTGACCCAGTAACGCTAGTCCAAACCTGGCCTTGTGTACTTGGGTAATTGTTGCAGAAGGATTCCCATCAGGAATATGGAGTTTTGTTATTGCATGGGCAGTAGGTTGCCTGCTTCCTTCTGGAAGCTGTCATGGCAACAATGTCTGATATAGCTAATCCTACTCATAGACATAAAGTGCAATCAGCCATATGATCACAGAGAGTAACTATAACCTACAGTTTACTAAGAAGATACAAAGTAGAATCGATAATATAAAATGGGGGCATAATGGCAAAGAGCATGCATTTACTGCAGAATAATGCAAAATAAATGATGAAACCTGAGCAAAAATTGACTTTTCGCTGCAATGTCTTTGCAACTCAATTGGAATAACATGTGGCTGCATAGCATAGTCTCTGTAAGACTCTAAAACAACAGAGAGTCAAGTTGGGAATCACTACCTCAGTAAATAAGTCAGAACACAGCTACTTATATTATAATTATATTTTCATAAACACAATCCCTCTCAATGAAGTTCAGATGAGCTCTGGTAACACAGATAAACAGCTGGAGGAATCCAAGGCCGTACAAGGTCATAGGCCCACCCCACTGATACTATGGTTTTCTGGTAGCATTTGGGAAGAAGCTCCCCACAGTAGCTTGGTCTTCCAAAGAATCTGCATGCTATTAGGCTCCTACCTGGTATCTACTATAGGAATTGAACACAGTTTCTGAGGCCTATAAGTTTTTCGATTGAAAATCAATAAAGTATTTCTAAAATCGATATACTACCTATTTTAAGTAAGAGCAGATTTCTGTTTTACAAGCCCCTCTGAAATGCAATCTTAAGTACATGCTATGGGGTTTATTTACTAAAGGCAAACAGACTGTGCACTTTGCAAGTGTAGTTGTACCTCTGCAAGTGCAGCTGTTCTGGAGCTTAGTAAATGAGAGGAAGCTCTGCTGATTTCCATCATCTGATCACGTGTAAGCAAAAAAAATTCCTTGCATGCGTTTGGTTATTCTTTGCAAAGTGAAGCTTTTACCTCATTTTCTAAGCTCTGGAGCAACTGCACTTGCAGAGGCGCAACTGCACTTGCAAAGTGTACAGTTTGTTTGTCTTTAGTAAATCCACCCCATATCTCTGACATCAACTTAACAGAGAACCTCATCTGCACTCATATCACTGTTTATTGTTGCTGAGAATAATCCAGCAGGCAATTTTACAGAAGTATATGTATAAAATTAAAAAATTGTGTTTATATGTTAAACATACTGTACACTGTACATATAGCTTCATACCTATGGAGATCTTCCAAAAGGTTTTTAAATTCAATACGTTCATAGGCAAATTTACATTATCACTGGTCACATTATCAATTCCTAGGACATATTTAAACAAAGAGGAAGTTCATTAAATGCATGCATTATTTTTGTGCATAAATAGTTAAAGCATAACTCCACTTTTGTTGAGAAAAAACATTCCCCTCTGGGTGATCTACATTACAAGGATTATAACAACCTTTGTTGCAGATTCCTACATATTCTGAAGAAATCCCTGTTTGTTACTCTGTTCTGAGTGGGTCTAATGGGAGTGGTTTCATAATTATCCATTAGCTGTGCAGCTGTAGAGCTCTAATGAGGAAAGCTGCTGGGCCTGCATCCCTTTATTGGGAGTATCTCACCAAAAATTGCATTTTTGTTGCAGGAGATGCCTGAAATCTGACTTGTATCTTAGACAGACTTCTGAGAAAATTGGTGAGCTAATCACACAAGCAGGAAATTACCGTATTTATCGGCGTATAACACGCACCGGCGTATAACACGCACCCCAATTTAGGAGGGAATTTTAAGGAAAAAAAAACTTTTAGGAGGGAAGTTGAAGGGAAAAAAACTTACATTTAAATGCCCATCATTGCAGCCTTGTCAGTGCAGCCTTCCCCAGTGCAGCCTTGTCAGTGCAGCCTTCCCCAGTGCAGCCTTGTCAGTGCAGCCATGTCAGTGCAGCCTTCCCCAGTGCAGCCTTCCCCAGTGCAGCCTTGTCAGTGCAGCCATGTCAGTGCAGCCTTCTCCAGTGCAGCCTTCCCCAGTGCAGCCTTCCCCAGTGCATCCTTGCCCCAGTGCAGCCTTCCCCAGTGCAGCCTTGCCCCAGTGCAGCCTTCGATCCCTGTCCCTGCCATCCTGGACTTCAAAAATCGCGGACCGCGATTTAAAAATGGCGCCGCCGACGCTGAAATACACAGAGCCGGTCCTCGGCTCTTTCCGGCGGCTCTCGTTCTACGGGACTACGAGTGGAGCCGAAAGTGAACGAGAGCCGCCGGAAAGAGCCGAGGAGCGGCTCTGTGTATTTCAGCGCCGGCGGCGCCATTTTCAAATCGCGGTCCGCGATTTTGAAGTTGTAACAGCTCCGGATCGCAGGGGATCGGCGTATAACACGCACCTGCGACTTTCCCCTGATTTTAAGGGGAAAAAAGTGCGTGTTATACGCCGATAAATACGGTATGTTTCTGGGGGTGGTCAGTACACATTCTGTGTACAGAACAACTCCAGGTAGCCATATTGCATTGCATTTTTAGAAACTTTGAGCGTGTAAATGTGTAAATTTTATTTTTCAGTACAAAAATATTACGAAAATTGATGTCACTGCAAGTGATTGCATGTAATAAATTCAGCTGATATGCGTCACAAAAACATCCTTATTACAGACAATGAGAATAATGTATGTGTTATACTTTTGATGTAGTAAATATAACAGATAGAAACAGACAAGTTATATATCATATTTTAAAAACCAAAGACACAAAGTAATAGAGAAAAGCAGCATGTAAAAATAAGAATGCTAAGGTATGTGGCTGCAGTCATCAATCAGAAGAAAGGTGGTAGCTATTCATATGGACACAATGGAACCCAGGGGTTTATGTGTAGTATTGAGTGAGGGCAAGGGAATGATAGATTATGGCTATAGTGGTGATAATAAATCCTATTATATTTTGTTGGTGTTACTGACATTGATGTCAGACCTGTTTTTCTTTTTTGTTTTTTGTTGGTTTGGAAAACAATGTTGGCCACAGTAGGAGAGAAACCTTAACAGGGGAGAAGAAAATTAATGTTTACACAGAGTTGATGCTGTGGGTGTGGGGGGATTGTAAAGGTATTTCTATCATGGTGTAGTAAAGGCTGAAAAATAGGCGAGGGAAGGAAAATGTAGCAGAGGTAATTTGGGGAAGGGAAGAAGTGAAAGAGGAAGTGGAGGGCCACCCTTGACGCCCAGGCTGTATTAAATATAGCCAAGAAAGGTTTATTGCAGGTTACTACTTCAGATAATCATCTGTAAGTTGGAAAACATGCCATTGCAACTACTAGGGCACTTTAAAAAAGGGAGTCATGGGAGATTGCTCTGGCCTTTTTCATGTGGGAGATTTGGTCAACACTTCTAAATCATTCAGCAATTGATGAATGGTTGACTTCCATGGTTTCGATATGAGAGTTTTCACTACATTTATAAAATGGTTGAAAAGGGACTTTTTGTATTGGCCTAGGTGCATATGTGTTGTGTATTAGATAAAAATGTGGTTCGAAACTGAGGTTTAGATTATTCCTCTGCTGGATAAGGTGGTGGATATCTTTCAAGTATAAGTTGATGAGAGGGTAGACCCTTTAAATATAAATAATATGAAGAATGGTCCCTATTACCCCACCTGCTCTCTTGCGTTTGTCTGAGGAATCTTGACCACTTGGTTAAAAGTTTGTATGTGGACTACTGTATGCCGGATCTCAGGGAGCATATATGGGTAAAAAGACACATCTTTCCCATTGTGCATTATTAAATGATGTATGCAAATGTGTTTCCTATTGGGATTTAAATTGCAGAGGAGTATGTAGTTTGAGTGAGGTCAGGTAAGCATACAAGATGAATTTTGAGTTCAAAGGGTGTAGGGGACTGTAGAGGGCTGTTTTTTGTTGTGGTTATCCACAAAGTATTTGATATGGGAATAGCCCATTAAAGGTAAGGTGACCTTTTTTAAGATCAAAGCTGATGTTATGGAGAATGGGTGGGAAATTGGCATAGAAGAGGCATAGAAGAGGCCTAAGGTGTAAACTGACATGTACAGGTTGGAATGGTTAATAAGTGAATCAGGGATTGAGAGTTAACTAAGATCAAGCTTGATACATTTCAGAGCTCTCTAGGACAGTGAGAATTTGCCATTGGAGGAGTCTGATCTGGGATCTAGTGGTAGGTTGAAATCCTTATAATTAATTCTACCATTGCAAACACAAAATTCTGTGAATACCTTTTCAAAAAAAAAAAAAAAGTGACCTGATTGACAGGAGGGAAGTACATTATGGTCAAACTGAAGGGTTTATGGCAAATTGCCTTATTCAAAAAAAAAAAAGAATCTGCCACACTTATCTTTTAGCTCTTTGTAAAGTATAAAAATAGAACCCCTACAGAGTAAAATGGAACTCCCCTAACTTTAGATTTGGGCCAGCGGCACGAAGAGCTTGGAAAAAATAATAGTTTATTAAATAGGGAATATGTTGTCTTTTAAAGTGGGTCTCTAGCAGAAATAATCATTATAGGGGAAAAGAGAAGTAGGAAAGGGTGAGTGTGGAATAGGGGAGAACTGAGAAAAGTTAGGGGGAAGAGGTAGGTGGAAAAGGGAGGGTTAAAGTGAGGCAAAATTATCAGAGAGGGGGAAAGGTACTTATGGATAAAAAAGGGAGAACAAGAAATCTACAGGAACATAAACATGGAGAAAGGGAAAAATGTTACAGAGATATGCAGAGTGGCTGGCAGGTGATGACTAAGGGGAACAACGTATCAGAAGCATCAAAATAGCCCCGAGCTCCCAAAGTAGTTAGCCACAGGCAGCCTTAAAAGTAAATAATGGCTGCAGTAAGCTATAATTCTAGGATAAGTTAGGAGACAGTGCGGGGTGCGATGTTGCTTCGGACCAGAATACCGTGCGTTCCATCAACTACTTTGGGAGCTCGGGGCTATTTTGATGCTTCTGATACGTCCCAGATACACAATCAACTTTTGTCTGCAATCAATCGATTGCCTGCTCTACTGCTAGCATCATTACAACAACAACTATTTATTATTAATTATAGATGAACCTCTAGCTCCTGAAGAAGCGTTCTACAATGTGAAACATGTTGAGCATATAGAGAGCATTCAAAGTGGACCACCATACCTGCAATTCAACCCAACTCTAGTCCTACATTCATAACTACTACTTCTTGGGGAAGGTTCCTTTCCTTGTTTAATTGAATGTTGGATTATATGTACTATGAGCAAGGGCTCTTAATGTTAAGTGCAGGGTATGATCCACCTGGTATATGTAATAAGGTTGTTACATGTATGCTGTATTGTTTTTAAACCAATGTGTCTTTTTGTACAAATTAATAAAATTTAAAAACTATTCTTACTTTTCCATAGTTTAAATACCCATGTGCCCCCAAAGTCCCACCTCCTTAGTTTCCAATTTGTTGCATTCAAGATTTTAGGGACGTTGGCACATTTTTTGCAAGTACCTACAGTGTCACCCTGTTCTAAGGTACTAAATGAACTAGGACCCTCGCTTTGGTATATCAGGTGATGTCGCTGTTGTTGATCATCAATCATCAAACAATAATACATGAAAGATTTGATACACACGAGGGTAGAACATTGTAGGTAGCACAGGGTTTATTACTCAGAAGTCTGGAGAGTACTTTGCACCTGTGATTGTATATGTGTCCGTCCCCTGGAGAGTTTTCTGGGAATGCAGTATCAAAGAACAAGAAAAAATCAAAAACACATATACATTACTTTTGCTGGCATAGAAAGTAAGACCAGGAAGAGTCCACAAAAGTGAGGGTCCAATGACTCTAAGAGTAGTAAGTAGCAGTACAAGTAGCAGTACAAGAAAAGCTCTAAATCTGAAGGAATATGGAGGAATTGAGACAGTAAAGGCAAGTAGTGTCTATTTCAAGGAATGGGAAGCCATGGGGTACAACAGACTTTGATTTAGGAAATATAAATAATAGAGGTTGCTGAGTAAACCTGTAAAAAAGTTCTAGAGCGTAGACCAAAATCGACTTCTATGAGGCTCCAAGTTAGGCCTCAGTGGTAAAGTAACAGAAGTTCCAGGGTCCCTCATAAGTCTGTGGGCACCAAGTGAGAAAAAGTCTACAAGATTAAAGGAATGATGTAATAATTTCTCTGGATATGGGTGGTCATCTGTCATGGCATCAATGGTGGGTGTTCACTGATGAGTTGAAGCAGAGTGAGGTAGATCTAGTTCTCCTGGCACCATGTACTGTTCAAGAATTTGGAGCTTTCCCTTTTTTAATGAAGACATACATGGAACTTTGAGGTGAGTCTGAGCACCCAAAAGATGACTGGGGGAACTTTTTTATTTCGGTCTGGGAGACCTATTAGTGGAATGTGGAGATTGGTGAAAATGGCAGGTAATCAGGTGGGAGATGGTGGAGGGTGCTTTCCTGCCACCATGGCATTCATAAAGAATGGTAAGCATCGGCATGTTATGCCATTGCCACACAGCTGCATCAAAAGAGGTCGCATGGTGCATCTATTTTGTAATATATTTGCAAATACCACCTTCCCAAAGTTCATGGGCAGTTCAGATGATCTATCTAGAAGGTCTTTAAAGATCCTCTTGAAATTTGTTTTAGCTGGTCTGTCTTTTTAACCCCTGCTAAATTACTTGGTGATCTCCCAAAAAGGAAAAGGGAGGGGAGAGAAATTGCGCTCAGTGTTCAAAAAATTGAAAACAATTGAAAAAAAAGTGAAGTGAGTCCTGCAGCTAAAACACAATAACCCCAATACAAGGGCACACAAACCAAACAATATATAAACAGTGTAGCGCTGGACTAATAAGGATACGCATATATGGGTGTATGCGAAATAAACAAGACACATAGGTGGTGAATAAAGTGAATATTATAAACACGTGTGTTGTAACACTGAAAATTAATCAAATAAACCTGCATATATTTAAAAACGAAAAGTAATATGAAGGTATAAATAAAAATGGTGAGCTTTAAGTGAATTATGTAAATCAATGTGACAACAAAAAATGACATCAATGTATGATGAAAAAACTCTATTCACTAATAGTGTCAATTGATCCTTATAATTAGTGATCGTAAGAAAGAGAAATAAAAATAAATAAATTAGGATAGTCCCAAAAAAGTTCCAAAACGTAGTGACACTCCAACACAGATTCTGATTCTATATTCCACCGCAGCTGTAGCCCACCACCGAGGGATATAAAATTGGAGGCTTACCGGACAGCCTGCGACCACCCTTATTCAGGGGGGTCAAAACAGGCTCAGTAGAAATGTATGGATCCAGAAGATGTCCTCGCCAATAATCTCCAGGTGTTCCCCAGATAACCTTATGGCAAGCCACGGGGGGGCTTCCAAACGGGGTGCAGCTAGGACTTGTCCACAGGATACAGCATTGGCCCCGGACAGCCTGCGACCACCCTTATTCAGGGGGGTCAAAACAGGCTCAGTAGAAATGTATGGATCCAGAAGATGTCCTCGCCAATAATCTCCAAGTGTTCCCCAGATAACCTTATGGCAAGCCACGGGGGGCTTCCAAACGGGGTGCAGCTAGGACTTGTCCACAGGATACAGCATTGGCCCCAGATGCCCCAAAAAAAGAAAAAATACTCCAATAGTGCAGAGTGATCTGGCCAATTTATTTAAAAAATGTAAAAAGAACAAATAAATCTAAAAAGGCAAAGCTTCTGACGGGGAGGAATGAAAACAAGCTCCACCGCCGTTTAAAATCCAATCGCGCATGCGCGATACATGCTCACGTTGTGGCCCTACGTGCTCACGTATCGCGCATGCGCGATCGGATTTTAAACGGCGGTGGAGCTTGTTTTCATTCCTCCCCGTCAGAAGCTTTCCCTTTTTAGATTTATTTGTTCTTTTTACATTTTTTAAATAAATTGGCCGGATCGCTCTGCACTATTGGAGTATTTTTTTCTTTTTTTGGGGCATCTGGGGCCAATGCTGTATCCTGTGGACAAGTCCTAGCTGCACCCCGTTTGGAAGCCCCCCGTGGCTTGCCATAAGGTTATCTGGGGAACACTTGGAGATTATTGGCGAGGACATCTTCTGGATCCATACATTTCTACTGAGCCTGTTTTGACCCCCCTGAATAAGGGTGGTCGCAGGCTGTCCGGGGCCAATGCTGTATCCTGTGGACAAGTCCTAGCTGCACCCCATTTGGAAGCCCCCCGTGGCTTGCCATAAGGTTATCTGGGGAACACCTGGAGATTATTGGCGAGGACATCTTCTGGATCCATACATTTCTACTGAGCCTGTTTTGACCCCCCTGAATAAGGGTGGTCGCAGGCTGTCCGGTAAGCCTCCAATTTTATATCCCTCGGTGGTGGGCTACAGCTGCGGTGGAATATAGAATCAGAATCTGTGTTGGAGTGTCACTACATTTTGGAACTTTTTTTGGGACTATCCTAATTTATTTATTTTTATTTCTCTTTCTTGCGATCACTAATTATAAGGATCAATTGACACTATTAGTGAATAGAGTTTTTTCATCATACATTGATGTCATTTTTTGTTGTCACATTGATTTACATAATTCACTTAAAGCTCACCATTTTTATTTATACCTTCATATTACTTTTCGTTTTTAAATATATGCAGGTTTATTTGATTAATTTTCAGTGTTACAACACACGTGTTTATAATATTCACTTTATTCACCACCTATGTGCCTTGTTTATTTCGCATACACCCATATATGCGTATCCCTATTAGTCCAGCGCTACACTGTTTATATATTGATCTCCCAAAAAGCACTGATTGGATAGATCAGGTAGGTATTCATATTACATAGTTTTGGTAAATGTAGATCTAAATGTACAAAAGGTTGTATGGCCAGACTGTAAAGTGTACAGTGATCCTTAGATCCCAGCCCTGTGGTTGTGTCTTCACCTCCCTATCTTCTTAGCAATCACAAAGTGGAGTCAGAAACACAATATCAGTGCTGGAGTCTATAAAATCTGCAGTATTTATATCTGAGCAGACTGGAGGTACAGTTGGAGAGGTAATGATTCTGACATGTAAATGAGCAGATTTGTTGGATGACAAGAAAGCCTGTATGATGTGGGATTTTTTTAATGCAAAGAAATGTATAATTGCTTTAGTCTTGGAAAGATTATTGTGCCTGGAGTTGGGCTTTATGCCATGTTGTTGACTTACAACACACAACATTTTTGTCAGGTAAAAATCAGGAATGGAAAGATAAATTCTGTAGCAGAGTTACCCTTAAAATCAGTAGCAGAAGAATATACTCCTTCCAGTAAAGTGATGAGATTAATACTATATGGAGTAAAGCTTACTAAAAAAATGAAATCCTTTTTTTTATATACAGTATTTTTCATGATGAATAAAGGATCTGGATCTTTGTAGTATCTATTTTATTTTGTTAGCATCTCTGAACAACTATCTCATATTACCATACGTAATACGATGTGTCAGCTGGTGAAGCCACTTGTGGTCCTGAGAAAAGTGATGGCACCGGAGACAGCTGCTTATGACATTGCTTTAAAATACCTTCAGCAGCCAAGCTGCTCTTTTCTTTTCTATATTGTGGGATCATCTGTTCATAAATGTTTATTACGTTTAAATTTTCATCAGATGTATAATATCCCTTTTTTGTCATACTTTCCTTCCTTATAGGAATTTGAAAATAAGCAGTATCTGTTTAAAAATTCTCAGTTATTGCCTAATTTTGTGTTGATTGCTATCCTTTGAAACAGAATTTACAGTGCCTTGAAAAAGTATTCATACCCCTTGAAATTTTCCACATTTTGTCATGTGTGTCAAGTGTAGCATGCATTTGTATTCATACCCCTTATTCTGACACCCCTAACTAAAATCTAGTGGAACCAATTGCCTTCAGAAGTCACATAATAAGTAAACAGAGTCCACCTGTGTGTAATTTATCCTCAGTATAAATACAGCTGTTCTGGGGAGCCCTCAGAGGTTTGTTAGAGAACCTTCATGAACAAACAGCATCATGAAGGCCAAGGAACACACCAGACAGGTCAGGGATAAAGTTGTGGAAAAGTTTAAAGCAGGATTAGGTCATAAAAAAGTATCCCAAGCTTTGAACATCTCACAGAGCACTGTTCAATCCATCATCTGAAAATGGAAAAAGTATGGCACAACTGCAAACCTACCAAGACATGGCTGTCCACCTAAATTGACAGGCTGGGCAAGGAGAGCGTTAATCAGAGATGCAGCCAAGAGGCCCATGGTAACTCTGGAGGATCTGCAGAGATCCACAGCTCAGGTGGGAGAATCTGTCCACAGGACAACTATTATGCCCCGTACACACGGTCGGATTTTCCGATGGAAAATGTCCGATCGGAGCGTGTTGTTGGAAATTCCGACCGTGTGTGGCCTCCTTCAGACATTTTCCATCGGATTTTCCAACACACAAAGTTGGAGAGCAGGAGATAAAATTTTCCGACAACAAAATCCGTTGTCGGAAATTCCGATCGTGTGTACACAAATCCGACGCACAAAGTGCCACGCATGCTCAGATTAAATAAAGAGATGAAAGCTATTGGCCACTGCCCCGTTTATAGTCCCGACGTACGTGTTTTACGTCACTGCGTTCAGAATGATCAGATTTTCCGACAACTTTGTGTGACCGTGTGTATGCAAGACAAGTTTGAGCCAACATCCGTCGGAACAAATCCTAGGATTTTGTTGTCGGAATGTCCGAACAAAGTCCGACCATGTGTACGCCCTATAAGTCAAGCACTCCACAAATCTGGCCTTTATGGAGGAGTGGCAAGAAGAAATCAAGTGCTGAAAGAAAGCCATAAGAAGTCCTGTGTGCAGTTCGTGAGAAAACATGTGGGGGATACAGCAAACATGTGGAAGAATGTGCTCCAGTCAGATGAGACCAAGACTGAATATTTTGGCCTAAAATGTGTGGCAGAAAACTAACACTGCACATCACCCTGAACACACCATCCCCACCATGAAACATGGTGGTGGCAGCATAATGTTGTGGGGATGCTTTTCTTCAGCAGGAACAGGGAAGCTGGTCAGAGTTGACAGGAAGATGGATGGGGCCAAATACAGGGCAATCTTAGAAGAAAACCTATTAGAATCTGAAAAAAGACTTGAGAATGGGCTGGAGGTTCTCCTTCCAGCAGGACAACAACCCTAAACATACAGTTAGAGCTACAATGGAATGGTTTAGATCAAAGCATATTCATGTGTTAGAATGGCCTAGTCAAAGTCCAGACCTAAATCCAATTGAGAGTCTGTGGCAAAACTTGAAAATTGCTGGCAGACACGCCCCATCCAATCTGACTGAGCTTGAGCTATTTTGCAAAGGAAAATAGGCAAAAATGTCACACTCTAGATGTGCAAAGCTGGTAGAGACATATCCAAAAAGACTTGTAATTGCAGCGAAAGGTGGTTTTACAACAGGGGTATTGAATTAAAATTCACAGAGGTCCGGTCAGCAAATTTTTCTTCCAGCAGATGTTCGAAAATCATGTTGATACCCGTGACGCATTTTCACATGTGCCTTGTTGTTGCAGCACCATGCGGCTTGGTGCGGTGCTATTTTGGAAAAAAAAGGTCAAGGACTTCTTTCTCCATGTTTCTTGTGGGTAGTGCAGCCCATTAAAATGGACTGACCTATCCACGACGTGTTCACCCAATGCACAGGCACAGATGTGAACCCATTCTTACATCAGCATCTACAGTCCCCAGTGCACATCAGAGTCCCCTCTCCCTTCACATCAACATCCCCTCTTGATGAGTGTCCTCCGGTCCCCCTTTACATTACCCCCCTCCACCCCTTTCACAGTAATGTTCTCACATTACCTTGACATCAACTCCCTGACACTACTGTCCTCTGCCCCTATTTACATTATCCCCCTACAATACTGTCCTCAGTACCTTGCCCACATTACGGTCCTCAGCCACTACACATTACTATCCTCAGCCCCCTTCATATTACTGTCCTCATTGCTCCCCACATTACATTTCTCAAGCTCCCCACATCACAGTCCTCAGCCCCCTCCAATGTAATGTCCTCAGCCCCCCCCACACACATTACAGTCCTCAGCCACCCCACATTACTATCCTCAGCCCCCTTCATATTACCCCCCACATTACTGTCCTCAGTACCCTCCCCCCACATTACAGTCCTCAGCCACTACACATTACTATCCTCAGCCCCCTTCATATTACTGTCCTCATTGCCCCCCTCATTACATTTCTCAGCCCCCCCACATCACGGTCCTCAGCCCGCCCAGTTTAATGACCTCAGCCCCCCCCACACACACGTATTACATTTCTCAGCCCCCCCACATCACAGTCCTCAGCCTCCTTGAATTTAATATCCTTAGCTCCACCCCCCCACACACACATTAAAGCCCTCAGTCCCCCATTTTAATTTTCTCAGCTCCCTCCTCATTACAATCATGAGTCCCCCACATTACAGTCCTCAGCCCTCTCTTTATGGTCATCAGCCCCTGACCCACACATTACAGTCCTCAGTACCTCACTTTAATGTCCTCAGATCCCTCCAAATTACCATCATCAGTCCCCCACATTACAGTCCTCAGCCCCCCTTTAACCGGTTCCCGACCACCACCTGTAAATATACGTTGACAGAATGGCATGGCTGCGCAAATGGGCGTACCTGTACATCCCTTTGAATTTGCCGCCATGCCATCACGTGCGCGCCGCCAGCGGCGCACGCACGCATCTGCCGCGAGCTCCATGAGTAGGATCGCGGGTCCCGCAGACTCGATGTCCGCTGGGATACCTGCGATCGTCTCACGGAGAGGAAGAACGGGGAATGCTAGTGTAAACAAACATTTCCCCATTCTGCCTAGTGACACAGTCACTGATCACAGCTCCCTGTAACCTGGAGTGGTGATCAGTGATGTGTCACACGTAGCCCCTCCCCCCACAGTTAGAATCACTCCCTAGGACACACTTAACCCCTACAGCGCCACCTAGTGTTAACCCCTTCATTGCCAGTCACATTTACACAGTAATCAATGCATTTTTAATCACACTGATCGCTGTATAAATGTGAATGGTCCCAAAAATGTGTCAAAATTGTCTGATGTGTCCGTCATAATGTCGCAGTCTAGATAAAAATCCCTGATCACCGCCATTACTAGTAAAAAAAAAAATTATTAATAAAAATGACATAAAACTATCTGTTAGGTACCTGGTAGTAGAGCCTGATTTGTAGGAGAAGACCTCTCATACAACGCTGGTTCAGGAGCCACTGGAGTGGGGACAGTGGTCTCCTGAGCACAGTGGGGTAGGAGTGCCTGAAGAGCGGAGTCTCTGGAGCTGAAGTGATGAGAGATCCCACAGGGATGGCTGGACTGCAGATCAGGTAGAGACTGGAGGCCGCAAGCTGGAACACTTGTAGATGCAGAGATCACTGGAGCTGAAGCTGAAGGTGCAACAGCAAGGACAACAGCAAGCACAAGCATTGTCAGACGGTCCGGGTCGGCAAGGATATGAGACAGGCAAACAGCAGGCAGAGGCAGAGTCGGTAGGCAGGCAGAGGTTGGCAACGGTATCAGGCAGGCAGCAGAAGAGTAATCAAGCAGGCCGGGTCAGATAGGAGCAGGACGGATAGTCAAACAAGCCGGGTCAGGTGGGTAACAACAATCAGGTTCAGGTTAACACGAATCACAGAGCTGAGATGAAGCAGCAATGTGCCAGAGGCACAGGAGGACTTTTATGTGCACTTTGGCGCCAAACCGGCGCTATCGCGAACGCGCGCACGCCCAAGCGCCGCGTACCCGCGCGCGCCCTAGCGCCGCGCTGACGCCCGGGACCAACAAGATTTTGCTGAAGTGTGTGTAACGGAGCGCGCCGGCGCATAGGCGTGCGCCGACGCCCAGATCCGGCGCCAATGGTACCCTGACATTGCCCCCCCCAAGGGGCAACCTCCGGGTGCCCAAAAGCCTTTTTTTTTCAGGATGGTTAGAAAAATAGGCTCGAACTAAACACCTAGCATGCACATTACTATCTGGTTCCCATGAATTACTTTCTGGGCCGTAACCCTTCCACTTGATTAGGAACTGGATCTGCCCTTGTCTTTTCCTGCAATCAAGGATAGTCTCAACCTCAAATTCCTCGTTGCCATCAATCACAATGGTTCAGGAGGTCTAGTTCCTCTACCGGGAAAGGGATCAGGTACAGCAGGTTTGAGCAATGACACATGAAACACGGGGTGTATTTTAAGAGAGTCAGGCAAAGTCAGTTCATACGAAACTTCATTGATCTTCCTTTTAACCGGAAAAGGTCCCATAAACCTAGGTGCCAACTTCTTAGAAGGACATGCTAGTTTGATATTACTTGTAGAAAGCCATACCTGAAGCTTCAATTCCCCTCTTCTCCTCCGATCAAAGATCCTCTTGCTGTCCGCCTGAGCCTTGGATACTGCTTCCTGCAACATCCGGTTGTTACGATTGATGAAGTCTACCGTACTCTGTACTGCTGGAACTGAGGACTCTGGAAGGAATTTGGGTAAAAAGGTTAGATGGAAACCATAATTAGCGAAAAAGGGGGATTGACCGGTAGCTGAATGTTTGGCATTGTGGTAGGCAAATTCTGCCAAGGGCAGCAAGGATACCCAATCATCTTGTGAGAAGGAAGTAAAACATCTGATATACTGTTCAAGAGTCTGATTGGTCCTCTCTGTCTGACCGTTGGTCTGAGGGTGATAGGCCGAAGACAAGGCCAGCTTGATTTTTAAAGACTCACACAGGGCTCTCCAGAAGCGTGAGGTAAATTGTACCCCTCTGTCAGAGGTTATGTTTACAGGGATTCCGTGAAGTCTAATGATCTCCTTGATGAAGATGTAAGCCGTTTCAATAGCTGACGGAGTTCCTCTTAATGGAAGAAAATGGGCCATTTTGGTAAAACGGTCAACTACTACAAAGATAGCAGAACACCCCTCAGAACATGGAAGCTCTACAATAAAGTCCATGGATATCATTTTCCAAGGCCTATCGGGTACCGGTAAAGGTTTTAACAGGCCCCAAGCTCGACTCCTGGAAGTTTTATTCTGGGTACAGATAGGGCAGGAGCTGACATACTTCTCGCAAAAGTCCTTTAAATTGGGCCACCAGAAGGTACGTTGTACCAATTCCAGGGTTTTACGAACCCCAAAGTGACCTGCCAGCGGGTGATCGTGAAGGAGTGCTAAGACCTTGACCCGAACCTCCTCAGGAACAAAAATTTGGCTCCCTTTCCAGAACAGTCCGTCCTTGTTACTTAAGGTAATGCCTGTGGGTCTGGCTGATTCAGAGGAAGCTTCCTTAATCTGGGAGAGAAGATCAGTCTGTATGAGCAGAAAATTGTTTGCAGGTAAAATGGTGTCCGGAGCAGATAAGTCCTTTGGGTTGTCATGCATTCGTGATAATGCGTCTGGTTTGACATTTTTTGAACCTGGCCGATAAGTAATGTGGAAGGAAAAGCGTGAGAAAAACAGCGCCCAGCGGGCTTGTCGGGGCTTTAGCCTTTTAGCAGATCGTAAATATTCTAAATTTTTGTGATCAGTATAAATTAGTACTGGATGCACAGCCTCCTCCAACAGGTACCTCCACTCCTCTAATGCAGTCTTGATGGCAAGAAGCTCCCGATCTCCAACATCATAGTTCCTCTCCGCAGAGGAGAGTTTTCGGGAGAAGAACCCCACAGGATGCATATCGTCTTTACTGCCCTTTCTTTGCGAGAGTATCGCACCGACCGCTATCTCTGAAGCGTCCACTTCTAAAATGAATGGCAAGGATGGTTCAGGGTGACTGAGGATAGGTGCTGAGGTGAATAGTCTCTTGAGGTTCTCAAAAGCCTCTTGGGCTAGGTGATTCCGGGAAAAACAGGTATTTTGTTTGGTCAGTTGTGTGATTGGTGCGATTATTGCAGAAAAACCCCTGATAAACTTCCTGTAGAAATTTGCGAACCCGATGAATCGTTGAACCCCCTTCTTGTCTAGGGGTACCGGCCAGTCCAGAATGGCAGAAACCTTCTGTGGGTCCATCCTGATGCCAGTTGAGGAGATTATCAAGCCCAAGAACTGAATGCTTTCTTGCTCAAACTCGCATTTCTCCGCTTTTGCATAAAGTCTGTGTAAGCGGAGCCGACCCAACACTTGGCAAACATGTTTTCGATGGAGATCCAGGGATTCTGAAAAGATCAAAATATCATCTAGATATGCGATCACAAACAGGTCTAGGAAGTCTCTAAGCACATCATTAATCAGGTGTTGAAAGGTCACAGGGGCATTGCAGAGTCCAAAAGGCATGACTAAATATTCATAATGCCCGAATCGGGTCTGAAAAGCTGTTTTCCACTCATGCCCGGCCCGAATGCGGATCAGATTATAGGCCCCTCTTAGATCAAGCTTAGTAAAAATGACGGCAGTCCTTAATTTCTGAAACAGTTCGGGTATCAAAGGTAGGGGATACCGATTTTTGACCGTGATCTTATTCAGTTCTCGGTAGTCAATACACGGGCGGAGAGATTTGTCTTTTTTAGCAACAAAAAATATTCCCGCACCTGCTGGAGAAGTAGAATGGTGAATGAATCCTTTGGCCAGGTTTTCATCTATGTAAGTTTTCAACACTTCTTGTTCTTTCTCAGATAGGGGAAAAATGCGTCCGAAGGGAATTTCGGATCCTGGCAGCAAATCGATGGGGCAATCGTAGGGGCGATGAGGTGGAAGAGAATCTGCCCCCTTTTTGCTAAAGACATCAATGTAGTCATGATAATGTTTGGGAATGACCTGACAATTTTTCTGGTCGGAGTCCAGGCAAAGCAAGGTAGCTTGGGAATCCAAATCTTTCGCCAAACAGTGTTCCTGGCAGTAAGATGACAGAAATTTTACTTCTCCAGAGGCCCAATGGATGTGTGGGTTGGGGGCCCGTAGCCAGGGAATGCCCAGGATAATGGGAAACATAGGGGAGGTGATGGCATCCAGGATCAACAATTCCTTGTGTTGAGAATCAATTGTAGTGGATAATGGCAGAGTCTCTTGTGTCACTTGTCCGGATCTGATACGAGAGCCATCGGCTAGGAAGACAGAAAGTCCATGGGTTTTAGTCCGTAAAGGGATGTTGTGCTGATTGGCAAAGCTAAAGTCTATAAAGCAGCTGCACGCCCCGGAGTCAATAATTGCGTTGACTTGGAGTGTCCTTTCTTGGAGCTGTAACGAGAGAGGAATGGCAAGATGGGTAGAATTTGTAGATAAAGCAGAAAGACTGGTAAGTATAGGAGAGGGACACTTACTTATTCTGACTGGGCAATTATGGACAAAATGCCCGGTTCCTCCACAGTAAAGACACAGATTTAATTGCTGATGTCGGGCACGTTCTTCGGCAGACAGGGCAGGTCGCATCAGACCCAGCTGCAATGGTTCGGAGGTATCTGGTGTAGTATTGACTGAATTTGGACTGGGTGCAGGTAAGTAGCGTGTTGCAGGCATCGGAGCTCGGGCTGTCATCCAGGTCGGGCGGTTTGGTTGAACTGATCATTCAGATCGGCGTTCTCGGAGGCGACGATCGATCTGAATGGTTAGGGTGATCAAGGCCTCCAAGGTATTTGGAATACCTACTCGAGTAAGTTCATCTTTCAAACTTTCAGACAGTCCAATGCGGAACTGGTGATGCAGAGCCGCGTCATTCCACTGTGTGTCCGCGCTCCAACGTCTGAATTCAGTAACATAGTCCTCCGCAGGTCTGCGGCCTTGTTGGAGCGTGAACAGAGCAGATTTGGCTGAGGCAGTCTGTTGAGGGTCCTCATACAATTGTGCCATGGCTTCGAAGAAGGCGGATAAAGATTGAGTTAGAGCAGAGTCCCCTTCAAGTAGACGATGTGCCCAGGTCTGTGGTTCCCCTTGCAGGAGGGAAATTACAAATCCAACTTTAGTGGCTTCCAGTGAAAAGGTTCTGGGCTGTAAGGCAAAGAAGAGCTGGCAAGCATTGCAGAAGGCCCGAAACTTAGCCCGGTCTGAGGAGAACCTTTCAGGAATGGGGACCCGTGGTTCAGGCGGAGGCATCACAACTGAAGGCCCTGAAACAGTCTGTGTTGGAGCAGCAGCTGAAGAAGAGGCAGAAGGGTTAGACCCTGCCATATTCTGAACTTGTCCTTCCAGTCTGTTATAATTATCCTGAAGGGCTTGCACTGCTTGGGTGAGGGCCGCCAGGTGTGTGCATATCTCCTTCATTGGAGAGGTATCTCCTGCAGGCTCAGACATGGCTGCTTCGTACTGTTAGGTACCTGGTAGTAGAGCCTGACTTGTAGGAGAAGACCTCTCATACAACGCTGGTTCAGGAGCCACTGGAGTGGGGACAGTGGTCTCCTGAGCACAGTGGGGTAGGAGTGCCTGAAGAGCGGAGTCTCTGGAGCTGAAGTGATGAGAGATCCCACAGGGATGGCTGGACTGCAGATCAGGTAGAGACTGGAGGCCGCAAGCTGGAACACTTGTAGATGCAGAGATCACTGGAGCTGAAGCTGAAGGTGCAACAGCAAGGACAACAGCAGGCACAAGCAGGGTCAGACGGTCGGGTCGGCAAGGATATGAGACAGGCAAACAGCAGGCAGAGGCAGAGTCGGTAGGCAGGCAGAGGTTGGCAAAGGTATCTGGCAGGTAGCAGAAGAGTAGTCAGGCAGGCCGGGTCAGATAGGAGCAGGACGGATAGTCAAACAAGCCGGGTCAGGTGGGTAACAACAATCAGGTTCAGGTTAACACGAATCACAGAGCTGAGACGAAGCAGCAATGTGCCAGAGGCACAGGAGGACTTTTATGTGCACTTTGGCGCCAAACCGGCGCTATCGCGAACGCGCGCAAGCCCGTTGTTTATAGCGCAAAAAATAAAAACCGCAGAGGGGATCAAATACCACCAAAAGGAAGCTCTATTTATGGGAAAAAAAGGACGTCAGTTTTGTTTGGGAGCCACATCGCACGACCGCGCAATTGTCAGTTAAAGTCACGCAGTGCCGAATGCTATGGTCTTTGGACAGCCAAATGGTCCGGGGCTGAAGTGGTTAATGTTCACAGCTCCCCCCACACATAACAGTCCTCAGCCCCCCACTTTGATGTCCTTAGCCCACCACATCACAGTCCTCAGCAACTCCACTTCAATGTCATCAGCACACACATTCCTCAGCTCCTTTTCAACTGTTCATACTAGTGTCCTTATGCCCTGTAACTTCCCCCCTCCCTCACTGCCTTACCATACACAGACCGAAGAGGGAGGCTCAGCATGTCTGGATGGAGGGTGGGTGTTGCAAGATGGTGATTGGTTGCTAGGACCGCTCTTCATCCTAGCAGCCACTCACCTGCTTGTTAACCTCGGGCAGCTCCGCCCTCCATGTAGAACTGTCCCGCCTCCCACTGTCGGCTCTGTGGGGATTACAGAGGGATTGCAGGGGGGAAGAAAAAGCTGCTAAATGGCGGTACTGCGGTGGTCCGAATGGTAATGTCACGTGGTCCACATTTGGCCGGTGGTCTGCCATTTAGTGATGCCCGTTCTACAAGGTATTGACTCAGCGGGGCTGAATACAAATGCACACCACACCTTTCAGATATTTCTTTGTAAAAAATTTAGAAAACCATTTATCAATTTCCTTCCACTTCACAATTATGTGCCACTTTGTGTTGGTCTATCACACAAAATCCAATTAAAATACATTTACGTTTTCGGTTGTAACATGACAAAATGTTGAAAATGTCATGCGGTATGAATACTTTTTCAAGGCACTGTATATCTTTAACATGATTGTAGTAAGCGATATAATTATTAATATTATATCTGCGTATTAATTTGTTTAATCCCTATCATTGGTTGGTCTATTAAACTCTGAGCACATGCTATTGTTAATATCACAATAATACCAGGTTAGCTATGAAACCAAAAACACGGTGCTGCTAGTAAAACAATATCTTATTTTATTTCCCAAGGAGTTAGGAAACTATCATAAAAGTACTAAAAAAGTACTAAAAGGGTATTACAATGTTACATAGCTTACAATCAGAACACACTTTACTAACAGCACACCTCTACAACATATAACAATGAAATATCAAAGATACTTATCACACATGGTTTCCTCTGCGGGTTCTGGATGATAAAAGGGGTTTGGGCCTCATGGAATATAGGCCCAAGCCCTCGGTCAGAGCAAGGTCCCAAGATAGCATAGGGAGACCCTTACAGCAGGCTTCTCAGCAACCAAGAGAGGGAACAAAAAGCCTGTGTCTTCCTTTCATTCAAACATACACGCCCACTCGTAGCCACCCCCATTTGCCTTTTATCCAATATACATTGCCGAGGAGGTGTCCCTCCCAAATGTCTGCCCATTCTCCAGGAAGCATGGTATATTGTCCACCAGGGGCAGCGTCTCTATTAGCCCTGTGTCAGATATTCAATAGACATCTTGGCAGCAGTGGTCTCTTTGAAATTTGTACTCACACATGTCACAGCAGGTGGGCTTGAGCCAAGGCATTGTTCTTCTGATCACAAAGCTTTGATGTGTTTCATTCCTACCTGGCTGTGTCAAACAGAAAGTGAAATACCAGAGGTAAGATATTAAACCATGTTGCTATCCAACATATGCCGCTTTGCGCCTAAAGGGCGCATACCACACTTCTACAGACATGGCTCCTATTGAACAGTCCATAACTGTTTTCTCCCCAACATGTGTTTCCAAGCCAGTACCTATAGAACAGTCTTTAACTGTCTTAACGTGTTGTGTTTTTCAACATGTGCAGAAACAGCCCCTATGGAACAGTCCATAAATGTCTTAACGCATGTTGTGCCTCTCAACATAGGCCTCAGAACCAGCTCCTGTGGAACAGTCCATAATGGTCCTAACGTGCTGTGCTTCCCAACACGTGCTGCTTTGCTACTGGGTGACACACCAACATCATTCTTCCGTGACAGCTCCCATGTCACCATTCTGTATCTTCTTTCTAACACCTTCATGAAGGGGTATAAAACAGGCAAGGGGTGTCCATACACTCATCATTCACCAGCACACATCCAGAGCAGCATCTTAACCCGCTTTCAGATATAGAGTCTCGAGGAGGGCCTTTTGCCCATATTATTAGCCTAAAATACACCTTTATCACACTATACCATGACATAAATCAACCCGTTACCATAATATACATATATACCTATGACCCATCAGATTTCGGGCATGTCAGCGGTATTGCAGGGCTTTGACTTGGCAGCAAAGTCTCTAACTTGTACGCAGAGACCCTACTGTCACTTCGTTCCCCAGCCTGCATAGATAACTGGGCGACCCTTCTATATAAATATCAAGTCCAACAACACATATAAATCTGCAACAATGATAAAACCCACACAATTCCATCCCTGTGCCTGGATTTAAGAGACCATGCCCAGGGTATACCATGCACCCCTACCTATTGTTAGGTTCAAAGAGCCATCTGGTTCCATGACTAACGTTACATCGGCATTCTTTAGGACAAGGAAACAAACTCATCTATGTCCCAAATAATACCCAGGTGCTTCCTTCCCAGCAATGATCCTTCCATCCCGAATACAGAATGAAATATCTTCCCAACATTTTTTTTTGTTCACCACCATGTATTGACCTGGCATACAAAGGACATCATGGTCATGCTTCTGACCAAGGGAAGTATCAACCTGCCTCCATCTTCCAGCTTCTTTGATCATATGTGGACAATTAGCCTCAAACGCAAGAAGATAGAATCCCCAGTCAGTAAGCCCATTAATGCCACCAAATATACAGACCGAGTCTGCACTTCTGTATTTGAGATCATACAGCATAACACCTTTCACAATCCAAACTGGTACAGCCCATCCAGGCACTTTGAATCAGTGTAAGCGATGTGTTTGGCAAAGTCTTACTGAGCGGTGATGCTAACTCATAAGGCCTCTGTCCCTCATATGGAGACTGTACAATCAGCTCAATGCTGGTTGACACTTCCACCTGCCACTTCGTGCACAGAAGAGCCAATGACAGATTCCTGTCCTATGCCATCACATTCTCTACCAACCTCTCAACATGGTTGACAAAATCTTGAGCCACTTTAACCTGGGTATTTATGTGACTTTGTTGAATGCTATCATGGATACCACCAATCTCTCTGAGTACCAAAGCCCCGCTTAAGTTCTGAAGCTATGGCTGTGAGTTTGTTCCTCAGGAGGCCGATGTCCACCCCATGAACAACATCCATCCCAGCTCCTATTCCCCCAATATAGGGCTGAATACATCCCTCCTCTTCCGGGTTACTCCTCAGAAATACACGCCCTGCATGAACCTCATTCTGTGTCCGCACATCTCTGGGAGCAAGTCACTGGTATACTGACCGCACTTGATTCAGTGTATATTCAGCACATATAGGGTAATGGAATTTTACCAACCATTGCGAGACATTGAAGTGCCATGTGGTGAAGGCATACTGTACCCTGGTAGCCAGCGTTTTGCTTCCTGTATTTAACGGAGCATGCTTCTGTGTGTATTCACTGGCCTTCCCTGTGCCGGGTTTCAACCTCTCAGGTGAGACATCAACCAGGCGTATCTCCCTATACAAGGAAATTTTCACCTCATTGATGTGTCACCTGGCCAACCTCCAGTCTGGCCAACCGACACCTCATTATGTATAAGCGCCAGTCTCCTGGGTACCTGCACCATATTACTTCCGTTACGTCAATACATGTCATACATTAAAAAACCTTTTCTTCTTTCAATTCCTTCCTTCAACAAAAAAAAAACATATTTTACATTTCAGGTTCTGACAGATTGGATGTGTATATTCCTTCCCCAACCTCCAACCCATTGCACATGTATTAATAGCATGTTTGCATTCCTCAGGAGAGACTCCGGTAAAAATGTTTCACAAGTCTCGTTGATGGGCAAAGTCCTTCAGATCCAGCATTAGCCCTAAATTGTCCATAAGCCAAAACAAGTATTAAACTGAATCTTTTTGTTTGTCCCTTCTCTCCTGATGTTTATCAGAACAAATTTGCGGTGTAATATGGCAGAAACAAACTGCCAACCAGATGAACATCTGTCATCCCTGTTCCAGAGACCTCTCCAATCACGCTTCACCAGGACTCTGGAAGTGAAAAAAACAAGAGCAGAATCAAATTCTTATCCATAATATCTGCTCGCTTACTACGTTTACTTATAGTTCCTTCCTTGGAACCCAGGAACTTAGTTTTCCTGGCTTCTGCAACCCTGACCAACCTATCAAAGCAACCATGACCTCTTTAGGGTGAACCCACTCTAAAATGGATCCCCCTGGTATGATCAAAAAAATGTAAAAACATGAACTTGAACGTTGCTTTTCAAAATTTTAAGCATTAAAAAGACAATGCATTATCTGTGCTTTCAGACCTATGCACCAACCCCCCTTTCAGGTGGACAAAGCGTACACCTTGTAACTTTTCCCACATGAATGAACATAAAACAAAGAGAGAAAAAAAAAAAGAACTCTAGAAGCTAGAATGGCCTCCTACCAACAACTCTTGTCTTAAATCAACAAAATGTATTCAGCTGCAGGACATATCCCATGACCATCTATTCAGCTGCTAATTGACGGAATGGCCAATTACCCCCCTTTCAGGTGGATTAAACAATAATTTCTCCACCTGAACAAACAAAAATAAAATGGATGACTAAACAAATACCAAAAATATTTAAAAAAATTAAAAAACTTAACAAAAAAAATAAAATTCTGGCCATTATTACACAAAAACAACATGACAAGACAACCACCATAAGACAATGACAAACACTCAACTTTTAACTAAAGACATCCATGGATTTTCCTCCTGAGAAGAGTAAGTGCTCATTTCCATCTGAAAGACAATTAGTTAATGGGAAGAACAAAAAAAACAAAACATCTGTACTTCATCACAACATTTGTAACTTCACTTGTAACCCTTGAAACCCTTAATGCCTAACTATTGTTTATCTTATTTTTTCATTGTTTGCAAACAATTACTAATTAATGAGCTCATGGTACCATTTGATAATTGATTATGCCTTTACCATAACCTAACCCCTATTTTGCTAAATGTGCCCACTGTTGTTCTCTCTTTGAAGAACCTGTAAACAAACACAGACATTAGTATCCAAACCAGTTTTATCTTCTTCCAAGGTCTCTGAAAAAGGAACACAAAGACTGTCATTACACACAATTATCATGACAATTGACCTTTTAAGTCCCCCAAGCCTTTTCCCATTAATTGTAATGTAGGGGAACATTTGCTATGTATAAGGTTTAGATGTGAGGGTCGTATATAAATAAAATATGGCAAGGAGCATCCATGCAGCTCACTAAGTGCTGCTAACATTGTTTCCCCCAGTGCTACATTTGAATAACCATGCAGCTACCTTCATTTTGACTCTACGTAACTGTTGTCCATATTGGCGATCTTCAGTCTGTAGTCTCCGCATTTGGGTCTTTAAAGAGAAATGGGTTTGATTACTATGGCCTCCATGCTTTGGGTTGCTACCCCATCGGGCAGAATACACTTCATAATGCCTTGGGGACGTTTTGGGGTACTGCCATCTCTTTTTGATACCATTATTTGCCGCCCAACAATATTTAGCGATGTGACCCCCCCTTTTACACAAAAAACATTTGAGGGCTGGTCTCTCTGTATAGGCCCTTCTTTGAGCATACGGCAGTGGAAACTCACATTGCTGGACATTATTACTACGATTACTATGCTTGGAATAGCTAGACTTTACACTTTCATCGTCTGAGGAGTCATCAGAAGTTTCAACTCCTGAATCACTTTCAAGCACAGTTATCGCATTTTTATTTACATCTCCACCATTGATTTCTGTCATAGCAACATCACTTGCAGCAATAAGAGCATCTGGTTTTTCTGCATGCTTCACTTCTATCTTTGATGAGCACTGCGCATGTGTGGGGGGTACCTCCACCATTGCACATTCAGCTTTTGCATGTTTGGAGGACAACTCCGTTACGGCTGCCTGTGCACCCTGTAATTCTGGGGTTTCCTGCTCCATGCTAGCAATGTTATGGGCTTTACAAAATCTATGTCCATGCCTATTCCATTTAGAACATCTGAACTCTCTCTGCCTTCCTGTACCTCTGCTTATTATGGATACACCTGCCTTTGACCCATATTCCCTATCACTGGACTCTTGACAGAAGTCTCGCAGGATATTGACAAAATTTTGATAGGATCAAGCATTCCTCAGAGCCATTCTAATGGGATAGCTTACATAACACTTATTGGCCATTGAGTATATGAAACTTGTATCATCCTCCAATAAGTCAGGACAGTTGAACACTTTCGTTTACAATGCAAGATACTCACTGTAGAACAAAATTGGGTCATCTCCTCTCCTAAATCTCATTCGTTGTAAATCACTCATACCATTATCACGACTGTCCACAATACGCTGCAACTCTTTCCTCCGCACCTCTGCATCTGCTAAGTTATCATTAACCTGTGCAAATAACTGGCCTGCCAAAGGTCCTGGTAGCCATGCTCTCAGAAGAGAACATGCATCCTCATTACTCAAATGAAATTTAAGGACTAGAGCCTCAAATTTATTGGACAGACTCACTGGTGATTCCAGGGCATTAAATTCACCCAGAATCTGGCACAAAGTAAGTCTCTCTTGGATTGTAATCAAACTGTTATCCTGCTTCGAAGCTATGGGTGCAGTAGCAGAATGTGTTTCATCACAGCCCTTCTCCTCATTGACTGAGCAGATATTGACCAATTGGCACGTTCCTTTGTGCTCATTGAGCGATACTATACATTGCTCTTTAGTAAGAAGCTGGGAGTGTGCATTTGCTAACTTTCTTTCTAAAGACATAACCAACTCTTCCATCTCTGACACCTTTATTCGCAATGACTCTCAAAGTTTGCTCTTCATATCACAGTCCATGCTGCACCTCTGAAGCTGTTCTTGTAGCTCACTGTTTCTTTCTGACAAATTGCCCGCTGTAGTCGGCAATTCATCCATCTCACTACTGGAGGCTGTTGCAATCTTTAGAAGGTTTTCACTGATTTTCTCTATGTCCTCCACGAGACGTCTCCTCTCTGCTTCCCACTTCCCCTCCATTTGCTCAGATATAAATTTAATTCTGAGCAACACTGCAATTTCATTTGCCAACCTTTCTTTTTTAACTTTCTTTTTTAGCTGTTTACCCAATAATCTGCTATTATGTTGGTGACACTGAGACAATAATACATTACACTGGCTTTTAAGAGGTTCATCTGCACATGAATGATAATTGGCAGAAGCATACTTTTTAACATATGGATACACCAGTTCCATTTCACAACCATACAATCCACACAATACACAATTCTATTTGTACTAGCGTTCCAACACTGCACTGAGTAATAAACCAAACTCAATTATCGTTAGCTCTTACAACTCACAGAAAAAAAAAACTGAATTGCTCTTCTAGCATTCAATATTCTTCATTCATTATCACTTTTACCTGATATCCTTCAAAACCATTAAACTTTTGCATATCCATAGAAAAGACCCACCACACTTACTGTGGCATTATCGGCTGCCTTGTATCTGAGCACTTCTGTCCTGTAGGTTCTATGTGGCTTTTAGGATTACCACATGCTTACTGGGGAATATCCATTGATATGCTAATTAGCCTACCCCCACTGAAACTGGTCTGACCTGCTTTTACCAGAGTTGCTTACCATTCAAAGATAAACAAACAAAAAAAAAACTACATATATACATACATCAGCGAAAGATCTCACCAGGTTCTACGTTTCCCTGATGAAATATTTCACAGAATCTTCATGACCATCCAAGCGTGGTTTCAGAATTCGCAAGCCAGCGCCAATCTTGTCCACACTAGAGATGATTTTGAGTTCTGGGTGTAGTTTAGGATTTATCCTTACAGGGACTCAAGACAAAAATACATTAGGTTTTTTGTGGATTCTGTGTAAAAATAAAATTCACACTCTCTCTGGGTGCCAATTGTAGTAAGCGATATAATTATTAATATTATATCTGCGTATTAATTTGTCTAGTCCCTATCATTGGTTGGTCTATTAAACTCTGAGCACATGCTATTGTTAATATCACAATAATACCAGGTTAGTTATGAAACCAAGCACACGGTGCTGCTAGTAAAACAATATCTTATTTTATTTCCCAAGGAGTTAGGAAACTATCATAAAAGTACTAAAAGGGTATTACAATGTTACATAGCTTACAATCAGAACACACTTTACTAACAGCACACCTCTACAACATATAACAATGAAATATCAAAGATACTTATCACACATGGTTTCCTCTGCGGGTTCTGGATGATAAAAGGGGTTTGGGCCTCATGGAATATAGGCCCAAGCCCTCAGTCAGAGCAAGGTCCCAAGATAGCATAGGGAGACCCTTACAGCAGGCTTCTTAGCAACCAAGAGAGGGAACAAAAAGCCTGTGTCTTCCTTTCATTCAAACATACACGCCCACTCGTAGCCACCCCCATTTGCCTTTTATCCAATATACATTGCCGAGGAGGTGTCCCTCCCAAATGTCTGCCCATTCTCCAGGAAGCATGGTATATTGTCCATCAGGGGCAGCATCTCTATTAGCCCTGTGTCAGATATTCAATAGACATCTTGGCAGCAGTGGTCTCTTTGAAATTTGTACTCACACATGTCACAGCAGGTGGGCTTGAGCCAAGGCATTGTTCTTCTGATCACAAAGCTTTGATGTGTTTCATTCCTACCTGGCTGTACAGGAAGTGAAATACCAGAAGTAAGATATTAAACCATGTTGCTATCCAACAATGATAAAAGGAACATACCTATTACTTAGAACGTAACATATTGTTGCACGCTCTCTTTGTACAATATACCTGTAAAACATGTACTTTACTATTGCTGATCTCCATCCAAAAATATGGGTTATTTGCATGTCTCTGGCTGTAATACTTTGCGTTACTGACCTGGAACTAGCAGGCGATGTCAGAGTAGAGTGTCAATTTGCAAACCTGTCATGGTTCAGTGACACAAATGTATTATAGTCATTACATCAGCATTGATGTCCTGCATTTAGCATTTTTTAAGGAGAATGTGATAATGACAGTCAGAACAGTGGCTAAGTGGTTAGCACATCTGCCTAGCAGAGCTAAGGTCTTTGGCACTACCTGACTAGAGTTTGCATGTTCTCCCTTTGCCTGTGTGGGTTTCCTCTCACACTCCAAAGGCATGCCAGTAGTTTAAATGTCTCCTGCCTAATATGTGTATGTACGAATGTGAGTTAGGAACCTTAGAATGTAAGCTCCTTGATGCAGGGACTGATGTGAATGTACAAAATATACATAAAATGCTGTGTAAATTGACAGTGCTAAATAAGTACCTATAAAAAATAAATAAAATAAACATTACCCTTCAGTGCTGCAAACTAAGGTTTGAATTAGGGAAAAAAGAAATCACAAAAGCAAGAGTTCATCTATTGCAGCCCTACTAAGGTAAACAATGTTAGACTGGTCATAGAACGTGGTTCTTGTCTAGACTTTCATCCTAGCTTATCTGGATATGTCACGACTTGCTGCCCTTAAAAGACTGGGGAAGTCGGAATACAATGAAATCACAACACAAACAGAGGCCATACAGGCCTAGTGCATTGTCCTCAACATAAATCTTTAATTTATAAAAAGGTAAGTATTATACTCACACATAGACGCATATACTGTATCACAGGTTTTCATATAAGAGAGCAGCTCTAGGTCCATGATGAGACATTCAAATAACAGATTAAGAATCCAGCAGTACAGCAGGCTACTGCATTTCAAGGTGAAAAAAAGGGGGGATCAAACTGCGCTATCGAAAACCCACACTCTACACAAATAAACAAATGAATGAGTGAACAGAAATCATAAACAGAAGCAATTCTCCTGAATAACATAAGTCCAGTGCAGAATAAAGAAAACAATAGAATCGCGCTAATTAACTATCCCCTGGACGGCGTGACCTATCACGAAACGCCGCGTAGGGCGAGCGACGTGCTGACGTCACAACGTGTCTTTCACTGATCGTTCAGTAGGATGGGTTGATCTGTGTGCGACGGCCGGCGCACCAGACACACAGGGCTTGTTATACGTGAATCGATGTAAGTGTCCATTTATTTACTTTTTAATAAACTAAAAGGATTTTACACTATGGGAGCGCCTATGTTCTCTTTCATTATGTACACCTGTGGTTGAGCCTATCGTTCTGTGAGGAGGGCTGGGAATATCAGGAGTTTTCCAGAGGAGATCTAGAAACAACCATCATCTTCCAACTAGCCCAGCAGCTGTTCCATTGGTCATATCTGGCAGGAGTTATTATTTACCAGCCTTCCCCGATCCTCTGTAGTGGGGGATCATGGGGTTCCGGTAAGCAGATACCCCTTCTGTTTTGGAGGTGGATCTCTCCCTCTCAAAATCTATTTGGCACAAGTCACTATATTTATGGAACTTTATATTTGAGGACTATACTCCTTAATTTTATAATTTTTATTTTTTATTTTTAATTTTTCACTACATTCAAAAATTTTTTTGTTTCAATGTCACATTTTTGTGGTATAGCACTACTATGCATGAGTGAAGTGAACTGGGCAGACTTATCACTGTATTTAGTTTATGTTTGCTTTTTATGAATTTGATCAATCTCACATTTATGATTAATTTGATTCACTTCACATTTATTAGTTAATTAGCGTGATTCTATTGTTTTCTTTATACATTTCAAGGACTTGCCTCTTCCTCGGAACCAACAAGACTGTGTCTCACTCACACACTTATATAATAAAATATGACTTAAAGTGATACTAAAGTCTTGTTTTTTCTGTTTCAAAATAACAAGCATGTTATACTTACCTGCTCTGTGCAGTGGTTTTACACAGAGCAGTCCAGATCCTCGATTTCTCTGGTCCCTCTCGGCACTCCTGACCCCTCCCTCCTGCTGAGTGTCCCCACAGCAAGCAGCTTGCTATGGGGGCACCAGACCCGAGCCGCAGCTCCGTGTGTCCATTCAGACACGGAGACGTGGCCCTGCCCCCTCTCTCATTCTTGGCTCACTGACTTTGATTGATAGCAGTGGAAACCAATGGCGCTTTGCTGCTGGCTCAGCCAATGAGGAGGGAGTGTCCCAGACTGCTGAGTCTCTCGTGCAAAACTGCTGGATCAAGATAGGGCTCAGGTAAGTATGTGGGCTGAGGGGGGCTGCAGCACACAGAGGGCTTTTTATCTTAATGCATGCATTAAGATAAAAAAAAAAAAACTTCTGCCTTTACAATCACTTTAACCAAATTATGGCAGGGGTTTGTCTTTCACCATCCCATGGGCGTGAGTTTACTGCCCACCAATCAGCAACAGCAATTAGATACATCCTACTCTGTTGTTCAAGCCCACATGCAAGGCTCAATTGTATACACAAGATAATGGTAATAATAACAGTGGTTGTGGAAAAGTTGTTAATATTCAATAGATGGCCTAAAATATATTTAAAGTGGAGTTCCACCCAAAAATGGAACTTCCACTTTTTGGAATCCTCCCCCCCTCCGGGGTCACATTTGGCACCTTTCAGGGGGGAGGAGGGAGCAGATTCCTGTCCAATACAGGTATTTGCTCCCACTTCCTGGCATAGATCACCGCGGTGATCGCGGTGACCTACGCCAGTTCTGGCGCCTACTCTGTCCTCCCCCTCTGTCTTCTGGGAGACACACAGGTCCCATAACACAGCAGGGACCAGTGAGGACGCGCAGCGCGACTCGCGCATGCACAGTAGGGAACCAGGAAGTGAAGCCGCACGGCTTCACTTTCTGATTCCCTTACCGAGGATGGCGGGTGCAGCAGCCGAGAGCCGACGGACAGATCGGCTTCGGCTGCTGACATCGGACAGGTAAGAGTCCATGTATTAAAAGTCATCAGCTGCAGTATTTGTAGCTGCTGGCTTTTAATATTTTTTTTTTGGTCGGACCTCCGCTTTAACTCTACCCACACATAGCAGAACAGAATATATGTGTTTTTAGATTCAGGGGGGAATGTGTGCCATCAGTCCCCAAGAAATAGAAAAATATATAAAGATTAAAAGATATAAAAAGATGTTACATAACCATCCCAGGGTGTGGTCATAATAAAACCTGCTTGGCCTCTTTTATTAATGCCTATTGATGTGCTCTTGTATTGTTTTGACACTAGATAGTTCCCATCAAACTATCGGCAGCGGCAGATCAGAAAATTTGGTTTTGAAGTATTTTAAGACAATGCAGTGTTGTAGTGTGAAAAAAATCTCAAAAATTATGCTATTACCGTATATACTCGAGTATAAGTCGAATTTTTCAGCACATTTTTTTGTGCTGAAAGTGCCCCCCTCGACTTATACTTGAGTCAAGCACTTTTATGCAGCAAAAAATTTCATTTTCCGAACCGATTTTGGGGCCCCGTATCTCAGGGCCACGTAGTGCTAGGAACCCCAAATTTGGTGTGCAAACCCAGTGGACCCGGTACCACAACATACCCAAAGATGAAGTTCCTAGCACTAAGTGGCCCTGAGATACGGGGCCCCAAAATCGGTTCGGAAAATGTCATTCTCTGCTGCAGAAAAGTGCTTGACATTTTCTGAACCGATTTTGGGGCCCCATATCTCAGGGCCACTTGGTGCTAGGAACTCCAAATTTGGTGTGCAAACCCAGTGGAACTGGTACCCTAACATATCCAAAGCTGAAGTTCCTAGCACCAAGTGGCTCTGAGATACAGGGCCCCAAACCCGGTTCGGAAAATGTCATTCTCTGCTGCAAAAAAATGCTTGACATTTTCTGAACTGATTTTTGGGGTCCTGTATCTCAGGGCCACTTGGTGCTAGAAACCTCAGCTTTGGAAATTTTATGGTGCTAGTTCCACTGGGTTTGCACACCAAATTTGGGGTTCTTAGCACTAAGTGGCCCCGAGATACAGGGCCTCAAATTCGGTCAACTGTGTCCACCTGCAGCAATGTCATTTCGGGACCCTTTGGGTTCAGAGACCCCAAATTTTGGCTGCAGCTAGGGGGCATCTAGGAACCCTTAACTACCGAGTTTGAAGTTCAGGGGACCTATGGCTGCAAATGGGCACAGTGAGGCTGCAAATGGGAACAGTGATGCTGCAAATTGGCATTGTTGACCCTCTTTTCCACTTACAGTAGCTGTGCATTTCTCACCCTCGTCTTATACTCGGGTCAATAAGTTTTTCCCATTTTTTTGTGGTAAATTAGGGCCTCGACTTATACTCGGAACGACTTATACTCGAGTATATACGGTAAACTGTTTTGCCATTGGCCAATTTGTTAAAGAGGATGTAAACCTTGTTTTTTTTTTGTCCTTTTTGCTGACCTGTAAAGTAAAGGCATAATGTGCTAGTATGCATCACATACATTGCATCTCATACTAGCACATTATGT
Source organism: Lithobates clamitans (assembly GCA_037952925.1). NCBI lineage: Eukaryota > Metazoa > Chordata > Amphibia > Anura > Ranidae > Lithobates > Lithobates clamitans. Next base: position 4,265,028 of record JBBGZY010000656.1, read on the forward strand.
GGCACTTTCCTGCAAATACATAAGCACTCGCATTTACGGTGCACGTTTAGGAGATATTTATAGTACCTATAGTTAAGCCTTATTCTAGGCTTACCTATAGGTACAAAGACTACAGGAAGGTTTACTTCCTCTTTAAACTCAATTTTTTCTTTTTACAAAAGTTTTATTCATTTTATAAAGTACACAAATAAGTCAGAGATTGATATGATGTGAAACATGAGATCAGTTCAAAGAAGTACAAAATTAACACAAAAACAAAAGGCGATCTCCTATTAAAGACTGTGGTTTCATTTGGAAAATGTATAAATGCAATCATACATGTAATAAGAACATAAGAACAAGACAAGAAAAAAAAAATGAATAAATGATATCTTCTATTGATGTTCATCTCAAATAGCACTGTTGCCGTTGTTATGAAATAGAGTCAGGGGAATGACGCAAATAAAGATATGTCAGGGTCCAAATACATGTTGCCAATTAAATGCTCAAGGACCAGTGACTATTAGTAAGAAATATTTATACAAAAGCTTTACATTTAGTGTGTGTGAGTCAGTCTTTCCATTGTTACCATAATGCTTTAACTATCCCATTTTTAATGGTGAGCATAAGCTCAAATTGAGTTTGTTCAATGAGGATATGTAAAAAGGGGCAATCTTTTGTTTTCAGGACCTAGCAGTCACTTTCCTGGCCTCTATAATGGTATGAATTAGAAAATTTCTCGAGTCACGTGGCCTACAATCGATACCTAGGTGGAACAGTGCAAGTGCTGGGTCTGGTTAAATGTTAATTTGGGTAACGGAAAATATGAAGCACAAAAGGTTTATGTTTATATTTTGATCATCTGCATATGGTCTTATTTTATGTACCTTATTTGAAACTCTTATACCCAATATTTTTGGGTCTGAGCTAATGGTTTCAACAAGTGACTCTATAATCAAGGTAAAAATAAGAGGTGAAAGGGGAAGCCTCTGTCTAGTGCCGTTAGTAATAATAACATGCCGGTTATTGAAGGCAAGAGGTTTAAACACGGCACTGGCTGAAGTTTATAAAGCTTGGATGGCCAAAATCCTTCAGGCCAAAATTGAGGAAAACTGTGCGTAGGTAAACCTTGTAGACCTGGTCGAGTGCTTTCCCTACATCCAAAGAAAAAAGTAGAAAAGGCATCCAATGTAGAGAAGGCATACAGTGTCCACTGCAGTAAATTCAGAAGTCATCTGGTGTCATCCAAATCCTGGCTTCCTTTTATAAATCCCACCTGGTCAGAATTAGTGTTGGGCAAACAGTTCAAACCGAGAAAAAAGTTTGGCCCAAACATCGCCTGTTCACCCTTTCAGCGAACACCCAAATTTGTAGGTAGGGATGTTCACCCGCTGAGCATCCCATAGTGCACTGCACACTTCACAGTGCATTCTAGGGCCATAATTGAATGAACCAATTAGCACTGTCAGAGCCCTGATTGGACAAAGTGATGATGACTTTCTCTAATAATGGCTCAGTTCTCATAATCCCACCCCACACTATAAAAGGTAGCTTCCCATAGAAAGCTTTTGCAGTGTATTGGAGTGGCGATAGATAGAGCAGGGATCAGTTTGCTACTAGTGAGTTGGTGTGTTCACTAGCGTGGTTTATTTTTTTGTCTTTTTTTGTCTAATTTTTATCCCCTGCCTGCCCTTTTTTTTAAACTGTCAGCCACAGTTTTTTCTGACTGAGAAGCTTGTTATCCCCCTTTTTTTTTTAGTTTTTTTTTTAGTTTTTACATTTCTGTCAGTGTCAGTCCTCAATTTAAAGTGCACCAAACATTATTTTTCATTCAAAAAAGTGCATCCAATCACACATTTCCCAGTTTATATTAAATTTGGGTAATAAGCACAGCGTCTGTGTCCACAGGCAAAGGTGGATGTGTTCCATCCTCAGGCAGGGCACATTTGTCTCTGTTTAGTAATGTTGCCTTTGCTATGCAGCCACATCATGTAGAGGAGGTGGTGGGCTGGCTTACTAAACCATTCTCATCCTCCTCATCCTCTATGACCTTAGCTAAGACTAGTGTGCAGGCCATCGCATTGTTGCAATTTGTAATCTCTGCCGAAAGCAGATCAAGTGTGACAAAACACCAGCCATTTGGGTACCACATGCTTGACAAAGACAATTCAACATGCAACATGTCTGCCAGCAGCACACCACCAGCTGTAGAGTATAACAGGCAAATTTCTCTGCCCCAGTTGCTGCAGCAAAAAAAAATACACTTCCTGCCACCCACATGCCCAGTGTCTAAATTCCAGCTTGTCCAAATGGCTAACTTCACAACTCCTGCCTTTCTGTTTGGTTGATTCTGCCCCTTCTGTAAATTTTCAGAATGTGTTGTACCACAATGGCAGGTTCCCAGTCACTAGTTATTTGTACATAAGCCCAATCCAGCTCTGTACCATCATGTGGAAGGCAATGTTTTGGCATTGTTGGGTAAGGCAATTAGTAGCAAGGTCAAAATTATTGCTGACACATGGTCCAGCAAGCATGGTCAGGGACGATATATTTAGTTCACAGCACACTTGGTAACTATGCTTGCAACTAGGAAGGATGTAGGACAGGGCTGGAACTTGTTTTGTCGCCACATCTCCATACAGCTGGTGGTGATGATGTGAGATCTATCAGCTTGACCTTCTCCTCCTCCATGCCCTCCTCTGCTGAATTGTCTTATGAACCACCAGTACCCCCTAAACATTCAAGGGGCCATTCAAGGAGTCAGGCTAAAAGATGCCATGCAGTGCTTCAGTTGGTCTGTCTAGGGGACAAGAGCCACACTGGAGCAGAGATTCTTTCAGCTCTGCAGGGGCAGGCCCAGAGGTGGTTCATGCCACAGAAGTTTGAGCCAGGAATGATAGAGTGTGATAATGGCACTAATCTTCTGTCTGCCCTTCGACAAAAAACGTTAACAAATGTGCCATGCCTGGCACATGTCCTTAATTTGATGATGCAGCATTTCTTAAACAAGTACCTAGATTTGCAAGATCTTCTAAAGCAGACCAGAAGAGTCTGTAGCCATTTCAAGTGGTCATACACAGCCAGTGTTCGGTTGGCTGATATTCAGCAGAAATCCACCTGCTCATAAACCGCCTGATTTGTGACATGCCCACCAGGTGGAACTCAAGTTTGGCAATGCTGCAGTGGCTGCACATGCAGCAGAGGGCCGTTCATGGAGTACTTGTTTGAGTATGGCACAAGGACAGGCTCAGGGCACCCCAGCTTTTTCTTTCCCCACGCCAATGGCTGCTGATAAAGGATGCATGCACTGTGCTGTCATCATTTGAGGAGGCGACAAGGATGGTGAGCCATGACAATGCATGCATCAGTGACATAATCCCTCTTGTGGTCCTGCTGGAGCATACTCTGTGTGGCATTATGAACAGGGCACTCGAGGCAGAGCAGCGGGAGGAAGAGAAGGACTTCCTTTCCTCTCAAGGCCCAGCACCTTTCTTGCAACACCACAGAACACAAAACAAGAGAAGGAGGAGGAGGATTCTGGCAATTTTGAAGGCATAAAACCAGAGAAAGACATACTTCAAATCTTAACAGAGGTTTTCAGTCACCAGAAACCTTGGGAGTAGTACATGACTGGGAGGAAGCGGTTCTAGATACTGTAATCCTCATGGACCCCAAGTACTCTGCTTCCCATGCCTCCACAAACTTGTGGTGCATGGGCTCCCTTATTCTTTTTTTTTTTTATTAAATGGTTTTTATTGAGTTTTCACAAGGTATACATGAAATACAGCATTACATCATTAAGATTTACATTAGTACATTGAAGGAAATAGTACAAGGGTATTGCATAGTCAGTTTAACCTTGAAAGAACTATAAAAACAACATCCCCTCAAGGGTACATTTACTCCGTCGGTGTAGATATAACTGAGAAATACGGTATCCAAAGTTGGATAAGATGTATATTTAGAAAAGTATAGGAATATATAACAAAAATAACGTAAAAGAATAAGGAAGGTGGGGAAAGGAAGGGGGGGAGGGGAAGGTGGGGGGACTTTGTCTATGGTCTGACCATCATGCGGACATAGTGGATATAGCTAGAGTAAGGTAGAGTTATTTAGGAGTATCTAACATTAATTACCTTTAAACCATGTTGTCCATATTTTCCAAACTTTTCTTTCTGACCATTCTTAATAGCTAGTAGGGATTCATGCACATAATGGGTCTGAGTGTTTGTAAGAACTTCATATACATTTGGTGCTCTGTCTGCCTTCCAATGTTTGGCTATTATGTTTGCCTATTAATGTTCTAGCCACTAGAAAAATGTGGGTGATCACAGTTCTAAATTCGGGAGGGAAGGTTTCAATACCTACATTTAAGATTGCTAAGCTTGGTTTGACACGGGTCAGAATCCCGGAAGACAGAGTTCCAGTGTTTACAGGTCCAGAACATATGTAGTAGGTTGCCTGTGGAGCCGCAATTCCTCCAGCATAGTGGGGAGTTATGGTTTCCAAACTTGGAGATTCTATAAGGTGTAAGGTACCATCGAAGTGCAATCTTCTGAGATAGTTCCCAGTGGTTAACACATCTAGAGGCTTTATAAAGCGATCAAAATGCATGTTGCCACTGCAAGCTTGTAATGTGCATGTCTAGGTCTGATTGCCATTTCTGGTAAGGCTGGGATTTTGTGAAATCTAGTTTATGTTGGAAAATATTATAAAACAAAGAGATACCTTTGGGTGGGGTGGGTTTCGTGGTGAGGTATCTCCACACTTCTTTTGGAAGGTATATGTGATGTGATTTGATGGAGCACAGGAGGTGGGCTATTTGATTATATTTATATTGGTCGGCAGAACAGAGGTTGTAATGGTTCTTAAGCAAAGTGAAGGGAATAAGGGAATTATTGGAGTGCAAGTCAGCGATTGTTTTAATGCCTTTATCGTGCCAGTCTCCGATATTGAGATTCGGGATGGCATGAGAAAGAATTGTTATAGGTATAGGAATATCCTTTTGGTTGGATATTGGGGTTGGGACATTGCATAGATCTCTCCATGCCAATAATGATGCTTGGATAGTGAGTGGAAAATTTTTAAGGGCTTTCCAGACATCCAAAAGTAGGAGGCATTCTAGATTATTGGAGGGGATCAGGGTTCGTTCGATGCCGCACCACAAAATGTCAGGTGCCGGGTCGAACCACTCTTTAAGTTGTGTAAGAACAGTTGCTCTTTAATAATCTTTAATATCCACTAATCCCATACCCCCTGCCATTCTATGCTTGACCAGAAGGGTTTTAGAGCATCTCGGTCTCTTAGATTGCCAGATATACCTAGAAAGCAAGGTGTTTTAGGTCTTGATATGTGTATTGTGTATTGGGACTGCTAAAGTTCGAAATATATAAAGTATTTGGGGCAGGATCAACATTTTAAATGAGGCAAGGCGTCCCATCCAGGTCAATTCTATATTGGCCAGTCTGTTTGTTTCCTTGGTGAGTTTGTTAATTAAAGATGAATAGTTTTTTTGGTTAGTATAGATAAGTAAAACTAATTTTGCTCCATGTGTAGGGAAAGGATGTGTGTAGTTGGGATTTTAAGGAGGGAGTTATTCCTAAGTCTAGTATGATTGACTTTGTAAAGTTAACTTTGTAGTATGAGATTCTGCTGAATTCGTTTAGGGTGTCGTGTGCGTGACGCAGTGATATGTTAGGTGATGATAATAATAGAATAATATCATCCGCAAATAAGTTTATATTATGTGATTGTCCTTGTATTGAGAAGCCTGATATTTTAGGATGTGTTCTAACTTTTTCTGCAAGGGGCTCAATAAGTAGGTTGAAAATTGAAGGAGAAAGGGGACAGCCCTGCCTAGTACCATTAGATATGGTAAAGGTATCTGATAATAAGTTAGAAGTGAAAACTTGTGCACAGGGGGAAGAGTACAAAGCCAGTATAGCAGATAAGATGGGACCAGTGAAGCCAAATTTTTGTAGTGTGTGTCTGATATAGCCCCAATGTATCCTGTCAAATGCCTTCTCCGTGTCCAAGGAGAGGAGCAGAGAAGGCACTCGACATGACCGAGCGTATTGCATAATGTTGATGACCCTTCTCGTGGCATCAGCAGGTTGTCTTCCGGCTGTGAAACCAGATTGGTCAGGTTTTATAAGGAAGGGAAGGATGGGGAGTAATCTGTGGGCTAAAATTTTTGCATACAGCTTAACGTCAGTGTTGAGTAGTGATATTGGTCTAAAGTTGGCCGGGGATGTGGGCTCTTTACCAGGTTTTGGAATAGTCACCACATAAGCTTTAAGCATTTCTGGGGGAAATGAGGCAGAGGACACAGCAGCCGAATAAACCGCCTGTAGGGTCGGAGTTAGCTTGGATTGTAATAAAAAAAAACAAGTATTGCAATAAAAAGGCGAAGTCGAACTTGAACTTGAGGGCAGAACAATTGCCCATAACTCAGAGGGGGAGAAATCTCAACTGAGTACTCCAGACTTTATCAGGAACCTTGACAAAAAAAAGAAGGTTTAATTTTTGTAATTGGGTGCTTTTGATTTATTTTGTTTGTTGCTTTTCTTTCTGGACACCGTTTTCCAGTCGTACTGAGTGTTCAGTTTCGCAGTGGGAGAAGGGCCTGCGGGTGAATGATCAGGTAGTATATTCAGTGATTGAAGCAGTTTGAGCCACTCTTCCACGTCTGTGACTACTGTGGTGTTGCCGTCGTGGGTAACCGTTAGTTTAACAGGGTATCCCCAACGGTATAGGATATTGTGGTTGCGGAGGGCCTTGGTCACCGGCAATAAGGCTTTACGTCTTTGCATGGTGAATTGCGAGAGGTCTGCAAATAATTGAACATGTGCAAATCTTTCTGGAGGTTGTTGGTTTTTGCGGAACGCAGACATAAGTTGTTCCTTAGTTTGATAAAAATGTACCCGCATCAGTACATCTCTGGGTATATTATCTGGGAGATGTGACGGCTTTGGCAGTCTGTGGATTCTGAAATGGCGGGTAGGAAGGTCTTAACTACATCCTGGGCATACTGCTGAAGTTGTGGGGGGAGAACAGTTTCGGGAACTCCCCAAATCTTAAGATGGTTTCTTCCTGACCTGTCTTCAAGGTCAGTGACCTTTGACCTAAGCCATGTGATCTCTTCAGAATGGTCATTATGGGCATCAATTAGGGTGTTGTGGGATGATGCAAAGTCCCCCATTTTATCCTCTATGTGGTTTACTCTCCCTCCCAGGGCTCCTAATTCTGATTTGAAGTTGTTTACACACTGCAGCATGTCTGTGTGCATAGAGCTGCGAAGGGAGACAAGCATGTCCTTAAGTGTAGTGTCAGATACAGGCTTACCCATTGTGGGGAATGCTGTGAACGGGTCCACCAGCTCTCTTGTGTCCTCCATGGAGTCTTGGTTCATGCCCCCTTGCTGGATGTCTTCTGCCAGACGGGGTTTTGATTTTGCTGGGCTGCGAGAAAGAGGTGTAGAGGTGCCTGGAGAGATGTGTGTCGGGCCTGCTTGTGAGCCCGGACTTGACGTAGCAGACCGCGAGCTGCCTGTGGGGGAAGGAGAGCTGTTCTCTGCACCGGCGCCATCTTGGAGAGGATCGCGGTCTTTCGGCTGGAAGAAATCCTGTAATTTCTTCAGCTGTGCCGTATCTTTCCTCTTGCGAGTCATCTGGCTGTGTCGGCGGTGCTTTTAGGCTCGCAGTGGTTGTGTGCAGGGTATCGGTGTCATCCCCAAAGTCTTCGGTTCCTTTAGCTGGAGTGGAGCTGTAGGATTACACGTCCATTCAGCTGCACAGTAGCCACGCCCCCCTGGCTCCCTTATTCTTCAAAGTCTGCAAAAGGACCTCAGAATTTGTGGCATCAAGGAGAAGGATCATTATTGGTTGGCAACCCTCCTTGACCACCATTACAAGGGGAAGGTCTCGGAACTCATCCTGCCCTTGCAGATGGAGCAGAAGATGAAATATCTTGAGGACACCTTGAAGATGAGTTTATGTAACGCTTTTCCAGACTATGGTAGTTTACATTCTCGTAGAAAAGCTCGTTTTGAGGCTTCTTTAGCATGAGGCTGATAAGCATCAACTATCAAGCTCCTGATGCCGATGTCGCTGATTAACCACTTACGGACCGCCCGCCATCGTTATACATCGGCACTTTGAAGAGGAATGTCATTGAAATGGCAGCAGCCAGCTGCCATAACCCCGGTATCCTCTTCTTCAGCGGGCGGTCCATTTTCAGATAAAAGTGGTCTCTGCAGCGGATTCGCCACAAAGTCACTTTTATCGGTGGTGAGAGAGGGCCCCCCGACTGCCGCGCTCCGGTGCCCTCCACCGCTTACTCAAGCCACTGGTAACGGCGGAGGCGATCGCGTATGATCCCCTCTGTGGTATGGAGCTGAGTGAGGGGAAGATGGCCTTCATACCATTGCAGGGTGGAAGCTCTTAAAGGGACATTTTATTTTTCAAAATTACATTTTTTTAAAATTACATTTTAGTGTTAATATGAGATCTGAGGTCTTTTTGACACCAGATCTCATATTTAAGAGGTCCTGTCATGCATTTTTTCTATTACAAGGGATGTTTACTGAACTGTAAACTGAACTTACTCTACTGAGCTGACTTTGCTGTAACATATTTTTGGTAATTGGCTCCTATCCATCTGTACATCTCTACTGAACTGACTTTGCGGTAACATATTTTTGGTAATTGTCTCCTATCCATCTGTACATCTCTACTGAACTGACTTTGCTGTAACATATTTTTGGTAATTGTCTCCTGCTGCCATATCTTTAAACTTTCATATTTACTGCTAGCTCTATAACAAACACACTGCAATAGCAATATTACTGGTGATTGATTCTCAACTACATGTGGCTTGAGTGATCAAGAGAGGTAATTAGCTTAACGACCCTAGCCTGTGTCTGTAGCTGGTCTGGCACTGGCCATCTCCTCCCCATATTCAGGTGTCTCACATCAGACCCAATGACGACCAACTGAGAAATGCATCCCAGCTTAGTCTCCCTATAAATGTATGGCAGCTTATGGGGTGGCGCAGACAGGGGCAAGGCGAAGACATTATGGCTCTGTCCTGAGTGGCTCTGTCACGAGTGATGTGCAGTTTCACCAACGCACCGAAAGCAGGATAACTAAAGCTGCATGAACAACAACAAGAACTCTGCTCCACTCTGCAAGACGACAAGCAAACCAGCTTTGATATTTATTTTATGTTAGGTTAGTTTCCCACTCTCCATCTACTAACACGCTCCTTATTCTTTTCCTTCTCACATTGGTGTCTTCTATCCTCAAATTATCTTTACTCTACCCCTCCTCTCTTCCCTGCAGCATGCACATATCACCCTCAGTCCTACCCTCTCCCTACCATGGCACCCATCATCTCCTGCATTTGCTGCACCCACATGTTGACATAAACACCAGGGCCACTAGACACGTGTGCTCATGCACATCCCACTCCCACCTTGCCTTCCTCACCCTCCTCCTTCTCCTAGTCTTAGGTGACATTTCTCCTAATTCTGGTCCGCCATTTTCCAAATGCAAGCCACATATCCAATACCCTCCCCCTCTGGCAACCACTGCAATCCTCTCAGTTTAATTTCTATCCCCCTGCTTCCTCAAAGCACCCCACCAATCTCATGCGCCCTTTGGAACGCCTGCTCCATCTGTAACAAGCTAACATCTGTACATGACCTCTTCATCTCTCATGGCTTGAACATACTCGTCATAACAGAAACCTGGCTTCAAAATTTTGACTCAGCTTCTCCTGCTGCCCTCTCCCATGGTGGTCTCCATTGGACTCACTCCCCCAGACCCAACAGACAGAAAGGAGGTGGAGTTGGCTTCCTTCTATCCCCACAAAGCACCTTCCAAGTCCTTCCTGTCCCTCCCTCTCTATCTCTCTCTTCTTTCGAGATGCACTGTATTCGTCTGTTTTCTCCCATTTCTCTGAGAATTGCAGCAATTTATAGGCCTCCAGGACCAGTATTGTGCTTTCTTGATGACTTTGCTGCCTGGCTACTCTACTTTCTCTCCACTGAAATACCCACCATTATTCTTGGTGACTTTAACATTCCTGTCAATGTTAACAGCCCAACTACAGCTAAACTTCTCGACTTAACCTCATCTTTTGACCTAACCCAATGGACACATACTTCCACTCACTCCAATGGTAATACCCTCGACCTTGTATTCTCCCATCTCTGCAACCCTGGCAACCTCACAAACACCTCCTTTCCTCTCTCTGATCACAACCTCATTACTTTCACTGTATCCTTGCCTCCAACCACCCATCCCTCCAAGCAGCAAACAATTACTTGTAGAAACCTTCGCCACTTTAACCCTTCTCTTCTCTATTCTGCTACTGACCACCTATATGACATAATCTCTCCCCTGTCAAGTCCTGACCTGGCCACCTCTGTCTACAACAGTTCACTCTCATCATCACTAGATGCACTTGCTCCTCTAACCACATGCAGAATCAGGCCCCGACCGTTACAACCCTGGCAAACTGACAACACTAGAAATCTCAATAGACATTGCCGTGCTCTTGAACGACTGTGGCGTAAAACCAAATGCCTGCAAGACTTCACCCTATATAAATCTGCCCTTCTAAAATACAATTCATGCCTCCATGCTGCCAAACAAGCCTACTTTGTCTCTCTTATTAATTCCTTGTCATCCAGTCCCTGTCGGGTCTTCTCAACCATTAACTCTCTGCTTCGTCCCCCTCCACCTCTACCCACTAACTCACTCACTGCCCAAGAGATTGGCAATCACTTCAAAGACAAGATCGATGCAATTCATGAGGACATCTCCATTGTGCGTACGTCTTCCCCACCCAACATACCTTGCCTAGCAGCACATTCAACACTCTCCTCTTTTGAATTGGCTACTACTGAACAGGTTACAAAACTTTTTCTAGGATGCCCACCTAACCAATTGTCCCTTGGATCCTGTTCCCTCACAACTACAACGGTCACCCTCTTCTTCTATCCTATGCTCCCTCACCCACATCTTTAATCTCTCCCTCTCTAGTGGCATCTTCCCCTCCCCTCTAAAACATGCGCAGATCACTCCCATTCTTAAAAAGCCCTCACTGGATCCTACCGACCTGAACAACTTAAGACCCATCTCATTGCTCCCATTCACCTCTAAACTTCTAGAACGCTTAGTCTACAACCGTCTTAGCTCCTACCTCAACGAAAATAACCTTTCACTCCATGGAAACTGCCTTACTAAAACTCACTAACGATTTACTAACTGCTAAAACCAACAGCCAGTACTCCATACTCCTAGTACTTGACCTCTCTGCGGCCTTTGATACTGTTGACCACCCGCTCCTTCTCAATAAACTACATTTCCTTGGCCTCCGGGATTCTGCTCTATCCTGGTTCTCTGCCTATTTATCACAGCGCTCCTTCAGTGTCACCTACAACTCTGTCTCCTCCTCTCCATTGCCCCTTTCTGTGGGGGTCCCCCAAGGCTCGGTTCTTGGATCCCTTCTCTTCTCTATCTACACCTCTTCCCTTGGTCACTTAATAACTGCCCATGGCTTCCAATACCACTTATACGCTGATGACAGTCATCTATCTGTCTACTCCTCACCTCACTCCTTCAGTCTCCCCTCGCATTACTAACTTACTAACTGACATATCAGCATGGATGTCGCACCACTTCCTTAAACTAAATCTCTCTAAAATTGAGCTATTAATATTCCCTTCCGCCCGTGCCCCCCTCCATGACTTTTCCATCAAAATCAACAATGCAACCATCAGTCCCTCCCTCACGCCAGGGTACTAGGTGTAATCCTAGACTCTGTCTTGTCATTTCAGCCTCAATTCCAATCATTGTCAAAAGTTTGTAGAAACCACCTCCGTAACATCTCTAAAATTCATCCCTTTTTAACAAATGAAACCACCAAGCTCCTCATTCACTCCCTTGTTATCTCTCGCCTTGACTATTGCAACTCCCTTCTCATTGGCTTACCTCTCCATAGGCTATCTCCTCTTCAGTCTATCATTAATGCTGCTGCCAGACTTATCCACCTTACCAACAGCTCAGTGTATGCCAATCCTCTACTCCAATCCCTACACTGGCTCCCAATCACCCAGCGAATTAAATTCAAAATACTAACTGTAACGAGCCCCTGCTCGCTCGATTCCACTCTCCCGACACTCCTCTGCGGCTATAGAATCAGATTGCAGATCGCAACATCTGATGGTTCGGTCATCCGATGCTCTGGGTCTAGAACTACAGCTATGTGCCGTTCTAATCCAGTTGTGTAGCTCAGAACAAACACCAGGCAGGCTGTATGTAAGTTCAACCAGGAATCTCTTTTATTGAAAAATACAGGCTCTTTTATACAGTAAAAGAGGAGGTGTATACCTCCTGCTCATATTACTCTGAACATACACCTGTGAAAAGTGCCTGTGACCAGAAACCTAATTAACATGGGCTAATTAACTAATCCCTTTAGACAGCCTAGATGACTCAGACATGACCTTTAGGCCAGACTGGCCGTCTTGTAGCTCAGAAAACACAATCAACATTATCACAAATCAACACAGACTCTTCACGCAATAGCAGAGTTAATTAACACGAACAACAATGGGGATCTAATGACTCTTAGATCCCATAGTAGACTTATTTACAATACACATTCTAGCAGGCAACAGACAGACAGGTGGCTGGAATTGACATCAGCATCTCCTAACAGTATTTGTCCCAGCATTATGAATCAGCCACTATTCCAAGCTTCATGACAATCCAGTATTCCAAGGTTCATGACACTAACCACAACATACAAAGCCATACACAACTCTGCCCCGAGCTACATCACTAATCTTGTCTCCAAATATCACCCAAATCGACCTCTCCGCTCTTCTCAAGACCTAATGCATTCAAGCTCTCTCATCTCCTCCTCCCATGCTCGTCTCCAGGATTTCTCCAGAGCCTCTCCCATTCTCTGCAACTCGCTACCTCCATCTATCCGGCTATCCCCTACTCTTGCTACCTTCAGGCGATCCCTGAAAACTCATCTCGTCAGGAAAGCCTATCACGTCTCCAACTAATCTCCTACCACTTCCACCAGCTCATTCCCCACAATTACAACCTTTTGTACCACCTGCTCCACCCTATTACATTGTAAGCTCTTCTGAGCAGGGCCCTCTTAATCCTCTTGTATTTTATTGTATTATAACTGTATTGTCTCCCTTTTATATTGTAAAGCGCTGCGTAAACTGTTGGCACTATATAAATCCTGTATAATAATAATAATGATAATGTTTACATTCATTGTAATAGGAATACATAGGAATAATAGGAATAAAAGTGCCAATTTTTTTTTTTAAAAGAACAGTGTAAAAATAAAAATTAAAAGGTAATATAAATAAGGAAAAAAAAATGTAAATGCTCCCAGTTCCGCCAAGCTCATGTGCAGAAGCGAACGCATACATCAGTAGTGCCCGCATATGAAAACAGTGTTCAAACCACACATGTGAGGTATCACTGCAATTGTTAGAGCGAGAGCAATAATTCTAGCCCTAAACCTCCTCTGTAGCTTTTTTAAGGGTAAAAGTTTGTCGCCATTCCACGAGCGGGCACAACTTTGAAGCACAACATGTTGGGTATCAACTTACTCGGTGTAACATCATCTTTCATAATATTAAATAAATTGGGCTAACTTTACTGTTGTCTTATTTTTAATTAAAAAAAGTGTACTTTTTCCAAAAAAAGTGTGCTTGTAAATTTGCTGCGCAAATACGGTGTGACAAAAAGTATTGCAATGACAGCCATTTTATTCTTTAGGGTGATAGAAAAAAATATATAATGTTTGGGGGTTCTAAGTAATTTTATAGCACAAAAGAATGATTTTAACTTGTAAATGTCAAGTTTGAAAAATAGGCCTGGTCCTTAACCACTTCAATACCAGGCACTTTCGCCCCTTCCTGCCCAGGACAATTTTCAGCTTTCAGCATGGTCATGTAACTCTGTACCCAAAGTAAATTTTTATAATTTTCTTCCCACAAATAGAGCTTTATTTTGGTGGTATTTGATCACCTCTGGGATTTTATTTTTTACTAAACAAACTAAAAAAAGACCGAAATTTTGGGAAAAAAAAGTTTTTCTTAGTTTCTGTCATAAAATTTAGTTTTCTCCTTCACTGATGGGTGCTGATGAGGCTGCACTGACTGGCACTGATGAGGCGACACTGATGGGCACTGATGAGTTGGCACTGATAAGGTGGCACTGATGGACATTGATGAGGAGGCACTGATATGTAGAATTGATGGGCACTGATAGTCGGCACTGATTTACAGCACTGATGGGCACCGATAGGCAGCACTGATATGCATCACTGATTTGCACTGATAGGCAGCACTGATGGGCACTGATAGGTGGCACGGATGGGCACTGACAGGAGGCACTGATGGGCACTGACCGGCGGCACTGATGGGCACTGATAGGTGGCATTGATTGGCACTGACAGATGGCATTGATGGACACTAATAGATAACACTGATGGGCAGCACTGATGATGAGGTACTGATGATGAGGTGTTACTGCTGAGCACTGATTGGCACTGTGGTGGGCTCTGATTGGCACTGTGGTGGGCACTGATTGACACTGTGGTGGGCACTGAGAGATTTTTTTGAGGGGACACTGACTGGCAGCTGTTGGGCACTGATTGGTAGGTTATGAGCACATCTGATGGGGGCTGTGCTGATAATCAATGTGCTGATTATTCGCACAGACCCCCCCTCTGACAGAGAGAGCCGCCGATTGGCTCTCCCTGTCAGTGTAAACCGAGGAATGCTGTTTATTGGTACTTCCTGATTCACGCAATGACTAGTTGTGATTGGTCACAGCTGTTCACGTGGTGAAAAGCCTCTGTTAGAAGCTTCTTACCACGATCAGGGATGCGGCGTGTCAGATTGTCACTCCACACTCGCGATTGCCGCGCTGTGCGCCCCCACGGGCGCGCGTCCGCATGTTATCCTGCCGAAGATCATATGTCGCCCTGTCAGGATAACAGAACCACTTCCCGGCCGTCAATCTGCTATAGGCCAGACGGGAAGTGGTTAAGTGGTTAAGTATTATTGGGATCTCAAATCTTTGCAAGACCTAGCTTTGTGGGTGTTGATTTTATCTTGAAGTTTTTTTTGGTATAGGTTTCATGGGCACAATTAACATCCAAAGATCAAATCTTGGCCTGAGTGTACTATAATTTGACTTCTTCACATAAGGCTTGCTCACTGCAGAGCAAAAATGTGTTTTTTCCACCCAAAGTCTGCCAGAATTTATCCCAAAAAATCTCTAATCTTTTTTCCTAGTGCACAAAACTGTGGCTTCATCATACAGAATGGTTCCCCATGCCGTTTTTTACAAAATAAACAAAGTTTGCAGGGAAAATCAGACTAAGGCGGCACCCCAGGCACTATATTTGAAGGAATTTTTCATTTTTATTGTTTCACTTTAAGCATCATTAAAATCACTGCTCCTTTAAAAACAATCTTTTTTTAAAGTTTTTTTTGCATTGGTACTTGTCCTCCTGGACAGTAATAAAAACCCCATACCCTTTCTAGGGCCAATAACTTGCATATAAGCCTTCAAATAGGGACTTTTGTTTAACCCATCTCTAGTCAGGATCAATCAATTGTGGGAGAATATCATATAGCTGGGTGGAGATTACTTTAGCACAAACTTTTATGGTTGTTCAAAAGGGAAACTGGGCAATAATTAGGTGGAAGTGCCAAGGGAATAGGGATAGCTAATATTAGAGCTTCTAAAGCTTCTCTAGGCAGAGTACAAGCTTGTGCAGCAGTGTTTTAAACATTTTGAAGGTATAGAGGGAGTATTTCTTTAAACATTTTGTAGTACTTTCTGCTAAAACCATCTGGATAGGAAATTTGTGCAAGGGAAGTAATTTAATAGCCTGGTGAACTAATCTCTAACCAAAACTCTAAACTCTCCTTTTATTTTTCAGTATTTCAGTGAACTGCAGGCCAAGTCATTCCCTGCACTGCAGCTCACGGAAGGTGTGGCGTAGGGAATGACCCAGCCCAGAGCTAATTGAAGTACAAAAAAGTTCCAAGTTCCAAAACTGCCAAGCAGAGCTATTTTACCACTCTCATTAGCAACTTATCATTTCGTCCCCGTCAACTTTTCTCTACCTTAAACTCTCTACTTCGTCCTCCACTGCCTCCACCCGTCAACTCACTCACTGCCCAGGAGATCACCAATCACTTCAAACTGAAGATTGATAAAATTCGCTCTGAGATCTCTACTGTTCCGATACCCTGCACGCTTTACACTTCATGCCCACAGGCACAATCATTACGTCCCTCTTTCAACCCCACCTCTACAGACGAAGTTCCTAAACTACTTGCTAATGTCCACCTTACCACCTGCCCTCTGTATCCTGTTTCCACATTCACCCTCTGGCTCTATGCTACACTCTCTAACCCACATCTTCAATCTCTTCCTCTCTTCTGTCATCTTCCCCAACTCTCTAAAACATGCACTTGTCAGACCCATACTTAAAAAGCCCTCACTGGACTCATCCAATCTTAACAACCTACGCCCCATCTCCTTGCTCCCCTTCTTATCCAAACTCCTCGAACATCTGGTCTACAACTGACTGTGCGTCCACCTCGCTGATAATAGCCTTCTTGATCCCCTTCAGTCTGGATTTTATCCTCAACACTCCACAGAAACTGCTCTCCTAAAACTAACAAACAACAATCTACTAACGGCCAAAACCAATCGACACTATTCTGTACTCCTACTCCTGGACTTCTCTGCTACCTTTGATACGGTTGACTACCCCCTCCTCCTAAAAAAACTCCACGCCTTTGGTCTCTGTGACTGTACTCTTTGCTGGTTCTCTTCCTACTTATACAACAGCACCTTTAGCATTTCTTACAACTCTACTTCCTCCTCTCCTCTTCCTTTCTCTGTTGGGGTCCCCCAGGGTTCTGTTCTTGGACCTCTCCTATTTTCAATCTACACCGCCTCCCTGGGTCAACTGATAGCTTCCCATGGCTTCCAATACCACCTCTAAGCTGACGACACCCAAATCTTTTCCTCTACCCCTCAGCCCACTCCCTCTCCTCACGTATCACTAATTTACTATCAGATATATCAGTCTGGATGTCACACCACTTCCTCAAACTCAATCTATCCAAAACCGAACTTAGAATTTTTCCTCCCCCATATGCCCTTTCCCCGATCTCTCTGTCAAAATCGATGGAATACCTATAAGCCCATCCCCACATGCCAAGGTTCTAGGTGTAGTCCTGGACTCTGAACTCTCCTTCACGAAACACATCCAATCACTGTCCAAATCAACCTCTGCAACATCTTCAAAATAAGCCCCTTTCTAACCAATGACACAACAAAGCTCTTAATTCACTCGCTGGTCATCTCTCGCCTCGACTACTGCAACTCCCTTCTCATTGGCTTACCTCTACATAGTCTATCACCTCTTCAATCCATCATGAATGCTGCTGCAAGACTCATCCACCTTACCAATTGCTCTGTGTCTGTCACTCCTCTCTGTCAATCCCTCCACTGGCTTCTGCTCGGCCAAAGAATTAAATTCAAAATACTAACAACTACATACAAAGCCATCCACAATTTCGCCCCAGCTACATCACCAGCTTAGTCTCTAAATACCAATCTACTCGTTCTCTTCGTTTCTCTCAAGACCTCCTGTTCTCTAGCTCCCTCATCACCTCCTCCCATGCTCACCTCCAGGACTTTTCCAAAGCCTCTCCAATCCTATGGAATGCCCTACCCCAATCTGTCTGTCTATCTCCTACTTTATTAGCTTTTAGACGATCCCTGAGAACCCTTCCCTTCAGAGAAGCCTACCCTACCCACACCTAACAACTGTATTTTCATTTTTTCCATCAACTCATCCCTCACAGTTATTACCTTTTGTTTCTACTTGACCCTCCCTTCTAGATTGTAAGAAGGGCCCTCTGATCCCTCCTGTATTGATTTGTATTGTAAGTGTACTGTCTGCCCTCATGTTGTAAAGTGCTACGCAAACTGTTGGCGCTATATAAATCTTGTATGATAATAATAATAATAATAATAATTTTTCAGTATTTCAGTGAACTGCATGCCAAGTCATTCCCTGCACTGCAGTTCATGGAAGGTGTGGTGTAGGGAATGACCCAGCCCAGAGCTAATTGGAGTACAAAAAAGTTCAGAGTTGGGGTTAGCAATGTGTTTGGAGGATGGCCAAGCTAATCTCTACAGAGGAAAGCATTATGAGCTGATCATTAGAAATTTTAGTTAGATAGTTGTGCAGAAAAGCTGGATGTCTTGGGCACACAGAGCTGAGTTATGTGTTTGTGTGTTTAAATTATAGAGCTCCAAGTAGAACTGTGCAATGCAGTTTACTGTGTGCTGGAGGTTGGTAGGCTTTTTGTTTTGTTTGTTCTATAAGCAGACAACTCTGCTTTTGTACAGGCGTTGTTTAACTTGATTGGCTAATGCCGCGTACACACGATCAGGTTTTCCGACAGGAAAGTCTGATCGTGTGTACGGGGCATAAGAGTGACCTGGCCATATTGCCACAGCTGAAATTTTTTCAAGGAAAAAATCATGTTGGTTGATGAAACATAGGCTGAGTTGAGAGGTTTTAAAGTGGTATTAAACCTCAAACCAAAAATCTAATACAGGCATACCCCACTTTTAAGAACATAATGGGGTTTATTTACTAAAGCTGGAAAGTGCAAAACCAGGCTCACTTCTGCATAGAAACCAATGAACTTCTAACCTTGGCTTGTTCAATTAAGCTTTGGTAATAAAACCTGGATGCTCATTGGTTTCTATGCAGAAGTGAGACTGATTTTGCACTTTCCAGCTTTAGCAAATAAACCCCATTGTGTACTTAAAAGTGGGGTATGCCTGTATATTGCAGCTTGGCTGCAATCATTGTCTTTGTTTTTTTAATTATTTTTTCACCTGGTGATCTGGCCAGTAACACACCTCCTGTATTAAGCCCCGTACACACGATCGGACTTTCCGACGGGAAATGTTGGATGTCAGGCTGTTGGCGGAAAATATGACCATGTGTATGCTCTATCGGACAATTGTTGTTGGACTTTCCCCCAACAAATGTTGGCTAGCATGTTTTCAAATTTTCCCCTAACAAATGTGTGTTGTCGGATTTTCTGATTGTGTGTACATCGGACAAAAGTCCAAAGTACACACACGCATGCTCGGAAGCAGAAGCGGTCGGTCTTGTAAACTAGCGTTCGTAATGGAGAATTAACATTCGTGACGTGGCAAATTATGAAATCTCCAAATGCAGCGCACATTCTCTTCTTCTTTAATGGCATAATAATGAAGCTGCTTTGCTGGTGATACTGATGGAGTTATTTCAAACAAATTTTCAAAGGCTTTTTTTTTTTTAGAATATTATTATTATTATTATTATTATTATTATTATTATTATTATACAGGATTTATATAGCGCCAACAGTTTACGTAGCGCTTTACAACTTGAGGGTAGACAGTACAAATACAATACACTTTAATACAGTAGGAATCAGAGGGCCCTGCTCCTTAGAGCTTACAATCTAAGAGTAATATTATTATGTTTTTTTTTTTAAATTTGTGCAAGTTACCACAACACCATTATCCTGTAGTTTTTAAGATCAAAGATACAACTATGTTGGTGTCCCTTGTCAATTTTACATTGTATTTTTTAAAATATAACTGCTAAACTGTCATTTGAAGTAAAACACATAGCCAAGTATTATTCTCCACAATTTTTTTATTGTGCATTAAAAAAAAAAAAATTAGACATGCTATCTGCCTATAGAACCTAACCAAAAGTGCATTCTATGCATCCAAAAATATAGAAAATATACCAAATCAAATCATTAGTCAACCAAAAAAATAATGTCAAAGCAATAGCTCCAAGCCAATAATAAATAATACGTTATCTCCTCCGATTCCACAACATGTCTGGTTGATGAATGGGCGTTCAGAAAAGAACGGAAAAGCACAAACTGAAAAGCACAAACTGAAAAGTGCGAACTGAAAAGCGCTAAATGAAAAACGCAAAAAGAAAAGAGCGAATCAACACTCACCAAACTTCTACTAACACGTAATTTGCAGAAGGAGCCCAAAGGGTGGCGCTAAAGAGCTGAAAAGCCACGTAGTACATCTAGTATGTCATTACATTTGTAATTGTTGGCCAACATTTGTGTGACCGTGTGTATGCAAGACAAGTTTGAGCCAACACCCTTCGGACAAAATTCCACGGTTTTGTTGGCAGAAAGTCCGATCGTGTGTATGAGGCATTAGAGTGCCCCCACTCTGGATGAAGGAACACAGGGTACATTTGGACAGCATCATTGTCAGTCTGGGGGAAGGAGAGTGTTAGCTGTACTAGCAGATTTAAATACACTAACAAATTGAAGCCAAACTCCAGCTAATACTTTCTACGCAGTTACAGAAAACAGTTTATCCTGTTGGGATAAAGATTTTAAATAGATAAATAAATGTGAAATGTGAATAAATTGTAAGCACCCCTGTAAGTGGCAAAGGGTTGGTCTTATCCCTGGAACTGCTACAGCTACAGGAAAGCTCATTCTTCTTAAAATCAACAGACTTACTGACTGGATCACCAGATGAAAATAAAGGAAAGAAAGGCTAAAAAAGAAAACTAATGCAACTAACCACATCCAAGAATTGGTAAGCTGCAGAGAGTAATTCTGTTTATTATGATCTACCAACACCCCTATAGAGTTTATGTTATTTGTTACTTCTATTTACTTTTTCATGGACCCCAAGCTGAATTAAGACACACGACACCCCAATGTAAGCCTTATGGGCATTCCACAGAGAGGTGGAATCCACATTTCTAGCAGCATTCAGCTGGAAGTATGTTTCAATCTTTGACAAGTGGCCCATGGACCATGTCATGTCAAATCCTGATATTCAGCTCCCAAGAGTTAGAAGGGTAAAATTTGGGATCTTGGCAGAAACAGGTTGACATAGGTCAGACCATGCTGTAGTACCAATATCAGTTATTTTATTCAGCTAAACGGCATGTTTGTCTACAAGAAGCATGTCAAGCCAAGGACACTTGTTTTGATCTTCATAGAAGTCTTCAAACTGGTAGATTGTGAAGGGTAAAGTTCTCCTCTGTTTATTATAGATTCTATGGTGCTCTCTACAACATTGTTAATGTGTCCACAGATTATGAGACACCTTGTTGGACTTTTTTTTGTCTTTCTTAAAAAAGGGCAGGCAGGAAGGGTTTTTTTATCGTTTTTTTTTTAGGGAGTATAGGTTGAGGATAGTGTAAAGTTGACAATTAATTTGCACTCTTATGCCCTGTACACACGGTCGGACTTTCCGATGGAATATGTACGATCGGAGCTTGTTGTCGGAAATTCCGACTGTGTGTGGGCTCCATCGGACTATTTCCATCTGAGTTTCCGACACACAAGTTTGAGAGCAGGCTATAACATTTTCTGACAACAAAATCCGTTCGTGTAAATTCCGACCGTGTGTGGACAATTCCGAATCACAAATTGCCATGCATTCTCAGAATAAATTAAGAGACAAAAGCTATTGGCCAATGCCCCGTTTATAGTCCCGACATACGTGTTTTACATCACCGCATTCAGAACGATCGGATTTTCCGACAACTTTGTGCGACCGTGTGTATGCAAGACAAGTTTGAGCCAACATCCGTTGGAAAAAATCCATGGATTTTGTTGTCGGAATGTCCGATCAATGTCCGATCGTGTGTACAGGGCACTAGGATGATACACTATTACATTCTATGAAAAAACATTTGAAAATGACTGTGTCCCTGACATCTACTATAACTCCCTTTCCTTTGTTCTACATAAGCAAAGTAGTAATGGAGAAAGTTGTAGCATTAAGGGAGGGCTATACCTGCACACAGAGGAAATTGCTTCTTTACTTGTGCTTCCATCCACAGCATGGAACTTGTTTATGGAATGTTAGTCTTTTTACAGAGATTACTTTTGTTATAGTAATTATTTTAAGTGTGCCTGTACTTGCCTGCATATTGAAACAGAAAAGGGCTCCCTGGTATAAGCAAAATAGTAATCATTATAAGAACAAGGGATCATGGGTGCAAGATTTATATAAAGTGGTCCATGAGACTGTACTGTGAACAACATGCTTGAATGTACCTACCTTGCAAATATGTTTGTTTCCAAAATCTATTCAAGTGTTAACTGTGCGGCCCACAACCAGTATTATAAACCCTTACACAGCAGGCATTACACAAAATAATTAATACAGTTCCTTACAGCTAGGGATGAGCCGAACACCCCCCTGTTCGGTTCGCACCAGAACATGCGAACAGGAAAAAAATTCGTTCGAACACGCGAACACCGTTAAAGTCTATGGGACACGAACATGAATAATCAAAAGTGCTAATTTTAAAGGCTAATATGCAAGTTATTGTCAATAAAAGTGTTTGGGGACCTGGGTCCTGCCCCAGGGGACATGAATCAATGCAAAAAAAAGTTTTAAATACGGCCGTTTTTTCAGGAGCAGTGATTTTAATAATGCTTAAAGTCAAACAATAAAAGTGTAATATCCCTTTAAATTTCATACCTGGGGGGTGTCTATAGTATGCCTGTAAAGGGGCGCATGTTTCCCGTGTTTAGAACAGTCTGACAGCAAAATGACATTTTGAAGGAAAAAACACATTAAAAACTACCGCGGCTATTGCATTGCCGACAATACACATAGAAGTTCATTGATAAAAACGGCATGGGAATTCCCCACAGGGCAACCCCGAACCAAAATTAAAAAAAAAAATGATGTGGGAGTCCCCCTAAATTCCATACAAGGCCCTTCAGGTCTGGTATGGATATTAAGGGGAACCCCAGCCAAAATTTAAAAAAAAAATTGACGTGGGGTTCCCCCTAAATTCCATACCAGACCCTTTAGGTCTGGTATGGATTTTAAGGGGAACCCCGCGCCAAAAAAAAAAAAAAAAACGGCGTGGGGTCCCCCTAAAAATCCATACCAGACCCTTATCCGAGCACGCAACCTGGCAGGCCGCAGGAAAAGAGGGGGGGACGAGAGTGCGGCCCCCCCACCTCCTGAACCATACCAGGCCACATGCCCTCAACATTGGGAGGGTGCTTTGGGGTAGCCCCCCAAAACACCTTGTCCCCATGTTGATGAGGACAAGGGCCTCATCCTCACAACCGTGGCCGGTGGTTGTGGGGGTCTGCGGGCGGGGGGCTTATCGGAATCTGGAAGCCCCCTTTAACAAGGGGACCCCCAGATCCCGCCCCCCCCCTGTGTGAAATGGTAAGGGGGTACTTACCCCTACCATTTCACTAAAAAACTGTCAAAAATGTTAAAAATGACAAGAGACAGTTTTTGACAATTCCTTTATTTAAATGCTTCTTCTTTCTTCCTTCATCTTCTTCTTCTTCTGGTTCTTCTGGCTCTTCTGGTTCTTCCTCCGGCGTTCTCGTCCAGCATCTTCTCCGCGGCGTCTTCTATCTTCTTCTCCTTGGGCCGCTCCGCACCCATGGCATGAGGGGAGGCTCCCGCTCTTCTCTTCATCTTCTTCTCTTCTTCATCTTCTTCTTCATCTTCTTCTTCATCTTCTTCTTCTTCTTCTCTTCTTCATGTCTTCTCCGGGCCGCTCCGCAGCCATGCTGTGGCATGGAGGGAGGCTCCCGCTGTGTGACGGCGTCTCTTCGTCTGACGGTTCTTAAATAACGGGGGGCGGGGCCATCCGGTGACCCCGCCCCCCTCTGACGCACGGTGACTTGACGGGACTTCCCTGTGACGTCACGGGGAATGCCACAGGGAAGTCCCGTCATGTCACCGTGCGTCAGAGGGGGGCGGGGTCACCGGGTGGCCCCGCCCCCCGTTATTTAAGAACCGTCAGACGAAGAGACGCCGTCACACAGCGGGAGCCTCCCTCCATGCCACAGCATGGCTGCGGAGCGGCCCGGAGAAGACATGAAGAAGAGAAGAAGAAGAAGAAGATGAAGAAGAAGATGAAGAAGAAGATGAAGAAGAGAAGAAGATGAAGAGAAGAGCGGGAGCCTCCCCTCATGCCATGGGTGCGGAGCGGCCCGAGGAGAAGAAGATAGAAGACGCCGCGGAGAAGATGCTGGACGAGAACGCCGGAGGAAGAACCAGAAGAGCCAGAAGAACCAGAAGAAGATGAAGGAAGAAAGAAGAAGCATTTAAATAAAGGAATTGTCAAAAACTGTCTCTTGTCATTTTTAACATTTTTGACAGTTTTTTAGTGAAATGGTAGGGGTAAGTACCCCCTTACCATTTCACACAGGGGGGGGGCCGGGATCTGGGGGTCCCCTTGTTAAAGGGGGCTTCCAGATTCCGATAAGCCCCCTGCCCGCAGACCCCCACAACCACCGGCCACGGTTGTGAGGATGAGGCCCTTGTCCTCATCAACATGGGGACAAGGTGTTTTGGGGGGCTACCCCAAAGCACCCTCCCAATGTTGAGGGCATGTGGCCTGGTACGGTTCAGGAGGGGGAGGGCCGCACTCTCATCCCCCCCTCTTTTCCTGCGGCCTGCCAGGTTGCGTGCTCGGATAAGGGTCTGGTATGGATTTTTAGGGGGACCCCACGCCGTTTTTTTTTTTTTTTTTGGCGCGGGGTTCCCCTTAAAATCCATACCAGACCTGAAGGGCCTTGTATGGAATTTAGGGGGACCCCCACATCATTTTTTTTTTTTAATTTTGGTTCAGGGTTCCCCTGTGGGGAATTCCCATGCCGTTTTTATCAATGAACTTCTATGTCTATTGTCGGCAATGCAATAGCCGCGGGTAGTTTTAAATGAGTTTTTTCCTTCCAAATGTAATTTTGCTGTCAGACTGTTCTAAACACAGGAAACATGCGCCCCTTTACAGGCATACTATAGACACCCCCCAGGTATGAAATTTAAAGGGATATTACACTTTTATTGTTTGACTTTAAGCATTAATAAAATCACTGCTCCTGAAAAAACGTCCGTTTTTAAAACTTTTTTTTGCATTGATCCATGTCCCCTGAGGCAGGACCTGGGTCCCCAAACACTTTTTATGACAATAACTTGCATATAAGCCTTTAAAATTAGCACTTTTGATTTCTCCCATAGACTTTTAAAGGGTGTTCCGCGGCATTCGAATTTGCCGCGAACACCCCAAATTGTTCGCTGTTCGGCGAACTTGCGAACAGCCAATGTTTGAGTAGAACATGAGTTCGACTCGAACTCGAAGCTCATCCCTACTTACAGCTATATGTGGATGTGACAGCCTGTTATTTCTAAGAGAACCAAAAAAATGTCACTGCCTGATAAATAACAAATGGTTGTCTATTAAAAGCTGTAGAAACATCAGGCAAATTAACACACACTGTCATCACTTTATGAAATGTGCTGCATGTTTTATTACAAAACTTCAGCATTTGAAAGGATAGAAATATAATGTTTGTCATAGAAAGGCTAAGATATAGAGCCTCCTAAATTATTTAAAATAACTATAGCATATATTGACTAATAAATAAACAGTGATGTTGCATTTGTTTATGTTCACTTGCTATAACAAATGCAATTACTTTTAAAGATAATGCATATTTAAATTAGCTTGCTAATTCTTATTCCAGTTTAAAAAAAATCAAGATTAAATGTTATGCAAATTTCTGTGTGCTCACTTTTAGACTAGTTCTAATGTCAGAAATTCTAAGCCAATAGCATAGCAGAATATTACTTTCTCCTTGGTAACTTGGAGTCTCATTAGGTGCAGTATAACAACTAAAATATACAACATGCATTATAAACCAGGTTAAAAAAGACAATCAGTTTGGTAATAATAATTCCCCTTAGTAGTTATAACTGTGGACACAATTAGTCATAAAGATGATGCAGCACTTTGACATTATTACCTGATGTAACACCTTACAGAGAAATTCCAAATCTCCTGAATCCCCCATCCCCCTGGTATGTTTTTTTAGAAAGAAAAAATATATACTTAGCTTTTGTTCTGTGCCCTTCCAGATACATGGAGACACATTGACCTCCAACTCAATGTTGGGACAAGACCTCTAGCACTCATAGCAAAGATACCAAAGTGCATATTTCAGACTAGAGAATTCAAGGTGAGCAATCACAGCAGTCCAGATGTGCTGGGTGCAAGCCACAGCTCGCCACCGCTGATCAATGAGAAGAAAAAGAATGGCTGCACACCAAAGGAACGTTCCAAAGTGCTTATTCCAAAATAACAAATGACAGCCAACAAGACAGTACCCGAACCCAGGAGGTAATGCGTTTCACACTAACCTCAGTGCTTCTTCAAAATTTTTTGAAGAAGCATTAAGGTTAGTGTAAAACGCGTCACCTCCTGGGTTCGGGTACTCTGTCTGGTTGGCTGTCATTTGCTATTTTGGAATAAACACGTTGGAACGTTCCTTTGGTGTGCAGTCATTCTTTTTCTTCTCATATTTCAGACTACATTGGGTGAAAATTGTAATTGTAAGTCTGTTGAAATCAGCTGTTGGACAATGTGAGAATGTCCTGTAAATGCTTTGCATTAAACCCACTTATGGCCAGGATCCTAAGATTTTTGCTTTCCAATGGTGGAATCATTACTATGACTCTCTGTTCTTCTGTGCCAGACTACATTCCACTTTTGAGTCATCTGATGCTTAGCACAAAGCATTCATAAATATTATTATAGCCAGCTGGTAAATCATTTACTATTATTCTGCTTTTGATTCTGCACTTGTTTTCTATGTATTTGGCAGGGTTATGAATATATATATATATATATATATATATATATATATATATATATATATATATATATACCATCTACTGTATGTTGTGCTCAAATGTTTGCATACCCTGGCAGAAATGGCAAAATTGTGGCATTGATATTAAAAATATTACTGATCATGCCAAAAAAATTGTATTTTATTTAAGGATAGTGATCATATGAAGCCATTTATTCTCACATATTTGTTCCTTTTCAAATCCGAATGATAACAGAAATCACCAAAATGGCCCTAATCAAAAGTTTACTTACCCTGGAATGTTTGACGGCCTTGGTATAGAAATACAAGATATGGTTGCCAGAAAATATCCATGAGATCTATAAGAGCTAATTAAAATATTCAGTTTAAGACTCCTCCCAAAATCTTCATAAGTTGGTCTCACATTATAATTTTACCAGGAAAAGGAAAAGAGGTAGGAACACCCATACTGCTTCTCACTTTTTTGGAAAAGGGTTAAAATGAATGCACTAAAATTGGGAAATACAATTAACAACTAGTCAATTAACATAATAAATTCACAGGAATCCAGACTGCTTACTACACTAAACTGATCACCAAACTCCCACAGTGAATGCTCCTTTTTTAATAAACAAGAAGCTGTTGTATGGCCCTCACTGCTCCTACAGTGTCCTGACTGTTTCTCAGCATACATAGGATCCTTCCAATGCATTTTGTCATATAGACGTCCATACAGTGACTTTTTTTGGACACTTTACATAATTTTACTATTTTTTTTATATTATTCACACTTAATTTATTATAAAATTTGAGGGGGCATAAACACTTTTTTGAGCAGCATTCAGTGGTTGATAAATACATAGTATTTTAGTTTTCACCAAACTTTAACTCTAACAGACACTACCTGTCTGTTCTCCGGGGAGAGAGAGAGAGAGAGAGAGAGAGAGAGAGAGAGAGAGAGAGAGAGAGAGAGAGAGAGAGAGAGAGAATATACCACCTAGTATTTAGTAGGTTCACTTTGTGCTGCCAGAACAGCCCTGCCCATTGTGACACGGACTTCACTAGATCTCTGAATGTATAGATTTCAATATTCTGTGGTATCTGTCAACCAAGCTGTCAGTAGCAGATCCTTTAGGTCCTATAAGTTGCCAGGTGGGGCCTCTATAGATCACATTTGTTTTTTCAGCACATCCCAAAGACGCTTGATTGGATTGAGATCTGGAGAATCTTGGAGACCAAGTCAACACCTCAAAAATGCCTTCTTTCATTGCTTTATGGTCCAGTTCTGAAGCTCACATGCAAATTGTAGGTATTTTTTGCTGTGGACATGGGTCAGCATGGGCACCCTGACTGGTCTGTGGCTATGCAGGCCCATACACAACAAACTACGAAGCACTGAGTTTTCTGACAACTTTCTATTGAAATTAGCAATAACCTTTTCAGCAATTTGAGTTACAGTAGCTCTTCTATTGAATTGGACTACACAGGCCAGCCTTTGCTTCCTACATACATCCATGAGCCTTGGCCAACCATGGCTCTGTCAATAGTTTACAGGCTTTCCTTCCTTGTACCACTTTTCATAGGTCCTAGCCACTACAAACCAGGATTATCCAACAAAAGCCTTACGTTTGCCTGATTTTTTCTGCTTTCTATACATCAACTTTCTAAATAACATGTTCACTTGCTGCCTAAAATATTCCACCCACTTTCAGGTGCCTTGTAATGACATGTTCAATGGTATTAACTTTATCTGTCAGTGGTCACAATGGTATGGCTGATTGGTGTATACAGTATATAATGTATAGTTTTATTGCAACTTAGCAATGTGTCGCTTTGAAAAATGGACCCTGCATGACTCTGAAACATTGGCTATCATTACCTATATGATGCTGTTTCCACAGTAAGTAGATTAAGAGATAAGAAGTCACCAGCATTCTAAAAACAGAAGTTTTTGGAATGCTGGTGACTTTTTATCTCTTAATCCCTTTTATTCATGACGCCATCTGTTAGGATATGATTACCCACTGGTTGTTCTGGTCAAGCACTGCAGGGATGGCATCTCCAACACAAATTGTATTGATGTTAAGAGTTACTCTTATTTCATCACATCAAAGCTACACTCTGCATCATTAAGGATTGACCTTAATGAGCTGAATGTACCTGGGCTTGGTTTAAGGCTGCCTTACTGTACATGAGTAAGGTTCAGGTGCAGAATTCAAGCCCCATTAAGATCAATTGGAGCCAAATGTAAAAAACAAAAAAACAAAACAAACCCCAACAGTTATGGTCATTTGCTAGCCTAATAAGCAAGGAGTTGTCAAACAAATGGCATGAGGGGCTGTGCATTGCCCTAGAGAGAATGTACCAAAGAAAATAGACATTTCATTCTATTTGATAAAGAGTAGCAATTTTAATATAGGGAAACATTAAAAATGCAAAGCTCATTTAAAGCTCAACTAAAGAAAACTAAAAGGGACCTTGGTACACTTAAAGAGGAGCTCCAGACTCCTTCAGAAAAATAATTAAAGTCAGGAGCTACAAATACTGTATCTGCTGACTTTTAAAGCAGTTGTATGCCTGACCAAGAAAAAAAAAACCTCTAAGGCAAAGGCATAATGAGCTAGTATGCATCGCATACTAGCTCATTATGAAATATTTACCTTAAAACGAAGTCCCCATACCACCTCCCGATCACCGCTGAGGGGGCTGGCATGTTCCCTCTGTGTTTCTTCTGGGTTTGCTGCTCCAGCGCTGTAAGTGGCCGGAGCCGTGATAACATTACTCTGTGGAGTCCTTTTTCAAGGATGGAGCTCTGATTTTCTGTCAGCATCCGCCAGACCTTCAGAGTGCATGCGCCGCTGATGTCAGCGGCTGCATGCAAGGTGAATATATTCGAATCCGTAAATGTTTAGGAGATATTCATTTTACCTACAGGTAAGCCTTATTATAGGCTTACCTGTAGGTAAAAATCACAAAGCGGAGTATACAACCCCTTTAATAATAGAATACAGTACAGAACCTGTCCAGGCATCCAGCCGTGCCCTCACCGGAGACGATTTTTCAATCGGCTGTCAGGTGCTGGTGCCAAAATCTTGACTAGGGGAAACCAGCACTGAAGCCTTTCAGCTTGCAGCTTCACAGCAAATTGCCTACTGCGCATGTGTGAAGCACGCTGCGCTTTGTGAATAGGCCAGCTGCGAGGGAAGGAGGAAAGGGCTGAACATCTGGCTCAGTTTGCCATGGCAAAACCAGGTACCTGTTAACCCCCAAAAGGTGCCAAATGTGGCAGAGGAGTAGGGAGGAGGCAGACAAGCAGAGCTTCCCCTTTTGGGTGGAGCTCCGCTTTAATCTCAACAGATTTTCTAAAGTGCTGCAATTCCTGGAATTCTGTGTTTAACACTGTGGCAGTGGCAGTACCCATGCTTGTTATCTAGCTGAAGGCTGGGATGTGAAGAGGTTAGGAACAGTTTTACTATGCTACTAATAGGTATGCACCACCTGGACTAGGCACCCATACAAGATTTAACATTAATTTCTAAGCTTGCAACATCATAAGGCAAATTTAAAAAAGTTAAAAGTAAGTATATATATTTTTTATTTTCCAAACAACTAAAATGTACACTGTTTATCATGCCATGCTTATTTTGTGAATTCAATCTTTATTTGATAAACTACAGTTTGGAAATTCAGTTTATCATATAAAATAAATGTGAAATTAGTATTTGCTATTTCTAATTTCAGCATACGCGTGCAAGGAATATGCATGACAATTATGAATCAGGTGCAAACTTAGATACAATATCAGTAAACAAAAAAATAGATAGATGTTTCAAGGTATTGCTTATTTATTTCAATCCAATTTATCAGGCAGTATGTGCTACTGCACATGTTCAAAATGAAAATAGGGCCCATCTGCATAACTATAATGGTTTGAGAGAACATATTCTGATCGCTTTAATGTACATTAGGACCTAACACAAAAAAAAAGCTCATTGCAATGATAGACGCACAGAGTGAACTTCCAGCAAAGACAGATATTAAGGATTGGAGTTATCATATTAAGAAGATATATATGTGAATGGTAAACGTCCTACATATAGCAAAGAGTCTGACATCTTTGTCCTGCCTAAATGTGACCTTTGATGTGTCTATACATACATTAGGAAATATTTTACACAGTCACAAAACTTTGCTTTAGTTTAGTTTTTACTTTTACTGTGTCATGAAGCAGTTTGTACACCTTTGTATTGATCATTCTTGCTTTCTTTAATGTATGCAGATTTATAGAAAGGGTTAAAAGAGGGCCATTTAAATCAACAAGAAGAGTTCCAATAATAGAACATTTTAGTTTGTTATGGTTCTAAATTGTATGGTGCTAGATATTAATATTCATGGATGGAAAGTAATCTATTTAAATTCTCAATGTTTAGCATAAACTGCACTTTTGCAGCCTTAGCGCATTTTTTAATAAAAGAAGTATAGCATATCTTGAAAAGAATAATCTCAAGAGGGTTGAATTAATCTATTTCCTGAGCCAGATCAAGGTTCAAAAGATGAGAAAATTGATACAGAGCCTAGTAAGCACTATGCAATGATTGTTCTCATTGATTTTGGTTAGTGTTGAATTGGTTTTTTAAATGAATACAGTGATCTTGTTTTAATTGATTATTAGGAGAACTGTCCATTTTCATTGGCTTTTAACTTATGCTATATGTGCTATTATTAAGAAAAAAACATGAATATAGTGATATCTAGAGGTGAAGCTGCCATATGCTTGTACAGCTGAATTCACCATTTCATCAACACTAGTTTTTGTTGTGAATGTTTCAAGTAAAAAAATGTATTGTCTATAAATTAGCAACAAACAGTATCCATAGTAAAATATAACGTAACACAGTTAATGTGTGAAGATCATAAACTGGTATATGAATTGTATAAATTGTTAATCCTGTTTCCTGTTAACAGGAATGGCACTTCATACCATCTGTGTAGCATTTTATTTATCTACAGTAGGTCAAGATATAGCTAGTAGTAATCAGCCACATTTAATGGAATGTGGCTTGTCATGTTGAAGACATGTTTTTTTTTATTGAAAATGTATATTTTATTTTGCAAGAAAATATACAAAAAACAAATACTTAAACAGGGTACATTCCAATCTGTACTGCGACGCAGCGCATAAATACACTACATAACAATACATTGCCAAGCATACAAATAAATTACATTCATGCTGCGGTATGATGCCTAATGTGTTGTGCAGAGTACTAATACCCCGAAACATCACATCATGCATGACGCCGCATTACCCTGAAAGCATTACTTCAACAACGTGTCACAAAAAGTCAGGTCATACAGTTTAGTAACATTCAAAATGGGCAACGGGTGTGATGGGGGGGTGGAGAAGGTGGGGTAGGGGAGGGAAAAAAGAGTTCACAGGCCCGAAGCTTTATTGAACTGCCAAAGGATACACGGGGGAGAGAGGGGTGGGGAGGGGAAATCTTCAGACCTCCTCTTCCTCCTTGAAGTCCATCAAGTGATAGTTTCTGAGCAGACTGTGAACCAGTCTGCGACAGTCCTCGATGGACATCCTCTCCCGCTGGTG
This sequence comes from Lithobates clamitans, assembly GCA_037952925.1. Classification (NCBI taxonomy): domain Eukaryota; kingdom Metazoa; phylum Chordata; class Amphibia; order Anura; family Ranidae; genus Lithobates; species Lithobates clamitans. The sequence continues at coordinate 4,297,403 of JBBGZY010000656.1, forward strand.
GATGAGGGGCTTTCTGGCGCACCACAAAGCATCCTTAAAGCAGCACAGCACCCGCCAGGCACCGTCAATGTCCTCTTGTGAATGAGTTCCACAGAAGAGTCCGTTCAACACACCAAAGTGTGTGATAGCAGTCTGTGGCACAAAGTCTTTGAGTTCAGGTTCCAGGGCTCTCAACAGGTCCTGTGCAAAGGGGCACTCCCAGAAAACATGCAGAGCAGTTTCCTCCTGGATAATGCAAAAGGGGCAGTGCCTGTATCTGCACAGGTTTCTGGCATGCATGAATGTCCTGAGTGGCAACCCCCCTTGGATTGCCATCCATGCCAGATCTTTGTGCCTGTTGGTGAGTCTCTTCGAAGAAACATTCCTCCAGACCACTTTGAAAGTGGCTGAAGGGAGGCCTGGAACAGTCTCAACAATGTCCGATGCTCTAATCAACTTGTGGATAGTTTTTGGCTTCCACAAGTCGGGCTTCACTTCATGTAGCCCCAGCTCCTTAATAAACTTGAAGGTGTCCAAGTAGTACCAAGGGGTGTCCCAGTTGTAGGGGATGGAGCTGTCCCATTTGTCCCATCCAAGGGCCCTCCAAAGAGGCAGGAGGAAAAAACAGGATATGGAGTTACCACCAGAGTCCACAGTTCTGTCCACCAATGTCCTGTGGATGCAGTTACAAGCAAAGCATACCCTCAGTAGGGTAGCGATGTCGGGCACGCCCTTACCGCCCTTGAGGGGTTCCTTGAACATAACCGTCCGCTTCACTCTGTTCATTTTGGAGCTCCAGATGAAGTGAAACACCGCCCTGGTGATGGCCTTGCAGGTGTTAACCCGGGGGGGGCCAGGCCTGGGCGAGGTACTGCAACACAGGGAGAATCTCGCTGCGGAGCACCAGTGTTTTACCTTCGATGGTGAGTTCTCTGAGGCTCCAAAGACCAAACTTCTGTCGCATCTTTGACAGTCTTTCCTCCCAGGACTTCAGGGCTGCACCCTCAGCTCCAAACCAGACCCCAAGAATTTTGATGAAGTCCGTCTTGATGCTGAAAGGAATGGGTGCAGAAGAAAGCAGGAACCACTTTCCGAAGGGCATGACTTCTGACTTCCCGCAGTTGACCTTTGCCCCTGAAGCTTGGCCGAAGTCCTCACAGGTCTGGGCGAGCGTGTCGATGGAGCGCCTATCAGCACAGAACACTGTCACGTCGTCCATGTAGAGTGAGCACTTGACCTCCCGTCTGTCCGGTCCTGGTGCGGTGATCCCTCTGATCTCTGGGTTCCGTCTGATGCTTCGGGCGAAGAGCTCTATACAACAAACAAAAAGAGGTGAGAGAGGGCAGCCTTGTCTGACCCCAGACAAAATTGGAAAGGGGTCAGTTTTCCAGCCATTTACCAGCACCAAACTAGAAATGTCATTGTACATTATATTCACATACAAACAAAACATTTCCCAAAGACCAAACCTGCGCAGAGCTCTGCACATAAACTCGTGGGAGACAAAGGCCTTCTCCTGGTCAAGATGGTCAAGACTGACCAGGGCCACGTGCACACGGCAGCCATGGATGTACTGGACTGTGTCCTGGACAAGCGCAAGGCTATCCGCAATCCTGCGACCAGGAATGCCGCAAGTCTGATCCGGGTGGATGATCTGTCCGATGACCGATTTCAGCCTGTTGGCCAGGACCTTGGTGAGGATTTTGTAGTCCACATTCAGAAGAGAGATTGGACGCCAATTTTTAAGATCCAATCTCTCCCCCTTCCGCTTATACAAAATCGTGATCATCCCCTCCCTCAGTGATGGAGGCATTCTGCCCTCCACCACCATCTCCACGTACAGCTCGAGCAGGTCCGGGCCCACGAGATCCCACAGTGCTACATAGAGCTCAACTGGGAGACCATCACAGCCCAGGGTCCTGCCTAGCCTAAAGGATTTAGTGGCAGAGTGCAGCTCCTCCAACATCAAGGGGGCGTTGACGGTTGATGAACCTGCAGAATCAATTTGGTAAGAGATACCTGACAGGAACCTGTTGGCCGCCTGTGTGTCCGTTTCTTTTGGGGAGTAGAGGTTGGTGTAGTAGTCGCTCACCACTTGCATCAAAGCCTTGTTCCCCTTCTGGAGTGTTCCGGTCTTGTCACGCAGCTCTGACAAGGGTGTGTGTCCTGAGTGAAGTTTCCTGAAAGAAAGAATTAAACTTCTCACCTTTCTCAAGATTCTCCACCTTGGCACGGAAGACAATGTGCCTGGATTCTTCCTCAAAGTGTCCTTTCAGGCTCTTCTTGGTGTCCTCCAGGTTCTGCCTAACGTCCCAGCCACAGTGATGAAGGTCCTGCAGGGACTGCAACTGACGCTGCAGTCTCCTGAGTTCCCTCCTCCTGGCACACATGTGCTGGCATCCCCTTGCCTGAAAGAAGCTACGCAGCTTAACCTTCACAAACTCCCACCAATCACTTACCCTTCTGAAGAATCTGTTTTCCTCCGTCCAGGTGGCATAGACCTCCTGGAGTTCCCCCATCAATTCCTCGTTTTCCAGCAGGGTGCTATTCAGCTTCCAGGAACCCGGTCCACGGGCAAAGCCCTCTCCCAGCTCAGCCCGAAAGTGAATAGCCCTGTGGTCAGAGAAAAAGCAGGGGACCATGGAGAACTCACGATGCTTGACTGTTCTTGAAGTGAGCACGAAGTCAATCCTGGAATGTACAGATCCATCAGGTCGGCACCACGAATAGTTCACGGTCCCTTTCCCTATGGACCCCATGGCGTCCTGCAAGGAGGCCTCCGAGATCATCTGCTTGAGCAGCCTAGAAGTAGCATCAACCAGTTTTGCGTATATGCTGGAGCTGCGCCCATCCTCCTCGATCGGACAGTTAAAATCACCGCCGATCACTACTGTTCTGGTGGTGACGAGTTGGGTCCGCAGGGTCTGGAAAAGTTCCAGCCGCGCATTCTTGTCTGGGGGCGTACATGTTGTTGAGCCTAACTGGCTCTTCCACCCACGAGGCGTCTATGACCAAACGATGGCCACAGACTAGCTCATGGATAGAGTCAACTGTGAAACGCCCACCCCTGACCAGAATGGCTAGTCCTGCAGACTTGCAATCGCCACCCCTGGACCAGTAGGAGGGACCAAGGGTCCACTGGGAGGACAGATGAGTGTACCCCTTCAAGGGAGGAAGGGCGCACTCCTGAAGCATGTAGACATCACTCTGCTGACTTGAAAGAAAGGTCAGGACCGCTTGCCTTCTAGATGTATCCTTGATACTCCTCACATTAATGGAAAAGATTGAGATCTCAGCCATAATGAAAAAGGGTATGAGGGTCTAGTTAACAAGGGTCCGAACTTACCTCCCCGGACGGGGGGTGGCTCTTCCGTTGCGTCTTTTGCCTGTCCTGTGTTCTGGGCCAGGACCAGCTCCTCAAGGACAGACTCCATCATCTGCTGGCTGATGTGGACGTTGGGGGGGAGGTCATGCTCGGGGTCGACCACGATCTCCTCCTCTTCCTCCTCATCCCCTGCAGACTCTAGGTCCTCCACTACTTGCTCTGGTCCATCACTGTCGCGCTGGACCCCGTTGGGCCGTTTGGTGGAGGTAGCGGGTTCCTCAGCTGTTGGGCTCTCTTCTGGTTCCTTGACGTCTTCGCTCTTTTCATAGCCTTTACAAAGGCTCTAGCATCTACTGCCCAGAGGTAGTAATGCGGAGTGGGGGAGGAGGGAAGATCGCAATCTCGTTCCCTGTGGGGGCTAAGCCTCTAACCCAATAGCAGCAAGTAGGTGAAGCTGAATTTAATCAACAATCCTACCAGGCCAAGCAGAGGGTACCCCACAAGGACCAATTGGCTTGGATAGATGCAAGTGGCTCTCAACATCCTAGCTGTGAGGCAGAGACACCCCTAAGGGCTAAAGTCGATACTACACTTGATCTTAGCCAAAAGGCCGAGAAGCGATCATGTTGAAGACATGTTACCAGTACCACCGCCAAGTAGCTTCCTCACTTCTACTGAGTATGAGGAACATACCCCAGCATTTATAGCCAAATAAGTTACTACTTAATCCAATCAGCATGTAATCAAAATTAAATGTAAGATGGTGTCAAATGCAACTATCCCTGATTGGGATGACTATTCCAGTTTGATCTTAAAAAGGAATACTGGCCCTTTTTTTCCCGGGACCGAGTAGTGCACAATTCGAGGTCATAAAGAGGCCATATACATCAGACTTGAAAAAACTATTCTTAAACAGGAGTGGGGACCTACACCACTATATCCCACCCATAAATAATGTCATTTTAATATCTCTACTCTGGCGATTTGACAGCAATCCACACATGCAGCCATCTAATGTTAACAATTAACACATGTCCCAGACTTCATAGAACAGGGTCCTTCACACCTTGTCTTGTTCTTGAGCAATCAGCATCTGCCTTGACACATCATGTGGTGATTGGGTTATGATGACTGAGTCACTCACGTGAATATAAATGATGGGATATATTCCTGACTCTCACCAAAACTAAGGAAGCTACTTTTTAGTAATGGAACTCCTTTAGCATGACAGAACAAGTGCAGTTGAATGGGACTATCTTATCTGACACTTGTTTTGACAAGTGAAACAAATGATGAGATGTTCAGTGGAAAACACAGTAGATAAAACTAAAACATTAATAGTCTCCAACATAGCAGCTTGCAACTTGTAGTCTACTTGTAGCCTTCATTACTCAGATAAAAATGATTCATAAGTTAAAAAAAAATATATAGATATATATATATCTATATATATCTATATATATAGATATATAGATATATAGATATATATATCTATATATATAGATATATATATATATATATATATAGATATATATATCTATATATATATAGATATATAGATATATATCTATATGTATATACTATATTACCAAAAGTATTGAGACGCCTGCCGTTACACACGCATAGTGTTCGATATTGAGTTGGCCGACCCTTTGCAGCTATAACAGCTTCAACTCTTCTGGAAAGGCTGCCCACAAGATTTAGGAGTGTGTCTATTGGAATGTTTGATCATTCTTCCAGAAGCTGATTTGTGAGGTCAGGCACTGATATGGACGAGAAGGCCTGGCTTGCAGTCTCCAGTCTAATTCATCCCAAAGGTGTTCTATCAGGTTGAGGTCAAGTTCCTCCACCCCAAACTCTATCAGCCATGTCTTTATGGCCCTTGTTTGTGCACTGGTGCGCAGGCATGTTGGAACAGGAAGGAGCCATCCCCAAACTGTTCACACAAAGTTGGGTGCATGAAATTGTCCAAAATGTCTTGGTATGCTGACGCCTTAAGAGTTCCCTTCACTGGTACCAAGCCCAACCTTTGAAAAACAACACCACACCATAATCCCCCCTCCACCAAATGATTTGGACCAGTGCACAAAGCAAGGTCCATAAAGACATGGATGAACGAGTTTGGGGTGGAGGAAATTGAGTGGCCTGCACAGAGTCCTTGACCTCAACCCGATAGAACACCTTTCGGATTAATTAAAGCGGAGACTGTGAGCCAGGTCTTCTCATCCACATCAGTGCCTGACCTCACAAATGTGCTTCTGGAAGAATGGTAAAACATTCCCATAGACACACAGCTAAACCTTGTGGACAGCCTTCCCAGAAGAGTTGAAGCTGTTATATATGCAAAGGGTCGGCCAACTCAATAGTGAACCCTACGGACTAAGACTTGAATGCCATTAAAGACTGAGCTTTAACGAGTTTTAAAGTTACTTTCAGTAGGATAATGTTTGCATTAACTTAAGAAAATATATTGCACAGCTTACCTTATCAATATTATTTACCCTTTTTTTGTGGAGTTCAGCACAGAATTTTTAAACCACCCCTCTTACTCCTTTAGTTTTTGCAAGTTTTGGTTCTGTAAAACTCTAAGCTTTTACTGTTCTTTATATACCTTTCCTGGGAAAAATTTTTATTTCTTGATGTTAATAACCCTTGTATTGACTTTAAGTCTGAATAGTTCATTACAAATGATTTCCACCTAGAGCCCTGTAGTAAACATATTTTTATTTTTTCATTCCGATCCAGCTAATGGACTTACGAACACTATAGAGAGTAATGCATAAGAAAGTGCAACTGTAACATGACCAGTCTATTTAAATGTGAATTATCTTTTTATATTGGTTTAATAAATAGTAAACCTAAAATTACCATGAGAAAACTAAATGTAATGGAAGCTAGAGTCTGTTAATTGCTATTCGGAGAGAATGTAACAACACCATATATGTGTTACATGGGCTAGGGTTAATGCTTTCTACAAGTATGATCGGCTACGCCAACGGTGAATCAAAAGAAACCTTATCTATGTTGTCACAAGGGAGACTTTATCATTGTCATTATATTCATACACACTCTGTTCTCTGCGTTGTAGTTCTCTCCTGTGTGATTTTCTGTAACATTCAAAAGATAATCAAAACAGATTGTGTGCCATTTGTAATACTGGCACTCCTTTTTTATGTTTTGTTCATGTTTATTGCCATCATTTAATGTACATGGGATCTGTTTCTACAGCTGGTGACAGTCCCTTCAGAGTGAGAGGGCCAGCAGCACTTTGCTAATTATGTTTCACTTGCTGAAGGCTTGAATTACTAAATCATTTAATCTCTTCACATCATTCCAGAAACATCATCTAACCCTGGATGATTTCGAATCTGGATAATCTCCTGCTTTTTACATTGTAACACAGTATAAACCATGAAGTGTAGTTATTGAGAAAAATGGGAAGTGCCTTCATAACTCAAAAACAAGATTCCCCCCATGGTTACCAATGCTGTAACTGGTAATAAATGCAACAGTATGGGAATGATGATTACTATCTCAGGTCCCTATGGCACATATATCAAGCTGAGTTTATTGTGATTTGTTACAATAACCCGGGAAATTTTCAGGAAAAAAATGGATATTACATAGCAAATAATAAGGTTCTATAATTTTTTAATTAAAATATGACACATTAGGGTGCTGTAGCTATCACTGCTTTTTTCTATACTAATGTGACTGCATCAACAGGGTAGTGCGCTCTGTTATCTGCATAAGGTGTTTGTCCTACAGCATTACTGATTATGTAACAGTACTAGACCATGTGACCACATTGAGAAGAGGTAGACAAGTTCTGCCTCAGGCTAGTCTTCAACCTTAAGATGGCCATACACATGTAGATTTTCGAAAAAACATTCATACGAAAGTTCTCAGTGCTTTCAATAACTTTATGAATGATGTACTAAATACTGTAACATTTATTTTGCTTTCAACATTTGATTTTGGAATGATTAGACTTTCCCAAACAAAAACCCCTTTAATCATTAGAAATTCAGTCAGTCAAGAAAAAATGGGCATCCCGCTCCTTTGGAATTTTTCATCACTGTGATCAGAAGGAAGATTAGCAAATTAAACAAATTCGTTAACTGAAAAATCTCCAGCAAAATCCTAATAGTGCATGGCTAGTTTTAGTCAGCATGGGGCAGATTTCAACCACTTCTCTCCAGGCTATAGACATAGCTCAGCCTTGTCATAGAATGAAAAATGTAGGATGTAACACTATAAATGTTGTATAAAGAGATAGGGGCATTGTGGAGGGTCAATCGCTGCTGAAATGATGGCTAAAAATGCAGCACATATCTGATTGAGGCATTGGTAGTATTTTTCCCACTAAGTAGGTAAAATATAACTAAAGGCAAAACCTTTTTTTTAGTTTTGGATAGAGTGGAGAGGGATTCAAACTCATTTCAGGTTTCTATTGCTGTCTGCACCCCCTTCAATAAGGTAGTTACAACCCTTCCTATTTGTCCTGTTTACCATTATCATTGAAAGTGAAGGTAAAAGAAAATCCCAAATTTTGGGTTGTCTCCAGAAAAATAATAGAGGGGAAATCTTCCAATGGGTACACTAGTTCTGGTGAGCTGGGGGTCCCCAAGGAATTCCCTTGATTTGCAGTTATTTGCTCTCACTTCCTGTTTGACTATGGGACAGGTAGTGAAGGGAAATCTCAGCAATGGGACACAGATTGCGAGAAAAAAAAATCCGACAGGAGTTATAACCCTCTCTTACTCTGTCCAAAATAGAAAACAGTTTTGGCTATAGTTCTACTTTACTTTTAGGTCCCTTTGGTTCTTTATTTCCATGACAACATTAATAAGGGAGTGTGATACCACTGTTCAAATGCTACATATGCACAAGTTATATCAGTGGCTATCCAATGGCTGGAAAACAAAGAAACCAGCTCAGAAGAAAAAAAAAACTGAGAAGATGATAGTGATGGAGCAACAAGTGGGATTGTGAACCATGCATCGCTAGAAGAGGATAGTTTTGCCAATAGAGGAGGACTGGGAACATTTGGACTTGAAAGGAAACATAACCTTTTTTAGTTGGGACAGTTAACTGTTGATTGAGAAAAGTACAACACAGAAAGTCTGCCATGGTGCAGCAGTAATTGGTGAACGTGGAATGTGTTAATGAATTAAGGTAACACACTCCCTACTCCACGTTCACCAATTACTGCTGCACCATGGCACAGAAAAATGAAATTGGAAGGGATGAATCATAAATGAGAACTTATTTGAATAAGATAATTGCTACTATGTGAAAATTATTTGAACTCAATCAGTTGTCACTGACTGCAAGTCTTATGTTGATTGAGGTTTAAATCTGGGTGCAAACCTACTCAAGTCCACCAGAAAAACACGCTATATATTTTCTGTACTGACCCAGTGGTCAATCCACCCTTACCCCCAGGCCAGACCTCCCCCATTTGTCACAATGTGCAAGTATGTCTTGCATAATTGCACATTAAGGTAAGTGTACCTGGGGTACCAAAAGAGTTTAGGTGTGGTTCCCTAAACAAATGTATTTTTGCTGTACAAGCTGTATGCTGCCCTCAGGGACTTAGGGTTATCATACTTTTAATAGCGAGTCGTTTACTACAGGCAGCACATTTATGCCTGTATTAATCATCATTTGTCCTCTTATTCATGGCAGCTTATTTTAGCTTCTGCTAAGCACTGTCAGAAAATGTTTTTTCCCCATCCAAACGACCAAGGCCATCTTACACAATTAAATAAAAAAAATCTTTATTTACATAATAGCTCTAAAATGTAATTGATTGTAAAATATAATTGCTATTAATAATATCCTGCAAAAAAATAATACGAAAATATGAAATAAGTTAAAATATCAGAATAAAAAATGAGTTCACTAATGAGAACGCTGAAAATAAATGAATGTTCAAACACTATAATGAGAAGGAGGCACCAAATTTTCCAAATGACTCATTTACAATTTTAATGTAGTTCAGGGACAAAAAAGTTAACTTATTTTCAAGTAAGCAGTGTACAAGAATAAATGGTAATCTGCTTGTTAGCAAGTTGCAGAGGATATAACAGCCATTAAAATTTTCTGTGAAAAGGTAAATGTCATTGTGTGAAATTAATAGTATTCAGGGCTTAGAAATTTAAGCAGTCTACATCTGATTCGTCTGCAGATGTAAACGAACTCAGCAGGAGAATAGAACAGAATGTGTTATAGGTGGGAGATGAAAACTTGAGTCTATAACCACTGGTCATTAAAATGCACATATATTTTTATTAACTACCTAGCTCCATAAAACAGGTACCATTAGAGCCCAAATAGAGTTCCAACTAGCAGTAAGTTATGCATTTTTGTTGATAAATATTATATACACCTCACATTTTTGTAAATATGTTATTATATCCTTTTCATGTGACAACACTGCAGAAGTTACACTTTGCTACAATGTAAAGTAGTGAGTGTACAGCTTGTATAACAGTGTAAATTTGCTGTTCCCTCAAAATAACTCAACACACAGCCATTAATGTCTAAACGCTGGCAACAAAAGTGAGTACACCCCTAAGTGAAAATGTCCAAATTGGGCCCAAAGCGTCAATTATTTTCCAGCGCTGCCTTAACCCTCTTGGGCATGGAGTTCACCAGAGGTTCACAGGTTGCCACTGGAGTCCTCTTCCACTCCTCTATGACAACATCATGGAGCTGGTGGATGTTAGATACTCCTCCACCTTCTATTTGAGGATGGCCCAAAGATGCTCAATAGGGTTTAGGTCTGGAGATATACTTTGCCATCAGCTTCTTTAGCAAAGTGGTGGTCATCTTGGAGGTGTGTTTGGGGTCGTTATCATGTTGGAATACTGCCCTGAGGCCCAGTCTCCGAAGTGAGGGGATCATGCTCTGCTTCAGTATGTCATAGTACATATTGGCATTCATGGTTCCCACAATAAAATGTAGCTCCCCAGTGCAGGCAGCACTCACGCAGCCCCAGATCATGACACTCCCACCACCATGCTTGACTGTAGGCAAGACACACTTGTCTTTGTACTCCTCACCTGGTTTCCGCCACACACGCTTGACACTATCTGATGTAAATACGTTTATCTTGGTCTCATCAGACCACAGGACATGGTTCCAGTAATCCATGTCCATAGTCTGCCTCTTTTCAGCAAACTGTTTGCTGGCTTTCTTGTGCACCATCTTAAGAAGGGGCTTTCTTCTGGGACGACAGACATGCAAACCAATTTAATGCAGTGTGTGGCGTATAGTCTGAACACTGACAGGCTGACCCCCCACTCCTTCAACCTCTGCAACCATGCTGGCAGCACTCATACGATTATTTCCCAAAAACAACCTCTGTATATGACGCTGAGCATGTGCACTCAATTTCTTTTATTAACCATGGCGAGGCCTGTTCTGAGTTGAACCTGTCCTGTAACCATTGTATGGTCTTGGCCTCCGTGCTGCAGGTCAGTTGTAGGGTCTTGGCAATCTTTTATTAACCTAGGCCCTCTTTATGTAGAGCAACAATTATTTTTTTTAGATCCTCAGAGAGTCCTTTGTCATGAGGTGCCAACTTCCAGTGACCAGTATGAGAGAGTGAGAGCGATAACACCAAATTTAACACACCTGCTCCCCATTCACACCTGAGACCTTGTAACACTCACATGACACCGAGGAGGGAAAATGGCTAATTGGGCCCAATTTGGACATTTTCATTCAGGGGTGTACTCACTTTTGTTACCAGCAGTTTAGACATTAATGGCTGTGTGTTGAGTTATTTTCAGGGGACAGCAAATTTACACTGTTATACAAACTGTACACTAACAACTTTACATTGTAGCAAAGTGGTATTTCTTCAGTGTTATCACATGAAAAGATATAATAAAAAAATGTACAAAAATGTGAAACTTGTGTGTGTGTGTTTGTGTGTATATATATATATATATATATATATATATATATATATATATATATAGTGCATTTTCCAGAATTTTTTAAGGCTGGCCATGTGACATCCTGGGTCCTTTTCTGCTTTGTCTCTTCTGCGGTGCTGAACAGTCCTCAAATAGGGGAACCATGGTAACAGTCCTTCAGGGGATGGGTCCATGGCACCCTGCACTCATAGTAAGTCTGTAGAGAAGGACATCTTTTGGTGAAAAAGAGGTACTGCAAGAAACTGCTACAGGAAACACCTATTTGAATTAATGGCTAGGGGGACCATTTCATTGCAAAACCTATGAGGATATTAGCTTTCAGCTTTAAGAGAGCCACCTGATCTTCTGTGACCCCCTGTAATACTTAATAATATGAAGCACATTTTAGAAAGCAGTGATGGGTGACTGAGTTGGCAAATGCCATACCGGAGCACTTTTACATGGAGCAAAACTAGCCCTATACAAATATAACATTTTAGAAACTCTGTATATAGATATGATTACCAGAAGGATCATAATGCAGCACTGATGATGTAGAAATAGCAGAAGAAAATGTGAACAGGCCCTTCCCTTCCCTTCCATTCCCTCTCAAAAGAGGGATAAGAAGTGGGAAAGATAAATGGGGTTAGAAAAAAATGGGAGAGAAAGAAGTTAAAAGATGACGTGCAGGAATTGAAGGGAAAGTGGTCTAGAGGAAAAATATGGGGTGGTATAACGGAGTAGAACAGTTGTTGCCTCAGAGTACACAAAAGCCATCCCGTAGTACCATGTGTTTCAAAATGTTCCAACTCTAAAAATTTATATATATTTTTTTTTACTTTCTGCTATAAAACATTTCCCAAAAAAATGTCAAAAAACAAATTTATTCATGAGTTTAGGCCAATATGTATTCTGCTACATATTTTTGGTAAAAAAATCGCAATAACCGTATATTGATTGGTTGGCACAAAAGTTATCGCGTCTACATGGCATTTGTATTTATTTATTTTTTATTAGTAATGGCGGCGAACAATGATTTTTAGCGGGACACCTAACTGACATATTTGACACATTTTTGGGAACCATTGACATTGACATTATTACAGTAATCAGTGCTAAAAATATGCACAGTTATTGTACTAATGACGCTGGCAGGGAAGGGGTTAACATCAGGGGTGATCAAGGGGTTAAATGTGTTCCCTGTTTGTGTTTTCTAATTATATATTGGACTGTGCGACTGGGGAAACACACAGACCCGTCTTCCTGCTTACCAGAAAGACAGGATCTGTGTGATTTCCCCTGTCAGAATGGAGATCTGCCTTGTTTACACAGGCAGATCCCCGTTCTGTCCCTATGGGGAACAATCGCGGGTGGCCGGCAGACAATGAGTCCACTGGACCCGCTGATTGGCTCCCCTGCTGGCCAATGGGAGCAAGTGCATGGCCACAAAAGTGAGTTCCAAAGCCGATGTACAGCTATTAGGGCGTACGGCAATTTGCAGGAACGAGTTACCCTGCTGCAGTATAATGACGGCTGCTGGTCGGCAAGAGGTTAATCCAAGGTTCTTTTATTTAATGACACAAACAAATTGCAAAGGTTGTGTGGCTGATTAAATTCAGGATAACACTCACTGAATCCAATTACCACAATACCTGTGTAATGGAAGAATCACCATGCTTGAGCTATTGTATTTTGACAGCTATCTGAATGGATGCAACCACCTTTAGGCTGCCAATTTTCTGCCAGCCTCCTTCAATATTTCAATCAAAGGACATGGGGTGGGAAAGGGCTGACAGGGTTACCTACAAAAAATTATTTTAGCAGGATCAGTAGGAACTGGCCAAAATTTGCACAGCGTATGGCAATCTTACAGATAGGGATAAGCCCAGCCCACCAGGAAGCTACAGAGGCATTCCCTACACCACAGGCACACATATACAAGGGGAGTGTATACGTGTGGCTGCAGTAGGGTAGTCACCTCATCCCTTTTAACCCAAACACATATTAATTACACAGGTTCTGAGGTTGATTAAGGTGTAATTAAACTCACTTAGTGCCTTATCTGCAATAAATTAGCCTCAGAACCTGTGTAATTCATATGTGTTCAGGTTTAAAGGCAGGGAATGCCTTTGCTGCCTATGATTGGCTGTTTATTTTGACAGCTTTCTTGCTCATCCTGGACCCTGCTTAAACCCTTCATGCCGACGTAACACAAATATGCGGTCTCTGCTTCAAGGGGTTGTACCAGGGTGATATCTGCAGCTGCAGGCATCACCTTGGTACAATTTTTTAGAGCCGATGATTGGCTTTCTTGTAATAACAACTGATGCGGCTCAGCAGCTGCTCAGCTGTTATTACAAGCAGTGGAAGGGGACATCCCCCCTCTCTTGTCACCTTCCGTGGCTCACCCGGGCTCTCCCGTCCCACCGGGAGACCTAAACGACCAGTCAGGACGTCCGGAAATCCGAACAATGCCGGAATCAGCTTTGATTGGGTCTCTGATCTAGTAACTCAGAAGCAATGTCATCACTTCCGGTTGTCAGAAGCCTTGAAGGCGCCAAATTTTTAAAATATGACAGTATTCAAATCAGCCTAACTTGTCTATTTGAATGCTTTTAATTGCAAAGAAGGGAATTGGGGTCCTTTAGACACCAGATCCCTCCATAAAGAGTACTTGCCACATGCCTATTGTTGCCTAATGTTTACATACCTTGTGACAGCAATGAAAGTGAAAAAAAAAATTAAGGGACAGTGTAAAAAATAAATAAATAAATAAATAAGATTTTTTTTTTAAAGCTCCCCATCCCTCCATGTTCATGCGCAGAAGCAAACGCATACGTAAGTCGCACCCGCAAATGTAAACAGTGTTCAAACCACACATGTGAAGTATTGCTGTGATCGTTAGAGTGAGAGCAATAATTCTAGCAAAAGACCTTTTCTGTACCTCTAAACTAGTAACCTGTAGAATTTTTTAAAGCGTTGCCTATGGAGATTTTTAGGTACCGTAGTTTGTTGCTATTCCACGAGTGTGCGCAATTTTAATGCGTGACATGTTAGGTATCTATTTACTCAGCATAACATCATCTTTCACATTTTACAAAAATTATTGGGCTAACTTTACTGTCTTTTTATTCATGAATGTGTATTTCTTTAAAAAAAAATTGCATTTGAAAAACCACTGCGCAAATACAGCGTGACATAAAATTTTGCAACGACTGCCATTTTATTCTCTAGGGTCTCTGTTAAAAAAAAAAAAACATATATATATATATATATATATATATATATATATATATATATATATATATATATATATATATATATAATGTTTGGGGGTTCTAAGTTAATGTCTAGCAAAAAATACTGATGTTACTTGTAAGCAACAAGTGTCAGAAAAAGGCTTAGGCATGAAGGGATTAAAAGCTTTTTAAACACTACTACCTCCACCTTATGGTTTTCATGATCATGTAGTTTCATGGTATCATTTTTTGGTCTGTATGCAGAATCTATAGTAGAGAAAACCATTGCATCCCTGTGTCAAAAATTTCTATTGGTATAGAAGCATGAGGTATTCGTCATAGAACTGCACAGGTTAATGCACGACCTCTGTCTGTTATCTGAGAAGTGAGCTACCTGTGAAGAAACTATGGGGGTTATTTACTCAAATCAAGTCAAGTTCATTTGCACTACAAGTGCAAACTACAAGTGCAAAGTGCACTTAAAATTGCACTGAAAGTGCACTTAGAAGTGCAGTCGCTGTAGATCCGAGGGGGACATGCAAGGAAGATAAAAAACAACATTTTAGCTTGCACATGATTGGATGATACAATCAGCAGAGCTTCCCCTCATTTCAGATCTACCCCTCAGATTTACAGTGACCAATTTCAAATGGACTTTGCACTTGTAGTATCCCCCAATGCCTTTAATGTAGCTATATCAATAATGAATCCATTTTAGGATTTTTTCTACATTGGAAAATTGTGTTTTTTGAAATTGTTGAAATCCTTGCATCATATTCACAACATTTTTGGACTTGCACCACTGTACAAATATATTTGCATGCAGTTGAAGTTTCCAGGTGATGAGCCTTTTGATAAAGCCTCATCCTATACCATTTGCACATAGTGAAATACCGTCATTCAGTTTGTTTGTGTGGCTATTGGTATTGACAGAGCTGTAAGTTCATTTGTTATACACGTAAGTCTTTTCTCTCAGGGACTCATTTCTCAGTAAATGCTACTGATGCTGATTAGACTTATTGCTAGGAAACATTCAATAACTAGTAATGGACTTGATGTATAGGCCTATTTCTAGTCAGTTATTCTTGTTTGATGTTTGTTGAAAAGCTAGGCATTGCATCCTCATCAAGAAATATGTAGGCAAGTAGCATAATGAAGCAACTGGACATTTTTACAGCTGCTATTTTGGGCTTCAGGCATTTTTTTTTCTGCAGCCAATAAACTCCCCAGCATGTCATTCTATGTGTCCATACACACATATGCTATTTTCAGTTTTTCAGCTGTAAAAATGCTCTAACTCTGATAAAAAAAAAAGCTTAAAAACGCTGAAATACTTGGCTATTCTGCGCTTATCAGCACTTTTGAGCCATAAGGTTTTGTTGGAGTAAAGTTTTGCTAAAGAGCTAAAAAATGCTGAAAACGCTAAAAAACTCATTCTAGAGCTACAGCTTTCTACACCTAATGCTAATGGCATTTTTATAACCTCCAGTGTGCATAAGGCCTAAAGAATAATGACTCAGAATGATGCTCTGCCGTGTTTTCATTGGTTTTCACTAGTAATGGCATTTACCAAATATGACACGGGCAGGTCTAAACACATGCTTGGTGAAAATGCTCCTTTTTATTGAAAATCTTTCACATATGAATCAAAAATCACAATTTGGCACAATAAACTAAAACAATGCAGAAATGTTTTTTTTCTCCATATTCAAACTACCATTGAAGAGATTAAACCCTTTTGTTGCCAGAGCTGTTTTTGTGTTTCTTTTTGCACAGATGTTTACAAAATCATTTTAAGCTTGAAGATTACTTAAAACATTCAAAATAATATTATATTTTTTCTGAAAGCAGAAACCCTGGAGAATAAAATGGTGGTAGTGCCAATTTTTTATGGCACACAATATTTGCGCAGCGGTTTATCAAGCACAAACTTTCAGGACAAAATATGTTGTACACTAATTTATTTTAGGGAGCACAAACACAATATATTACCGATTTTTGCAAACTAAAAAATGGTGTTTCACAGAGTTAATAGATACCCAACATGTCAAGCCTTAAAATTGCCTTGTGAAGTGGCAACAAACTTTGGTACTCTAAATTTTCCATAGGCAACGCTTTAAAAATGCCCCTACAAGCCATCAGTTTAGAATTAACTATGAATAATATGCTTAGAATGTTACATTGTTACATATAGTTGCATAGTTCCATAGTTAGTCAGGTTGAAAAAAGACACAAGTCCATCTGGTTCAACCAAAAAAAATAAAAATAAAATACAATCCCATATACACAATATTTCTCCCACAGTTGATCCAGAGTAAGGCAAAAAAACCCAGCAAAGCATGATCCAATTTGCTACAGCAGGGGAAAAAATTCCTTCATGATCCCCCGAGAGGTACTCGGATATTCCCTGGATCAACTTTACCTATAATAGTCAGTACCCAGTTATATTATGTATATTTAGGAAAGAATCCAGGCTTTTGTTAAAGGGTATGATAGGGTATGATAGCTCTTACTCCAGTATGCACGGCGATATGAAGCATGTACACAATCAACATTTTTTTGTGAAGGCACCCACGTTTATGTGTTTACGCTAGGGATGAACTTCGAGTTCGAGTCGAACATGAGTTCGACTCGAACATCGGCTGTTCGATCATTCGCCGAAGATTGAACATTATGGGGCGTTTGCGCCAAATTCGAGCGGCGCATCACACCCCATAATGCACTGCGTCATCGCAGTGCATTGCTGGCTGATGATTGGCCAAGCATGCACTATGACCATGCTTTGGCCAATCACAGCACCGTCAGCAAAGAGAGCCATAATTGGCCAAAGGCAGGGTGCCTTTGGCCAATTATGGCTCAGGGGGTTAAGTCCACGCCCCACACTATATAAGGCCGCCTGCACGTCAGCCTTGTGTAGTGTGTTGCTGGCAGAGAGAGAGTGTCATTTCATTTACTTTGAGCAGGGAGTTTATTCAGTTAGCCAGATCTCACTGCAGATCGTTCCTGCTGTACTGTTTCTAATATACTTCAGGCAGGCAGTTGATTCAGTTAGCTGAAGTGTATTTAATATATATATATATATATATATATATATATATATATATATATATATATATATATATATATATATATATATATATATATATACAGTCAGACTGCTATATATATATATCAACCTTATATAGTTTAGCTAGATCTCACTGCAGACCTTTCCTGCTGTACTGTTGCTAATATACTTCAGGCAGGCAGTTGATTCAGTTAGCTGCAGTGTATTTAGTATATATATATACAATCCCGGCTTTGTATATATATATATATATATATATATATATATATATATTTATATTTATACACTGTATCCAGTTTAGCTAGATCTCACTGCAGACCGTTCCTGGTGTACGTATTCAAATACACTTTCAGGCAGGCAGGCAGACAGGCAAGTGATTCAGTGATCTGCAGTGCATAAAATAAATATACTGTCTGCTACATATATATCCACTGCATTCTAGTCTAGTCAAGCCTATATCTGACTGCAGGAAATTGCTGGTATACATTTTCAAATACACTTTCAGGCAGGCAGCCATCCAAGTGATTCAGTGATCCGCAGTGCATTATATATATATACAGTCTCCTACATATATATCCACTGCATTCTAGTCTAGCCAAGCCTATATCTGACTGCAGGCCATTGCTGGTGTACGTTTTCAAATACACTTTTAGGAAAGGCAGGCAGGTGATTTGGTGATCTGCAGTGCAAAACATATATATACTGTCTCCTACATATATATCCACTGCATTCTAGTCTAGCCAAGCCTATACCTGACTATAGGCCATTCCTGGTGTATGTATTCAAAGACACTTTCAGGCAGGCAGGTGATTCGGTGATCTGGAGTGCATAAAAATATATATAGTTCTCCTACATATATATCCACTGCATTCTAGTCTAGCCAAGCCTATACCTGACTACAGGCCATTCCTGGTGTACGTTTTCAACAACACTTTCAGGCAGGCAGGTGATTCAGTGATCTGCAGTGCATAAAGATATATATACAGTCTCCTACATATATATCCACTGCATTATAGTTTAGCCAAGCCTATACCTGACTGCAGGGCATTCCAGGTGAAATTTTTCTAGTAAACCTCAGGCGGTGTTTTGCTAATCCAATTTTACAGCATGTCTGGAAGGCCACCAAGGAAAGACAGACGCTCATAGGCCACTAAAAGAGGGCAAGCAGGCTCTGTGTCTACAGCCAACAGTGCTGGTCATGGACACGGTGCATCCTCAGCACGTGGCCATGGGGCAAGCTTGTCCTTTTTTCAACAGCTGGCTGTGTTGAGCTACAACATGCAGAAGAGTTGGTAGAGTGGATCACAAAGCCGTCCTCATCCTCCTCATCCTCTGTCACCCAGGCTAAGACAAATTTGGCTGCCAATGCAGCTGCCAAAGCGGCCCATTCCATTGGCTTAATGGCATCAGTGCTTCCCTAGCCCCACCATCATGTCCTGAGGAGTCCCCCGAACTGTTCAACCACAGTGTCGGGTACATGCTGCAGGAGGATGTGCAGTGTTTTGAAGGCTCTGATGATGGTACCCAGGTTGAGGATGAAGGCAGTAACCTGAGCCCAGAGAGAGGGGGTGCCCAAGAAGGACAAGAAACTGGCAGTCATGTTCCCCCAGCTGCAGCATACTGCTAGGTTTGCTTCAGTGGTGAGGAGGGAGGGGATGATGAGGTCACTGACACTACATGGGTGCCTGATAGAAGAGAGGAGGAAGAGGCACATCTCCAATGAAGCAGGATGCCCTCCAGGGGCCAGCTTAAGGACAGCGACTCCATCACACCGCAGAGCTCCACATGTGCAGGGCGCTGCTGATTCCACGCGTTTTTTCTAATGTTCTTTGGTGTGGGCCTTTTTTGAGACATGTGCCGCAGATCGCACCATTGCTGTTTGCAACATATGTCTGAAGCATATAAAATGTGGCCAAAACTGCAGCCACTTGGGCACCACATGCTTGACCAGACATATGTCGAGCTCCCATGCAGTCCATTGGCAACAGTACTTAAAAGACCCACACCAAAGAACAAGGCGGATCTCTCCTTGTTCCTCATCAGCTGAGATCTTTAACCCCATTACACCTTCAGTCCTCTCAGAGACCTGCACTGAGAGGAATGAAGGTGTAGAATTAGGTGTCCCAAGCACTTGTGGCAATCTGTTAGCAGTAAACCTAAATCCGATTGTAGCAGGCAAATTTCCCTACCCCAGTTGCTAAACCATCTAAAGAAATTCGGTCCCAGCCATCCACATGCTCAGCGGCTGAATGCTAGTTTGGCCAAATTGCTAGCACTCCAACTGCTGCCTTTTCAGCTGGTAGACTCTGCCCCCTTTCGAGTATTTGTGGAATGTGTGGTACCTCAGTCGCAGGTTCCCAAACGCCTTTTTTTTTCTCGGAAGGCCATTGCGGCTCTCTAACGGCATGTGGAAGGCAATGTCTTGGCCTCGTTGGACAGGGCAGTCAGCGGTAAGGTGCATATTATCACTGACTCATGGTCCAGCAGGCATGGACAGAGATGTTACCTTTCTTTCATGGCACACTTGGTAACCCTGCTGGCAGCTGGGATGGATGCAGGACAGGGTGCAGTAATGTTGGAGCTTGTTTCGCCACCACACCTCCAAAATGTTGGTAGTGGTGATTCTGCCACACCTCTCTCCTCCACCCCCTCCTCTTCTTCTTCCTCTATGGCCTCTTCGTGTGCAGATTTGACCTCAGGAACCAGCGATGCTCTGTAGGCATTCTAGGGGCTACGCAAGCACTCAGGCAAAAACATGCCACGCGGTGCTCGAGTTGGTCTGCTTAGGGAACAGGAGCCACACTGGGGCAGAGATTCTGGCAGCTCTGCAGGGGCAGGTTCAGAGGTGGTTGCCACCATGCCAGATTCAGGCAGGAATGGTGGTTTGTGACAATGGCACCAACATCCTCTCTGCCCTCTGACAGGGACACTTGACCCATGTTCCCTGTTTGGCTCACGTCCTTAATTTGGTGATGCAGCAGTTCTTGTGCAGGTACCAGGGCTTACAGGATCTCCTGAGGCAGGCCAGGAAAGTCTGTGGGCATTTCCGCCGGTCATATAATGCCAGTGCTCGGCTGGCTACCTTCAAAAGGAATGCAACCTGCTCAAGAACTGCCTCATCTGTGACATGCCCACCAGGTGGAACTCAATGTTGGCAATGCTGCAGTGGCTGCACACACAGCATAGGGCCATCAATGAGTACATGAGTGAGTATAGCACCAGGACAGGGTCAGGGCAGCTTGGCTTTTTTTCGTCACGCCAGTGGCTAATGATCAAGGATGCATGCACTGTCCTGTCACCATTTGAGGAGGCCACAAGGATGGTGAGCAGTGACAGTGCATGCATCAGTGATACTGTTCCTCTTGTCTTCCTGTTGGAGCACATGCTGCATGGTACAATGGACAGGGCACTTGAGGCAGAACAGAGGGAGGAAGAGGAGGACTTCCTTACCTCTCAAGGCCCCCTTTATCCAGACAGTATTCCTACAGGCCCGCCTATAACACAGGAAGAGGAGGAGGAGGAGGAGGATTGTGTCAGCATGAAGGTGGAGCCTGGCACTCAGCATCAGCAGCAGTCTTCAAGGGATCATTTTCAGTCCCCAGAAACCCATGGACTTGTACGTAGCTGGGAGGAGATGGCTGCGGATCATGTCGTCCTTAGTGACCCAGGACTCCGGACCGAATGCCTCAGCAAACCTACACTGCATGGCCTCCCTGATCCTGCAAAGCCTGCGAAAGGACACTTGTATTTGTGGTATCAAGGAGAGGGATCAGCACTGGATGGCAACCCTTCTTGATCCACGTTACAAGGGTAAGGTTGCGGAACTTATCCAGCCTTCGCAGAGGGAGCAAAGGGTGATACATCTTTGGGAGGCCTTCCAGAAAAGTTTGTGCAATGCATTTCCAGAGCCTGGGAGATTACAATTTCCTGGTCTTCCTGGACAACGTGTTGCTGTGGCTTCGGTCAGTCAGAAGGAGCAGTGGAGAAGGTGGCCTTCTGACCGATGCGTTCAGACAATTTTTTAGTCCGCAGCCCCAAGGTCTGATTGGTTCCAGCAACCATCACCAGTGTCTGATTTACATGGTGCAGGAATATCTTGGGGCAAGATCAGACTTGGAGACCTTGACAACTGAAAATCCACTGGGTTACTTGATCTTGAGGATGGATCACTGGCCAGAGCTTGCACAGTATGCAATTGAGCTACTGGCCTGTCCTGCATCCAGCGTTCTATCTGAATGCAATTTCAGTGCTGCTGGAGGCTTTGTAACCGATCACAGAGTGCGCTTGTCCATTGACTCGACTGATCGTCTCACCTTCATAAAAATGAATCAGTCTTGGATCACTAGCTACCAAGTACCTGATGCTGATGTAACCGATTAATTTTTCTATGAATGTAAGATCCCTTGAAGACTGCCTATGCTGATGCTAAGTGACTATCCTGTTATGCTAAGTGACTATCCTATTCCTCCTCAATGTTCATGTTGATAGCTTCTAAGAACATTTTTGGTTCTGGGCACCACCACCAGTGCCTAAAGCCCATTTTTTCTGCCCTTGTTTAACAGGGGTGCGTAATTACAATTTTTGCTGTAATATTTTGCAGCAGGGCTCATTCCTGCACTCAACTAGAGTATCCGTGAGGGGTTGCAGTGTTGTGGCGCCACCACCACCGCCGCTTAAGGCCCAATTTTTCTGCCCCTGTTTAACAGGGGTGTGTAATAACAATTTTTGCTGTAATATTTCACAGCAGGGCACATTCCTGCGCTCAACTAGAGTATCTGTGAGGGGTTGCAGTATTGTAGCACCAGCACCAGTGCCTAAAGCCCAATTTTTCTGCCCCTGTTTAACAGGGGCGTGTAATTACAATTTTTGTTGTAATATTTATCAGCAGGGCCCATTCCTGCGATCAACAAGAGTATCTGTGAGGCTTTACAGTGTTGTGTCACCACCACCACCACCGCCTAAGGCCCAATTTTTCTGCCCCTGCAGGGCTCATTCCTGCGCTCAACAACAGAATCTGTGAGGGGTTACAGTGTTGTGGCATCACCACCACTGCCTAAGACCCAATTTGTCTGCCCCTGTTTAACAGGGGCATGTAATTACAATTTTTGATCTAATATTTGAAAGCACCAAGAGTAACTGTGAGGGCTTACAGTGTTGCGGCAACACCACCACCCCACCACCAAAGGCCCCATTTTTTTGACCCTGTTCAACAGGGACATGTAATTACAATTCTTGATATAATATTTCACAGAAGGGCCCGTTCCAGCACCTACCAATAGTAACTGTGAGGGCTTACAGTGTCCTGGTATCATCAACACCTAGGGCCCAAATTTCTGCAGAGTATATAGGGCAGGCCGTATAGTATATACAGGCGGTCCCCTACTTTCAAACATCCAGCTTACAAATGACTCCTACTCACAAACGGAGGGAGACAACAGGAAGTGAGAGGAAATCTACCCCTAGAAAGGGAAATTCTCTCCTGTAAGAGTTAATATGGGAAAAAGGTGTCTCTCCACTGATGCTTTATTATCACCAATCCTTGTTTCCCTAAAAAAATTTTCAAAATCCAATTTTTATTGGGACAGAAAGGGAGGTGAAATCTTCTGAACAGGGGCACAGACAGCAAAACAAATGTTACAGGGGTGATGATAACCCTTCCCTATGTTATCCAAAAAGCTTAAAAAAAGATGGCGCTACACTTAAAAAATGTACCTGTTCCAAATTACAAACAGATTCAACTTAAGAACAAACCTACAGTCCCTGTCTTGTTTGGACCGCCTGTACACTGCTGCCTGGGGGCCCCATGCCTTTTTTTTTTTACTTTGGGTGCGGGGTTCCCCTTAATATCCATACTCGACCCAAAGGGCCTGGTAATGGGCTGGGGGGTTACCCATGCTGTGTTTCTCAATAATTTTCATCAATATTGCCAGGACCCGACATTACATTACAGCCACAAGCAATTTTACATTACTTTTATTCCTTTAGAAATGTCATTTTGTGCAGGGACTGTTCTAAACATGGGAAATAAGTGCCACTTTACAGGTGTACTACAGACACCCACCAGGTATGATATTTAAAGGAATATTTCACTTTTATTTTATCACTTTAAGCATCATTAAAATCACTGCTCCCGAAAAAACGGCCGTTTTTAAAACTTTCTTTTGCATTGATACATGTCCAATGGGGCAGGACCCAGGTCTCCAAACCCTTTTAAGGACAATAACTTGTATATTAGCCTTTAAAATTCACACTTTTGATTTCTCACGTTCGAGTCCCATAGACTTTAACGGTGTTTGAATGTTCGCGCGAACTTTCGGTCCGTTTGCATGTTCTGGATGCGAACCGAACCAGGGGATGTTCGGCTCATCCCTAGTTTATGCTTATATGTGGGTGGGGGGGTAAAATTTGGGGGGCTTCTGCACATATGGTGGGACTGCTTAATCCTAACCACGCTATGGTCTAAGCTCTCCAAACTCCTTCTTTCCATCCTACCAGTCCCTGTATCCCTAACTCCACAAATGGTACTATTGAGCCTTGACATGGAACTTTGGCCCCAACCTTCACACACAGTTGTCCCCCATGTTTTTATCACTACACACTTAGCTATTGCCAAGAACTGTAAATCCCTTCATCCCCCTCCAGCTCAGAAATAATTGCTCTTCTGAATAACCACTGCCTGATGGAATTCATGCATGCCAATGCACACCTACAAATTCCTATATTCCAAGCAAACTGACACCATTGGCTTAAACACCCTAAATGCATACCTACCATGAATGAACTCCCACACAACTGACAGCCCTACGCTGTACGCACCCGAGTGATGTAACCTTGTTCACATATTTCGCTCTTATCAGTTAGCACAATGTTTACTGCTGTTGTTACTTGCTACAGCTCATAGCTGTACTAAGCTACTCCCCCAAACCTTATGTAGACCTACCATAGCTATGCTAACTTGTTTACTACCTGTATATTCAGATGTTGTATTACTGTTCGCTTATAACCTCCTTAATGTGTATACTCACAATAAACTTTATTTTCAAAAAAAAAAAATTGGGGGGGCTTGGGTGTAACTTAAAGTGTTATATGTGATACTTTTTTGTGACATATTCTCTTTAATGAGACATGGGGGGTTGGAGTACAGATTAGCTTCTTTATAGGCCACAGTGGCTGGGAAAAATGACAGCAAGACCCAGAAATTAAGCTACATCCATCGCTTCAGGGTTCTTAGTACGAAGGGGAAATCAGTGAAAGAATATTTTCTGGTCTCCCTCCCCTCTACCCGATGGCATTCACAATGCCAGTTCCAGGTCCCTTGATGGGAATGTGGAGTACAGGAAACAGTGGGAAAGATGAACTCCAGTTATGTATTAAAAAAAAGAAAAAATCTAATTTTTTTTTGAATAAAACTATTGCAAGTATTTCAATCTGTTAGCATCTTGTAAACCCTTGTACATTAGTAGCGTAGATTAGGGATGAGCTTAGTGTAGCAATAACTCTCGGTGGAGCTGCTGGTTTATTATTGGGTCTGTCCTCTATTCTCTTCACCCCTCTTAAGTTGTTCAATCCCCTTGATACAGCTGTAATGCAGTGTTGTAATGATATTAGTACCAACTTGTGGTGTAGTGGATAGCACTTTCGCCTAGCAGTAAAGAAGGGTCGCTGGTTCAAATCCCAACCACGACACTACCTGCCTGGAGTTTGCATGTTCTCCCTGTGCCTGCGTGGGTTTCCTCTGGGTACTCCGGTTTCCTCCCACACTCCAAAGACATGCTGGTAGGTTAATTGGATTCTGTCTAAATTGTCCCTAGTATGTATGAATGTGAGTTAGGGACCTTAGATTGTAAGCTCCTTGAGGGTTAGGGACTGATGTGAATGTACAATGTATATGTAAAAGCGCTGCGTAAATTGACGGCGCTATATAAGTACCTGAAATAAATAAATTAAAAAAATATTTGTATTTACCTCTACCTAGGTGCTTGTAGCTTCACCTGCAGGAGAAATAACAACACTGCACACAAACTTCAGTAATAACCAAAATAACTTCTTTGTTTGGATAAATGTATTATATATATTTATATAAGGAATTATTACAGTGACTACACTATCACACCAACGTAGTGCAACAGCATAGTAGACAGTTATGACAATCTCGGTAACAAACACAAATAAACCTAATTATATATCTGTACCAGGGAGCTCCCCCTGCTCTAAACCGTAAAGTCACTACCCTTTCTAACTAGATGCAGGGCCCTGCAATAAAAAAGATAGTCTTGATGTCTTCAATCTTCGCTAGCTACAAATTTGTAATTGTAATCACAGAGGGTTCTTCTTGGGTGTTGCGCAGTGTAAGGTAATACACTAAGACAATTATAATCCAGAAGATTGATTAAGTGTTCTTATACGGAGAAGACAAACATCTAATATCAGTTCTTGAATACTGAAATCTAGGCGAATGTAATGTTCTCCAACTTAACTTGTTCCGTGGGACTATCAGTCTCAGCAATACTCTGTAACCATCCTAAGTGTGTGTAGTATTAAACAAAGTTTCGGGTGTTAACCCTCTCACCACACGGGATCCGGGCGGATGGATGTCTCCGTTTCAGCAGTTCTCAGTCCGTATGGAGCCACCACCAAGCCGTCACACTTTTCCTTTACTAACGACCAGGAGCCCTCGGTTACCTCCCCCACGGGTCTCCGGAACAATCACTTCTGCTGCTTCAGCACACTGTGATATGATGGCAGGATCCTTGCTGCTGCTCCGCTCCTTCACAAGGTAAGCCACAACCCTGTGGGACACACACAATCACAGAGTCCTGCTGGCAGGCCACGCGTCCCAGGAACAAGGGACTTAAGATGGCCGCCCCCAGCCCTTTTATATCCTCCCACAATGCAGTTCAGTTATTCTCTTGTCCAGGAGCATTGTGGGTAGGTCATAGTTAATGTTCAGAAGTAAACAATCAATCACTTCCATGTCACTATGTCACTCTTAATCAAGAAACATAAAAGTGTTGTACCTTTTCAATTGTCCACTAGATGGCACTAGATCAACTTATATTCTTTTATAACACATAGATGACTAAAAACAAAAGTTGTCAGTGCAGAGGAAAAGTTGCAAAGCAGGCAAGAAATACAGGAAGTTGTGTAAAGAGATGGACAGCAGACAGGCAGCACTGAAATCAGCTTATATTGGATCGTCAAAAGTAACTATTGTTATTTCTTTTACAATGCTAATGCTATAGAATGAAAGTGTATTTTGTGACCATGGAACTCATTTAGTTTGGACAAAGTTCAGAATGACAAACACGCATGTTTATTCTAACAGGCACCTCCATGCCCAAATGTTTTCATGGATAGATTAAGCTTATTGGGGCACAGCAAAGAGTATTTAAAGGCAATCTCTACTAATAAAAAGCATAACATGACTGAGCCCTACTTTCTAAATGCTAGCTTTCTTGCTGTTATGCTTTTAATACTTTTGAGTTACTGACCCAGAAGTATGCAGATCAGATGCTCTGAACTTCTGACTTATTTAGCAAAGATTGTTCTGAGTCAAAGCCTCAGCATGTACTGAAGTCAGAGAGCTCTAGACATGAGGTCAGCATCGGCTGCCCTCCTATCTCTTTCAGGATACGTTTCCTTTAAATTTACAATAGTTTACAATAGATAGGCTCAAGGCCTTTGTAAAACATTTGGTAAAACTAAAGTAATTTTATGTTTTTAGTAGTTTGAATATTGCGTTAAAATTCTGTATGATTTCTTATGAAAAATAGTAACTTACTGTTTACTAAACAGGTAAAGATTTAGAATCAATAATAATAAAAACAGATTTAGGATGGCAAAACATGCATACACTGCAGAATAATGAAAAACAGGTTGATGATTGCAAATGACATGCATACACTGCAGAGTATGATTATGAAACCTGCACAAATATGGTAACATGTAGCTGTATAGCATAGTTTCTATAGGACTCTATAATAACAGAGCAGTCTAGCTAAGAAACTCTATTTCAGCAAAATAGTTTAAAACAAAGTTATTTGTGTGTATTCTCATAAACATCACTCCTCACAGTTAAGTCCATGGTATCTATAGTAACACAGATAACAAGCTGAAGGGACCCAAATCCCAAGGACAAAGGTCCACCCCACTGGAACTGAAGTACTCTAGTAGCAATCAGGGAGGCCCCCAACAGCAGCTGTTTTTTTCTAGAAAGGATACATCCTATAAGGCTCTGGCCTGACTGTCCACACACTGATTTTGACAGTGGAGGGCCTCTCACCTGACTACCGATCACTTTCCCAGCTAACTTTGCCTTATAAATTGAGGCCTCTCTAAACTGCTGAGGCATTGAAGCTGAGGAATTTAAACTCCCTCTGTATGTTCAGAAACTCATGGAGTTGTGGGAAATAGAGTTAAATAGCTCTGTGCCTTCTACTGAGCATAATGAGTAATTGGGTACACATACACAAACCTAATGTCTTACAACAGTCATTGTCAGGGGTCAGGCTCGGAGACCAGTAGCTATAGCAGTAGAGAGGTTCGCACTGACCAACATGAGCAGGTCAACCCAGGGGATGGTGTGGGTTTACCCAAGGCACGCAATCTAAGCATTAATTGGCCTTCACCAGAGCTCCTGTTGGTGGAGATGGGTTTTTCTGCATGCTAGTGGGAGGTCCTCAGGATTGGCTCACTAGGATGTAAGCAAGTCGGGGTCAGGTAACAGATGTAGTAATTAGTGATCAAGCAGAAGCATAGTCAGTAAACAAGCCAAAGTTTGATAACAAGCGGTTGCAGGTTGGGATCAAGCAGAAGTGTAGTTGATGAACAAGCCAAAGATAGGTGACAAATTGTAGCAAAGATAAAGACAGCTATAGGTATGCAAGGTGAAAGATTTCGGCTGAAGAGAGCATAATAATTTAGCAAAAAGGAAGTGCAGAGACATGGCTTAAATCAGGATGTTGATGGATGGAGCAAAGAGTTTAAGTTTCACCAGAAACAAGATACAAGGCAGGATTGTCCAAGGGATTGGATAGGGAGCTATCCAGTATCTCAGATGGCACAGTGAAAAGAGCTATAGCCAGACACTGCAGAGGTCCCAGGTTCAGCTCCTGACAAACACAATAGTTACTTTACTGCTGTTTTCACAATGCAAGTTTGTGTAAGCTAACTTATATAAACCAATGGACCCTTTGTGTGACTGATATCTTACCTCTAATGTTTTTAAGCAAGGACATTAGCGCCATGGTAACTGCTGATCTTTTGGGCCTCTAGCCGATAATCTTCAAATCAAAATATGGAAGCACAATGGTATACAAATATCGCATAAAATTAAATAATAATATAATAATAATGTGAACATTTGCTTACTGAAAATAAATTAGGCTTTACATTTTAAGGAGACATACTGTATATCGAAGAAAAAGACTGACTGCTCAACAAGTCATTTTAAGAGTAAATTTATTTTTATTACAGTTATTTTGTTTAATAAACTTTATAACAAGACCTACTGCTAAGTAATTGCTAAACAGTTTTTTCGCATATTTTAAGGCATTTACAATATAAGGAAATAAAGACAGTAATTGACTAGAATCCTTGTATATACCAATTATAGTGCTGTGGATTTACTAATTTGGAGGCATTTCACTTACATGGTCTTTCTTTAACTATAAAATTAGATATACCATTTTTATTTATAGTGTGTTATGGGCTTATGGGGGGAGCATGAACATCTGGGAATTCTTGGACTAATTAAGGCTAATTAAAGTATTTACCAGCATACTTCTTTTTAGCCTTGAGAACTGCTTGCAGTGCGCAAAGCAGCTGTTGCACATTGTTCAAGGACTGAAGAGCTGTTTTTAGCGGTGGTTTCTGCTGCTGTTCTATTGTGTTAACACCACTCCAATCTTCTATTTCATTTTCTTTTTAATTTAATAAGTGAACACTGCAATATCTACTCCATCACTCTATAATTTGCTACATAAGCACACAATGGGCAAATGGGCTTGTATATGGGGGTCAACCATTTTTATAAATACATTTTATTGTTAAATATGATAACTAGGTTTTTTTTTTAATAAAGTCTATTTTAGTACTATTGACTAAGATTTGAGTATATTTTTAAAAACGATTTTACAGTTTTTTAAACAGGAGAAGAGAGGGAAGGCATTTCCAAACTCCAATATGAAATTAGCCTATAATAGCCATCATCTTAGACCATGAATTTTTAAATATAGCTAATATCAGTACATAAATTTGTCTTTTTATGAGTTTCTTGTTGTTCCCTGTGTACGCTGATGAGGAAAGGTATAGTTAGGACTACAAGTAAGTCAGGCTCAGCTTTAAGGCCCATTATAAACAAAAATGTTATATTTTGGTAACTGTGGGGGATAAACTATTTTAGCATTAGTATTTAATACATAGTACAAATTCATTTTTTATAATATAAGCTAATATTTGACAATAAAAAAGGTTAGGACAAACTGTATAATACTGCCAGCGGTGGTTACAGAGGACAGTTTGTATTTATGAGGTTTAAACTTTTTCCCAAAAGAAAAAAAAAATCTTTCACTCTACATATTTAAAAAAGTGTTAGTTGTCTCACCACTACAGTTGAACTATTAGTGTATGCCCCATTTAAGCTTGGCCTGCAGCATACAAATGTTATGGGCCTTAGTACTAAATGTTATGCTTGCGTACACCGTTTGTTAACAGACAGTCACTCTCCCTGCTCCTAGACGCTCAGGGACTGCCCTTCTGTCTCAATTTTGTAATTGACCTGTGGTTCTAGATTTTGGAGTAACATTGTTTGTTGACTTTCTTTGATCTACATCCCAGACTTAAAATTATAAGTGGAACAAAGGTGTTAACTGAAGTAAGATTCAAGGTGTTTATCCTTTACATATCCTTTATTTGAGGCTTATCAAAAATAACATGTTCATCCAAGAATACCTGAGCTAGACAGAAACAATACCATTGGATGATTTTACTGTTTTCACCCTATTACAGGTAGTGGGAAAAATAATGGATCTGCTGGGAGGATCAATAAGTATACATTTCTCTATTAATGCTAATGACAGACTGGATAATGTATGCCATTTTTTGTTATTTTGCCCATAGTTCCACTTTAAGTGCACTGGAGGTCAGGGACATGCTGACATGCTTATCTGTGTGGCAGGCTCTACTCATGGGCACATCTTCCAGGACCATGGATTTTAGATCAGTCTAATGCCCTGTACACACGGTCGGATTTTCCGACGGAAAATGTGTGATAGGACCTTGTTGTCAGAAATTCCGACCGTGTGTAGGCTCCATCACACATTTTCCATCGGATTTTCCGACACACAAAGTTTGAGAGCAGGCTATAAAATTTTCGGACAACAAAATCCATTGTCGGAAATTCCGATCGTGTGTACACAAATCCGACGCACAAAGTGCCATGTATGCTCAGAATAAATAAAGAGATGAAAGCTATTGGCTACTGCCCCGTTTATAGTCCCGACGTACGTGTTTTACGTCACCGCGTTCAGAATGATCGGATTTTCCGACAACTTTGTGTGACCATGTGTATGCAAGACAAGTTTGAGCCAACATCCGTCGGAAAAAATCCTAGGATTTTGTTGTCGGAATGTCGGATCAATGTCCGACCGTGTGTACGGGGCATTAGAGTTTCCCTATTCAGCAAAATGTTTGGGAATTGGCAATCAAGGCTGCTTCTCACTTACTGAGCATGTTGTGTTATGTAATGTTTATTTTTGTGTGTGGTTTTTCTCCACACACAAATGTTTTGCATGGACACATAAAGATAAAAATAACTAAAGATGAGGGAATGGAGCCAGCAGCCAAGGAAGATGGCCACGTAAGGAGAGAGCTCTCGGTCCACACGTCGGTTCCTGATCTTTTACAGCGTTCAGAGACAGCACAAATACGCCGCTGCAGCACCCAATCACCGGCGCAACACTGCCGGTAACCATGGGGAAAAGAAAGCCGCCTCTGGGTCCCCTCAAACTGACAACTTACTTCGGGCCTGCCGGAGATCGGTCAACCAAAGATGACGCCGGCCAGGTCCTGCCACGTTCTCCCTCTCATCACAGCACTCCATACGGATCCCAATCCAGCAGTGGTAATTGCTCCTCTCCAAGAGACTCTCCAGGCAACAGCCCTGTTAAATCAAATTCCAAGAAATCTCTAGCACACCAGTATGCAGGTGAGAAAGGACAGGGAGACATATCTGAGGATTCAACACGTGAGTTTATTGAGTGAGTAGATGATTACCCTGCTGTGGGGCAACCTCTCTCAGACAAAATGCTGAAAGACATGCTGGTGTCACTGAGGGGATCGCTCCACAGGGATATGATGACAATGATCTCGCAAATTAGATGGGAGGTGGATGGTATGGGAGAGAGAATGTATCACGTGGAAAATAAGATGGGAGACTTTGCAGTGGCACACAACAAACTTGTTGATGCTCATAATGAGGCAGAGGACGTACTAACAGAAATTAAATCGAAACCTGGAAGATCATTCCAGGAGAAACAATAAAAAGTTCCAGGGAGTTGCTGAGACAATACTCCCAGCTGACTTGCGCAACCATATCCAGCAGCTAATCACAGCAGCTTCTGCCTGAGGTGCCTAAGAGTGAAATTGTTGTAGATAGGGAGCGCAGACTCCCTAAACCACCCTTTTTACCTGAAAAAGTACCATGTGATGTAATTGCCCGCATTCACTTTTACCACGTGAAAGAGGCACTTATGCAAAGGGCGAGGAAGGAACCTAAACTGCCAGATTCTTACTCTGAAATTAGATTATATGCTGACCGATCCAAGCATACAATGCAAGCCCACAGCAAATTGGTCTCCCTTACCAAATTGTACCACAATCATAATATTGTTTATCACTGGGGATAACCCGCCAAACTGCTAGTCATGTGGGAACATAAAAGTGCAGTATTTACAGTAGAAGCAGGGATGCACCTGCCGGACCAGTGGGGCCTGCTGCCCACAGAGCACCAAAGCAAATCAGAGAGTGCCCCACTAGCAAAAGTCGATCCTCTGTGGAACACAGCTCCCGGCTGAATAAACCAGTTACATTGCCTAATGGCTGGAAGGCTCTAAAATGTAATATAAATGGACCCTGTGGCTCCAAAGAGCCAATACCCCCATTCTAAACAGCAGTAGTTACTGCTTCTGATGACTTTCTGCTAGTTTTTTATATTTTACCTCTTTTGTTTTTGTTTACCTTTTTTAATTTTCCTTATTGACACCATTGATGCCAAGCATATCTTCAAGAGAACTATAGAGCCACGACGACCTGCTTACTATGTTTACGTTACTGGACAAGGCGAAGAACATCTCATCTACCAAGTACTTTTTGCTTTATCTTTGTGAGCAATGACTCTTAAACTTATCTCACTAAATGACCACGGGCTTAACAGCTCCTTCAAACGTAAAGCTATGTGGCATGAAGCCAAGAATCTTAAAGGAGAAGTTATCTGTGTACAAGAGACCCACTTCTCAGCAGCCAAACCTTCCAAATGCACACATAGACAATTTCCACATATTTTCACTGCAAACGCCAGAGTTAAAAAGAGAGGAACTTTCATTGCTATTGAAAACTGTGTCTCTTTCACACTCCATTCCTCCATAATGGACCAAAATGGAAGATACATTATCCTGGTGTGCGACATAAATAACATCACTTATACCATAGCAAATATATATGCCCCCAATATGTATCAAATTTCTTTCCTGCACAACGTCCTAAAGAAAATTCATCAAATGCATAAAGGATCTCTTCTCATGTGGAGACTTTAATGCTATTGTGGACCACAAGCTGGATTCCACTGCAGGAACACAAAGCCGTCATTCCTTGTAACCTCTTCTACACAACGAAGATCTGTACAACATATGGCATTGCCTTAATCCTACGGAGAAGGACTTCACTTATTATTTGGCTCCCCATAAAATTTACAAACTAATTGACCTTTTTGTGTTTGACCTACAAATGCTATCAAGAGTATCTGCAGCAAACATCCATTCTATTCTTTGGTCGGACCATGCTCCCATTTCAATTTCAATTACAGAGCAAAATGCCTCAAGGTCTATTTACATGTGGTGTAATAATTTAAACCCTTTTTTCCAGACCATTATTTAAGGAGGAACTAAAGAAAAAACTGCAAGAATTTTTCCTTACCAACATCACACCTGAGGTATCCTTTTCCTCGGTCTGGTGTGCTCACAATGCTTTTACTAGAGGCCTATTGATACAAATGGTAGACAAAGAACAGAGGTATAGAATGCATCTTATGTCTGATTTGATGTTTAAAATGAAACAGCTTGAATCTCAACATAAATCTACCTTGGCAGAGGACAAACTACATGAACTGACCCAGTATAGGAATCAATTTAGAGCGCTATTAGAAACCATGAAAAAGCCCTAAGGAGATTTAAAGCCTTATGCCCGTACACACGACAACAAAATCCATGGAATTTTTCCGACGGATGTTGGCTCAAACTTTTTTTGCATACACACGGTCACACAAATCTTGGCGGAAATTCCGAACGTCAAGAACACAGTGACGTACAACATGTATGACAAGCCGAGAAATAGGAAGTTCAATAGCCAGTGCGGCTCTTCTGCTTGATTCCGAGCATGCATGGGAATTTGTGCGTTGGAATTGTGTACACACAATCGGAATTTATGACAACGGATTTTGTTGTCGGAAAATTTGAGGTCCAGATCGCAAATGTTGTGTGACAGAAATTCCGATGGAAAATATCCGATGAAGCCTACACATGGTCGGAATTTTCGACAACAAGCTCCCATCGAACATTTTCTGTCTGAAAATCCGACCGTGTGTACGGAGCATTACACTACTCCCAGGGGAATAGAGCAGGAAAATTTATAGCCAACTACCTTAGACAAAGACAAATCAAATCCAAATTAGCTTCAATTATCGATCCTGAAACCCAAACAAAAGTATTCCATCCTGAGCATATTGATAACCCTTTCTGTAAATATTATAAAGACCTTTACAATTTAGCTAATGACCCATTGGCCCCTCAACCATCTGAGTCACTAATAGCTGACTTCTTAAAGTCTGTTCAATGTATCAGCATCTACAGCTTCCTTCCCCTCAGAAATGTTACGAGCCACAATAGTAATCTTACCAAAGCCAGGGAAAGCCCCAGACTGCCCACAAAATTTCCGCCTCATATCGTTGCTAAACTCGAATCCTAAAATCTATGCGAAGATATTAGCTATTAGACTGGCGACTATTACCCCAAAACTAGTTAAGACAGATCAGGGTAGACAGGCTCCTGATGGTACCCATCGAATGCTTAATCTCATACGTATAGCTGAATTGCGGAAGACTCCTACAGCATTCTTAGCCCTTGATGCCGAAAAGGCATTCGACAGGGTGCACTGGGGTTACCTATAGGCTACCCTGAATAAATTCGGACTTCAAGGATTCTCCCTGTCAGCTATCTCTGCATTGTATTCTAACCCTTCCGCAAATATATTTACATCCAATACACTGTCAGAAGAATTCCAAATTACCAATGGTACAAGGCAGGGGTGCCCCTTATCTCCTTTAATTTTCACCTTAATAATGGAACCCCTTGCCGAATCAATCAGAACCAACCCAGAAGTCAAAGGAATTACTGTAGCAGGCCAACACCATAACATTGGATTATTTGCCGACAATGTAGTCCTCACTCTTACCAACCCAAACTCTTCCTTGGCAGTTGTTCAAAATATTATTAACAATTTTAGCAAAATTTCAAATTAAACACTACTAAGTCTACTGTTTTACCAATCAATATTCCCAAACTACTATTGGAATCCTTAAAGAAACAATTTTCATACACTTGGTCATGCGGTATATTACCCTACCTAGGTATTGTTCTCATGTCCCCTTCAATCAATACATATAAGGCTAATTTCCGGCCACTTAGACATACAGTTTCTCAGGATACCCTACATATTGCGAAATACAAATTAAATTGGCTAGGACACATAGCAGCATTTAAAATGCTGGTGCTCCCTAAGATTCTCTATCTCTTTAGGCAGTTCCCATCCTAATACCAGGTAGCTTTTTCCAGAAGATTAATGCCTTTCTTAAAAGCGTTAAATGGCAAGGAAAGATTCTGAAAATTGCATTTTCTACTTTATTAAAGCTAAAACAACATGGTGGAGTAGGCCTCCCAGCACTGGAAACTTATAACAAAGCAGTGTTATTAGAACAAATGCATGCCTGGTTTGACTTTATCCTCTGATAGACACTGGGTCTCCTTGGAAAGGGCCTCCACGGACTCTTCAGATCTTATCTCCTTATTATTAGCACCCAGAACCGGCCTACCAGTAAATGTGCCTAATCTCCCTGCTATCCAGGCATCTATGTATACCTGGAATGCGAGTTATCAAAACCATAGGAAAAAAATGATAAATATCCAAATCACCACTCCTACCCCAGTACTAGAATATATAATACCTTCTATAAAAATACAACCTTGGATCTCCCACTGGGTGAAATACATTAAAGACATTAATGTAGTGAACCCGAAATACAACCATTACGAATCCTTACAGGTAAAACATTTACTTATAAAACGAGATATAAGGTCCATAGAGGTAAAAAAAGAGATTTGGCAGGAGCTTCTAGACAGACCATTTAAAAAGGGAGGTATCTCAAGATTCTATGCTCATCCACAACCCGATGATAGTTGTGTCAAAACAGCCCCAATGTTCGCGTGGGAAAAAGATTTAGGCACCACTTTTAGCAATTGGTAATGGAATAATGCCAGAGGAAATACTTTTAAAGTGTCAAGGTGTGTTTTAATCACTGGGATAACTTCCTAAAAATACTAAACAGAAGCTATCTTGTCCACTTTAAGCTATCAAAACTCTTCCCCAATTTCACTACTGCATGTTGAAGAAGATATGGGGACACAGGAACTCTATTCCATATGTTTTGGAAGTGCAGATGCCTTTGCAGCTTCTGAAATGGAATATTCTCTCTGATCTCCAAGGACACAGGCTTCTTCATTTCTCCCACACTGGAGATGGTTCTCCTACATCAAATTTTAGACAACATCCCTAAACAATTTTGCTTTAAAATTGTCCAAATTCTTACTGCAGCCCGTATAAATATAGCATATCTCTGGAAAACTAATATAGCCCCTATTGTGTCAGAAACTATCAAAAGAGTGCAGATCAATTGTAAGGACGCTAGCATACAGTACAGACTATATACAAAAATTTCGTAATAATTGGAATTGTTGGCTCTTTTTCTGATAAGAGATACATAATCTGAAGATCACAATAGGATATAGTCTCTTGATTTTTTTAAGTCTTGGTATAATATGGTGTCTATGTTATGTTTTGTTATGTTTAGTTCTGTTTTATTTGTTTTTGTTAACCACTTTTCTTTCTGTAACACAATTTACAAAAGAATTATAGTTGACAATCTTTCTGTCTGTACTGTATTTTAGTTACTTAACAGCACTTTTTGATCTATTACATCACTATATACTGTAATGTGCATGATGTTTTATTAAATGAACCAATGGTTCTTGCAACTTTTCAATAAAAATAATTGAAAAAAATAAGTAAATAACAAAAGATGCCTGGCATGTATCCTTTATAGCAGGGGTATTGAATTAAAATCCATGAAGGTCCAGTCAGTAAAATTTTATTCCTGCAGAGGCCCGAATGGCATGTTTAATTAATTATAGCTCCTCCGTGCATCGGCAACTGCAGCGTGTTTTCACGAGTGCCAAACAGCATGTTGGTGCAGCACCATGTGGCTTAGCACGGCGCAATTTAAAAATAGGGTCAGGGACTTCTTCTTTATGCATTTCTGCATTGAAATGAATGGGTTGCCTACATGTACAATGCAGGTTGCAATGATGTAAAAGTAACCCCAGATCCTTCACATCACAATTCCATTAATGCATCAGTTCCGCTGCATATGACCCTCCCCTTCACATCCCTGCCCTCAGTCCCCCTTAATATCACCCCCCTCCCCCTTCACATCCCTGCCCTCAGTCCCCCTTAATATTACCCCCTCCCCCTTTACATCCCTGCCCTCAGTCCCCCTTAATATCATCCCCCTCCCCCTTCACATCCCTACCCTCAGTCCCCCATAATATATCATTCCCCTCCCCCTTCACATCCCTGTGCTCAGTCCCACTTTATATCATCCCCCTCCCCCTTCACATCCCTCCCCTCAGTCCCCCTTTATATCATCCCCCTCCCCCTTCACATCCCTGCGCTCAGTCCCCCTTTATATCATCCCCCTCCCCTTCACATCCCTGTGCTCAGTCCCCCTTTATATCATCCCTTTCACATTCCTGTCCTGGTTCCTCTTCATATTACCCCTGTATTCCTTTTAAATGCCAGTCAGCTTGTATACAGGATCACCCCCCCTCGCAATTCTGTCCTCA
This sequence comes from Lithobates clamitans, assembly GCA_037952925.1. Taxonomy (NCBI): domain Eukaryota; kingdom Metazoa; phylum Chordata; class Amphibia; order Anura; family Ranidae; genus Lithobates; species Lithobates clamitans. Next base: position 4,335,391 of record JBBGZY010000656.1, read on the forward strand.
TCCCCCTCTTCATATCACCCCCTACTCCTTTATATTCCTGTCCTCTGACCCCTCTTCTATATCATCCCTGGCTCCCCATCCAGCACAGCAGTGGCATAGTCCTCTCCCCTGTCTTACCTTACACAGGGCTGAGCACGGCAGACACAGCAGGTCTAGAGCTGACGTCAGGAGGCAGGACAGTTCTAAATTGAGCACTGGACCTGCACAACTTTTCCTGTTAATCAGCTTGTGATTGGTTGCTAGGAATGCCTAGCAGCCAATCACCTGCTGTTTAACTTGAAAAGTTAACTTTGCAGTGCCACCCTCGTCCAGAACAGTCTTGCCTCCTGATGCCTATAGCAGCGTGTGGTGGATGTTAGCAACCAGATGCTAAATGGCAGGATCACGGCAGCCCGGGCAGAAGAGTGCCTTGGTCCGGACGTGGCCCGTGGTCCACCATTTAGTGATGCCCGCTTTATAGGAACACAAACAAAAAAAAATTGCCAGTTTGGTATGGTGTTTAATGGAGAACTCTACACAAAAAATCAAGGAAAAAAGCTTTTGGCTATAACCAAAATCCATATCAAACCCACCATGAAGTGGTTTTAAAGGCTGAAGGTAAAAACCTTCTGTGTGCATAGCAAGCGGCTTTCTCTGAGGGCACAGCTCAAGGGGGAGGAGACCCAAAAAGAAGAGGATCAGAGCTGCTCTATGCAAAATCACTGCACAGAGCAGGTAAATATAATGTTTGTTATTTAAAAAATAAGAATCTTTAATCTCACTTTAACATGCTTCCTGGCAGGAATAGAAAGGGGAGGTGTTCAAATGTGTAGCCCCCCCTCACTGGACCATACCAGGCCACATGCTCTCAGCATGGAGTATGCATGTTGATGAAGACAAGAACCTTTTCCCTACAACCCTGGCCTGGTGGTTGTGGGTGACTGTGGGCAGGGGGCTTATTGAAATCTGGACACCCCTTTAAAAAAAGGGATTTCCATAGACAGCCCCCACCCTTTACGTAGTACAACTACTCATTCACATAAAATGTAAACAGTAAATAAACACACCACACTTTTTGACAAGTCCACCTTTGATCATGTTGTCCAGTGGTATACTGTAGATCCTGTAGATTATGATGAATGACATGCTCTGAATCACCAAGCAGAAAAACCCGCTGAATGATGGGCACATCCAATTCCATCGCTACACTGGCCATAAATGATTGCTTTAGTCTCCACTACAAAATGTAAACAAGAGGGTGAGATATATCTAGCGATGTCAGTGGCCAAATATAGCTGTAAGGCCATATTAGCCAGTATCCCTGTCCCTTTCTTTACATGGCTGGGGGTTCCCAGACAGCAAATTAATGGGGGAGGGAGGCATCATAGGTTGCTAAAAGACAGGATGGGTACTGTTTCCAGCTGCTTCCTTAGCAATCATTGACAGGGAAAAAGGGAAGCTGTATTATATAGTAGTGATAGGAAAAACCTCTACGATGTATAACTTTTAACTCCTACTAAGCAAGCAAAAAAGCTAAAAGTCTGTCTTTTAGACCAATGATTGATCAAGCAAAATTTGGTCCAAACCTGTGTTCAGACCAAACAGAGAGATCATCCCTCAAGAATAGGAGAAGTTTGCCTGTGTACTGATTGATCATCAAAGTCAGTATGTGATAAAAGAAAGAACGATAAGTCTAACAATAATAACAACAACAACAAAAAAACAAGAAACAATAACAGCAGTGAGGTGAAGGTATACAATTGTATATAGTTCACTGATACATAGCTACAGCAATGCAGAGCCATCAGGTCATGTAAATATCACCAAACTAAGAGCTTGTATAGAGACAGTCAAGTCAACAAATCAAGCTTCCTGCCCTGTTTATTCATCACTGAGGCAGACAATACTTGCAGCATTTTTGTGGCAGGGATTTTGTTCAGCTTAATACAGCAAGAAACTATGTTCTGGCTCTGATGTTCGCTTCTCGCTGCTGCTCAGATTCCCACTGTATCAGGTGCCAGTCTGTTTTTAGCATAATAAGGCCTGAACACTTGCCCCTCCCTCTGTATGCCATACTCTTATGCCCCGTACACACAGTCGGACATTGATCGGACATTCCGGCAACAAAATCCTAGGATTTTTTGTGACGGATGTTGGCTCAAACTTGTCTTGCATACACACGGTCACACAAAATGTCGGAAAATCCGATCATTCGAACGCGGTGATGTAAAACACGTACGTCAGGACTATAAGCGGGGCAGTAGCCAATAGCTTTCATCTCTTTATTTATTCTGAGCATGCGTGGCACTTTGTGCGTCAGATTTGTGTATACACGATCGGAAATTCCGACAACGGATTTTGTTGTCGGAAAATTTTATAGCCTGCTCTCAAACTTTGTGTGTCGGAAAATCCGATGGAAAATGTGTGATGGAGCCCACACACGGTCAGAATTTCTGACAACAAGGTCCTATCACACATTTTCCGTCAGAGAATGCCCCGTGTGTACGGGGCATTAGACTCCTCTAGTCCCATTTGCAATACTGTTTCAATGGCAAGGGGTGACACATCACCCCTAGCTTAAGTAAAACAGCCCTGGCCTGAATACCTAATTACCATGGACTTAGTCCTTGCTTGTTGAAGCCTATTAAATATGCGGGCTGGATCTTTGTTATATTTTGTGAGTACTGCTAAGTCTTTGTTTTCATTGGAGGCTGTATGCTGAATTTACCTCCAGTCAGGAACTCATTGATGGGCTTCAGCCACTGCTCTGATCCAGCTTACTTTAGGAGCTATTAGCCATCTACAGCCGTCAGCATTTTGTCCCCATATCCATGGTACATTTTTTTTAATCCAGGGATTCTACACACTGATGTTGTAGCGGTGATAGGTACTTATTGACCTACATTGACCTGGACTCCTCCAGGCTGGTAGGCATTGTTACTGTATTCCCTGTACCTGCTTCACCACTCTGTTAAGATTTCCCAGGTAGAAAAACTATACACACAGTGCTTATATATTTCATGATTTCATGTTGAGCCATACTATGGATGCTTGGGCTGTGTGAATCTGATGCATCTTTTTTGGTTTAGACAACTTTGTCATTTTTTACTGGTAATGGGTGGTGGTTCCTGTACATGTATTTATACCATTTTAATATATTTTTGTATCAATAAAGATTGTTTTGTATTTTTGTAGATTTACTTTGGTCTTGAATTTGTCACTGTACCTCAGTGGCTCACGGTTACGGTCCTTGTGGCAGTTTTGACTATCTGCCTAATTCTTATATGCTATGTTTTCATTGGAGGAAGCATAATACAATAGTGACACTATTTTCTTAAGTTGCATATTTTTATGGTAATACTTTAAAGAATTGCAATATTGAAAATATACTTTTAATGCTATGTACGATCATCCATCTTACAAAAAATCTAGGCTGTATGCCACTAGAATTATAACAAATTGCACAGAGTAAAGGATTATTGCAATAGTGACCCACAAAAAATGTACAGGCAAGAGAGCAAGCACCTTGTTAGTTTGAAAATCAGATTATTTTAATAATAAAAGAATCAGTTGTAATGAATATATTTTTATTGCTGATGTTTACTACTTTGGGACCGCATGCCTCATTTTGCAAAGCAAGGCAATGTCAGTGTCAACTAATTTACTGTAGCTTATATTTGAGCAAAATCTTTTTGCTGAGCTGACTTTTTTGTTATGCTATCCCTGGCAATTATGAATCATGAGTACTATATACTTACAAGCATGAACTTTTTTGGAGTATGCTTATTGAAGCAGGGGGAAGATGTGGAAAACACCAGCACCTATCAGAAATGCAAATGTGACATTTGTTCAGCTTAATCTGAATACTCGCTGCATCAGGGAAGTAGAAGAGAATTGGCAATTAGAATTCATCCATTGCTTCACAGCTCATCCTGTGTATCATAATTGACAGATATGTTTATGCAGACAGTAGAAACCTCCAAAATGAGACACTCCCACTAAAACAATTCTGAGGACAATAAATCCAATAACTGCCTACTATGAAAAACTTGTCTCATTACTTTGCTTACTTAGTTACTTGTTTGATATAGATACACAAGCAGGAATTGCCAAATGTATCACCCACTGGTACAATAACACATTAATTGCACATCATTTCTCTTTTAGAAGAAAATTGCAGACCTGAATATAAATAAATGAGACTTAAAGATACTAGAAGTTGTAATCAGGTTCCTTTGGTAGTAAAGTAAATTGGTGCAATCAGTGGTAAAAAGGAAAGATTGTTGTGTCAGATATCTGTGATATGTGTCAGTTCATGTTCAGATGTATTGGTCACATAGTCTCGTCTGTAGAAAAAAAAGAGTGCAACTATGTGTCATAGTCGCTTTATTTTCTACATGCTGAACAGAATGCTTGGGCTGTTAAATCAAGCACAATTTTATTACGTTTGCATCCAAACATATATTAACATGGTATTGTTTTTATAAGCACATAAATACCAAACTTGATTTGTGCATATCTTGATATTTTCCTTTGTCATGCAGTGGCAGGGCAGATAGGCCATTTAGTGTTTTACTAACGTGTTTAGAGAGCTTGTATATGTATTTGGACACTTAGGAACAATAAACCAAGTCTTGCTTTACAAAGAGTTCTACATTCTACATACAAGTGGCACCTGTATATAGCAATGCTTGCTTTACTAGGCTCAGGAAAGTTTGTCCATAAATTAAAGTTTTAGCTAAACTACTGTAGTTAATATTTATTATATAACAATTTTTAATTTGTATATGCTGTTGTTTCTTAAAGTGGTTTTAAACCTCAGACATGAAATATCAACAAAGCACATCCTTCTATACTGTATCTATCCAAAGCAGAGAGTGTGATTTCACTTCTGTTGCAATCCTCTGAGTCACTTCTGACTGCTTTTCCTGACTCTAAAAGATATTATGTGACAGGGGAGGAGAGCTCCAGCACACAGCCTGTGATTCACAGTCACAGCTGCTCATGTTCCCCATGTATAGTGAGGAGGGGGTTGTGTCCATTTCCTCCATTCAGGGCTCAGAGCTCTCCTCACTGAGCTCTGTAATGTGGGACTTCAAATCTTCACCTACTGCTTTTCAGAGCTGAGATATGCTGTGTAAAATGTGTGTTTTGGAAGGCTATAGAGAAGATAGTGCTGCAGATAAACAGGTACAACTTATCTATGATGATTTGTTTCAACTCTACTGTATGTATGACCTGATGGTAGTCACTTCAATGGATATATGTAAGGGTTTTCCACCACTTTAAAGTGATTACCCAGAGAAATAATGAACGAATTAACGTATATATTATATGCTTCTCAAAGCTCAAATAACTTTAAATCAATTAAATACATTAAATACATTTCAGGCGCATCAAAACAAAGGGGATTCAAAGCTTACAATTTTTTTTACTAAAGCAACCACAGCCTGGTTCTTGCACTAAGTTATATAATAATAACCCAGCTTGATGTCAGAAAGTGCAATAAATAAATAAAACTTCCTCGTTATCAAAGACCACCTACCTCTTTCAAAATATTGCCTATTTTTGAACAGCAATTTTCTCACAAGTACAGTGCCTTGAAAAAGTCTTCATACGCCTTAAAATTTTCCACATTTTGTCATGTTACAACCAAAAATGGAAATGTATTTTATTGGGATTTTATGTGATAGACCAACACAAAGTGGCACATAACTGTGAAGTGGAAGGAAAATGATAAATGGTTTTCAACATTTTTTACAAATAAATATGTAAAAGGTGTGGTGTGCATTTGTATTCAGCCCCCTTTACTCTGATCCCCCTAACTAAAATGTAGTGGAACCAGGTGTCTTTAGAAGTCACATAATTAGTAAATAGAGTACACCAGTGTGTAATTTCATCTCAGTATAAATACAGCTGTTCTGTGAAGCCCTCAGGGGTTTGGTAGAGAATCTTAGTGAACAAACAGCATCATGAAGGCCAAGGAACACACCAGACAGACAGAAGTTTAAAGCAGGGTGAGGTTATAAAAAATCTCCCAAGTTTTGAACATCTCCCGGAGATCTGTTCAATCCATCATTCGAAAATCAAAAAAGGGTATGGCACAACTGCCAACCTACCAAGACATGGCCATCCACCTAAACTGACAGACTGGGCAAGGAGAGCATTAATCAGAGAAGGAGCCAAGAGGCCCATGGTAACTCTGGATAGGCTGCAGAAATCCACAGCTCGGGTGGGAGAATCTGTCCACAGAACAACTCGTATGCCCCGTACACACGGTCGGACTTTGTTCGGACATTCCGACAACAAAATCCTCGGATTTTTTCTGACGGATGTTGGCTCAAACTTGTTTTGCCTACACACGGTCGCACAAAGTTGTCGGAATTTCCGATCGCCAAGAACGCGGTGACGTCAAGCACGTACGACGAGACTAGAAAAGGCCAGTTCAGAACCAAGCGAGGCACCCTTTGGGCTCCTTTTGCTAATCTCGTGTCAGTAAAAGTTTGGTGAGAGATGATTCGCGCTTTTTCAGACTCGTGGCTTTCAGATCGTTTTCTGACGTTCAGTTTGTGCTTGTGGGTTTGTATTTGCTCTTCAGTGTGTGCAGTCAGTTCGTATCGGAATTTCCTGTGCGATCTTGTCCACTCGTTGCTGTTTTTCAGGTCGCTCTTCACAGGCCTTGCTGTTCTTCAGTGCGTTCTGTTACTTCGTTCTGAGCAGCCGACCGTTTTCTAGCCATGTTTCGTATGCATACTCCTCGTACAGTTCGTGCTGTGCGGGGGCTTGGTGTTGGGGTCCTGACCTTGACACAAGTCCAGTCCATGAACAGGGCGAGGAGGAGTTCATGGACCAAGAATTGGTTGCTTCAGCGTGACAAGTTCTGTCATATGCCTTTGCTCCGTGAGATCCGTGAGAATAATCCTGGTGATTTCAGGAACTTTCTCAGGATGACGGACCCCGTATTTCACCGTTTGTTGGCTTCGCTGACCCCCTATATCAGCAGGCAGGATACCTGCATGAGGCAAGCCATCACTCCGGAGCAGAGGTTGGTCGCTACCTTGCGGTATTTGGCCACAGGGAGAAGCCTGCAGGACCTCAAGTTCTCGACAGGCATCTCCCCCCAGGCTCTTCTTTGTGGACATTTACTGCTTGTGTTTGTTTGAGCTGACCCTGACAGAAATGTGTGGAGTCCAGAAAATGGCGTGATTGTGTAACCTTATACAAAGCACTGTTGGCTGTTATTTATTTAATGCAAAGACACTTTTCACTACAAATGCACTTGCAACTGCACTGAAACTGCACTTGTAGTGCAAAGTGGATTTGCCCTTAGGAAATTACCCCCATTTTCTCATAAAACAACAATTACATCACCCCAAAAGTGTTGTAGCGTTGAGACAATAATCCACACATTCTTGATGAACAATCTTTTTAATACCAGCACAATCACATGTGAATTTACCAAAGGTTTTTCTGACAAACCGACATGTTTGTTGTTTAACATATTTTGTGGTGTCATTATCCAAAATCAAAATGTGCATTTTATAGAAAACAGGCCTGTGTAAAACCCACAAGAAAGACACAAATCTTGATCTTACAAAGTTCACATTTGGTAGAACTGGAAGGCAATATCAGACATGAGTATTTAGGAACTGTGTTTGATATTGCGTTCAGATGGGGGGAAATCACCCCTTGAAAAGCCAAATTTGGAAGATGCACACAAATTTCCATTTCAACATGTGCGACCTGCCATCACGGGGGATCAAGGGATGTGTTTTGGGGGAGAAAGCCCTTCCTCACCGCTACTTTATTATTGAGGAAGGGGTTGCACCCCCAAAACGCGTCCATTGATCTCCTGTGATGGCAGATAGCACATGTTGAAACACTGTGTGCATCCTCCAAATTTGGCTTTGGGAAAAATCACAAAAACATTTCGCACATTGTAGCAGACAAAAGAAGAAAGTGATTTGGAGGGGTTTTAAACTCGCCCCAAAACATCAATGATGTTTTTATATTTTGGAATAACATCATTGATGTTTTGCTTAATGTTTTCCAATTGTAAATTACACCCCATGAACTCCCCGATCAGGATCTGGGCACTTTCGGATGTGAAAGGATCTTCATCCACAACCTCACGATCACCTAAAAAGAAAGGAAACCCAAAAAAAAATTAGGTCTAAAAAAAATGCCGCCATCCATCTCTTATCTGAGCCTGTGGTCGCAGACACTCACCTGTTGTGGTGACTAGTTCCACCACGTCTTCATCCTCCTGCTCATCTTGTGTTGGGGGGATTTTCCCTTCTTCCAGAGGGGGGGGGGCTCTGGTCTCCTCGGATGAGGGGTGTCCTCCGAGTCTTTTCTCCCCTATGTAAAACAAAAATGGTATAATTAGCACACAGATATTTAATGTCAGAACTATAAATAGGAAACATTGCTTGGAAGTGGGGTACAATTGTCTATTTTAGCAGAGTTCCAAGATGTAGCTTTTTTAGTGTCCTTTGTCAAGCTGCAATACTTTACCTGTTTGGTACAAGCTTCACAGATGTAGCCCCCCCTATAGTATACACTGGAGCACCTGTGTGGCCCCCCTAATAAAAAGGGTGTTCTGGGGTCCCACACTAGTGCTCCAGTGTCCAGATGTGAAAACAGCTGCTCAGTGTCCTCTCCTTACACACAATCTAGTTTGCATTTCATTCTAGTAACAAAGCCATCTACACAACCCAATTCTTTGAAGACAAGTATAGGGCCTCAAAATGGTGGCCAAATGCATATGGCCTAAACAATGGTATTTTATAGTCCGAAAAAAAAATGTGTGATCCGAACGAATAATGTGCCCATGAACATGAAAGTTGCCATTTTAAACTGTACAACAGTTCCTAAAAGCACATGGAGCAGCACGAATGTAATAAACACAAGAACAATAGGAACACAGCACAACTACTTACTTTTTTGCAGCACTCTCCGGATCTTTCTGTACTGCTCATGTTCTCGTAATTTCAGGTCCGACCACCGCTTCCTGAGCTCATCTTTCGATCGTCGTACCCCGAATTTCCGGTGCAGACTCCTGACCACTTTCGCCATGATCTTGGCCTTTCGGACATTGTGGTTGGGGTAAGGCCCATACTTTCCATCATAGTCGGCCTTCTTCAGGATGTCCACCATCTCCAACATCTCCCCAAAGGACATATTTGAGTCCTTTAATCTCCTTCTGGATCGGGACGTTTCAGGCTCCAGCCTTTCCTCCTCCTCCTCGTTGCTGTAATTAGCACTATCCTGCTGTCTCTCCGCCATGTGCTCTTCCTCCACTGCGCCGAACAAAAAGGGGCGGGGAATAGAATAGAAAGAACGTCAGGGGCGGGCGGAGTTATACGCATGCGCAGTGTGTATAAATCGTAACGCGCGCGTCTTACGTACGATCTGTGAGCGGAGGAAGGAGCATCGGAGACGCCGATCATGCTAACGAAGGTAGGATCTAAACTTGGGCCTATACTGCTTCGAAATTGAAGCCTATATTGTAACAAGATTAGGGGAGTTTGGCCTGACATTAGGGTTTGTCTTGTGTTGTGTCTTGCAGAGAAAATGGATGGGTTCAACGACCACAATTTCCTGCCCCTGTTTATTGACAAGTACAGGGAGCTGCCCTGTCTGTGGCAGGTGAGACACCCCCTTATAACCATAAACAGAAGAGGCAGGCAGCGCTGGAGAAACTGCTGGAGTTGGTGAAGCCGGTGGTCCCCACAGCAACCATCCCTTATTTAAAAGCTAAAATTGGTGGCCTGAGGAGCACTTATCTTAGGGAGCGCAAGAAGGTCACAGATTCCCAGAGGTCCGGAGCTGCAGCAGATGACGTTTATGTCCCCAGGCTGTGGTACTACGAGAGACTGCGATTTCTGTCAGACCACACTGAAGTCAGGGAATCCCTCTCCACTCTTCCTTCCACTCTTCCTTCCACACCAGCTGAGGCTTCTGATGTCCAACCTGGGCCTTCCAGCCAGGAAGAAGTGGAGGAGCCCAGCTGGAGCCAGGTATAGCATTCTTCTACAGATTTCTGGTCAATAAATAAATGATGTTTACTAGATGTTATTATTGATCACTAATTGCTGATTAAAAATAGTGTTTTACATATCAATAGACAGTAGTGGGCAAAAATAATTGGGACAAGAATGCAAAATGCTGGGCTCAGAAGGATAGTCTGTTATATTTGTTAACATTGAATTTGCAGCAGTCAGGAGGTGAAAATTGTGTGTGATTGATGAAAACAATACTAAAACTATGTCCCTTTTTCATACACAGGAAGACCTCAGCCAGGAGGAGGTTGTGGAATGTGGCAGCCAGGAGGAGGCGGGGATTAGTGGCAGCCAGGAGGAGGTGGGGCTAAGTGTCAGCCAAGAGAAGCCAGGGACAAGTCGCAGCCTGACTGAGTCTCAGGTCCCTCCCCTCCGCCTGCCATATAAAAGGGCCAGGAAGGCCACTCCCAGTCCTGTGCAGGATTCAGCATACAGGCTGATCCAGGAGGCTTCGGCGTCCCTCAGAGCCTTCTCCAGTCCTGCAGAGGCCTTTGCCTGCATGGCTGCCACCAAATTGCTGGGCATGCAGGAGGGCCAACGCAAGATCTCTGAGGACCTGATTTATAAAGTCCTTCGTAAGGGGGAGAGTGGGGAACTGACACCCAAGACGGATATCATGGAGAGGGACGATCCTCCTCCTCCTCCTCCTCCTCCTTCTGCCACAACTCCACCACCACAGCCAAAGCCTGGAAGGAAGCGTGGAAAGAAGACTTGAGAGTGATGGCCCTGGGTTCAGTCTGGTCTGACTGAAGATGTAGTCTCTCGTATGACCACAGCCTGGGGACACAGATGTCATCTGCTGCTTTCCGGATCTCTGGGACTTCTGGACCAGACTGCCCTCCCTTAGATATGGACTCCTCAGGCCACCAATTTTGCTTTTAAATAATTGATGCCTGCCCTGGGGGTCCAAGGCTTCGCCCACTTCTGCAGTTTCTCCAGCGTTGCCTCCCTCTTTGTTTATAGTTGTGACCCCTTAATAAAATATTTTTAGGTAAATTCTACTCTCCTGTGTGTGTTTTCATCCAAAAAGGACAGTTTGTTGGTGAGTATTCAGGTACATTTCTAAAGTACAATGTGAAATTAACAAGGGACAACAACACCAAACAATCTCCTCCTACAGATTAAATAGAACAACATATCAATGGTGTTGTGGGAACTTGTCACAAAAAACACACAAACATTTTCGGGAATACAAATCAAAATCACCAAAAAAAACAAAAATAAAAAGAGAAACACAAAAAAAGATTCTACATTAAAGTAAAAAAAAAAAATTAAAAAATATGTTGTCAGATGTGAGAAATCAAAATATATTAAGGGAATCCCCGATAAATAGTAACGAAAAAAGTTTGTGAGAAGTGTGTGTGAATATGAGCATCAAAACGACTTAATTCTTGTCACATTATAAAGAAGAAGAGAGTGTGCTGTATTAAACCATTTTTTACATTGCAGCGTGACGAAAGTGCTGTATCCATTGCGAACGCTAAGTTTACCAGAACGAGCTGTCCCGTGTCGGAATTTCTTCTGAGCATGCGTGGCACTTTGTGCGTCGGAACAGGCCACACACGGTCGGAATTGACGCGACCGGATTTTGTTGTCGGAAAATTTTATCTCCTGCTGTCCAACTTTGTGTGTCTGAAAATCCGATGGAAAATGTCCGATGGAGCCCACACACGGTCGGAATTTCCGACAACACGCTCCGATCGGACATTTTCCATCGGAAAATCCGACCGTGTGTACGGGGCAGTAGTCGTGCACACCCCAAATCTGGCCTTTATGGAAGAGTGGAAAGTAGAAAGCCATTGTTGAAAGAAAGCCATAAGAAATCCTGTTTGCAGTTTGCGAGAAGCCATATGGGGGGGACAGCAAACATGTGGAAGAAGGTGCTCTGGTCAGATGAGACCAAAATGTAATCTTTTTGCCTAAAAGTAAAAACGCTATGTGTGGTAGAAAACTAACACTGTACATCACCCTGAGCACACCATCCTCACTGTAAAACATGATGGTGGCAGCATCATGTTGTGGTGATGCTTTTCTTCAGCAGGGATGGGGAAGCTGGTCAGAGTTGCTGGGAAGATGGATGGAGTCAAATACAGGGAAACCTTAGAATTCTGCAAAAGACTTAAGACTGGGGCGGAGGTTTATTTTCCAGCAGGACAATGACCCTAAACATACAGCCAGGGCTACAATGGAATGGTTTAAATCAAAGCATATTTATGTGTTAGAATGGCCCAGTCAAAGTCCAGACCTAAATCCAATTGAACCTGTGGCAAGACTTGCAAATTGCTGTTCACAGACACTCTCCATCTAATCTGACAGAGCTTGAGCTATTTTGCAAAGAAGAATGGGCAAAAATTTCACTTTCTAGATGTGCAAAGCTGGTAGAGACATACCCAAAAACACTTGCAGCTTTAATTGCAGTGAAAGGTGGTTCTACAAAGTATTTACTCAGGAGGGCTGAATACAAATGCACACCACACTTTTCACATATTTATTTGTAAAGAATGTTGAAAACCATTTATCATTTTCCTTCCACTTCACAATTATGTGCCACTTTGTGTTGGTCTATCACATAAAATCCCAATAAAATACATTTCCATTTTTAGTTCTAACATGACAAAATGTGAAAAATTTCAAGGGGTATGAATACTTTTTCAAGGCTTTGTATGATGGGCTTTAGCTGAGGTAAATACTGATTGTAATGCAAACTGAGCCATTATCAGACATGCCTAACTGTCAGTGTATAACTGTTTTTGGTAACAATTTTGACTAAGAAGCATTGGCAATATATTCTAGTCAGCTGGTTATCAGGAAGTTGTTGCAGTATTCTTATTATATAAGAGTCCTTTGAAATATGTAATACATAATTGTAAAGGTTTATGGCTTTCTCTTGACACATCCAATGCCATTAGAGGCTTCCAAACTGCAAACAATCCCTTCAAGATATTTTTTCGGTTAGCTTTTTAATATGACTAATATTCCTAATAATCTTTTTATATTATAAAAACATTTACTATATGAAAGCAAAGCAGTTTAACCTTTTTATCCTATTATGGAAATTAAATTCTTTATCTCTTTATTCCATTCTTCTTATTTCTTCAATCTGTTTGAAGGGCATTGGCACCAGTAGCAGGAGAAAGACTATAGTTACATGCTTTCATTATTAATTTTAATCTGCTATGTTCATAGCGATGTTAGCCTTCTTTTGATTCTTTAATTGTAACCAGACTAACTTTAAATTTCATATAGACCACACAAAAGATACATGAATGGGAACATTCCAGAAAGTCATTGATATTCATTATACTGTTAATAATACAGTATATTGATAATATTATGATAAAATTAGGCATAAAGTAGAGTGAAACTAGCCATATCCCATCCTACCCTTTGTTCCCAAACCAGAAATGTACACATTACACCAAGGAATTTATTTGTGGTTTCACAAACTGCTTTTAAGCTCATTTGTATTTATAATACATAGAGGATTGTGTGCCAGTATATACAAGCCTCTGCCAGGTATTTTATTGAACCACTTCAGCTCAGGAAGGTTTACCCCCTTCATGACCAGGCCATTTTTTGCTATACGGCATTGCGTTTCTTTAATTGACAATTGCGCAGCCGTGCAACGCTGTACCTAAATAAAATTGATGACTTTTTTCCCACAAATAGAGCTTTCTTTTGGTGGTATTTGATCACATCTGTGGTTTTTATTTTTTGCACTATAAACAAAAAAAAGTCAATTTTGAAAATAAAAAATCATATTTTTTTACTTTTTGCTATAAAACATACACAATAACATTTTAAAAAAAATCTAATTTCCACCGGACCCGCTGATTGGCTCCCGCTGTGTCCAATTACAGCAGGAGCTGGTCACCACAGTCCCGAAAGAGGCGATCACGTACAGGTAGGTGATTTTAGATACAAAAATATTGCACACGTGAAAAGATAATTCAGTGTGTAAAAAAAGCAGCACCACAAATGTGAGATATTACCACAAAAAACAAGAAACAAAATAAAGGTGTGTTGCACTACAGTGATTGATATTAAAAATACAGAAAACTATTATAAATAAATAAACAGTAAAAAAAAAAAGTCTCTCAAATGGACCATAATGGTCAAATGGCAAACTCCATTATTCAACTGTGGATAAGGTTATCCAATTCCTTCATCAAGTGAACATGCCACCACCACAATAGGTTGGACTCTTACCAGAGAGCCTGGACCCTTTATTACGAAGGGTCAAACAAGCTTGATGAATATATCCTAGTAGGGGGTCATCAACAGGGGATATACAAAGGAACCACATCAGGAACAGCTCCAGAGCATCCAGGGGACTCCACCCAAATGACGATCGTGTAGTCAAATCCAAATAAAACATAAAACGCTGGATAGTGTAAAACTTCTTAAGGTTAGCATTTAGTATAAAGTATTGCATTTACACATATCCATAGTAAAAACAGCATTGCATCATAAAAAAGGAAGGCGGCCACCAGGGGCAGATCCAGAGCCTAGTCTCGGGAGGGGCGCTGCCAAAAAATGTTTATTTGGGGTAAATTTATCGGAAAAATAGCTGGTGTTAGCGCTTCAATCATCATGGCACCATGGTTTTTATGGTGTCAGGATGATTGAAGCGCATTATTACTATAATTACATTGTTATAAAAAATGAAATGGTTGAACTCACCATAATGCAGAATCAGTGGGAGCCCCGAGCCCACTGTCACCTGCCACACGTTGCGGATTGTCACTTGCCACGTCCCCTGTCACCAGATGCAGATTGTCAGACTGCTCAAGGTGGAGAAGATGATGGAGGTGGGTGGAGCCAAAACTAACTCAGGGGTGTCGGTGCCTGTAGTGTGGACAACATGGAGGGAGGAGGGTGCCGGTGGGTGGGGCCGACACAGTCAGAGGCGGAGAAAGAAGAATGCTGGCACTCTGCCACCACTGACTGTGGACGCTGGCTGGACATGTTAGTGCAGTAAGTTACTGTAGGTCAGTGCAGTGGTTGGAACGGAACTGTAAACACAGTCACATCGGCTCTGAGAGACTCGAGTCCGACATGACTCACTGTGACTGATGTCACTCGTTGCTAACGCCTGGGCCGCCTGGCGTCTATTAATGAGTGCAGGGAAGAGGCTCCACCCACCTCCTCTGGCTCCTCCTGGTACCCTTGTCAGTCAGTGAGTGACCGTAACCACATTAGATGAGAGTCTCTCTCTCGGCGCCGCTGATCGGCTGATGTGAGAGAGAGACTCGGGCAGCGGCAGGGCAGAACAAGGCAGCAAATGAGTGTGACGACAATGACATAGGGCTATTATTTCGGGGGGGCAATTGCCCTGTTGCCCCACCCCTGGATCCACCCCTGGCAGCCACCACAGAACATCCACACGTGTAAAATGCATGATAACAGGAACATACAGCCCTTTTTTTGACCGGTTTTGTCGACAAAAGGACTTCTTCTGGGGCATGATTTTGCCTTTAGGAGCCGCCACCCCGCAGTACATATACGTAGGGTGGTCAGCAACCAGTTATTTATGGTAGGTTTTTAGGGGGCCAAGTCAATATATGGCATTCAGCCTGTTAGCCATATGATCTTCACCAACTGTGGAGATACAAGGATTACATTGAGACTAGGAATAGGTCTACAAATTTAAGCTTTGCCTAAACTAGACTACAATCAAATTGTGGCTGCTTCTTAGTTTTTTTTTAAATTGAAAATATGACATTTAATGCCTATATTTTTACATATCTCAATGAATATTAAAATCAGTTAGCCTTATGCCTCGTACACACGATTGGACATTCCGACATCAAAATCCATGTTTTTTTTCTGACGGATGTTGGCTCAAACTTGTCTTGCATACACATTCACACAAAGTTGGTCGGAAATTCCGAACGTCAAGAACACAGTGACATACAACACGTACGACGAGCTGAGAAAAATGAAGTTCAATAGCTAGTGCTGCTCTTCTGCTTGATTCCAAGCAGAAACAGATCTCAAATTTTGTGCGATGGAAATTACGATGGAAACTGTTCAATGGAGCCTACACATGGTCGGAATTTCTGACAAAAGGCTCCCATCGAACATTTTCCGTCGGAAAATCCGACCGTGTGTACGGGGCATTAGGGTGAGAAAGATCCATGTGGTTTACAAGGAAAACGCACATTATGAAATGTTATATTTAATACAGCTTTCCCCTTTCTATGAACAAATTACCACTCTTATAAAATTTAACAAATCTGCCTCCTGAATAAGTGCAATAAAGAACTTTAACAAGTACAACAGTCATTAGTGTGTTTAAGACATTTTAAGTTCACAGTGACTGTCACAAGTTTGCTAGGTCTTGTAAAACTGTGACTAATTAAGCTTTAACTCTGAACATGTTGATCCTGAAATTGTGTTTCACTTCTTTATACACTCACAACAGAGTACAACACAGAAAACTTGTAGTTAGGTGAATTGTGTTGCTTGACTTTTTTATTAAGAAAGATTTCTAGAATAATTATATATTCTATTATCTAGAAGAATTATTTGCTACAGAAAATGTGCTAAATGCAAAATAAGGAAATTTAATTTTCTAATGCTTATAGACTTTCTCTTTGTACCACTTACATTTACAGACAGGCTGCTGGACACATTGAGCTATTAATTTACATTTTGACAAAAAAATATATGACCCATGCCAAGAACTCTTATATTTTTGTACAGTAATGGACACATTACAAAAAGAGTATCATATAATAACTTTTTAACAAATGTGTGCATCTTTCAGTTCCTTTATTCTCTGGCATTGAAACTCCACCACACCTATCCCTCCCTTACCAGAGCTCTTTTTTTTCCTGCAGCCATTGCTCTGCAGCTTTTCCTTCACCAGATGGAGTGTCCACTGTGGAGCAACAAGCTTTGCACTGCTGGCAGTCCCTTTTCGCCCACTGATCGGCATAGACACTTACCCTGGGTGACATACTCATTTCTAGGCAGCATGTCACATCTATGCTTATGATAGCATTTGCTTCCTGGCTTCTGTACCTTGCGCCTCTGGATTTCCTCTGCTACTGACTCTTATCTCTGGATAACAGATTAGGCTACTGATTGCCACCTGTCCTGATCCTTGCCTGAATATGGTTAGGTTACTGATAGTCATTTGCCCTGAACCTTGCCTAGATAACAGCCACTGGTATTGTCTGTCCTGATCCCAAAGAGCTTGGCATCTAGCCAGCCACCTGTCCTGATCACTCCTGCATAATACATCTATCTTACATAGTTACATAGTTACATACATAGTTATATAATTGGTAAGGTTGAAAAAAGACACAAGTCCATCAAGTCCAACCTGTGTGCGTGCTTTTGTATCAATATTACATTGTATATCCCTGTATATTGTGGTCGTTTGGGTGCCTATCTAATACTTTTTTTAAATTATCTATGCTCCTTCCTGAAATCACTGCTTGTGGAAGAGAATTCCCCATCCTCACCGCTCTTACCGTAAATAACCCGCAATGCATCTTAAGGCTAAAATGCTTTTCTTGTAATTTTAGTGAATGGCCGCGTGTCTTTTTATGTTCCCTTGCACAGAAAAGTTTTCTCCCTATAGTGGGGTCACCAGTACGTTATTTGTACATTGAAATCATATCCCCTCTCAAGCGTCTTTTCTCCAGAAAGATTAAGTTCAGTGCTTGTAATCTTTCTTCATAACTGAGGTCTAACAGCACATCCTTCCTGAGGTCTGGAGCTTAAAACTAGACAGCATACTCCAGGTGCGGTCGAACCAGAGTCTTTTAGAGTGGGATAATTATTGTTTTATCTCTGGAGTTAATCCCTTTTTTAATGCATGCCAATATTCTGTTGACTTTGCTTGCAGCAGCTTGGCATTGCATGCTATTGCTGAGCCTGTCATCTACTAAGACCCCCAGGTCCTTTTCTATCCTAGATTGCCCCAGAGGTTCTCCCCCTAGTGAGTAGATTGCATTCATATTTTTGGCACCCAAATGCATTACTTTAAAATTTTCTACATTCAACCTCATTTGCCATGTAGTTTCCCATCCCAATAATTTGTTCAGATCTTCTTGCAAGGTTTCCACATCCTGCAAGTTATTGCCCTGCTCAGCTTAGTATCGTCCGCAAATACTGATATTGAGCTTTTTATCCCATCCTCCAGATCGTTTATGAATAAATTAAATAGGATTTTTCCCAAGACAGAACCCTGGGGGACCCCACTTTCCACACTGGACCATTATCACCACCCTCTGAACTAGCCCCTGTAGCCAGTTTTCAATCCATACACTCACCCTTTGGTCCATGCTTACAGACCTTAGTTTGTACAGTAAACATTTATGGGGAAATGTAGGGTTGTCCCGATACCGATACTAGTATCGGTATCGGCACCGATACCGAGCATTTGCCCAAGTACTTGTACTCGGGCAAATGCTCCCGATGCCTCCCCCGATACCTTGACTGTCAGCTGTGATCGGCGCGTGGGGGAGTTACAAGATTCTCCCCCAGCGGCTTTCACCAGCTTTAGTGACAGACAGCGGTGATCGCTCACAGCTGACTGTCACTGCATCCTCCTCCATGCCCCCTCCTTTCCTCTGTCCCTCTCAGCTGTCCCCTCCGTTCTGCTCTTATCTGTCCCTCTCAGCTGTCCCCTCGTTCTGCTCTTATCTGTCCCCTCCGTTCTCCCCCTCAGTTTCTCCGTCCTCCCCCTCCTCCTTCCTTTGTGTATGGATAGAGTCAGCTGACTCTGTCCATTCACATAACTGAAACATTGTAATCTTCTGCGATTACGATGTGTCAGTTTATGAATGGAGAGAAGCTGCGGTCTTCTCTCCATTCATTGTCAGTGCAGCTGACGCTGCAGAGAAAGGGACTGGGGATTCTCTATCCTCTGTCTCTTTCTCTGTCTCAAGGGGGAGATATAAGAGGTCTGTTAAGACCCCTGATATCTCACCAAAGCCCCCCAAAAGGGCTGATTAAAAAAAAAAAAAAAAACAATAAAGAATAAAAGAAATATTATTGTAAAAAATAAAAATTGTAAAAAAAAAAAAATAACACACACATCCAACGTTCACCCCCCCCCCCCCCCCAAAAAAAAAGCAAGCACTGTTAAAAAAAAAAAAAAAAAAAATGAAAAAAAAAACACTGTCACGTGACATTAAAAAAAAAGTATCGGTAATCGGTATCGGCGAGTACTTGAAAAAAAGTATCGGTACTTGTACTCGGTCCTAAAAAAGTGGTATCGGGACAACCCTAGGGAAATGTATCAAATGCCTTTGCAAAATCCAGATACACAACGTCTATGGGCCTTCCCTTATCTAGATGGCAGCTCACCTCCTCATAGCAGGTTAATAGATGTGTTTGGCTAGAACAATTCTTCATGAATCTATGCTGATTACTGCTAATGATTAGGGATGAGCCGAACACCCCCCTGTTTGGTTCGCACCAGAACATGCGAACAGGAAAAAAGTTCGCTCGAACACACGAACACCGTTAAAGTCTATGGGACACGAACATGAATAATCAAAAGTGCTTATTTTAAAGGCTTATATGCAAGTTATTGTCATAAAAAGTGTTTGGGGACCCGGGTCCTGCCCCAGGGGACATGGATCAATGCAAAAAAAAGTTTTAAAAACGGCCGTTTTTTCAGGAGCAGTGATTTTAATAATGCTTAAAGTCAAACAATAAAAGTGTAATATCCCTTTAAATTTCGTACCTGGGGGGTGTCTATAGTATGACTGTAAAGGGGCGTATGTTTCCCGTGTTTAGAACAGTCTGACAGCAAAATGACATTTCGAAGGAAAAATTACATTTAAAACTACCCACGGCTATTGCATTGCCGACAATACACATAGAAGTTCATTGATAAAAACGGCATGGGAATTCAACACAGGGAAACCCCGAACCAAAATTAAAAAAAAAAAAATGACGTGGGAGTCCCCCTAAATTTCATACCAGGCCCTTCAGGTCTGGTATGGATATTAAGGGGAACCCCGGTCAAAATTTTAAAAAAAAATGACGTGGGGTTCCCCCTAAATTCCATACCAGACCCTTCAGGTCTGGTATGGATTTTAAGGGGAACCCCGCGCCAAAAAAAAAAAAACGACGTGGGGTCCCCCCAAAAATCCATACCAGACCCATATCTGAGCACGCAACCTGGCAGGCCGCAGGAAAAGAGGGGGGGTGAGAGTGCGCCCCCACTCCTGAACCATACCAGGCCACATGCCCTCAACATTGGGAGAGTGCTTTGGGGTAGCCCCCCAAAACACCTTGTCCCCATGTTGATAAGGACAAGGGCCTCATCCCCACAACCCTGGCCGGTGGTTGTGGGGGTCTGCGGGCGGGGGACTTATCGGAATCTGGAAGCCCTCTTTAACAAGGGAACCCCCATATCCCGGCCCCCCCCTGTGTGAAATGGTAAGGGGGTACTTACCCCTACCATTTCACTAAAATACTGTCAAAAATGTTAAAAATGACAAGAGACAGTTTTTGACAATTCCTTTATTTAGGTCCTAATCCTCAATTTAGCTCCTAAGTCCCTAAAACCTTTTTTTAGGACACTCCCTCTTCCTCTGACTTTGTCGTTGGTGCCAACGTGCACCATGACAGCTGGGTCTTCCCCAGTCTCTCCCAGTAATCTGTCCACCAGATCTGTGATGTGCCCGAGTGCCCAGTACACAATATACAGTTCAGCGCTTCAGGTCTTTGTGACAGATTGCCCTCTCTTCTCTCCTTCTGAGAATTGAGTCCCCTGCCACCAGAATCTGTCTTTCCTTTCCCTTGGCTTAACTCCCGCCCTCACTGGAGGAGTTATTCCCCTTGCAGCAAGGGGTGTCACTCTGCTCCAGCAATGCTGGTCCCTGACTGGTTTCCACAAAAAATCATGCAATGGGGCCTACTTATTGGGTTGTTCCACCCCAGGATCGGCCTCCCTTACTCCTTTCCCCTCTACCCTTCCTGACTGTCTGCCATCTACTCTTTTCTAGTGCAGGCACCTCTTTGTCTCCACCCGCCTCTGTGCTGGCCCCTACCGAGACCTGCCAGGTACGATCCCAAATATGGAGAGTCTTCTCAGTGTTGACAGTTGCTTCCCTAGATTCAGAACCTGGGCTTCCAGGGAAACAATGTTTACATTTTGCACAGCAGTATTCGCCCTTGATCGGATGATCAAGGAATGCATACATGCCACAAGATATACATCGAGTTACATCTCCATACCTTCATCATACCCACTAATTTAATGGGGATTGGGAATTATGCTCTGTCCAATTAACTAACAACTAGCTTCCTGACCTGACACTACTACTCAACAGCACACGGTACTCACAGCACACGGGTAATCACATACACAGGTACTCACAGTACTCACATACTCACAGCACTCGGGTACTCACATACACAGGTACTCACAGAACTTGGGTACTCACAGCACTTGGGTACTCACATCACTCGAGTACTCACAGCACCCGGGTACTCACAGCACTCGAGTACTCACAGCACACAGGTACTCACAGCTCTTCGGTACTCACAGCACACAGTTTTTCACAGCACTCGGGTACCCACAGCACTCACAGCACTCGGGTATTCACAGCACACGGGTACTCACAGCACTCGGGTACTCACAGCAGACGTGTACTAAACAGCACTCTGGTATTTACAGCACCTGTGTACTCACAGCACCTGGGTACTCACAGAACTAGGGTACCCACAGCACTCGGGTACCCACAGCACCTGGTTACTCACAGCACTCGGGTACTCACAGCACTTGGGTACTCACATACACAGGTACTCACAGCACTCAGGTATTTACATCACTTGGGTACTCACAGCACCTGGGTACTCACAGCGCTCGGGTACTCACAGCACCCGGGTACTCACATCACTCGAGTACTGACAGCACACGGGTACTCACAGCACTCGAGTACTCACAGCACACGGGTATTCACAGCACTTCGGTACTCATAGCACACAGTTATTCACAGCACTCCGGTACCCACAGCACTCACAGCACTCGGGTGTTCACAGCACACGGGTACTCACAGCACTCGGGTACTCACAGCAGACGTGTACTAAACAGCACTCGGGTATTTACAGCACCCGTGTACTCACAGCACCTGGGTACTCAAAGAACTCGGGTACCCACAGCACTCGGGTACCCACAGCACCTGGTTACTCACAGCACTCGGGTACTCACAGCACTTGGGTACTCACAGCACTCAGGTATTTACATCACTTAGGTACTCACAGCACCTGGGTACTCACAGCGCTCGGGTACTCACAGCACCCGGGTACTCACAACACTCGAGTACTCACAGCACACGGGTACTCACAGCACTTGGGTACTCACAGCACACGGGTACTCACAGCACTCAGGTACTCACAGCACTCGGGTACTCACAGCACTCACATACACGGGTACTCATAGCACTCGGGTACTCATAGCATACGGGTACTCACATCACTCGGGTACTCACAGCACACAGGTACTCACAGCATTCGGGTACTCACAGCATTCGGGTACTCACAGGACTCGGGTACCCACAGCACCCAGTTTCTCACAGCACTTGGGTACTCACAGCACTCGGGTACTCACATACACAGGTACTCACTTACACAGGTACTCACATACACCAGAACTCACTTACACAGGCACTCATAGGTACTCAAATACATAGATACTCAAATACACAGTTACTCACTTACACAGGTACTCACAGATACTCACATACACAGGTACTCACAGGTGCTCACATACACAGGTGCTCACAGGTACTCACATACACAGTTACTCACTTACACAGGTACTCACATATACAGGTACTCACATACACAGGTACTCACTTACACAGGTACTCACAGGTACTTACATACACAGGTACTCACATACACTGTCAGTCAGTTTTTTTATTATTTGTGTCTATCTGTGTCACTCTGCACAGCCGCCCCTTGTAATCTGGCACTTGCAGCAGTCAGTCAGTAAATTTCAGTCTCTAGTCCATCTGTCACACTCCCCTTTGCACTCTCCCTCTGGTCTGCAGTTGCACTTACCCACTGCCTCTCCCAGTCAGCTTTCCACCTCCCGGTCCTGCTGTATTTACTCCTACCTCCTCTGTCCGCCTCTTTGGGGTTATACTGTCTCCAGTTACTCTCACTCCACCACCACAATGTCCTGCTCCTGCCGCCGCTCTTGGGCCCTGGGTCACCCGCTGCCGCTCTTGGTCACGGGGGGTCTGGTCTGCTGTTTTTGACTCCCTCACTCCCTCTCACACTATGCTGTCACAGCATCTGACACTACAGCACTTCCACAACAAAAAAGCTCTGCACAGCACCCCCTAGAGTCGGGCACTGTAAAGTGTAAATCACTTTATATCCTGAAGCAATCTGAAACAGTGGGTTTGATTTACTAAAAGCAAATACGTTGTTCACTTTGAGAGGGAAGTTGCAGTGTACAGGGGCATTTTCCAAGAAGCTGAGTGATAGTGGCGAATTGTAATTTTGCAAAAAAAAAAAAAACAAGTGAAGGGAAAACAACAAAACTGTTGGAAAAAATTGTATTCCCCTGATGGCTTTTATGCCGCTAAGAATGAATCAGACAAATGCAAAGCGTGTCATAAATTAAAAACAACATAGTGCTTTTAATATGAGCTCTGGTACAAATATGTCCTCAATATGATGAACAAATATTGATAACTCTAAATGAGGCAGGCCTTAGCTATATTATACAAGGAATTTCCAAACGGTGATCCACAGGAACCTACAATTCTTTAGAAGATTTTTAGGTAATACTAGTGCCCCGCAACATGTAGTCCTAACAACCGGCTTAACTTCCTGGTTTCTCCAGCCATCCGATGTTGCATTAGAAGACCTCAGGGTTTGAATGATGTCACTTCTGGTGATGTGAGTCATCCTGCTGTTCAGCCACGGCAGGCGAGCAGCCTCCCAACCAGGATCTCCTTTCCATCTGGGTCCTCTGGCATATTCAAGGCTCTCCTTTTTCATCTGGGTCCCCTGGCACATTCAAGGATCTCCTTTTCCATCTGGGTTCGCCAGCATAATCCATATTCCACTTTCATGTTTTTTTTTTCCAAAAAAGTTTATTTTTATTTATGAAAACAAACAAATTGACATGTGGTATCGGACATGAACAGTACATTTAGTAACGAATAAGATAGACATGGGTACATTCATTGTCCCTTTGACCCCCATAAACCTTAATAAACTTTGTCCCACCATTAAGTCCATTCTGTTGAGAGTGCTTCATATTATGTGGGAGTGACCACTTCAAGTGTTGTCAGTGCTACCGATATGTTACACTAATTAGGTATACTGGATGGTATTATATTTTGTGAGTTTGGGAGAGCCAGTCATGGCGTGCGTGTTTTAGATGGCTCAAAGTGTCTCTCATCCAGTGGAGGTACCTTGTGCTTGTCAAGGTAGCCTAGTTATGTTTTAGGAGAGTCTAATGTGGGGTATGTGGGGTGTGTCGTCATTAATATCTTGTGAGGGTCATCTGGTGTTGGGTCAGTGGGGAGGTGGGTAAAGCTAAAAGATAGAAGGGTAAAAAGGTGGGAGTGTCCGGAGGGGGGGATGGGGGTGGTCAGTATAAGAAGGAGGACCCAAGATGTATTAAGTGGAGTTGTGGGTAGGTAGGATGGAGATAATAGGAAAGGAGAAAACAGGAAACAAAAGGGGGGTAAGATTAGGGGGATGCAGATTCTAGTGTGGGGTTGGGCCATCTCTTGCTTCCCTCCCCGGAGGGCAATAATTTTTGAATTTGGATTGTGTTTTTGGCGAGGGGGAGGCCCTTTACTTATTAGAGCTCCAGGTTAGATCATGAGGTTGGAGTGTTTTAGTTCTGAGCTTTGGGCTTCAGGAATTTTTTGACTTTAGGTAGGTAACCAATTGAGATGGGAAAATTCTATCGTGGTCTGGAAATGTTTCCAGCATGCCCATTTGATTCCATATTTTCTGGGGGGAAATTAGTTCTTCTATCTCAACAATCTTATTATTTCTACTGAACCATTCTTTGATTGAAGGGATATTTTGGGATTTCCAGTGTAATGGTATGCTTTGTTTTGCTGCGTTGATCATGTGCATCACTAGTGATTTGTGGTAAGTGGTGTGTGATAGGGGTGAGTGATGTAGAAGAAACTGAGCAGGTGTTCGTTCCAGATCGTAGGATGTGACATGGAAGGTGATGCGGTGTACTTCTGCCCAGAAAGTTTGGATGCAGGGGGAAGTTCCACCAAATGTGTAACAGTGAGCCGTGTTGTTCATAGCATCTCCAACATTTGTCTGATATCGTTGGCTTAAATTTATGCAATATAGCCAGTGTACAGTACCAGCGTGATTGGATTTTGTATCCATTCTCTTGTGTAGATACATTAATATAACCCTTGTGTATGTTGATGTAGATTTTTCCCACTCTTCTGGTGTTAGGGCTAGAGATAGATCCCTTTCCCACGCTTCACATTCTTTGGAGTGGTTGGGTTGGCAATCCATGAAGAGGAGGGAGTGGGTGGTAGAAATCAAGTGGTTTTGGTAGATGCGTGTGTGCAAAGCCTTTCAAATGGTGTAAGTTGTCTGGTGACAGGAGAATTTCTGTCCAGGGATCTTAGAATGTGTGTGATCATCAAGTAAGTTCACGGTGGTATAGAGGGTTTTTCCATTAGTGTAGCAAGGTGAGAGATAGTACGGGGCTTTCCTTGGTCATAGAAGTGATGAGCCAAAATCTGTTCATCTGACCAGTGTTGTGAGGAGGAAATCTTTTGTTATGCCTGGGGGGAAGTCTGTATTTAACCTTATCAGGGTCATCGGGCCTGGTACAGTTGATAAGGGGGTGTGTCTACATACTCTGCGGAAGCATTGTATCGTAGGCCTGATTAGTGGGTGTGAGTTGACTTCTAGGGGGGTATGACGTTCCAGTATCCATGGAAACGATTTAAGAGGTAGAGTAGTTAAAGGTGCTTGCAATCTGACCCATTCTTTGGTGGAGGTGTGTAAATGCCAGTCTAGTATCCTGGTCAAGTGTACAGCCCTGTGGTAGTTCATCAGGTCCGGGAGCCCAATCCAACCTAAATGTTTGGGCAGAGTCAGCTGGGTATAGTTGGTTCTGGGTTTGTGGCCTCCCCAGAGGAATTTGGAGCAAAGACTTCCATCATTTTTGAAGAAGGCCGGTGGTATGTGGATCGGTACTGTCTGTAGTATGTATAGTATTCTCGGTAAGGGAATCATTTTAAATATGGCTGCCCTGCCAAACCAGGAGAATAGTGGTTTGTCCCAGTGTTTGAGATCTGCTGTCAGTCTATTCAAAATTTTCAAATGGAATGTCTTCCAACTTGGCGGGCAGTTGTATGCCTAAGTAAGTAATCGCGTCTGTTTGCCATTTGAAGGGGAAGTTTTCTTCGCACTGTGTTACTAATTGTTTTGGCAGAGAGATGTTGAGAGCAAAGGACTTAAAGAAGTTAATTTTGAGGTTGGAAATTAAGTTAAAATGCTGGAATTCTTCTATTAGTATTAGCAACGTGGTGTATGGGATTGTAAGGAACAGGAGAATATCATCTGCAAAAGCAGTGAGCTTGTATTCTCTGTTATTGGCTTTAATGCCTTGAATATCAGGATTTTGTCTTATACAACATAGAAGGGGTTCGAGGGTAAGGACAAAAAGAATGGGAGATAAGGGGCAACCTTTGTCTTGTCCCATTGTGGATAGAGAAGGCATTCAACAGGGTGTTATTCACTCTGATCCAGGCTGAGGGACTAGCGTGTAGAGACAGGATAAGAGCGAGCATGTGCGGGCCAATGCCCATAGTCTGTAGGACTGCCTTCATATAGTCCCATGTCACCCTATCGAATGCTTTCTCTGCGTGCAGGAAAAGAAAGAAGCTTTTTTGGTTTGATGTTGTTAAGTGATGATGTACAGTAAATTTATGGCTTTTATAGTGTTGTCCCTGGCTTCTCTTCCAGGGACAAAACCAACTTGGTCATGGGAGACCAGTGAAGGAAGCAGTATGAGGAGTTTGTTGGCAAGGATTTTGGAGAAGATTTTGATGTCCACATTGAGGAGTCTATAGTTTGCAGCTTGTGACGGGTCTTTGTCATCTTTGGGGATTACTGTTATGTGGGCTTCAAGCATCCCAGGCGTGAGCGGGTTGGATTGGGATATGGAATTAAAGGCATTCATATAGGGGGAGCTAGTGTTTCCATAAATGTTTTATAGTAGGCAGCTGATAGGCCATCCGGACCAGAGCTTTTGCCCGATTTAAATTTTTTGACTGCTTCTTTCCATTCTTGGTGAGTGATTGGGCCTTCGAAGTTGTTGGCAGAGTCTGGGGTGATTGATTTGGGACAGTATTTTTCCAGGAATGCTGTGATTTTAGCATGTTTGGACCCTGAGGGGGGTGTGGAGGGGTTTTATTTATCTAAGTGCTATAAAGTAGAATAGAATCTTTTGAACTCTTGGGCTAACTCTTGGTCTATTTTTTGTGTATGTTTCTCCCATGGGGGAATGTAGCTTATGCACCATTGTTTTAGCTTTTTTCGAGTGTAATTCTTGGGCTAGCAGACGTCTGCTTTTGTTTCCAAATATGTAGAAAAGCTTTTGAGATAGTGTGAAATTTTTCCTCACAGTGCGTCCCAGCTCATCTTGTATTAGTGTACGGGTGTCAATGAGTTCTTGGTACGCATGTTGGGCTAATGTACGTTTATGTAGTGTTTCAAGTGTTTTGAGCTTAGTGAATAGTTCTGTGAGTCGCGATTGTCTTTCTCTTTTGATTCTGGCTGCCATTGAGATGAGTTTTCCCCGAATGACACATTTATGGCCTTCCCATTGGGTAATACTTGATGTGCCAGGTGTGTTATTCTCTGTAAAAGTAATTGTCCAGGCATTTGCTTAGTTCGGTTATGTGGGTTTTGTCGGTCAGGATAGTGGGGTCTAGTCTCCAGATCTGGGAGTACGTGAGTTTGTCTGGAAAAGTCAATGTGATCGAGATTGGGTGGTGATCTGATAGGGTCATAGTTTCTATTGTTGTCTTTGTCGGAAAGGGGAGGTCGCATTGTGTAAGGAAGAAATAGTTGAGTTGGGAGTATCGGTTGTGTGGTGCCGAGAAAAAGGTAAAATCCTTTTCTTGTGGCCTAAGAGTACGCAATGTGTCATGTAGTAAGAGGTTTTGAATGCTTAGTTTTATTTGGCCTAATGCTCTATATGGAAGGCTGGATGTACCCATGGAGGTGTCAAGAAGAGGGTCTAGAGGGATGTCTCCACCCAGAATTAACATCCCGGTTTGAAAGGTGGATAGACTGAGCATGACGGCACAGAAGAATGGGACTTGAGATGTGTTTGGGCTATAGATGTTGGCTAGAGTGATTGGCCTGTTCTGAAGAGTGCCTTTTATGAAGATGTATCTTCCCTGTTTGTCAATAAGTGTAGCTGTTACCTGGAAGGCAGTATTTTTGTATAGAAGAATTGTGACCCCTTTGGTTTTGGAGCTTGGGGATGTTGTGTGGTAGCTAAGTGGGAAGTACTTGTTTGACAGTTTTGGGATAGCATTCGAGCAGAAGTCGGTCTCCTGCAGGAATACCACATCTGCCTTCATGCTCCACATACTGGCTAGAATTCGGGAGCATTTCTCTGGTATGTTCAGGCCTTTCACGTTTAGAAAGATCAGCTTGAGGGTGGTATTCTTTGTATTGGTTTTGGGTAATGCCATGTTGATGGGGTATACCTGTCTCAGATGAGAGTTTTCCTGGGGAGAGAAGCAAGAGAGGGTAATTCGATTGGGGGGGAGTTGGGGAGGAGAGAGTGGGATGGGGTGGATGGTATCAAGAGTGGAAGGGGCTGTTCAGAGGTGTAGGTGTGTGTGGTAAGGGGAAGAGGGAAAGGTAATTATGTGGACTAGTAATGAATAAGGATAGGCATCCTTCTTCATGAAGTATTGGTCCAGTAAGGGTCAGATGGAACTCTTAGAGTCTGCTGTGTGTGAGGGTGGTTGGTTACGGTTCCTGAAAGGAAAGAGTCTCACGTTTCTGTGAGGTCTAGGTGCTTCATGTGAGTGTCATTACTTATTAAGAGGTATGGGAATATGTAAATATGTGTAGGGAGCATTCACCAATCGGAGGTGTGGGGAAAAAGTGATGTGGTGTGTGTTAGAGTGATTGCGGTAGGTACTAGTCATTTTGTAAGGCAGTATATAGGATGTCAAGCCAATGAGCTTCATAAAACTTAGATAACTTGCATAGTAAAATTAACTTGTTGTATACAGAACGTCACAAACTATGGGGAGTGGTAAAGAGTCCAGTCGGGAATATACCCTAAGGCCTATTGTCAGTGAGGTGGTAACAGAAGGGACTGCGTCCCTTATTAGTTTAACGGTATATTCACGTTAACAGTGAATAGTAAACATTTAACATCTTAACTGGTAATACACAAACTTCAGGTTTAAACATTAATGAACATGACATAGAAGAGATCATGACCTCAGTAACAGTACTAAGTATAGTTGCAGGCATGGGATGCAGAGTTAGGTCAGTTGGGTCTGAGGGTGGCACAATGTAGAATGTCTTTGCGGACATAGGTGGCTGTTTATTTGGCCAGCAGATTTCTGCCATGAATCTAGTATCAGGCACTTGGTGGGTACAAGAGTCTTAGAGCACACTGAGTGCAGATATGGAAGTGCAGTGTAGACATAGTTGGTCTTAGACGAGGAAGGGGATTAGGTGTTGCGTGTGCCACACTCATACCTCTGCCCTATGAGCAGAATATGTAGACATATAAAGCTGTGATCGCGTGTAACTGGTATAAGCTAGTGAATTTTACTGCTGACTAGATAGAGGAAAATGGCATCTCCTAACCTGAGGTGAGTTTTGCGTACTGACCCTACCTGGTAAGGCTAATGTACAGTTTATATCCTGCATCTTCCTCCATGGCGCTGTCTTCTGATCGTAGATAGCAATCTGGTAGATAGGGGAATAGTCTGTAATAAAAGAGGTTTAGTTAGTAGTTCACGCTGATTATCCACACGTGTTATTATGGGGCGCCTATGTATGAACCATGTCCTTAAGGTGAGAGATGGTCCCGTGGGGGGTTGTGGAATCTTCTGACTGTTAGTCTGTCTCTTAGGGGGACATAGAAACTCTTGCTTTGCAAGAGGGGATCAGCAGAGAGTTATTAGTCATTCTCCTCTGCACTTCCCCTGGTGGTGTGATGATGAGGAGTGTCCCGGGCAAATCCGTGAGGTTTGTACAATCAATCAGCTTCATGTGGTTTGCGAGTCTGAAAAGGGTTCGATCATGTTAGTGAGGGATTCGTGCAGAGGAGATATATTAAGCCTCTGGATAGTTGCGGCAGTATGGTCGTCGCAGGTTGCCAACTGGTTTTACGTTTGGTATGATTTACCTCAGAAGTGTGGGTGTTTGAGATTTGCTTTTAGTGCAGTACTTGTGCTGGGTGGGTTCACCTGGCTTACCACTGAGACCTCTCGGCATCAAGGTTATCGAGTTCTGGGTGTATGGCAATCATTAATCAGA
This sequence comes from Lithobates clamitans, assembly GCA_037952925.1. Lineage (NCBI taxonomy): Eukaryota > Metazoa > Chordata > Amphibia > Anura > Ranidae > Lithobates > Lithobates clamitans. The sequence goes on from JBBGZY010000656.1 coordinate 4,365,951, forward strand.
GGCACACAGAAAGTCAGTGCATGCTTCTGGTCTCTGCTTGCTAGGTGGGAAGGGGAGGTGATGGCTTTGTGTCATGTTGCATGTTCCGCAGGGGAAAGAAAGTATCCTTTACGTTACTACAAATGGAGAGCTCTGCAATAATCTGGAGATGCTATAGGCCTCCCTGGTGTTTGGCATGGCGAGAGTGGAGGATGTATGCGATGGCATCGGATACTGAAGTTGCCCGCTTCAGTGATGCCTTCCATGGAGGTGGCTCTTTGCATTGGAGGAAGATGGAAGTCACTGTACCAGTCAGGTAGGTCCACCAGTGGGATGTTGACAGTGGTGCAGAAATGCTCTAGGTCTTCCGGCACTCTGAGATTTGCTGTGTGGCCATTGTTAGATGCTAATAAACAGAAAGGAAATTTTCCAGTGATATACTATGTTTCTAGCTCTTAGTACATCTAGCAGGGGCCTAAGTTCTCTCCTCCTCTGCAATGTTATGTTAGATAGATGCTGAAATATCTTGATGTCAGACCCCTAAAAGAAAAAATGTATTCGGCCTCTAGCTTTACGGGGGATTTCCTCCTTTAGAAGGAAATCATTCAGGCAGCAAATTATGTCTCTGGGTGGATCTGTGTCCCTTCCCTCGGGCGCAATGCTCTGTGGATACGCTCCATGGTGATAGGGGAGTCTGGGGGTCTTTCCAGGAGCTCACTGAAAAGGGCCGTGACCGAGCGAGAGAGCTGTGCAGAGTCAATGGACTCGGAAAGGCCTCTTACCCTTAGGTTGCAGTGTCTCCCGCGATTGTCCAGATCCTCCATGTGATGGTTAATTTCTCTGAGTTGTGGGCATGGGATTCAGTTACCTGCTGTAGGTGACACAGTGAGGCATCATGGTGGGCTTGTGTCTCCTCGACTCCCTCCACCCTCAGGACTATAGCCTGAATATCTGTTCGTAGGTCAGAGATAGCGACAGACAGCGTATTTTTAATGTCCGCCGCTACCGTTCGGAGGTCAGCTAGACTCAGCGCTGAGGCTGCTTGCATGTCAGGCGAAGGAGGGCTGCAGCTCCGGTCTCTGTGTGTGTCTCTGCTGTCTGAGCAGGATGCGTGGGTTGAGGCCTGCGATGCCAGTGTAGCTCCCTGAGGCCGCGTCCGGAATATCTCCGGTATATGGCGGCTTAGCTGCGTGTCTTGATCTCTGGGAGAGAAGGATAGTGTGGCTGAAGCACTCCGGGGTAGAATCGCTGGATGACTTCTGTAGTCAGGTAGCAGGACCTCGAGGAACAAGAGCTTAGGTATTAAGCATTTATCTTAGAACAGAACAAGGTCAGGCCCCTCCACTTTCATGTTTTTAACTAATTTGGAATAAACTTTTGACTTTTCATTGGACACCTGGCCTTTTGTGGTATTGGGCTCTAAAAGTTATCTTGCTATCAGCCCTTTATACACCTTTCATCCATAGACGGGATTTATGTGGTTCTTCAGGAGCGCCTGCTGGTGTTTTGTTCTGTTATGATTCTTGAAAGACAGATCCCTGCAACATAGTCAGACATATCTTCTTAGAAGAGCTGCTACATTCTGGTCCCCTTTTTCCCTATAGAGAGAAGGAATTTAAAGAAATTTGCTCTAGTACCTTTTTTAACATTCCTGACTTGTTCTGTCACTCAGTGTGCTCTTTGATTAAAGCTGTGATAAACCATGTTAAAAAAAAAAATGGTCCCCCTCCAGGTAATGGCATAATGTGCTGGTATGCACTGCATGATAGCACATTATTACGGACTTACCTAAAAAAATCGATCCCTCCAGCAGCATGCTGTCACTGCTGACAGGGATTCCATCTTCACCTGCTCCTCCTTCCGGGTTCGTAGTCTCTGGCCGCTTGAATGGCTGATCCGCAATGACATCACTACCGTGCATGCACGCAGGAGTCACTGTCCCGGCACAGCTCTCTCAATGGAGCATACTTGAGTTTGCCTTCCATTCAGAGCACAGTGTAAATGCACTGGTGGCATCACCAACTGCTATACATGTAAAATATCTCCTAAACTGTGCATGTTTAGGAGATATTTACTGTACCTACTGGTAGATCTTATTAAAGGCTTACTTGTAGGTACAAGAATAAAAATGCTATGGCTTTACTATGGCTTTAAGGAAAAGAAAAGGATTAAGGTACAGTTGTAAGAGTTTCTAATAGAAGGAACTCCCTTCAGTGTCCTCAATTCTATGTAATGCCAACCAATATTACACCATGTAAACAGATGTGATCTCATAATATCATCTTTTGGCACAGGGCAGCTTTACCATGTATAACTTGCAATATAGTAGCAGTTGTCCATTTAAAAAAAAATGTAAATTCATCCATGAATATGATTCCATTCCGATTCATATCTTGTCAGACCCACTACATTGTTCACGGTTTCTTGATTGAAGAGGTTGTGTTGTGTTATAGCTTCCTCGAAACATTATTTTGGCAGGAATGAATATAATTAAGTTGGTGAAGCTATCACCTGCTTCATACACTGTATAAAACCTTTGTACTATGCTACTGGTTTGTCCAAGATAACAAAGAGCTGTAAAATTCAAAGGATTAGTGATCAGTGAATGTATTCTTTCACAAATAAAATTCAACCACCTGCTTCTAGGTTTATGAGCCAAATAAATTAGAGGATCCATCTTTTAGGAAATGAGATACTACATTCAGGTATTGAAAATACTAGTAAATGGTGATGGATTATGTTGATCTGTGTACCAGACTTTTATTAAACATCCTGCAGAGATGTCAGACTCTAGAGACTCTTGGGGGAGCACAGTGCAGCATTTTAATGGAAATTGTCTTGCTTTTATTATTTATAACCAAGGCTATTGATGCTGGGAATCCATAAGAGTGACTTCAAATCACTGAGGCTTTGCTAAAATCAAAACGTGTTGACATGCAAACTGTGAACATTTTCAGTCTCATAGAGAAACTCGGTCCTTTGTCACTTTGTAAGAACTGATAAGTGTTATTACTGCAGTTAATATATATATATATATATATATATATATATATATATATATATATATATATATATATATATATATATATATATATTTAATAGAAAATGTCAATATTTTTGTAATAAGAAGACAAGGCTACAACTTACTCCAGAGATGTCTAAAAAGATTGAAATGGCTGATCTTATGTGAGAATCTAGTTTAATTTAAATAACTTGCATAAAAGCCTTTAAAATTAGCACTTTTGATTATTCATGTTCGTGTCCCATAGACTTTAACGGTATTCGCGTGTTCGAACAAATTTTTTGCCTGTTCGCATGTTCTGGTGCGAACTGAACAGGGGGGTGTTCGGCTCATCCCTACAGATGAGCCCAGGACTAGCGTTCCTTAAAGTGATTGCAAACTTTTTTTGTTCTTCCTGTTGAGGGCCCTACAGCAAGCAGCTTGCTATGGGGCACCCGAGCCGCAGCTCCCTCTGACTATTCCGATACAAAGCCCTGGCCCTGCCCCCTTTCTCTCCTCATTGGCTGACTTACTTTAATTGACAGCAGTGGGAGCCAATGGCGATGCAGTTGTGTCTCAGTCAATGATGAGGGATAGTCCCGGCAGACGAGACACTCCTGCAACATCGCTGTATACAGATGGGGCTCAAGTAAGTATTGGGGAGGGGGGGCTGATTGGGGCTGCCGCACACAGAAGGCTTTTTATCTTAATGCAATGCGTTAAGATAAAAAATCTTCTGCCTTTACAACCCCCTTTAACCACTTGACCTCGAGAAGGTTTTATACCCTTCATTACCAGGGAATTGTTTGCTATTCAGCACTGTGCTACTTTAACTGGCAATTGCTTGGTCATGCAACACTGTGCACAAATGAAATTTATATTTTTTTTTTCACAGAAATAGAGCTTTATTTTGGTGGCATTTAATCACCATTGTGATTTCATTTTTAGCTATATAAACAAAAAAAGACAGACCGTTTTTCTTAGTTTCTCTTATGTTAAAAAAATTTTCAAACATATAATCTTTCTTCATAAATTTAGGCCAAAATGTAGTCTGCTACATTTCTTTGGTAAAAATAACCCAAATCAGTGTATATTGCTTATAGGGCGTACACACGGTCGGACTTTGTTCGGACATTCCGACAACAAAATCCTAGGATTTTTTCCGACGGATGTTGGCTCAAACTTGTTTTGTCTAAAGAAAAAGGGGGTTTTACCGGCACTTGCACAAAGTATATATAAAATGGGAGAATGCACATTCATGTGTAAGATAAAACAATGTTTATATTTATTCAAAACTTGTCATATTAAAAACACTGCAAACATTTGCAAACAACAACAACATTATATAGTGGACATAATTCAAAAGAAATTTATCTTGGTTATTAAAAGATAACACTTAAATGATGGAGTTCTTTTCAAGCCCAACGCGTTTCGGGGTATATTCTATTTCAGTCCTTCTTCAGGGCCATGGTTGAAAAGAAAGATTCATCTGTTGTGTTATCGTTGATTTTTATGCAAGGAAATGATGACAGTTGTAACAAGGAGCAAAGAGTGCTTACAGAGAAGGGGATGGTGCTTAGTTCACTGTTTATAGAAGAGAGATGCTGTTCTCTGGGTACTCTATCAAATATACAGTACTTCCCCAAGGAGAGGGAAGAGGGTTCTTTAATGTATTGTATACATAGAGCTTCACCTACCCCTGCCCTTCCCGGATGCGTGCAGGCCACAGCGGTATACTGGAGCAAAGAGGAACAATCCTTGACTCAGACAGTATTTCAATTTGGCCACCCACACATCCCAGCGTCCGGCAGGTACAACGCCTGAGGCCAGTATCTTGGATGTGGCACGGCCCCCCTTTTTTTTAACCTAGGAGAACTAGTCACTCTCCTTTAAAACTTGTTTTGTATACACACGGTCGCACAAAGTTGTCAGGATTTCCGATCGCCAACCACGCGGTCACGTACACCACGTACGACGAGACTAGAAAAGGCTGGTTCAGAACCAAGCGCGGCACCCTTTGGGCTCCTTTTGCTAATCTCGTGTTAGTAAAAGTTTGGTGAGAGACGATTCACGCTTTTTCAGACTTGTGGCTTTCAGATCGTTTCCTGCCGTTCAGTTTGTGCTTGTGGGTTTGTATCTGCTCTTCAGTGCGTGCAAGGAAGTTCCGCGTGACTTTAATTAGTCATTGTATTCTTGTTCATTCGTTACTGTTTTTCAGGTCACTCTTCACAGGCCTTGCTGTTCTTCAGTGCGTTCTGTTACTTCATTCTGAGCAGCCGACCGTTTTCTAGCCATGTTGCGTATGCGTATTCCTCGTAGAGTTCGTGCTGTGCGGGGGCTTGGTGTTGGGGTCCCGACCTTGACACAAGTCCAGTCCATGAACAGGGTGGGGAGGAGTTCATGGACCATGAATTGGTTGCTTCAGCGTGACCAGTTCTCTCATATGCCTTTGCTCCGTGAGATCCATGAGAATAATCCTGATAATTTCAGGAACTCTCTCAGGATGACGGACCCCGTGTTTCACCATCTGTTGGCTTCGCTGACCCCCTATATCAGCAGGCAGGATACCTGCATGAGGCAAGCCATCACTCCGGAGCAGAGGCTCGTTGCTACCCTGCGGTATTTGGCGACAGGGAGAAGTCTGCAGGACTTAAAGTTCTCGACAGGCATCTCCCCCCAGGCTCTGGGGATCATTATCCCAGAGACCTGTTCTGCCATCATCCAGGTCCTGCAGAAGGAGTATATGAAGGTAAGATTTTTATCCTTTAATATCACATTTTATTGTATTGAATGTTTGCTAATATATTGTATTTCTTTCCTCATTCCCTAATTACCATGATTGGAATATGCTGTGAATGTCCCCTTTGTCCTCATGCATGCTGGATTTTTATGTAATTATTATTTTAGGTCCTTCATACATATTTGCCCTTCAATAACCTCCCCAGCATGGTGTCTCCTGGCCTATATTCACCTCATGTAGTCACTTAACAATGTATTTTTTCTGCTCCACAGTAGTGCTTTACCCCAAACACCCCCTAAAATGTTTGGAAATGTTATTTTTGCTTTAAATTCTGGCAGAGTGCCAGAGGCTTTTTTTTTGTGGTGTCCCCAAATAATTTTTAGTAACCCTCCCTCCCCCAACTGCTAAGTCAGCTGATCCCAATTTTCTATCTATCCTCAATCATCTATCTGCTGACTTTGCCAAACCCATACACACTATACCCACCTCTTTTGTGGTCAGATGTATGGATGAATTCCCCAAAGCGTGTAGTGCAAGGGCCTGCCTGTATACTTTCAAATGGTACTGTTTAAAGTTTTGGGATCCTATCATTATCTTGATAGGTAATAGCAGAATGTCCAAATGTCCTCAAATGTGTACAGTGTGTATTTCTATCTTTGTATTATGACACTTCTTACCTGTCCAGTGGGCTGCCAATAGTGTAACTAAGGAGGGGCTGTTCCAAGTAATACTCTGTATTTAGCCATTCATCTCTCAATGAAGTGAAGAGGGTTACCTGTCCAAGATTTCCACACACCCCCTATAATGTTAGAAATGGCCCATGAGAGGGGGGGAGGGGGAATATGATAGGTGTACCTTATACTTTGGCGTTGTTAAATTCCCCTTAATAAATGCTATCTGGAGGTTGCCCCATAATGTTTGTGTCTAATCTGCTTGCCATGTTTCAGAGTAAAAATAGTAATGTTTATTGTTTTTTCCTCAACAGTTTCCTTCCACGCCACAGGAATGGCAGACTGTGGCCTCCCACTTTGCCAAGCGGTGGGACTTTCCTAACTGCGGAGGGGCAATTGATGGGAAACACGTCCACATCGTCCCACCACCCAACTCGGGGTCGTACTATTATAATTACAAGGGGTTCAATAGTATAGTGATGTTGGCGGTGGTGTCGGCTAATTACGACTTCTTGTATGTGGACGTGGGGAAGAATGGCCGGATGTCCAATGGTGGAGTCATCGCCCAGACGGAGTTCTACAGGCGTCTCCAGAATGGCAGCTTGGACTTGCCAGCTCCAGAGGACAATGTTGAAGGACTCCCATTTGTGTTCGTTGCTGATGAAGCGTTTGTGCTGGGGGACCACCTGATGCGGCCATTCCCAATGAGGACCCTCACCCCGGAACGGAGGGTTTTTAATTACCAGCTGGGCAGAGCCCGAAGAGTGGTGGAGAACACACTTGGAATCCTGGCCAGCCGGTTCCGCCTATTTATGACACCCATCCATATGGAGGAGTATAAACTGAACCATATTACACTTGCGTGCACACTGACGGCGCTTGAAAGTGGCCGTCCTGGCTTGCCCTCCCTGAGTGCCCGTGATGTCCGGTTACGCTACCTGGAGTTCTTTGCGGGTAGGGGGGCTATCAATATGCCAGCATATCTGTGAAGCCTTTTTATAATAAAAAAAAAAGAAATTCTTTGTGGACATTTACTGCTTGTGTTTGTTTTAGCTGACCCTGACAGAAATGTGTTGAGTCCAGAAAATGTCGTGATTGTGTAACCTTATTATACAAAGCACTGTTGGCTGTTATTTACTAAATGCAAAAACACATTTCACTACAAGTGCACTTGCAACTGCACTGAACCTGCACTTGTAGTGCAAAGAGGATTTGCCCTTAGGAAATAACCCCCATTTTTGCTGAAAACAGCAATTACATAACCCCAAAAGTGTTGTAGTGTTGAGACAATAATCCACACATTCTTGAGTAACCAACTTTTTTATACCTGCACAATCACATGTGCATTTACCAAAGGTTTTTAAAACAAACCAACATGTTTGTTGTATAACAATTTTTGGAGTAGCATTATCAAAAATCGAAATGTCCATTTCAGATAAAACAGGCCTGTGTAAAACCAACAAGAAAGCCAAAAAACTTGAACTTACAAAGTTCACATATGGTAAAACCTGAAGGCTATATCAGACATCAGTATTTAGGAACTGTGTTTGATATAGTGTTCAGATGGGGGGAAATCACCCCTGGAAAAGCCAAATTTGGAAGATGCACACCAATTTACGAATGTCAACATGTGCTAGCTGCCATCACGGGGGATCAAGGGACGTGTTTTGGGGGAGCAAGCCCTTCCTCACCGCTACTTTATAATTGAGGAAGGGGTTGCACCCCCAAAACGCATCCATTGATCTCCCGTGATGGCAGATAGCACATGTTGGCACACTGTGTGCATCCTCCAAATTTGGCTTTTCAAAACATTGCAAAAATATTTAAAAGATTGGACCACAATCCAAAAAGTGATTTTGTGGGGTTTTAAATTCGCCCCAAAACATCAATGATGTTATTATTTTTTTTAATTACATCAATGATTTTTTGCTGTATGTTTCGCAATTCGACATTACACCCCATGATCTCCCCGATCAGGATCTGGGCACTTTCTGATGTGAAAGGATCTGGATCACGATCACCTAAAAAGAGAGAAACAAAACAAAAACAGGTATCAAAAATCTGCCAGCATCCATCTCTTACCTGAGCCTGTGGTCGCAGACACTCACCTGTTGTGGTGCCAACCTCCACCACATCTTCTTCTTCCTCCTGCTCAGCTTGTAAAACAAAAATGGTATAATTAGCACACAGATATTTGATGGCAGAACTATAAATAGGAAACTTTGCTTGGAAGTGGGGTACAATTGTCTATTTTAGCCGAGTTCCAAGATGTATTTTTAATATTGGCCTTTGTCAAGCTGCAATACTTTACCTGTTTTGTACAAGCTTCACAGATGGAGACCCCCCTATAGAATACACTGGAGCATCTGTGTGGCCCCCTAATAAAAATGGTGTTCTTGTGTCCCACACTAGTGCTCCAGTGTCCAGATGTGAAAACAGCTGCTCAGTGTTCTCTCCTTACACAGAATCTAGTTAGCATTTCATTCTAGTAACAAACCCATCTACACAAACAAATATTTGGCATCCAAGTAGGCCCAAAAATAATGTGGGAAAATGCATATGGCCTAAACAATGGTGTTTTAGAGGCCGAAAGAAAAATGTTTGATACGAACGAATAATGGGCCCATGAGCATTAAAGTTGCCCTTTTAAACGTTACAATTAAGAAAAGCATATGGAGCAGCACGAACGGAATAAAGACAGAAAGAATAGGAACACAGCACAACTACTTACTTTTTTGCAGCACTCTCTGGATCTTTCGGTACTGCTCTGGCTCTCTTAATTTCAGGTCCGACCACCGCTTCCTGAGCTGATCTTTCGATCGTCGTACCCCGAAATTCCTGTGCAGACTTTTGATCACTTTCTCCATGATCTTGGCCTTTCTGATATTGGGGTTGGGGTAAGGCCCATACTTTCCGTCATAGTCTGACTTCTTCATGATGTCGACCATCTCCAACATCTCTCCAAAGGACATATTTGTGGCCTTAAAACGTCTCCTTCTGGATCGGGACGTGTCCGGATCCGGGCTTTCCTCCTCCTCCTCCTCGTTCCTGCAATTATCACGCACCTGCTGTGACTCCGCCATGTGCTCTTCCCCCATTGCGCTGAACGAAAAGGGGCGGGGAATAGAATAGAAAGAACGTCAGGGGCAGACGGAGTTACACGCATGCGCAGTGTGTATAAAGCGTAACACGCCTGCGTATTATGTACGATCTGTGAGCGGAGGAAGGAGCATTGGACGCGCCGATCGTAAGAACGAAGGTAAAAGACAAACTTGTGCCTATACTGCTTCTACATTGAGGCCTATATTGTAACAAGATTAGGAGAGTTTTGTCTGACATTAGGCTTTGTCTTGTGTTGTGTCTTGCAGTGAACATGGATATGCTACTGAAAGACAATGACTTCATGTCAGTATTCGTAGATATGTTAAGGGAGCTGCCCTGTCTGTGGGAGATTAAACACCCCCATTTCAAGAACCAAGCAAAGAGGAAGGCAGCACTGGTGCAATTGTGTGAAATTGTGAAGCAGATGATCCCCACGGCAGACATCACATTTTTGAAGATCTTAATTGGTGGCCTGAGGAGCACATATCTAAGGGAGCGCAAGAAGGTCCTGGATTCACAGAGATCCGGAGCAGCAGATGACATCTATGTCCCCAGGATGTTGTACTACGACAGGCTGCATTTTCTGGCAGGCCAGACTGAACCCAGGCCATCCCTCTCCAGTCTTCCTTTTTACGCTTCCTTCCCCCCGGCTGAGGCTTCTGACGCCCAACCTGGGCCTTCCAGGCCACATGTGGAGGAGCCCAGATTGAGCCAGGTATAGCATTCCTCTAAATATTTCTGCTTGTACAATCAATGATGTTAACTAGATGTTAGTTGGGAGTACTAATTTATGATTGTGATTGATGATGCAAAACATTACAACCATGTCCCTTTTTCATACACAGGGAAGTCTCAGCCAGGAGGTGGCCGGGCCGAGCCGGCTGCCTGATCTGCAGGTCCCTCCAACCCCCCTGAAAAGAGAAAGTGGCAGTAGGAGGAGTGCCATAGAGGAGGCTGCCAGAGGACTCTTTTGGAGGGCTACAGAGGTCCTGGGAGCACGACAGACCATGGAGGAGGACATTGCTGCCGTCACTGCATATAAAATGCAGAGGATGGGGGAGGGACAACAAGTCATGTGTGAGTCCCTCATATTGGAGGCTCTTAACAAAGGTATGAGGGGCCAAATTACAGCTCAGACACACCTTTGCGATGGTCCTCCTCCTCCTCCTGCAGGTCCTCCTCCTCGTCCTCCCTCTCCTCCAAGTCCTCCCAGTCCTCCTCCAGGTCCTACTCCTCCTCCTGCCACATCTCCAACTGCACAGCCACAGCCTGGAAGGAAGCGTGGAAGGAAGACCAGAAAGTGAGGACCCTGGATCCAGTCTGGTCGGCCAAAAAATGCAGCCTCTTGTGGTACCACAGCCTGGGGACACAGATGTCATCTGCTGCTTTCCGGAACTCTGCGAATTCTGGACCAGACTGCCCTCCCTTACATATGGACTCCTCAGGCCACCAATTTTGAAGTTCAAGAATTGATGTCTGCCGTGGGGGTCCAAGGCTTCGCTAATTTCTCCTGTTGACCCAGTGTTGCCTTCCTCTTTGTTTGGTTCTGATCCCTTAATAAAGGATTTTTGTTTTGAATTATACTCTCCTATGTGTTTTACTTCAAAAAGGACAGTTTGTTTGTGAGGATTCAGGTGCATTTCAAATATACAATGTGAAATGAACAAGGGACACCAACAACAAACAATCTCCTGGAGATTAAATAATAAAAGATATCAATGGTGTTGGGGTAACTTGACACACAAAACACACACAAAAATATTCTGGAGTAAAAATAAAAATAACATTGAACAAAGATCAGCCTTTGAAAAAATGCAAACATTAAATAAAAAAAAAGGCTTAAAATCCCCCAAAAAATTAAATAAAAAAAAAAAATTATGTCAGATGTGACAACTAATAACAATATATTCAGGGAATACCAATAAAAAAACAAAAATAAAACTTTGTGAGAAGTGTGTGTGAATATGAGCAGCAAAACTACTTCATTCTTGTCACCTTATAAAGAAGAAGAGAGTGCGCTGTATTAAACCATTTTTAACATTGCAGCGTGACGAAAGTGCTGTATCCATTGCGAACGCTAAGTTTACCAGAACGAGCTGTTCCGTCTTGGAATTTCTTCTGAGCATGCGTGACACTTTGTGCGTCGGAACAGGCCACACACGGTCGGAATTGACGCGATCGGATTTTGTTGTCGGAAAATTTTTTCTCCTGCTCTCCAACTTTCTGTGTCGGAAAATCCGATGGAAAATGTCCGATGGAGCCCACACACGGTCGGAATTTCCGACAACACGCTCCGATCGGACATTTTCCATCGGAAAATCCGACCGTGTGTACGGGGCATAAGTCTGTATGAAAGTTATAGAGTCTACAAACTGTGGTATATAAATTTGAGAATTGATTAATCCTAATGTACCGACTGCCTATCTCATTTCTTGAGACCCTAAAATGCCAGGGCAGTACAAATACCCCCCTTTTTACTTCGGCTTTTAAGACAGCCGAAGGTATTTAGTAGGAGGCATAGTGAGTTAAAATGTGTTTATTTTTCCCTATTTTTTTTACATAATGTTACCAATGCATTACAGAAGAATCATATGAGTGGTGTGGTGGTGATCAGGGATACAGACTGATCCAATAATCAGTTGCTCTATTACAATTCAATTTAATTCACATGAACTGCCCCTCTGGGACTGCCTTTATCCATCCACGATGATGGCAGCTCCTGGTCGAAATATAGCCATTATAGGGCAGGCGTCTTTAAATGCATTATCTATATTGTGCGTAGAAGGGCTCCTTTATCCTTTATTCTTTATCCCCCAGTTTTTTAATCCAATAGGGGTACAGTCTACCACATGGTTCCACTTCCAGGGTAACTATCACTGTGGCAGCTCTAATTGTCCTTGTATACACATGCTGAGGGGTGACATTATTAATTCTTATTCAAATGTCAAGTAACATAAAATTGTCTTTAACTGTTACAGTTACGTCATTTATGTCATTAACTGCAAAATATGCCATATACAATATATGGGAAGCACAACTGAGAGACTGCTTTTATGAACACCTATATTGTATTGATAAAAATCTGTCTACTAATGTTGCCTGCCAATTTAACAACAGGCACACAGTCAACATAACCGCAGTAGGAGCCCAAATCATTGAGAAAATTTGATGTCCCAAAAGAGGAGAGGATTTGTTTTGCTTTTTATGTAAGAGGGAAGTTTTTGGGATTTTTTACTTGGATCCCACATGGATTGAACCATGAATGGGATATTACCCATTTTTACGAGGGATTGGTGTTCTACTTCTTTCCTATTTGAAGATATCCCCTTTAGTCTGCCTTTTGTTTTTTTCATGTATTTTTGTTTATTTATCTTTAAATTATTACTAGCCCACTGACTATTGAGTGATGTACACTTCCTATTTATATTCATCAATTTATATTGCTAATTTTTTTTATTCTAAAAAAAAATTGCTTATTGGGTGGTATTAGTCACTCGCAGCAGTTGGATTGAACCAAAAGATAGGAGTATTTCACTAGTGTGTAGCAATGTTGTTTTTATTGTCTTATTTGATATGGTCATATCTGTATTTAGTTTTGCTAATGTGATTTAGGATTGTTGTTTAAATATTTTTTTATTTCTTTTTATTCTTATCTTTATTCCCTTTCTTTGTTTTTTTTGTCTCTTTTCTTTGACATTAGCCACGGTTCATACCGGTGCGGCTTTGAAATCACGCTACTTCTGCGCAATTTCAAAGCCGCACATCAGTGTGATTTGCACTGTTGATTTAATTGCAGCTTGCAACTTCATTTTACAGAAGTCTATACAAGTCACAATGAAATCTGTAAAAAGTAGTGCAGGTACCCTTTTGACCTATTAATAAAACTCTATATTTATTATTACATTAAAATCAGCACATTATAAAAGCTACATAATATCAGCTACCATCCAGATATAGGGATACATATACAAAGTTATTATGGAGGAAGACAGGTGGATCAACATGTTTCGCTTAGAAAGAGCTTCTTCATGATCCATTTCCTTGTCTTCATTAAAAAAACTCGGTAGCTGACAAATACTACCATAAATATATCTTTAGAAAATGTATGAAGATATACATAACATTCATCTCATATAGAGGGATACATATATGTGATAATTCACAGCATAACATCCTATGCAAAAATTAGGTTGCTGGGAAGAGAGGGGGAAACACACATAGAGGATAAAAAATTAACAAAAAATATTGCACTATCACAACCTCCAGACAATGTCAGAATCACCCACTAAGGGGGTGGAGGCAATAGGTAGTAAGAAGAAAATGGCGAGAACACTCCAAGACCTCCCCACAAGTTAGATGTAGGAAAAAAAATCTACCTACATCTATCTTGCTGGTAAGTCTTGGAGTTTTCTCGCCATCTCCTTCTTACTACCTTTTATCCACCCTTAGTGATTCTGACTTTTCCTGGAGGTGGTGACAGTTCTATTTTCTTTCTGCCTATGTGTGTTTTCTCCTCTCTTCCCATCAATCTCTTTTTTCATTGCTGCATAAGATGTTGTTATGTTTTGAATTTTCACAGATATGTATCCATCTATATGAGATGAATGATATTGTCAGAGGAATAGCAGAAACTTTGTTTGCCAGTACCGGCATTTCCCTGTAGGCCTGCGTGGCAGAATGGCTAATAGGCGTATGCGGGTACGCGATTTAGCAGACCGCGTCATCGCGTAACGGCACACATAGACGTGCAAGTCAGCGGACGGCGAAACGGCGTAAGCACGTACGCACGTACGCATCTTAGCCGCACATGTGGGTTCCCCTATTAGCCCTATAAAAGGCAGCCCAGCTCTCTGGCTTATTGCTGGTTTGTCATTTCAGCTTCTGTATTCCTGTTCCTTGTTCTGCTATTGACTCCTGCCTGTTGTGACCCGGATTTCCTTGACCATCCTTGAACTTCTCCTGCACCTTGACCTCGGCTTGCTTAACGGATTCCTCTTCAGTCTGCTCCCGTGTCTGACCCCCAGCTTCTCTTTAAAGACTTCGCTACTGCCTGCTCCAGTGTTTGACCCCCGGCCTGTCTTGGACTCTCCTATTGATTGATTCCTGTGTTTGACCTTGGCTTGTTTAAACAGACTTCCTTCCTATCGGCTTGCTGTGTTTGACCCCCTGGCTTCTCTACATACTTTGTTCCAGTTATCTACTTCAGGACCAAGGTGTTGGAGCCCCAGTCTGATTCCTCTGCTGATCACCGTCCGGGTGTACCCTGCACGGACTACTACCAGACAGAAGTTCAACACGCAGGCTCCTACTAGTGCCTGGCGACCCGTGCCTCTCTGTGCCCGATACCCTCTGTGCCACCTCCAGGGGTATAGCGCACTCAGCTGCAAGGGGAGCCGCTCTCAGCATCTCGGCCCTGGTGAGTACCCTGACAGTACAAACCAGCCATGTCAGAGGCCGACAGAGCTGGTTCTCCTCTTGAGGCACTCTGCCAGCAGGTGACAGCTCTTACTCAGGCTGTCCAAAGACTCCAAGATGGCTACTTCCAAATTGAGGGCCGTCTCCAGCACCTGATGTCTGCTCCAGCTCTTTCAGATGCAGCCTCAGCCAGTGGGGTGGCCTCTCCCCAAGGTCAAGTCACCCCAGCATCTTCAGTTGTAACGACTCTCCCTGAACCCAGAGTCCCCACTCCGGAACGTTTTTCTGGAAACCGGAAGAAATTTAGAGCTTTCAAAAATGCTTGCCTACTGTATCTAGCTCTTCAACCCAGGACTTTCCATGCAGAATCCATAAAAGGGGGATTCGTTATTTCACTACTATCTGAAGAACCACAATCTTGGGCTCATAATCTTCTTAAACAGAAGAGTCCTTTATTAGACTCAGTTGAAACTTTCTTTGCCGCTATGGCTCAGTTATATGATGACCCGCAACGCACAGCTACTGCTGAATCCATTCTGCACACCCTTACCAAAGGAAAAAGACCAGTAGAGGATTACACCGTGGGATTTCGTAAATGGTCTGGAGACACCACCTGGAATGAGGCCGCCCTTAAATACCAGTACCGTCAGGGCCTCTCCGAAACACTTAAAGACGAATTGGCACGAGTGGATACCCCTGACTCTTTGGAAGATTTGATCCAACTCGCCACTAAGCTCGACAGACGCCTGCGGGAGCGTCGCTCTGAACGCTTCCAGTCTTCCCGGCCTACCTGGATGTTACCCCGGGTTCCTCCGGTTCCTGTGCCTATCGCGGGTCCCTCAGCTTCTGCTGACAGTGAGCCCATGCAACTGGGACTGGTCCGGTCCCCACTTACTCCTGATGAGAGACTGCGACGGCGTCAAGCCAATCTTTGCCTCTACTGCGGAGAAGCTGGCCATTTCCTTCGTAACTGCCCTGTGAGACCCAGTAAGTACCGCTTACGGCACGCTATGAACTTTCAAGTTGCTGGCTCAACCCAGTCTCACCTTATCCTACCGGTCTCATTACAGGTGGCGGAAGAGGGAATTCGACTGCTGGCTATCGTTGACTCCGGAGCATGCAGCTGTTTCCTGGATGCATCTCTTGCCCAAAGTCTGCACATCCCTCTTCAAGATAAGAAACAGCTCCTTCAGATTTACCTGGCAGACGGGTCTCTACCCAACTCAGGACCCATCACTCAAGAAACCAAGCCCATTCTTGTCTCTACAGACTCTGGTCATCAGGAATTTCTTTGCTTCAACATCATCAACTCACCCATGTTTCCCATTATCTTGGGGTTCCCGTGGCTAATGGCACACGACCCTCAGATCCTTTGGAGTAAAAAAGAAATTCTCTTCTCTTCAGCATACTGCTCCCAGCATTGTTTTGTGCCAACCTCCACTAAGACTGTCCCCTGTTTGACCATACAACCAGTGCCAGATACGCTTACACATGTCCCTGCAGCATATCACGAATTCCTGGACGTTTTTGATAAAAAGAAGGCCGATAGTTTACCACCTCATCGGCATTATGATTGCCCCATCGATCTGTTGCCCGGCTCCGAGATTCCGTTTGGCCGAATTTTTCCCTTGTCGGAGACCGAGTTGGAAGCTCTCCGCCTCTACATTGATGAAAACCTTGAAAAAGGATTTATTCGTCCTTCTTCCTCCCCAGCAGGGGCTGGTATCTTTTTTGTCGAGAAAAAGGATGGATCTCTCAGACCATGCATAGACTATAGAGAACTTAATAAAATCACCATCAAAAATCGATACCCACTTCCCCTCATTCCTGAACTGTTCCAGCGGTTTAGATCTGCCCAAATATTTACCAAATTGGATTTACGAGGGGCATACAATCTTGTTCGGATACGTGCTGGGGACGAATGGAAGACAGCCTTCAGGTCCAGATTCGGTCACTTTGAGTATCTGGTGATGCCGTTTGGGCTCTGTAATGCCCCAGCTACATTCCAGCATCTAGTCAATGATATTTTCCGGGAATTCCTAGATAACTTTGTCATTGTCTATCTTGACGATATTTTAATTTTCTCTACCACTTTAGAATTACATCGAGACCATGTCAAGAAAGTCCTCTCAGTTCTCAGAAAACACGGCCTGTGGAGAGAGAAGTGTGAATTTGAAAAGACTACCATCCAGTTCCTTGGCTTCATCATCACTACTGAAGGGGTAGCCATGGATCCACAAAAAGTTAAAGCCATCCAGGAGTGGCCGGCCCCCTCAGACAAAAAAGGAGTCCAGCGATTTATTGGCTTTGCCAATTTTTATCGCAGGTTTATTAGGGGGTTTTCCTCAATTATCTCTCCCATCACTCAATTAAGTCACCAACAAATCAAATTCCGATGGTCCCAGGAAGCTCAAGATGCCTTTGCCGAACTAAAGAATCTATTCACGTCAGCTCCCATACTTCAGCATCCGGATCCCACTCTACCTTATGTACTTGAAGTTGATGCCTCAGAATCCGCCACAGGAGCCATCTTGTCTCAGAGAAGTGGTATTAAGGCACTTCTCCATCCAGTAGCCTTTGCCTCCCGCAAACTAAGTCCTCCAGAGAAAAATTATAATGTTGGTGACCGGGAATTACTAGCCATAAAGACTGCCCTTGAGGAATGGAGATACTTACTGGAGGGTGCGTCCCAGCCCATCATGATCTTCACGGACCACAAGAACCTGGAGTATCTCAGAACAGCCAAACGTCTTAGGCCCCGACAAGCCCGATGGGCATTATTCTTCTCCAGGTTCAATTTCCATATCTCCTATCGACCTGGGTCAAAGAATGGGAAGGCGGACGCACTTTCCCATATGTTTCCAGAGGCCAATGAGTCAACAGAACCTGAAACCATCCTATCCTCTCACAATTTTCTTCATCTCATTCAACCTAACTTTCAATCTGCTATTGAACAGGCCTCTAGGCAATGCACGGAATCCGAGATATCCTCCTTAGAAAAAAGAGATGGTTTGCTGTGGGCCCAGGACAAGGTTTTTGTCCCCTCCTCTGTAAGGCTTAGAATTTTACAGACTTTCCATGATCACAAAATGGCAGGACATTTCGGAGTACGGAAGACTTCTGAATTAGTTCACCGCTCTTTCTGGTGGCCGGGTTGGAGGCAAGACTGTAAAAAGTACGTTCAATCCTGCATTACCTGCCAACGCAGCAAAGGGTCAAACACTAAAGCTTGGGGCCTCCTTAGACCCCTATCTATCCCTGAAAGACCTTGGAGTGAGGTTTCTTTGGACTTCATTGTTGATCTACCTCCCTCTGAAAATTTTTCCACCATCTTAGTAGTGGTTGATCGCCTCTCAAAGATGGCACACTTTCTACCCATGATTGGTACCCCTTCTGCTTTGGCTACAGCAAATGTTTTTATTAAAGAAATAATAAGACTCCATGGCGTTCCCCACAACATCACCTCTGATAGAGGAATTCAATTTACCTCAAGATTCTGGAAAGACCTTTGTAAATCCCTGGAAATCAAAACCTCCTTTTCTTCAGCATGCCAAACAGAAAGGACAAATCAGACCTTGGAGCAATATCTCCGTTGTTTCTGCGCTAGCTCTCAGGATAATTGGTCAATCCTTCTCCCCTGTGCGGAGTTTGCCTATAATAATGCCACACACTCTGCCACCAATCAGACGCCTTTTTGGGCCAACTATGGGTTCCACCCATCTTTTCTGCCTAACTCCATTCCAGAAGTCACAACCCCCGTAGTTCAAGATCGAGTAAATCTCATCCAATCTAATTTTTTACAGATCCAAAAGGCCATGAAGGAAGCTCAAGACAGCTATAAGGAATATTACAACAAAGGGAGAAGAAACAATCCGGAATTTAAGGTTGGGATAAGGTTTGGATATCTGCTGTCAATCTTAGATTACCCTGTCCCTCACATAAACTTGGCCCAAAATTCATTGGTCCTTTTGAAGTGAAAAGGGTAATTAATCCTGTGGCCTTCGAACTAACCTTACCCAGTACTCTTAGAATCCATCCAGTGTTCCATGCATCCCTACTAAAACCAGTATTTCCCAATTCTTTTTCAGGAAGGAAGGAACCTCCACCTCCACCAGTGGAGGTAGAGGGTGAAGAAGAATTTGAGGTGGAAGCAATTATGGACTGTAGAAAGAGGGGTAGGCAGACTCAGTATCTGGTGAAATGGAAAGGGTACCCACCGGAAGATAACTCCTGGGAACCTGCCAGTAATATACACGCACCTCGTTTTTTTCAGAATTTTCACAGGCGACACCCAGGGATATTAGCCAGGTTGGGCATCCGGAGGCTGCCCCTCGGGGGGGGGCACTGTCAGAGGAATAGCAGAAACTTTGTTTGCCAGTACCGGCATTTCCCTGTACGCCTGCGTGGCAGAATGGCTAATAGGCGTATGCGGGTACGCGATTTAGCAGACCGCGTCATGGCGTAACGGCACACATAGACGTGCAAGTCAGCGGACGGCGAAACGGCGTAAGCACGTACGCACGTACGCATCTTAGCCGCACACGTGGGTTCCCCTATTAGCCCTATAAAAGGCAGCCCAGCTCTCTGGCTTATTGCTGGTTTGTCATTTCAGCTTCTGTGTTCCTGTTCCTTGTTCTGCTATTGACTCCTGCCTGTTGTGACCCGGATTTCCTTGACCATCCTTGAACTTCTCCTGCACCTTGACCTCGGCTTGCTTAACGGATTCCTCTTCAGTCTGCTCCAGTGTCTGACCCCCGACTTCTCTTTAAAGACTTCGCTACTGCCTGCTCCAGTGTTTGACCCCCGGCCTGTCTTGGACTCTCCTATTGATTGATTCCTGTGTATGACCTTGGCTTGTTTAAACGGACTTCCTTCCTATCGGCTTGCTGTGTTTGACCCCCTGGCTTCTCTACATACTTTGTTCCAGTTATCTACTTCAGGACCAAGGTGTTGGAGCCCCAGTCTGATTCCTCTGCTGATCACCGTCCGGGTGTACCCTGCACGGGTTACTACCAGACAGAAGTTCAACACGCAGGCTCCTACTAGTGCCTGGCGACCCGTGCCTCTCTGTGCCCGATACCCTCTGTGCCACCTCCAGGGGTATAGCGCACTCAGCTGCAAGGGGAGCCGCTCTCAGCATCTCGGCCCTGGTGAGTACCCTGACAGATATGTACTGCATGTCTCCATACATTTTGTAATAATATGTCTATTGTGTTATTTGTAAGCTACCATGTTTTATAATGAAGACAATAATGGATCCCGAAGAATCTCTTTCTAAGCGAAACACGTTGATCCACCAGTCTTATATATATGTATATGTATCCCTATATCTGGATGGTAGCTGATATTATGTAGCTTTTGTGATGTGATTATTTTACTGTCATAATAAATTTAGAGTTTTAATAATATATATTTTTTTTCTTTTGTTGGTTTATGGCACTCTAAAATTCCCATCTCCTAGTGTCCCAGTTATGGCTCAGTGGGAACTTTCTATCTTTCACATTTTTTTTATTCTATGTTAGAAGAGAAGTAGGGCCAATGTTTTTTATTCATACTTCACTTACTTTTGCAGTTATGTGACCCAGAATCAGCCAACAGCAGGCTAAAACTTGCCTGACATCACAGCTTTACTCCAGGCTCTCGAAGGATCCCAACCGTATTGTCAGAATAAATAGAGAGATGAAAGCTATTGGCTACTGCCCCATTTATAGTCCCGACGTAAGTGTTTTACGTCACCGCGTTCATAATGATCGGATTTTCCGACAACTATGTGTGACCGTGTGTATGCAAGACAAGCTTGAGCCAACATCCGTCGGAAAAAATCCTAGGATTTTGTTGTCGGAATGTCCAATCAATGTCCGACCGTGTGTACAGGGCATAATAGTGATCAGCAGTAATGTGAGTTCTCTGACTTAGAACAAGTGGATTAGCAGTCAGTTCTCATACTTAGAGACAGTGGAGAACAGCTGCAGCACCCCATACTTCTCCTTTAATGTGATTAAAATTATGGTTACAGCAGCTTTAGAAATGTTGCTTACAATAGTTAGAGTGCAGTACTTGGTAAACAGGAAAGAAGAACATTTCTAGAATATAAGAACATTTATTTTTTGCCTCATACGCACACAAAGAATGCATTTAACTGTGAGAATTTTACAGCACTCACAGACTGAAACAGCTAAGATTAACACAACTTCTTTATTACATAAAAGCAAGAATAATAAACTAAGAATATCTATGTTAGACAACAGTCCTTAGTCATGGTTAATACTCAGTACAACTTGACAAAAATAAATAGGTAGTGATGCATTTGTAGCCAAATCCAAGTCAAACTTTCTAAAAATAGTAAAACACAAAAAATATATATGGAGAGAGAACAAATCATGTTGGTACTAATACAGAAACAAATCACACATAAGTTGTAACATGCAATTTTAGCCTGTTAGCTAATGTGGAAAAAATGAGAGGTCAGAACCACCAGCCTTTACAATTTTGTCTTAAAGAATCCTTAAAATAACTTTCCTGTGTACCCCTACTACCCTAATAGATATACATTGTGCAGCCCACAGGAACTGCACAGCAGCTGTTGGAAACTCTCCTGGCCAGTGCAAGAATCTTGATGGTCTCCATGGACAAATTCCTTGCATTCCCATGCAAATGCCATCTATGATTGAATCACATAGAAGATTCTCTCCTTGGGAATTAATAAGATTTTTCCATGCATGCACAGAAGACTTTGGGACCTGCTGTGAAAGGATTGTGGGCAGGTAAGTATAAGATTATGGTGGGAGAGGAAGATGGCCATTTAAGTGATAATTGTTTGGAAGTGCAGTTATCCTGGAAAGAAAACTTGTACTTGCAAGGCAATGCAATGGGTTTTCTTTAATTCCCAGTTCACACCAGCAAATATTAATCTTTTATTCATTCTCCTACTGTTCTGCTTAGCAATTGGCAATGGGGAGTCTGGTGTATGGTCTGAGTTTGCCTAGTCACAACTTATATACAGTAAGACTAGAATCTTCCCTGCCCCAAATGACAGTACTGGGACTATCATCAAGAACAAGTGCTGTCACATGAGCGGAAGGGAAGTGAGTCTATTACTCCTGGTGATGATCATGTGCTGATAGGGATCTAGGCAATAAAGACCTACATAGGCAAATTAATTTTTTTTAAATAATCCAGTGCCTCTTTAATTCTGAGTTTAAGAAACATGTCATGCCCCAGGTTGATACAGCAAAGAGCTCTGTACACAGACATTTGGTTGAGGTAGAACTACTTTTCCCAACATATGTGTCCATGGAAATACAAAAGGAGCCCAAAGTAGCTGGAAACAGGTGAGGAAGAAATTAGAAGCATCTCAAATGCAAGGTGAAGGCATTTGATCAGGTTATTTTTTTATTATTCAAGATTTATATAGTGCCTACAGTTTGCGCAGTGCTTTACAACATGAGGGCAGACAGTACAGGTACAATACAATTTAACCACTTAAGGTTCGTAAGATTTTTCCCCTTAATGACCGGGCCATTTTTTGCAATACGGCACTACGTCACTTTAACTGACAATTGTACGGTGGTACAACAACGTACCCAAACAAAATTGATGTTCTTTTTTCCCACAAATAGAGCTTTCTTTTGGTAGTATTTGATCACCTCTGCGGTTTTTATCTTTTGCACTATAAACAAAAAAAAGCGACAATTTTGAAAAAAAAAAATATTTTTTACTTTTTGCTATTATAAATATCCTCAAAAAAAAAAAAAAAAAAATATTCTTTCTCAGTTTAGACCTATATATATTCTTCTACATATTTTTGGTACAAAAAATTGCAATAAGCGTATATTGATTGGTTTACACAAAAGTTATAGCGTCTACAAAATAGGGAATAGATTTATGGCATTTTATTTATTTATTTATTTATTTTTTTACTAGTAATGGCATGATTTGCCATTTTAGTGGAACCACGACATTGCGGCGGACAGATCAGACACCTGACTGACATTTTTGACACTTTTTGGGAACCAGTGACATTATTACAGTAATCAGTGCTAAAAATGTGCACTGTTATTGTACTAATGACACTGGCAGGGAAGGGGTTAACATTAGGGGCGATCAAGGGGTTAAATGTGTTCCCTCAGTGTGTTTACTAACTGTATGGGGGACTATGTGACTGGGGAAATACACAGATCCATCTTCCTGCATAGCAGAAAGACAGGATCTGTGCGATCTCTCCTGTCAGAATGGAGATTTGTCTTGTTTACACAGGCAAATCACCGTTCTGTCACTGCGGGGAATGATTGTGGGTGGACAGCGAACATTGAGTCCACCCCACCCGCTGATTGGCTCCCTCGCTGGCCAGTGGGCATGCGCATGTGCCCACAAATTGCCATGCATGAGATGATGTACAATGATGGCGATTCGCGGGCACAAGCCACATTGCCGCAGTGAAACAGCAGTGGCTGGTCCTTAAGAGGTTAATACAGGAGGAATTACCTCCTAAGGACCAGCCGCCGCAATTGTGGCCCTTAAGAGGTTAATACAGGGGGAATTAGAGGGCCCTGCTTGTTGGAGCTTACAGTCTAATGCCCCGTACACACAGTCGGATTTTCCGATGGACAATGTCCGATCGGAGCGTGTTGTCGGAAAATCCGACTGTGTGTGGGCGCCATCGGACATTTTCCATCGGATTTTCCGACACACAAAGTTGGACAGCAGGAGATAAAATTTTCCGACAACAAAATCCGATCGCGTCAATTCCGACCGTGTGTGGCCTGTTCTGACGCACAAAGTGTCACGCATGCTCAGAAGAAATTCCGACACAGGACAGCTCGTTCTGGTAAACTTAGCGTTCGCAATGGATACAGCACTTTCATCACGCTGCAATGTTCAAAATGGTTTAATACAGCGCACTCTCTTCTTCTTTATAATGTGACAAGAATTAATAGTTTTGATGCTCATACTCACACACACTTCTCACAAACTTCTTTTGTTACTATTTATCGGGATTCCCTCAATATATTTTGATTTCTCACATCTGACAACATATTTTTTTTTTTTTACTTTAATGTAGATTCTTTTTTTGTGTTTCTCTTTTTTAATTTTTTTTTTTGGTGATTTTGATTTGTACTCCCGAAAATGTTTGTGTGTTTTTTGTGACAAGTTCCCACAACACCATTGATATGTTGTTCTATTTAATCTGTAGGAGATTGTTTGGTGTTGTTGTCCCTTGTTAATTTCACATTTTATGTTTTTAGAAATGTACCTGAATCGTCACCAACAAACTGTCCTTTTTGGATGAAAACACACACAGGAGAGTAGAATTTACCGAAAAATTTTTTATTAAGGGGTCACAACTATAAAAAAAACAGAGGGAGGCAACGCTGGAGAAACTGCAGAAATTGGCAAAGCCTTGGACCCCCAGGGCAGACATCAATTATTTAAAAGCAAAATTGGTGGCCTGAGGAGTCCATATCTAAGGGAGGGCAGTCTGGTCCAGAAGTCCCAGAGATCCGGAAAGCAGCAGATGACATCTGTGTCCCCAGGCTGTGGTCATACGAGAGACTGCAGCTTTTGTCAGACCAGACTGAACCCAGGGCAATCATTCTTTGGTCTTCCTTCCACGCTTCCTTCCAGGCTTTGGCTGTGGTGGTGGAGTTGTGGCAGCAGGAGGAGGAGGATCGTCGATCTCAATGACATCCGTCTTGTGTGTCAGTTCCCCACTCTCCCCCTTACGTAGGACTTTATAAATCAGGTCCTCAGAGATCTTGCGTTGGCCCTCCTGCATGCCCAGCAATTTGGTGGCAGCCATGCAGGCAAAGGCCTCTTCAGGACTGGGGAAGGCTCTGAGGGACACTGAAGCCTCCTGGATCAGCCTGTAGCTGAATCCTGAACAGGACTGGCTCGTTTATGTGGCAGGCGGAGGGGAGGAACCTGAGACTCAGTCAGGCTGCGACTTGTCCCAGGCTTCTCTTGGCTGACACTTAGCCCCGCCTCCTCCTGGCTGACACTAATCCCCGCCTCCTCCTGGCTGACACTAATCCCCGCCTCCTCCTGGCTACCACATTCCACAGCCTCCTCCTGGCTGAGGTCTTCCTGTGTATGAAAAAGGGACATAGTTTTAGTATTTTTTACATCAATCACACACAATTTTCACCTCCTGACTGCTGCAAATTGAATGTTAACAAATATAACAGACTATCATTCTGAGCCCAGCATTTTGCATTCTTGTCCCAATTTTGGGTGCCCACTACTGTCTATTGATATGTAAAACACTTTTTTTAATCAGCAATTAGTGATCAATACTAACATCTAGTAAACATCATTTCTTTATTGCCCAGAAATCAGTAGAACAATGCGATATCTGACTCCAGCTGGGCTCCTCCACTTCTTCCTGGCTGGAAGGCCCAGGTTGGACATCAGAAGCCTCAGCTGGTATGGAAGGAAGAGTGGAAGGAAGAGTAGAGAGGGATTCCCTGACTTCAGTGTGGTCTGACAGAAATCGCAGTCTCTCATAGTACCACAGCCTGGGGACATAAATGTCATCTGCTGCAGCTCCGGACCTCTGGGAATCTGTGACCTTCTTGCGCTCCCTAAGACATGTGCTCCTCAGGCCACCAATTTTTGCTTTTAAATAAGGGATGGTTGCTGTGGGGACCACCGGCTTCACCAACTCCAGCAGTTTCTCCAGCGCTGCCTGCCTCTTCTGTTTGTGATTATAGTGGGGGTGTCTCACTTGCCACAGACAGGGCAGCTCCCTGTACTTGTCAATGAACAGGGGCAGGAAATTGTGGTCGTTGAACCCATTCATTTTCTCTGCAAGACACAACACAAGACAAACCCTAATGTCAGGCCAAACTCCCCTAATTTTGTTACAATATAGGCTTCCATTTCGAAGCATTATAGGCCCAAGTTTAGATCCTACCTTCGTTAGCACGATCGGCATCTCTGATGCTCCTTCCTCCGTTCACAGATCGTACATAAGACGCGCGCGTTACGATTTATACACACTGCGCATGCGTGTAACTCCACCCGCCCCTGACGTTCTTTCTAGTCTATTCCCCGCCCCTTTTCATTCGGCGCAGTGGGGGAAGAGCACATGGCGGATAGACAGCAGGATCGTGCTAATTACAGCAACGAGGAGGAGGAGGAGGAGGAAAGGCCGGAGCCTGAAACGGACTCAAATATGTCCTTTGGGGAGATGTTGGAGATGGTGGACATCCTGAAGAAGGCCAACTATGATGGAAAGTATGGGCCTTACCCCAACCACAATGTCCGAAAGGCCAAGATCATGGCGAAAGTGGTCAGGAGTCTGCACCGGAAATTCGGGGTACGACGATCGAAAGATCAGCTCAGGAAGCGGTGGTCGGACCTGAAATTACGAGAACATGAGCAGTTCAGAAAGATCCGGAGAGTGCTGCAAAAAAGTAAGTAGTTGTGCTGTGTTCCTATTCTTTTTGTGTTTATTACGTTCGTGCTACTTCATGTGCTTTTAGGAACTGTTGTACAGTTTAAAATGGCAACTTTCATGTTCATGGGCACATTATTCGTTCGGAGCACACATTTTTATTTCGGACGATAAAATACCATTGTTTAGGCCATATGCATTTGGCCACCATTTTGACGCCCTATACTTGTCTTCAAAGAATTTGGTTGTGTAGATGGCTTTGTTACTAGAATGAAATGCAAACTAGATTCTGTGTAAGGAGAGGACACTCAGCAGCTGTTTTCACATCTGGACGCTGGAGCACTAGTGTGGGACCCCAGAAACCATTTTTATTAGGGGGGCCACACAGGTGCTCCAGTGTATACTATAGGGGGAGATACATCTGTGAAGCTTGTACTAAACAGGTAAAGTATTGCAGCTTGACAAAGGACACTAAAAAAGCTACATCTTGGAACTTGGCTAAAATAGATCATTGTACCCCACTTCCAAGCAATGTTTCATCTTTCTAGTTCTGCCATCAAATATCTGTGTGTTAATTATACCATTTTTGTTTTACATAGGGGAGAAAAGACTCGGAGGACACCCCTCATCCGAGGAGACCAGAGCCCACCCCCCTCTGAAAGAAGGGGAAATCCCCCCAACACAAGCTGAGCAGGAGGAAGAAGACGTGGTGGAACTAGTCACCACAACAGGTGAGTGTCTGCGACCACAGGCTCAGGTAAGAGATGTATGGCGGCATATTTTTGATACCTATTTTTTTTGTGGGTTCCTCTCTTTTTAGGTGATCGTGAGGTTGTGGATCCAGATCCTTTCACATCCGAAAGTGCCCAGATCCTGATCGGGGAGATCATGGGGTGTAATTTACAATTGGAAAACCTCAAGAAAAACATCAATGATGTTATTTAAAAAAAATAAAAACATCATTGATGTTTTGGGGCGAGTTTAAAGCCCCTCCAAATCCCTTTGTTTTTTGGTGTGCTACAATGTGAAAAATGTTTTTGTGATTTTTCCAAAAGCCAAATTTGGAGGATACACACAGTGTGTCAACATGTGCTATCTGCCATCACGGGAGATCAATGGAGGCGTTTGGGGGTGCAAACCCTTCCTCAATAATAAAGTAGCTGAGAGGAAGGGGTTTCTCCCCCAAAACACGTCCCTTGATCCCCCGTGATGGCAGCTAGCACATGTTGAGATTGTGAAATTTGTGTGCATCTTCCAAATTTGGCTTTTCCAGGGGTGATTTCCCCCCATCTGAATGCAATATCAAACACAGTTCCTAAATACTCATGTCTGATATTGCCTTCCAGTTCTACCAAATGTGAACTTTGTAAGAACAAGATTTGTGTCTTTCTTGTGGGTTTTACACAGGCCTGTTTTCTATAAAATGCACATTTTGATTTTGGATAATGACACCACAAAAATTGTTATACAACAAACATGTTGGTTTGTCAGAAAAACCTTTGGTAAATGCACATGTGATTGTGCAGATATTAAAAAGATTGTTAATCAAGAATGTGTGGATTATTGTCTCAACACTACAACACTTTTGGGGTGATGTAATTGTTGTTTTATGAGAAAATGGGGGTAATTTCCTAAGGGCAAATCCACTTTGCACTACAAGTGCAGTTTCAGTGCAATTGCAAGTGCACTTGTAGTGAAAAGTGTCTTTGCATTTAGTAAATAACAGCCAACAGTGCTTTGTATAAGGTTACACAATCACGACATTTTCTGCACTCAACACATTTCTGTCAGGGTCAGCTAAAACAAACACAAGCAGTAAATGTCCACAAAGAAGAGCCTGGTGGGAGATGCCTGTCGAGAACTTGAGGTCCTGCAGACTTCTCCCTGTGGCCAAATACCGCAAGGTAGCGACCAACCTCTGCTCCGGAGTGATGGCTTGCCTCATGCAGGTATCCTGCCTGCTGATATAAGGGGTCAGTGAAGCCAACAAACGGTGAAACACGGGGTCCGTCATCCTGAGAAAGTTCCTGAAATCATCAGGATTATTCTCACGGATCTCACGGAGCAAAGGCATATGACAGAACTGGTCACGCTGAAGCAACCAATTCTTGGTCCATGAACTCCTCCCCACCCTGTTCATGGACTGGACTTGTGTCAAGGTCAGGACCCCAACACCAAGCCCCCGCACAGCACGAACTCTACGAGGAGTACGCATACGAAACATGGCTAGAAAACGGTCGGCTGCTCAGAACGAAGTAACAGAACACACTGAAGAACAGCAAGGCCTGTGAAGAACGACCTGAAAACCAGTAACGAACGAACAAGAATACAATGACTAAGTCACGCAGAACTTGCTTGCACGCACTGAAGAGCAGATACAAACCCACAAGCACAAACTGAACGGCAGAAAACGATCTGAAAGCCACGAGACTGAAAAAGCGCGAATCGTCTCTCACCAAACTTTTACTAACACGAGATTAGCAAAAGGAGCCCAAAGGGTGCCGCGCTTGGTTCTGAACCGGCCTTTTCTAGTCTCGTCGTACGTGGTGTACGTGACCGCGTGGTTGTCGATGGGAAATTCCGACAACTTTGTGCAACCGTGTGTAGGCAAAACAAGTTTGAGCCAGCATCCGTCGGAAAAAATCCTAGGATTTTGTTGTCGGAATGTCCGAACAAAGTCCGACCGTGTGTACGCCCTATAAAAGGGAGGATCAAGTGATACAAAAGGTAATAAATGTGGGGAATAAGCTGATAGAGAAAAAAAAAGTTGTTGTTAGGTGGAGGCAGGATAGGCTTATCTGAAGAGAAAAGTTTTCACTTAAAGGTGGATAGAGTTGGAGATAGTCAGACTGATTGCGGTAGGGAATTCCAAAGGATGGGAGAGGCTTGGTTGAAGTCCTGGAGGTAAAAAATGGGAGAAGGTGAAAAGGGAACTAGAGAGCAGGAGGTCTTGGGAGGAAAAAAGATAATGATTTGGTTGGTATGTTAGTGATGTAGCGGGGGGCCAAGTTGTGGATGGCTTTGTAAGATATTGTTAGTATTTTGAATTTAATTTGTTGGGTGAGTGGCAGCCAATGGAGGGATTGGCAGAGAGGGGTAGCAGATGCTGAGTGGTTTGTAAGTCTGACAACAGCATTCATGATAGACTGAATAAGGGATAGCCTGTTTTAAGGAAAGCCAGTGAGGAGGGAGTTGCAGTATCTGATGCGAGAGATAACCAGGGAGTGAATTAGGAGCTTCGTGGTGTCATTGGTTAGGAAGGGGCATATTGGGGAGATGTTGCGGAGGTTGAGGCAGCAAGCTTTGGAAAGTGATTGGATATGGGGCCAAACGGAGAGTTCAGAGTCCAGGACTACACCTAGCACCCTGGAATGCGGGGATGGGTTGATGGTTGTGTCATTGATGTTTTGCATTTTCCCATCTAATGGCGTATAGTTCAATATTATGTGAGATAAAAAACTGCCTAAAGTGTTTTTATTTGAGGAATTGTGTGCTATATTCTTGTTGTAAACCTTTGTGTTTTTTCACCTTGATGCATCTTATGCCGGGGGCAGGGCCGAGTCTTACATTCGAGTCATACATTCGGCAGTTATGGACGCCGAATGCTGGACTCGGGAGTGTGCCCGCAAGGTAACCCTCTCTGGAGAGCGCTTCTCCTAGGGGGTTATTTGATGTGGGGAAGAGCCGCAAGAGCTGTCGGGGACCCCAGAAGACAAGGTTCAGGGTCACTCAGGGTGCAAAACGAGCTGCACACATATATGTTTGTTATTTAAAAAAAAATAACCCTTACATTCACTTTAACTCTAAATGTTAGCCAGTGTAATTTACTACTACTAATATTTTCTACAATGCTTATATGCCAATCAATGCACACGTCTATACAAATGTCATGCAGAAACAAATTTGACAATTGATATTGTTGTTGTTGTTAGCTTTTATTTAGCTGTGCAGTCATGTTCTGCCAGGCTTTACAAAAAAGAATCCAGTAAACATTTTGTTAATATATAGTACACTGCAGGAAACATGATCCATGTAGACCTTACTCATTAGAGCTTACAATGATTGATGGTGTAAAAAAAGCAGAAAGTTCTTTTGATGTTGATGATGGCTGGGTGGGTAGGTTTTATTTTCTAGATATAGGACTGGACAGGGAAGACCACTACTCATAAAATGAAAAACAAAAGCTATTGTAATACTCTATGGCTTGAAATGGCTAGCCAGCATTCATTTTAGCTAAGCAGCTAGTGAGCATTGCACTACACTCCCAGTGTTAATTAAAAATTAAAATGTAGCCCCCAAAAATATACATCTTTGTAGCAATCCTGTAAATACAGTGGGGTTGATTTGCAAAGCAAATAGACTGGTCACTTTACAAGGGAGTTGCACTTTTCAAAAGAATTTATCTCACTAGTAAATCAACCTCAATGTCTGACTTTAGGAGGTTGATTTACTAAAGGAAATAGACTGTCCACTTTGCAATACCGAGTACCGATACCTTTGCGGTGTGAATACAAAATAAGGTAGTACTGAGTATTACCAGGGAGGCAGACTTTTTGGGCTAAGAAACAGTGGAGAAGATATAGCAGTATAAAAAATATACATTTATTGAAAAATACAAATATCTAAAAAACAATGACATTTGTAACATATAGCATCTATGATTATTGTGCAGTGAGCCCTTGTATGTCTACGCATTTCACCGTTAGGCTTCCTCAGGACACGGCCAAGGTTCACAGATGAGACAGAGAAGGGAATATGTCTCTCTATCTTAAATTGGAATGCAAAATCATGCAAGTCAAGGTAGAATGAGAAAGTTCAATCAGCAGTAATAAAGTATATTGGATATAGCTAAATATCTCAGCAGGGGCATGTAAACAATATTCCTAATTATGGGAGCAGCCATTAGAGGGAGGAGGGCCATGCAGTGTATTGCTGTCTCCCAGGGGCACGCTGGATTGTTTGTATCCTGAATATGCAGCGATGGGATTGTATTGAGCCTTCAGAATTGCTGATACTAAATCCAGGATCTAAGTGGTGCATCCGGTGTTGGCCCTCCTCCCTCTAATGGCTGCTCCCATAATTATGAATATTGTTTACATGCCCCTGCTGAGATATTTAGCTATATCCAATATACTTTCTTACTGCTGATTGAACTTTCTCATTCTACCTTGACTTGCATGATTCTGCATTCCAATGTAAGATAAAGAGACATATTCCCTTCTCTGTCTCATCTGTGAACCTTGGCCGTGTCCTGAGGAAGCCTAACGGTGAAACGTGTAGACATACAAGGGCTCACTGCACAATAATCATAGATGCTATATGTTACAATTGTCATTGTTTTTTAGATATTTGTATTTTTCAATAAATTTATATTTTTTACACTGCTATATCTTCTCCATTGTTTCTTAGCCTAAAAAGTCTGCCTCCCTGGTAATACTCAGTACTACCTCATTTTGTATTCTCAATGATTTATGGACGTGACTCATTTTTGATGCACTTTCCTCTTTCTTTTTGTGTGACCTTTGCGGTGTGATTTGAGCCCATACAAATAAATGGGCTCAAATCACACTGCAAAGAATTGCATGCTATTTGAACAAGAATGTGGTGTAAGCCTTTTCAAATTGTTAATTCCTGTCTAAATTGTATGTGGTTTCCTGCACTGCTCCTGTGTGAACCCAGGCTAAAGTCACGATGACAACACTGGGTTCACACAGGAGTTGTGGGGGAAACCACATGCGATGCAGACAGGAATCTCATTGCATTCCTGTTCAAATCACATGTGATTCTTTGCAGTGCGATTTGAACCCATTCATTTTGTATTTGCTCAAATCGCACTGCAAAGGTATCGGTTTCAGGTATCAGAGTATTTGCATGAGCACTCATGCGAATGCTTAGTATGGGCGCCGACATCAGTATTGGTGCAACCCTAGCACTTTGCATGGGATTGTTCCCAGGAGCTTAGTGAATGAGATGAAGCTCTGCTTGACCTCCCTTATCCAATCATGTGAAGCAAAAATTCTGTTGTTTGTATTTCTCTTACTTGTGACAAGTACAATTTCCCAACATTCACTAAGCTCTGGGTAAAATCTCTTTTGACTATGCACCTTCCTTTGCAAAGTGAACAGCCTATATGATAAATCAACTGCTAGGTTTGGGTGTCTAGGGAGTAAACAGTGGGTGTTAGGAACAAGAAGCAAGTGCTCTATTTTGATGCTGATATGTGATTATATTATATATCTTTTTCTCTACAGATATCACTATTTTTGTATTTGTTCAACTGAATTAGCCAGATTATATATCGGTATCTTGTATTTAAATTTTAACATTTCTATAAAAAAGAAAGACCTGACTTGTAAACACAAATTCCTTGATGCTTGAAAATATAAATATGTACGGATATAATGGCTTGATGTTTTACATAAAAATAGCAAATTAGGGGGCCAGAGGACTCCTATACATTAAGTAACAGTATACACATGCCCAGGTAATATGTCAATTCTCATTAAGCTTATTGACAGCTAATCAGAAGCAAACAAATTGCAAACATTGATTAAAACAGCATCCTCACTTGAATGGCAGTAAATTGTTGTGGGAGGTTTTTTTTTTTCCTAGCACAGTAGACACATTCTTTCTTATGCTGTGAACCAAATGCCAGATTATTTTTGAATAATTCATGAACCATCTAGTGTTTCTCTTTGATTCTGAATCATATATTGCAGGTCCCTCCCTTTGAGACAAGTCACTTCAAATAATCTAGTTTTTGAGTTCAAAGCCTGTGTTTAAGCGGCTGGGGTGAATAGATTCATATTTAAAAGCTATTTATGAAAGTGCTGGTTGTGTGTGGGTACATTTTACAAATAAATAAGGCTTCTTATCTTTAAAAAGTATCTACACTGTGGTGGGAATAGTATTACCTGACATAAATATTCGAGACTCTAAATGCTCATTTAAAACATGCTAGAGAGAGCAATCAGGGAACATATAACAAAAATGCAGACTCTCTAGGGCCATGTTCTAAAACCTTGCATCTTGGATAATAAGCTTCTGCCTTTGGCATCTTCTCTACTTTAAATTTATGAGACGCAAATGCATAAAAAAAAAGTGAGCCTGGTAACAAATACATAGTTTTTTCTCAAATTCTTAACAAATAAGTCTTATGACATATGCAGCTGCAAGACAAACTATGTAGCTATTTTCTCATTTAGATTGGACATTAGTACAACCTACGAAGAAGACTGAATGCATGTAAAGTGAAAGCAACCCAGGTGATTTTATTGTCTGTCTACTGACAGTTTTAACCATAGTGAAAGATACATTTTCCTTTGCCAGTGTTTAAAGGAACCTGTGCCAAATATGTAATATTCAGTTTATAAACAACTCACCAGTGCGTAATCTGCAAACACAAATTCTGATCAGGTCTGCCCAGTTTTTTCCCCTATTGGATGGCACTCTCTGTTTTTCTTGCACAGCAAAGTTGAAACCAAGCTTCTAATCACAAGCACATTAACCTCTTGCCGACTTCCTCACTTACATGATCATGTGTCTGATGCGTGATCCAGCT
Organism: Lithobates clamitans; assembly: GCA_037952925.1. Classification (NCBI taxonomy): domain Eukaryota; kingdom Metazoa; phylum Chordata; class Amphibia; order Anura; family Ranidae; genus Lithobates; species Lithobates clamitans. Next base: position 4,399,815 of record JBBGZY010000656.1, read on the forward strand.
CATCCAGGTAGGGGGGGCGTACACGCTTTCCCGCCGCTCTGGCTATGCTGTGATTAGTCACAACGCAAGTCAATCAGCAGGTGCCGACCAATGATTGACCGCTGGCACCTGCTGATCGGCTCCATCATTCCCTGCAAAGCAGGTAAAAAGACAGCAAGATCACTTGGTGAAATCACCATATAACACACACACATTACACATAGTTGGGTACTTATCTAACCCCTTGATCGCCCCTAGATGGTAACCTCTTCCCAGCCAGTGTCATTAGTACAGTGAAAGTGTTTAGTACTAGCACTGATCACTGTATTAGTGTCACTATTGATGTCAGTGTCAGTCAGTTAGTGTACCCCACAGCCAGCGTCAGCTAGTGTCAGATTGCCCACCTTACTATCACAGTCCCACTATAAGTCGCTGATCACCACCATTACTAGTATAAAAACAAATAAATAAAAATTCCAGTATCTATACCAGATGTTATAACTTTCACACAAACCAAATAATATACACTTATTGGGATTTTTTTTTTTTATCAAAGACATGTAGCAGAATACACTTTTGCTTACATTTTATTGGATATGTTTTATAGCAGAAAATCTAAAATATTGTTTTGTTTCCCAAATGTTTTGACTTTTTTTTTGTATATTGCAAAAAAAAAAAGTGGTAATCAGATACTGTACCACCACAAGAAAGCTCTATATATGTGAAAAAATTACATGAATTTGCATTTGCGTATAGTGTTGCATGACGGCACAATTGCCAGTTAAAGTAGCGCAGTGCTGAATAGCAAAAAAATGCTCTGGTCATGAGGGGGCAAAATCTCCTGGAGGTCAAGGGGTTAAACACATCTCTTATACTTCCATGACAGTCGTGTGTCATTTCTCCCTCTATACAGTATGTCAAAAGCCGGGTGGAATGGGTAAAGTAGGTGATTTTGGCTTAGCCATTGACTTTTAAGAATAGGTAACATTTTTAACTATCATTATGCTGTTTAATTTACTTTAGGTGCACAATTTGGAGACAGAAGTAGTGTGCCTGAAACAACTTATGTAGCAGATTGTGAATGTTCACTATGTTTACATGTTTGGGAATCAAAATGGGTAAATGAAATCAATGTGCTATTAACTGATTTTCAATTCAAGGACCCATTTACACATGTACAGATAACACATGGTAACAAATGTGCATTGGTGCACAGCAATATCAATCTTCTAAACATGACACCCCAAAGTGCTACTACAATGCATCTGCAATAAAGTGGTGGAGATTGGTTTGGGACTTTAACGAAGCCATGGCCTGGTAAGGTCATGTATTTCCATCCCAGGGGACTTTAAGTGAAACCATGGCCTGGTGAGCTCATGTGTTTCCATCCCTATTGAGTTCAAAAGGAGGGGAGCAAGGAGGTGGGACTTTACATAAAGCATCTGGTAGCAAAGGAATAAATTGGTGAACATATAGAACTTTTATTGATTATTACAGTTATATATACATCAGGTGCTGGTATCAATGATAGGCAAGGTAATAGCAATGAACTGGTATCACATAGTAAAACCGCAATAAAAGTCCAAGGTTCACCGAAGCAAGATTAGATAGAAACATTATCAACGTAATTCCTGTAGGACCTATGCCTCACTAGACCTGTGTGGATAATGCATAGTAGCTTAAGGATCTGGGTAGGTATTGCTAGAGACATGGCATTTGGTAGCTCTATGCGTTTCATGGCTTTTGAACCACTCATCAGGAGCAAAGCACGTGATGAATCTATAATAAAATAATTGTGTATGAATAGCCAAAATTAAAATAATGAAGGGCATGAACAGGGGTGGGGTGAAAAAAGCACCACACCGAGTACATGCTTACTTACGCGGGTACGTGTACTGGAGGTATGGTAGACATCTGCATTGCAATTCACTGTAGCACACTACAACACACAGGGGGTTTTGTTACTAAAGGCAAATCCACTCTGCACTTGGAAGTGCAGTTGCTGTAGATCTGAGGGGAAGATCTGAAATGAGGGGATTCTCTGCTGATTTTATCATCCCATCATGTGCAAGCAAAAGTGCTGTTTTTTATTTTCCTTGCATGTCGCCCTCAGATCTACAGTGACTGCACTTCCAACTACACTTGCAGTGCAGTTGGAAGTGCACAGTTGATTTGCATTTAGTAAATATCTCCCACAGTGTGCATTGCAGTGCATTGAGCTGCAAAAAGCAAAAAAAATGCAGCCATTGCTATTTTTTGGACTGGGCTGCTTATATAAGGGTTGTTGAAGGTAATTTAAGGCAGTGCTCTGCCAAGCACCTCAGCATACAAAAAACAGTTCACAGTGTTGCAGTGTGGAAAGGCCTTAATAGCTCAATAGCAAGAGATAAAATTGCTCACATAGTCCTTGTCTATAACTGATTCAACTAAATGTTTAACTATTTATCTGAAAAAATAAATAATGTATGCAATTATTATGTAGTCTTCTAGCCTGTCATCATGTGAACTTGAAGTTTCCTTTTCATTAATGATGAGCAAACCAAGCAAAGTTTGGTTCACTGGACATACCTCAAACATTTGAAAATACGGTATCTTCAAACCCCAAACATAGCACCCTAACCCTATTAAAATCTATGGATGCTGAATCTTTTTAAATTTTCCTTACCTTTTTCAAGGCCAATTTGAAAGATTTTGGAAACAAAAAGGGCATAGGTAGCTAAACACTGCCAGAGGTGATGTCTATCACTGCAAAAAAAAAAAAAAAAACTCCAGATAAACAAGCTTCAGATGAATTACTCTATTCATTTTCATACTACTTAATTTAAAGAGGTTGAAAGGTAAGGTGGCTTTTTCCTTCTTGGCCTAACTCTGTAGGTAGTATCTTGTTTGGTGTGAAGAAAGTTCTTTTCATCTTGAAATGGCTGTATTTATATGGACCAGCTGGTTCTAATGGCTGGGCTGGGTTGGAGTTTGGATTTCTGATTCCAGTGCTTCTTCCAAATCACAGCAAGTTCACACATGCCAGGATGTAACATTTTGTGTCTTCATGCGGCTTATAGTTTGTATATTAGAAGAAATAACCCTCATCTCCCTATGATTAATATTTTGGATCTTATGAGAGATTAAACATTTTCCCTCTGATCCCTGGAAAATTAGTAATGATAGCGAATAGTGAAGTGCTTCAATATGGAATTAAATCTCTCTCTCTCCCTAATGATTTGCAGTCACGGGGTTTGGAGGATTCTTTTGATGACTTGTGAGGTTATAGTTAATTACTCGTATCTATAGCCAAAAGCCAATAGTGTCCTGTCAGCAACTTATTAGAAGCGAGGTGTCAATTCCTTAAATCTCCAAACCTATTTAGATTCTCAAACATGAACATACTGTATGTCTACACCACTATGTCTTGGTTGAATTAGCAGCATATCTGTAATATTATACCACTTTCTTTATCAAATGTTTTATTCAAATATTCATTCTCTACAGTGTTATCTCTGAGTGTGGATCTAACAATGAACTAGCAGATGAAAAAAGGGTCCCATTTTGTTTTTGTCAGGTAGTAACTCTTTGAATCTCCAATCCTTCTCAGATTGTCAATTATGAATATGTGTCCACACCACTATGTCTTGGTTGAATTAATAACATATCTGTATTATTATCCCATTTTCTTTATAAAATGTTTTACTGAAATATACATTCTGTCCATTCAAACAAGTAACTAGCAGGTGAAAAAAGGGTTCTTGGACTTGACTAGTAATGGAGCATTTAGGGAATATTTAAATTTCAGCACTGTTTTCTCTTGTTGTTAATTGCAATGCTTATTCACCTATGTCAGGGTGACATTGCCAAACGTATCAGTAGTCCTTTCTTGTTCAGTATGTGTCATCTTCTGTAGGACCTTCGGATACAAACACTCTGTCATATGGCAGAATTTTGTCGCTTTTTATAAGGAAGCATGTCGAGACGAGGCTAAGAAAATATCGGCTTGCTTAATCTTTTCTGAGAGGTTTATGTAACTTGGCAGCACTGGTAGCAGCAGGGCTAAGCTCATGAATATACTACAAATTGAAGGCTCTACACTACTTGCTAAGCACACCATTTTAAAATTACTTGTAACTTGTTAATTGTAAAAAAACTCAAGACCATTCATTTTAACAACAATCTTCCCATAAGATGTACATTTAACACATTTTATTCTTGTTATCTAACTGTAAAAGCCTCCCTTGTTTAGACATTAAAATGTCCTGAGATTACTGCTGGGTTCCAGCATCTTGGATGTGATGTCAGCAGCCAAGTCAGAGCTGTCACTCAAGTAACATTCTGTGATATATTTTTTTTTTACTTCACCCCTGGCAGCTTCATAAAAGGGAGTTGAGAAGAGGAAAGGGCAATGATGAGCAAGGAGGGAGGGGGCTTTACTGAGGAACTGACTACAGGCATACCCCACTTTTAAGTACACAATGGGCTTTATTTACTAAAGCTGGAAAGTGCAAAATCAGTCTCACTTCTGCATAGAAACCAATGAGCTTCCAGGTTTTATTACCAAAGCTTAATTGAACAAGCCAAGGTTAGAAGCTCATTGGTTTCTATGCAGAAGTGAGCCTGATTTTGCACTTTCCAGCTTTAGTTAATAAACCCCATTGTGTACTTAAAAGTGGGGTATGCCTGTAGTCAATTTTTCTAGCAAGTTCAAAGGTATAGTGTATTTAAAATCACTGCATTTAAACTTGATTTTTTTTGTGCTTTTCCCTGTAAATTTAAAATTTGATGACAGGGTCTCTTTACGTTTATAGTACTATTTTAAATGCTTTGTAGTTATTTATGTTGAATATATACATGCTGCGCTTAATATAACATATTGGGGCCTGATGCCAATAAGTTTTATGCTGCAACCTTAGATTAAAAAAATGTTGTTTGTGGGCTTTTTTGGAGGAACAAGTTACACTCTAATGTTGACTTATAGATGGTAAAATAGCTGTTCGGAGTCCAGTTTAAAATATGGCCTACTACAATTAATTCATTACATTTTACATACTGTGCATGAGCGAGATTTTATATACACAACTATTAAGGGTCAAGAAGGTTCTGCATCTGAAAATAAGCAAAACATATTCCTAAATCATATAATTCACTCTTTGAAGTATGCAACAGAACCCTCAGACTATTGGGTGTCTAGTCTGCACTGGCTGTAGCTAGCATATTATACTGTCATTTCTAGTTACCTAAAAATCCTGCCTGATCTCAACCTGTAAAAATGCAGCATATTAAATGCATTTAGAGTGTAATGCACTGTCATTTTTTTAACCACTTACTGACCGTCTACCGCACTTGTACTACGGCAGGTCGGCTCTATTGCATGAAACCTGTACGTCATTTCGTGTAATAGACACTGTGGGGGAGCACGTGCCACTGCCGAGGCATAATTGCGCACTGATTGGACAGAGGGGGAGCCAATCAGCAGGTCCGGTGGACCCGATGTCCCCCAATCTCCCACGATTATTCCCGCGAGAGGCAAAACAGCATCCTGCCTATGTAAACAAGGCAGGTCACGGTTCTAACAGTAGAGAAGATAGAGATCGGTGTTCCTGCTAAGCAGGAACACCGATCTCTGTCTTTACCCAGTTAAAGCAACCCCCACACAGTTAGCAAGCACCAGCTAGGCACACAGTTAACCCTTTAATCACCCCTGATGTCAACTCCTTCCCTGCCAGTGTCATTAGTACAATAACCGTGCATATTTTTAGCACTGATCACTGTAATAATGTCACTGGTTCCCAAAAAAGTGTCAAAGGTATCAGTTTGGTGTCCAATTCTTCTGCCGCAATGTCAGTCCCGCTGAAAATCGCTGATCGCCGCATTACTAGTAAAAAAAAAATGTATAAAAATGCCATAAAAATATCCCATAGTTTGTAGATGCAATAGTTTTTGCAAAAACCAATCAATATACACTTATTGGGATTTTTTTTACCAAAAATATGTAGCAGAATACATATTGGCCTAAAATGATGAAGAGAATAGATTTTTTTAATTTCTGTTATTGGATGTGTTTTATAGCAAAAAGTAAAAAAATATATTTTTTTTCAAAATTGTCGCTCTTTTTTGTTTATAGCACAAAAAAATATTATTTTTCTAGAGAATCTTTGTTGATACGAACTCTCCCAGGGACATGTCATGTAGATGATTTTAAATGTATCTATTCATAACATTGTGATGCATGTGGTGTATCATTTTCTATTTAGATCTATGAATTGACACACGGATTGGGAGTACATTTGTCCCCTATCCATTAGGGATATTTAATATATGTGGATAGACATCTTATTTTATATGGTCTCATGGTGCGCGGCTTTTTCCTCTAAAAAATAAAAACTGCAGAAGTGATCAAATACCACAAAAAGAAAGCTCTGTTTGTGGGAAAAAAGGACATACATTTTATTTGGGTACAGTGTCCCACAACCATGCAATTGTCAGTTAAAGTAACATAGTGCTGTATCACAAAAAATGGCCTGGTCATTAAGGGGATAAAACCTTCCGGGGCTGAAGCGGATAATTTTAACATGACTGTTTAAAATGGGCTTGCTACAAATGATTACATACTTTGCTCATAGGCACTAAAATCTTGTGGGTGATTTTTTTAAACCAAAAAAATTACAGAAATATATACATTTTTTATTTTGAAATGGTCAGTGGGGTCCTGTTCAAAATGAAGCCTGCTTACCTTGTTTTGTCCAGTAAAATAAATACATGATAAATGATAATGTTCTGCTGGTAAAGCTGGTTGGTGTATGTCTTGTTCAAAATGAGACCTTGTAGTACTGTGCGTCACAAAAATATTTTGTTGGCTTTTTTCACCTAAAGTACACTCCACTGTTGATTGTGGATTAACATATTGCTAGTGTCTCTCCTGATAAAATGTGGCCTAGTATTAATGCTTAAAGACTGTGTATGGAGTCATTGCAATTTGTATTCCTTTTATTATTCTGAGACATAATATACCATAGTTTTGACTCATTGCTTAAATCCTCCCTGATGCCTGTCTCTCAAAATGTAGCCTACTAAAGCTGCTTAAACAGCCACTGTGGGGGAAATTAGTAAAACTGAAGAGTTCAAAATCTGGTGCCAGGTTTCATTGTCAAAGCTTAATTGAACAAGCTGAAGTTTGAAGTTAATTGGCTACTATGAACAGCTGCATCAGATTCTGAGTGCTCCAGTTTTAGTAATTCTCCCCCTGTGTGATGTATGCAACATGTCTGGATTTTTCACTGCGTTCAAACACTTTTGATTGTGAAATTTAAGGCCTGCCTGCTTTCTCTCTTTGTAATTGCAAGCTTGTGAACATTGCACTCTGTGGAGCATGTCTGTACAATATTTCTGGCTGTACTATCTTATTTCAAATGTGCAACTTCTAATTTATTTTATATCTACAATTTAAATTATTATTCTAGTTTATAATTTCAATTTAAATTTTTAGTTTTATGTAATTAGACCACATCAGTCTGTTGTTGCTGACAGTCTGTTCCAGAGCTGCCTTTATCGTTCCAGCACATTTATTCATGCTTTGAACCCCCCCCCCCCTACAAAAGTATTCAAAAATGGTGCATGCAAAATTCCACACTCCTTTACTTGAGGTAAAAATGGTTGGGTCTTGATCATTTACATTTTTGTTTCAGAGACCATTGGCCCTTCACTACTTAAAAAAGAACAAATAAACAAAATTGAATTATTAACATGTCAGGAACAACTGCCACAAGCAAAGTCAATTTGTGTGAGGCAGCCAGCCTATGCCTTTTGGTTTATCCCCTGCAGAAAAGCCTTTAGTGCACTGGAATAAAGCCACTGTATTAAATAAATGTAATGGCAAGCAGTGGGAAAATCTCTGTGGTTGAGAAGTGTGCTGTAATATGTCACTCACAAAGGGCAGCTTTGCCTATATAAGCAACAAGTTTGAAACTAAGGACACCTTGTTGAGTGAATAGCCACCCTTCTCCTAGGTGTTCCTCATACACCTATGCCTACAGGCCAGTGTATCCAGCCACCAGTAGATGTGGCTAAGAGGGGCTTTACTGCTGTATCACGCCATGGGGTGCTTTGTGCTCTGGATGGTGGCAGAGATCCCTATACCATTCCCCTTTTGGATCCACCTCATGCCAGTACCACTGACCCTCCTCCTTTACACCACCAGCAGCACAACCCTAATCCTGCTCACCAGCAGAAACCCAATCCTCCTACTCCTCTGTCTCCTTCTGCTTGTTCCTCCCAAGGAGGGAGGCAATAGGCAAAAAATCTTTCTGGCCCCAAGACAATAAGAAATTTTCTGTTGTGCTTCCAGAGTTCAGGCTATTATACCACACTATTCTGTATGTGCTGCAGCCTCATCACATCTTTCTATCCTGATTGCTTCTGGCCTGTTTGCCTCTGGACAAGCTTATGTGGTGGTCAGCCACCTTTCAACCTGCTTGTCCCTGGTGAACCACCAAATTCTATTCCCTAGTGTGGCTCCTGCCCCCCAAGCTTACCAGCTGCAAAGAAGCATGACTGGGTTTTGTATAGGACATTGCATAAGTTCTAGGGTGCTTGGGGAGAACCGTTGTTTCCAAAGAGTGCCTACCTGAGGCCATTAAGGAGAAGGAAGACGAGGTGGCTTCACTGATGCTGCCTCCAAGGTGCAGTATATGGGCAGCACCACCGATTACTGTGTGCTGTGAAGGTGATATTCTGTTCTGGTCCAGTTGGTAGAGGACAAAAATGACCTTCTAATCAAAAAAATGGCATCTCTCTAGAAAAGCACAGGCCATAAACTAGTGGAGAAGGGGTTGAAAAAAGGGCAGGACCTGAAACCTATGCTTATGAACTTGTTCCTAGCTCATAGAGGGGGAGGGGGGAGCTTTGGCCTTTTCACTTTGAGAGATAGGATTTAGAATTGGACTAATTTGTGTTGCCTGTAGATGGCTTAGGGAACATACTGATTGCTGCTGTGAGGGATTCAGGGCAGAAAAGTGCAGCAACTATGACACTGTTAAACACAGAAATTTGTTTAGGGCCTAGACAGTCACAAAGATGGAATAGATGTATTGACTACAATAACTCAAAGGATCAAGGGACCCACACCCCAAGTTGAAGAATTTGTCGGGAAATGGAAAGGGAGATTTGAATGGTGCCACAGGTATAAACAAAAACATATTTTTTTGATAAAAAAATATTTTATTGATATCAAAATATTAAAAAGAGTGAACAAGGTTAACTCTCAACAATGCAGAAATACAGTACATTAAAAAAAAACTTTTATCCAGACATAATATGGAACAATAATGTGCATATAAAGCTATAGTAGCTGTATAAATGCTTGTTGGGCTCTACATGTTTTGCTATAGTGCTTCTTCAGGAGCTGTAAGGCATATATTGGCTACAAAAGATACAAAAAAGAAATATAAGATACATAATATATACAACAATCAAATACAGAATAATAATATACAGGTGAATATCATAAAGTGAAAATAAATATACAAAAATGCAACAACAAAGAATAACCCACAGAGGGGCATAATAAAAGCCCCATCCAATGGTCTATGGCTATATGGATCTCACAGAGGAAAATGTGTGTGATGGCAATAAAACTTACCCATCATATGTATGATAAATAGATTTATTAAACTCCAGTTGTTCAAATAAATGCAGATAGGGAGCAATCAAAATCCAGCAATGGGAATCGCAGGGTGAGCACCTAAAGATTTAAATGATTCCTAAATTAACATATATGATAAAATAAGGATTTAACCCTCCTATATTGATGCAAATAGCTCAATGAATGTGAACAAAAAATGTATATATATATAAAAATGTATATGTAGCTGGTAAGCTGGTAAGCTTGGGGGGCAGGAGCCACACTAGGGAATAGAATTTGGTAGTTCACCAGGGACAAGCAGGCTGAAAGGTGGCTGACCACCACATTATCTTGTCCAGAGGCAAACAGGCCAGAAGCAATCAGGATAGAAAGATGTGATGAGGCTGCAGCACATACAGAATACAGAATCTCTCTCTCTCTCTCTCTCTCTCTCTCTCTCTCTCTCTCTCTCTCTCTCTCTCTCTCTCTCTCTCTCTCTCTCTCTCTCTATATATATATATATATATATATATATATATATATATATATATATATATATATATATATATATATTTATATGAAGATCTAGAGAGCTGACCAAAGACAATTTTACAAAAAAGTAATCAGACAATGCAACTTGAAGATCCAGGCATATTGCAGGATGTCTAAGTAGGGATTTGTTCAATGTCCATTATGGGGGAGAATCCCTGGGTAGGTGGGAATCTAGTGCTCTAGTGTAAGGATATTAAATCATTATCTGGCCAGGAGACAGTCTTTTGGAGAGAAATAGTGGTGAGGTTGAGAATAGAAGAACCTATTGTTTAATTCTTTCTTAATAGACACTTTAAGGAGGCATACTGTTAGAAGGCAATAGCTTTGTTATACACATAAAGATCTTTTCTCTTACCTATTGCCTTCTAATTTAATATTAAAACATATAGACAAGGGTAAACAACTCTTAAAAAAAAGATCCCTTCTTGGGATGTGAAGTAATCTGGCTAATCCAGAGTGAAATTTAAACCAAATAAATCATTTCATTTGTCTCATGACCTTTATTTCCTGTTCATTTTATTTTAATGTTCCTTTAAGGGATAAGTTAAATAGATGACCACACACAACGCTGACTCTATTATGTTTCCTTAATAAGTGTGCTGTACAATTTTGGATTTTATAGTTATAATATTATTTTTCAAAATAATTCCCTCTTAATGCATAATCAGGAAGTGCATAGGGGCATTTACTTGTTGAAGAAGAAATGCCAAAAGTCTATAGTCTATGTTGTCTGCCATGGAAAAAGAAATGCTGCAGACAGTGCCATTTAAAAGCCTTCGATGATAAGTGAACTGGCTATTGACTTAGGAAATGTAATTAGAAGTGGATGATAAATTGAGCACTGTGTTAATGTCTTGCCCTGATGCTACACTAACCTCATTTAAAGTACAGCTTGGATGGTTTGAATAATGAGACCCCAGGGCTGAAAGATTTATAGATGCCTTAAAATGATATGATAGAGTCAATGTAAAAGTGTTTCAGAGGAGAGAAATCTACATGTGTTTTGCGGGTAGTATAGGACCAGCTTTGCTCTATTATGCACTTGGCTCATTTCCTGCCTATAAAACAGGTGTTTTGTGTATTATTTTAACTTAATTAGTTCAAGATGCTGCTTGTTGTGCAATGCCTACATTTTTCTGCTAATAAAGTTGCTAAAAAAACAATCATTTTCTCTGAGTTTTTTTTTTTTTTTGAAGACCAGCGTGTAGTAAAAGTTAACAAGAAATCAAAAGACTATACTTCAGGCTGGCTTTTTATCACCATGCTGACCCATTGTTAATTAATACTGTGAACTCTCACAACCACTTCTAATGTAAAACACATGCTCTTTAGAAAGTTAATTATACAGTAACTCATGTCTGCTCCCAAAGATTAATTGACAAATATTAAAAAAGTTTAAGTCTTGAGTCAAAAATAGTTGCTTTATTACATCTGACATGAGGAAAAACCCACAGACATTCAACATTAAGCGTCTGCCAACTTCAGATATTATATTAGTTGTTTAAAGAAAGGACAATAAAACCGAATTGTGTGGGAATCAGATTGAACAATAAGTATGTATTCAGAAAAATAATATGATGGCGCTTATATTGTAAGATCAATCTGCATTTTATCCCAGTATGACATCTACTTAGATTTTTAAAGGACAGTTTGTAAGGTTCCTGCTCTTTGCATTAGCTCTAGTTGCATTTTATTTATTTTTTTAAAGGGAACTAAAAAGGTTGTATTTTATGCAGAAGTTGCGAGATAATCACATAATTTTCAAACACATTTATACAGTCTAGATTTTTTTGGGGGATACCAGATGATAAGAACAAAGATATGAAAACAGAATACATTTATTACAATGCTTCTGAGGCTTTTCATATATAGGGCTATTGAAGGGAACCACAGGGAATCTCTGAAAGCAGCTGTGCAAAGTAACAGGCTACAGTCAGTCAACTAATACCTGGGTACATCGCTGTTGATGAAAGAGGTTTATCAGAATGCACAACATGTCATGTGCTGTCCAAATTATGCCCTCTCATGACCCCACCTTCATTCTTTCTATACCTGTGATAGAGCAATATGAATGTCCACTGTCCATTCCTTCTTCACAATATGAATGTCTCTTTTTAAAGCAAAATACTGTAAAATAAACAAGCGGGCTGGAATATATGTGAAGCCCACATTTTGGGGGGGGGGGGCTGTAGACTGTCCTTGTTTCCTTATTTGACCACAAAATGATTTACTATTAATCATGTGAAAAGCAAACTTGCTATTACGTAATTGCATGAAAATATGCAACCTACACACTCTGTTGCCATTGGGTGGCAGGGTAAAAGTTGTGTTTTAAGGTATATTGAAATCAGAACTTAGGGCTATAATATGGTGGAGGTGTGTAACTAGTTAGCCCTCAACACAGTAGGGGGATCTTGCCTAAGACTATGTATTATTTGTATATAAAACATTGTCACAATCTGAACTGCAGACTCTGATGCTTGGTGAGGCTGCTTTCCCTGAAAATGGAGTCTAAGAGGTAGTTGGTGTTCTGCCAGGAATCTCCTCACAGTAGTATGGGCTTGGACGCAGGCTACCCCAGGTACCCTAACATACACTCACATAAGTGGAAGAGTGTCAGGTAACTAGGAAAAGAAATGCAAAAGAGGTGCATTGCACTGAACAGCTGGAAGCAGGATGAAACTGGAGGCTGTGGGTTTAGCGATGGCACAATGGATGTTCAGACTGTAGACGCCATAGAGATTGAGTGCAGAGGTGGTGCTGTGGAGGCTTAGACTGTGGATGGTGCAGAAACTGCAGGAACAAATCTTACTGTAGAGTATGGAACTGTGGTGAAGTGAATTGCAGTTAAAATCTCAGTCTTTTGGCACCACTGATTGTCAGACTGCTGGTAGAAATAGTAGTAGCAATGGAAGAAAAGTGCACCAACTACATCTTTTAGTTATAATTTCTCTTTTCCTAAATATTTTAATAAAAAAAAGATGCTTCACAAATCACTGATCAGGATTTAAAGGATTTGGTGAAATCCTACCTTACAAGTCAAAGTCTGGAACAGGCTGTCTATGCAAATTAGTCCACTTGCTGTCTCTAAACATATTTTTGAGAGGGTTTTCTATGAAGCCAGAATGGCTGTTAACAGAAATTTAAATAATTGAAGTATTTAGTTGCACAACTAACATCCACAACAGTTAAACCATAAATGAAATCAAAACACTTTCCATTTTTTAAATTTAATTTATTAAGGATGCTTGGCTCAGTCTATGCTTTACTCTGCATGTTTCTATTGTATTCTATTGTAAGTACACAAACCATAAAAGCATCATATCTGGAAGCCCAATTTCTCCAATAATCTACCTCAAAAGCATAAAGACATTCAGCCTAACCTCTGAGTTTTTTACCTAAAGTAAATGTAAAAATTACTGTAAAGTACCAACTTAACCAGTGTGTTAAAACACAGACCAGGCAGTAGAGGCTGTCTTCTCAGTAGGAGGCAAAGTTACCATACTGAAAAGTACTGCTTAACAGGGGTTCATTCTAGAAGCACAGTATTTAAAAAGAATGATTTCATTTTTAGCACATCCCTTTGCTAAACTGGAAATTATTATTGCTATGATTTATATGAATCAATTCATATAAACCACATATTTACATTTTACATTGTATGTATAAATACAATATATAAGCCTGTGAAATATTCATTCCAGATATTGCTACAAAAATTGCCCCAGGATTAAAGTTTATGGTGTATGTGTTAGCTTATTTCATACAGGATTAAAAAGTACAAATTACGTTTTGGAAAAGTATTTTAGGGTATTCTATACAATAGGGAAGATTTACTGAACAATTTCAGGGTTTGCCATGCAATGTGGTGGATTTTGTAAAAAAAAAGAGACTCTTCACTTAGCAAAGTGATTGTTCATCTAGCTTAGTGAATAAGCCGAACATGTATTCACTTTTAGTATCCATAAAACTCACAGGACTTTTGCTTGCATGTGTTCAAAGAGCACACAGCTTCACCTTATTAACAAAGTTTTTTTTTAAATTCTTTTATTTTCACACTGAGTGGGTACAACCAGTTACATATAATCAATATAGCAGTGACAGAACCAAGCATACAAAATACAAGAGTGAATTAGTGTTCAAAGATAGGAGAAACAATAAGGACAATATACATGATAACTGACATTTGCACCGCCATCAAAATTCGTGGGGATTATATCCCAGCCAGACACTACTGTCAAAGTACGAGCCTTGGGAGGTGCTCTATCATCTATGTTGCTTGATTCGGTACTGGCTCCCTTAAATGTTGGATTGCATCATTCAGTGATAAATAATGTTTTCTCTTAAAAAATAATAAAAGTAGTAGGGTAGGGAGCTGAATGTCTAAGGAGCCCAGACATGGGATTACATGAAAAGGTAAATGGTTTCAGGATTTTCTTTGTATCTGGCCATAAGGGAACCCATGTCTGAGAATGCGTTAAAAAGAGATTAATACCCCCTGGGGGAATTAAGAAGTAGAACAGAATGGTGGGGGGGGGGGGGGGCAAGGAGGGGAGAAGGAAAAGGAAGGGGAGCGGGAACGAGAGGTTAAGGTGTGAGAGAGAATGAGTGCAGGAAGTGAGAGAATATGAAATAATAAGATATGAGGTGTATTGACCCCCGCCTGAGGCGAATAACCGGTTCACTCAGTTAATTAGATTGCGCCATTTCCTGAAGGTATGTTTCCGTGTATATAAAGTGTTGCCAGGGTCTCCATGTTTCCCTGAAGATCTCCTCCCTATTATGTAGGGTAGCCGTAAGGTCTTCCATGTCCCTTAGTTCATTCACTTTCGTAAACCACAGGGATTTCGCCGGTGGTCTCTCCGATTTCCAGCACAAGGGAATACATGCCTTTGCGGCATTCAGGAGTTGGATGGTGAGAGAGGTCTTATATTTTTTGATGGGTCGTTCTGACAGATGGAGCAAACAAGCTGCCGGGTTCCCCTCCAGGGAGACACCTGTAAGGTGACCGATTGTGCGGGCCACCTCTATCCAAAAAGGGGCAAGTTTGGAACATGACCAAAAGATGTGCAACATCGTCCCCTCCTCAGAACCACAGCGCCAGCAGAGGCCGGGCACCTGAGGGAAGAAGCGATGTAGAATGGCGGGAACCCTGTACCAGCGTGTCGTGATTTTGTAACAGGTTTCTTGCACCCTAGTCGCAATGGAGGATTTCTGGGCAAAGTAGAGAATTTTTTGTCTCTGTACCTCGGTGAATTGGATTCCCAGTTCCTCCTCCCATTTAGTGAGAAACGGGGGCACGTATCCCTCCTCTGGTTGTGTTAGGGATGAGTATATCAGTGAAAGGCAATGACGTATCGGTTCTCCACGATGACAAATGAGTTCAAATTCAGTTAGTTTGCGGGTAATACCCGGTCTCCGCAGGCAACTGCGCAGAAAATTCCGCAGCTGTAAGCTGCTCCAGAAGTCTAGGGGGGGGTCTGTTACTAATGTCCCGGCATTTAGGGATAGTTGGCCATTGGGGTCCATGAAATCATGTAAGCATAGCCTGGTGTTCATTGCGAGTCGCTTAAATTGCGGGCTCTGCAAACCAGGTAAGAACTCTGGATTACCCAGAATCGGCACCATAGGGGACGGCTGTGGGGATACAGATGAGCGTCTAAATGCATCTCTGGTCACCGTTAAGGTACTGCCAAGAGTGGGGTGTTCAATGATATCTTTGGGTAGTGATGTTGTAATCCAAGGCCAGCTCTTAGCTAGACCCCCGGAGTCCTCCTCTTCCATTGCAACCCAATGTTTCGCCTCCGCATGGCAATGCCAGTCTACTAACCTAGTTAGATGGACTGCTCTGTAGTAGGCCTTGATGTCCGGCAAGCCCACCCCACCCCTGCTTTTTGCCAAGTGGAGAAGTTGAAGTCGCATTCGTGGTTTGCGGTGGGACCAGACAAACGCCCGGAACATGGAGTCTATTCGCTTGAAAAACGCCAGAGGCAGTCGGACGGGGATTGCCTGAAGCAGGTATAACACCCTTGGTAACAGAGTCATCTTCAGGGCACTACATCTGCAGAACCACGTCAGCGTAAGGGAATGCCAGTGTAGTAGGTCAGTTTTTAGACGTATCAGTAATGGGTCAAAGTTGGCTGAGTATAGTTCCGCTGGGTCAGACGTAATGTCAACCCCCAAGTAGCGTATAAGCTTGGTTGCCCATTTTAGTGGAAAGGTCGAGCGTATACGTTGGGCAGTTCCTGTGTCTACCGTTATGTTGAGGATGGAAGATTTTGTTAAGTTAATCTGAAATGAGGAGAGGGTACCGTAGTCTTGGAGGGATTGTAGCAGGTTGCGGAGAGAGGAAAGTGGTTCCGTTAGGAAGAAAATAAGGTCGTCCGCGAAGGCGGCCACCTTATGGGAACCTGAAGGTTTCGGGTATCCTTTGATGTCAGAGTTCGCCCTTATTGTGCATAGTAGGGGTTCCAGGGACAGGATAAAGATCAGGGGGGAGAGGGGGCAGCCCTGTCGGGTACCATTGCGAATATCAAAGAAATTCGATCTTGTCTCGTTGACCCTCACCGACGCAGTGGGATGGGTATACAAGGAGAGTATCCATTGTAGCATGGATGAGCGAAGACCTATGTGTTCCAAAGTTGCCCGGATAAAGGACCAGTCAACGCGGTCAAAGGCCTTCTCCGCGTCAGTTGACAGCAGGAGAAGGGCCTTTTTGGAGGTCTTTGCCGCATGTATCAAGTTAATGACCCGAATCGTGTTGTCTCTAGGTTCACGTAGTGGCACAAAGCCTGCCTGGTCTCTATGGATCAAATTTGGTATGTGGGGAAGCAGCCTATTAGCTAAAATCTTGGCAAAAAATTTAAGGTCCGAATTAAGAAGTGCGATTGGACGGTAGCTCCCACAGAGTGATGGGTCTTTACCCTCTTTCGGGATGAGAGAGATATATGCCCTAAGGGTGTCTATTGGGAAGGCATTCCCTTCCGTGAGGGCGTTAAGGGCAGAAATCAAGGGCTTTGACAGTATGTCAAAGAAGGTTTTGTAATAAACTGGGGTTAAACCATCAGGGCCGGGGGCCTTTTTCGGTTTCGAGGAGGCCAGAGCCACGCCCAGTTCTTCGACCGTCAGGGGCTCTTCCAGTTCTTCCCTTACTTCATCTGGTAGTGAAGGCATGCCTGAGGCAGCTACATATGTTTGGGGGGACTGCCTGCTCTCTAGAGAGAGGTCTCCAGGTTCCGTTTTTTCTAGGTTATAAAGGCCTGTATAGAAGGAGCGGAACTCCTCCGCTATATCTGAGGAGGTATTAAGCTTCCGCCCCGAGGATGACTGAATGTGTGGGATGTATGTTTTCGTGCGAGGGCCCTGCAAGGCTCTGGCCAGAAGCGATCCAGGTTTGTTCGAGAACTCAAACATGGTGCGTCGCGCCCACGCCAGTTTTTGTTTGGTCTTATGGAATAACAGAGAGCAGAGTTCCTCACGAGCCTTCTGTAGGTCCCGGAGTGTTGCGCGGGCAAGACTAGCTTTATGTATCCTCTCTAATTTGCGGATTGATGCTAGGAGTTCCTCTGTACGTTTTAGTCTATCTCGCTTGAGGCGAGTTCCTATCTTGATCAGTGCACCTCTCACAACCGTCTTGTGAGCTTCCCAAACCACAAGGGGGTTGGGGACTGACCCTTCATTGACCGCAAAGTATTCCCGTAAAACGTCCAATATCTCTGCGCGGGTTTCCTCTGATTGAAGCAGTGCTTCATTCAGTCGCCAGGATGGGGGGGACCTATTCATTGGACCCAATTGGAGAGTCAGATGGACCGGTGCATGGTCGGAGAAGGATATGACATCGATGGACGTTGAGACCACCTTGTCAAGATCCTTGTGTGACAGCAACAAATAGTCTAGCCGAGAGTAGGTGTGGTGCACCTGGGAAAAAAAAGTGTAATCTCTGTCTTGGTTGTGGAGCAACCTCCACGGATCGACTAGGTGCAAGGTATGAAGGTCCGTCTTGAGGCGCCTCAGACGAGAATAAGACATGTGGGAGGCTCCTCGTGAGACGTCTAGTGTCGGGTCCATGGCGAAATTAAGGTCTCCGCCAAAGATCAGCATCCCCTCTGAGAATTCCAAAAGCTCAGAGAGTAGCCCGCGCAGAAACTGAGGATGGTTCACATTGGGGAAATAAACATTTGCAAATGTGACCCGCACATCAGACACCCTTCCCTTTAGGAGAAGAAAACGGCCCTGCTCGTCTGTCCTCTGTGCTTCAAATACCCAAGGAACCGACCTAGCCAGGATGATGCTGACCCCTTTTGACTTGGAAATCGGAGAGACGCTATGGTATGCTACAGGGAAGGTCCCATTAGTCAGCCTAGGTATAGAACCTGCACGGAAGTGCGTCTCCTGCAGAAAGGCTACATGTATTTTGCCCCTACGCAGGTCAGCCAATAGCTGTGTGCGTTTTTCCGGTATATTGAGTCCCCGCACGTTTAGAGAGGTGATCTTGAGGTGACCCATCTTGTCTTCTGGCAGGGAGAAGATGGCAATATAAGTATGGGAAACTCCCACAATGAGAACCCCCCTCAGGCAGGGGCCAAGGAGAGAGAAGAACAGTACAGCTAGAGGAGAGCAGAGAGGTGGAAAAAGGAAGAGGAACAAAAAACAAAAAAAAAACAAAAAAAAAAAAAAAAGGGGGGGGGGGGGAGAGAGGAGTAAACAATTCCTGTCGTAGACTAACTATGGGCCCCTGTTGCACACTCGAGGTGTCCAGTCAGGGGACCGCCCTAATGTGGGGGTGGAAAGTGCGTCAAGATCAACTCAAGAATGAGTAGAAGTTAGGCAGAAGTTTGAGTAAACATATAATGCGGAGATGTGAGGGGATGGTGCCACTGAGAATCATGTTATTGCTAATATGAGAACTAACATCTTTCAACAAGGTTATACATAACTTTTGCTGGAAGGCACCTACCGCGAAGCAGCCAGGCACCCTCCGCTATGACCACCCAGTAACCGCGCCTCCAGGAGGGCCGCCGACGCCACAGCGGACCGCGCCACCCATGCAATCACATAAGACCGCCGGTATGGCCCGCAATGGCGCCCCGCGGCACAGCCCACAGCGCAGAACCAGGAGCCCTGAACCTTTGTATCAAGGAGTACCGAAGTAAGCCCTGATGGGCACAAAGTAAACCCAATATTATAACCGTAAAACAGTAAGATGAGAACATAATAAAACAAAATAAACCGTTGCATGAGTCATAACAGAACATAACAGGTAAAGCACGTTGCCTATAATTGTCATATCCCCAGGGTTATTGTACATTTCTAGGCCACGAAGCCATAAGGCTACCCCCTCCCTCCCTCACCACACAGTTGTCTGTCTATCCTCCCAGAGGGAGCTAAGGGGAGGAGGGGTCCTAGGGGAGCCCGGGGTGGCGGACTGGACTTCTAGTGAACCTGTGACCAAAAAGCTATTGGGGGGGGGGGAGGGGGGGAAAGACGCCGGGAGGCAGCCCGTGCCTCCAGGGCTATCATCTAGGGTCGTGGGACCCCCCTGGCTAAAAAATCGATATCTCAAAGTGTCAAGATCAACAGCCTGTTTGCCGTCTCCCCCACCCCCACCCGCCCCCCCCCAGCCGGCCATCGGCAGTGGAACCGTATGGGAGAAGCGGTGTGTAGGCAATCAGGCCTGGATTACAGGTAGACTGAGGTAACTCACCACCCCCCCGAGCAGGTTAGCAAGAGTCAGTTGACAATCTGTTGTTTACCACAGGGGTTCAAAGGCACATCTTGGAAACACAAGTCCTGAGCGTGTGATATGAAGGCAGTCAACTCAGGCCTGGGGTGTCGTCAAACGAGACGGCTTCCCCGGCCTCCTGAAAGTGTGGGACTAGAGTTCTTGGTGTGCCCGGGAAGGTGATGAAGTGTGAATGTTCACTCTGTCTTACCAGTCCTTGGGATGAGATGGGTGATTAAGCTTCAGAGGACCTCGGGTGAGGTCTGACAGTCTCTCGACTGGTGGCGCGTGAGCGCGGTCTACGGACTCGTTGCGGTCTGGGTAAGGGTGGGCCCAAGGCCTCCGAAGATAGTAGGTAGTCAAACCAGTTGGGGACACTTATAGCCGGCTTGGCTAGGAAGCTGAACAAGTCTGGGAGTTGGTCCGGTGAGCGCAGGTAGAATTCTGTTCCTTGCTTTCGTACGATAAGATGGAAGGGGTGACCCCAGCGATACGTCGCCTCTGCCGACCGGATTACTTCCAGTAGAGGTCTCAGAAGGCCTCGCATTGCTCTTGTCTGCCTGGATACGTCCGGGTAGATTCTGATCATTGCTCCATCAAAGTCAATTGGGCCACGTTCCCATGCCATGCGCATGATCTCCTCTTTAATGGTGAAAAAGTGCACTCTGCAAAGGACATCTCGTGGAAGGTCTGTGGCATTAGGATCCTGGGGATCAGCAGGGGGTGTCCTGGGTCCTGGGATTCGGTGGACCCTGTCCAGCTCTAGCTCTGCAGCAGGCGGTTTTCCCAGCACCTGGTTTAGAATGGCTGCCACAGTTGCGCGCAGGTCTGAGCCCATGGTGGCTTCAGGAATGCCACGGAGGCGCAGGTTATTGCGTCTGCTCCTGTTCTCGCCATCGTCCAGCTTCAGTTGAATGTCAACAAGATGGCGGCGAAAGCCACGCTGCTCCTGTTCTATGGCAGCGATGCGAGCATCAGAGGCAGACGCAGAGGTCTCCAGCACAGTGACCCTCTCTTCCACTGTGTCTACCTGTTGGCGTAGATCATGTAGTTCCCTTGACAGGGCATTTACAATGGTTGCCGCCATCTCCTGCAAATCCTGCCTTGTAGGTAGGCCAGACACAATGTCTTTAAGCGAGCCCTCCACAGTGTCACCTGGCTCCCTTGTGTGGCTGCAGCTGAGAGAGATGTCAGTGAAGGGGATCGCAGGGGACAGTATGGGAGAGGCTGACCTGTCATCCGAAGTGACTCGATCTCCCCCTGTTGTGTGTCCCGGCTGAGTGCCTTTCTTGGAGGAGACGGCGGTGTTCGTCGGAGGCACACGCGGCGGCGCCATCTTGGCCGGCGCAGCTGGGGACGAAGCTGCGTGTTGCCGGAGGAAGTAGTGGGTTATCTCAGCTCCTTTTTGGCCCCCCAAGTCCAGCGGGTGTCTGCGGTCCCCTGGCATTAAGTCTGGCTCTCAATGTCCCGGTTTGCTGGTCAATCTCAGGGCTTCCCCGCACAGAGCTCCGAGGTGTGCGTCCTCACTCTGCCATCTCTTGGCCACGCCCCCTTATTAACAAAGTTAAGTAAGTCTTCACTTTGCAAAGTAAATATGACCTTTCCAAAATTAACTTTCAGTTTTCTTAGTGAACAGCCTATATTATCTTAGGAAATCAACCACATTGTCTTTATTCTTTACAAACAGTTTTATAGGAATCTTGAGTCAAGGTCTTTGTGAAATAATATAATGTCAGTTCTGCTATAAATTTCCTAGAAAGTGGACAGTTTTTCTGCAATAAGTGGCATGTTGACTACTCTTGAATGTGGAAGCAACATCAATAATAAAAGTACACCATAAAAAAAAACAAATTCTGGGGCAAATTCCTCTGCAAAGTGCAACTTTCCTTGCAAAGTTAAAAGCCTATTTACCTTTAGCAAATGAACCCAATAGTATAAAAAGGATGATTGGAGTGCACAACCAATCAAATTATGTAAATTCCTCTGAAATCTTAATTTCACAAGGCTCTTCCCCATATGGCTCTGGAATATTGTCTTAGCTCAAAATAGATCTATCACAGCAAACAATTGATTTTTATTTTGAATTATGTTAAGCACATATGTGAATACATTCTTATATCAATTAATAACAATCATTATAGTGGTATTTACATAAACACACCTAGATCTGAGGATTCTTGGACAAAATAAATAGTTCAATCTGCAACATACAATTATTGATAGGGTTACATAATATTTACAAATAGCACACTAAAAAATATTTACAAATCACACACAAAATCATATTTACAATACAATGTACAGAACAAGTATGGAGTTAGTTTATCTCTCAGCTTCATATTCGGTCATACTGACTTATTTTGTGTCCCAGGATAAAGAGAGACTGCAGAGCCTGGTAGCAATATATTATGTATCTCCTCTATTTTCTGTGCAGGGGCTAATATAAGGTACACCAACTGGTCACTAAACCTAGCAAATGTATATGGGGTGCAGCCTGATTAAACGCTCTAAATAAAGTTTCTGCTTCCAAGCCATGTGAGATATGATAAAAGTAAACAAAACAATGGCCAGGCCTTTGAAGTAGAGTTACAGTAACAACAACTTAGAAGCGGCATATGTGTGGTTAACAATGAATGGTTAAAATAGATTCCCATATATCAGAATGCCTATTGAATATATTGCACAAGCAAAACTGTACTGTATATGGTAATGGTTTGATTCTGCAATTTTGGTTGACTAAACAGATCCACTGGCAAGTTGTAATAAAGGAAGCTTTACAAATATTACTTTTTCTTAAAGTGGATGTAAACCATTTTTTTTAAAATCAAGACTCATATCTGTTATAGCAGAGGATGTCATTTCATCTATGCCCAGTCTTGCTACGAAGAGTTAATCCAGCTCTGAGCAAGCCTCGTATCTTTCTTCAATAAGATAAAAACAGACACACAGAGAAATAGGTGTCCGTTTTCCCCCTTGCTTTGAGTGATAGGTGATTTCGTTATCTAATGCACGAGTGTGAGAGAAGCATTCTGTGTACTTCACATCCCACTCCTTTCTTCTCCAGCTCTCCCAGGATTGGCTGCTCCACACCTCAGCATGATTGGACATGCGGAAGTCATGTGGTGACTTTCCTAGGTTTTGACTGGATGTTAGTGATCATGGGGCATAATCCACGAGACCAGCAGAAGTTCAGTGTAAGAAATATTGATGCCTGGCCAAGGGGAATGTAGAGGTGGGCGGGGAGTCCACTGACATCACAACTCCACCCACCAAGCCCAGATCAACAGACCTGCCCACAGAATTCGGAGTATTGCAAGGCTCCAAACAGCTAAAGGGGAGATATTTGACAGGTAAGGATACATGCAGGAGGCGTGTATATCTTTATAGATCAGCACTATGGAAGTAATTTAGAAATGATGAGAGTGGGTTTACATCCACTTTAAGATTAAAGTGGTTGTAAAGGCAGAATTTTTTTTTTTTAATCTTAATGCATTCTATGCATTAGAATAAAAAAAATCTTCTGTGTGTAGCAGCCCCCTAATACTTACCTGAGCCCCATCTCTATCCAGCAATGTGCATGAGTGCCTCGGCCGTCCGGGACTCTCCTGATTATGTAGCAAATAGGTGACAACCTATTATAATATGACAGTGCTAAAAAGCTCAGCAAAAAGAAAAATTCACACTTGAAGGTGTCAATAATATCTTATATTAAAACAAGGTGTCCAAAAAGGTGCATTTTGTGTGACTTCATACAAATCTGTGCTTAAAACGGTCCACTCTCCCACACACAGGGAGCCACCATTCCCGGGCGATGCCTCATATGGGGAAACGCACCGGGTGGAGCTGTGTTCTGTGATGTCGCCATGCACCAGCCTGCAGGACGAGGTCCGCAGCTGTGTCTGTTTTTTTGCCTTCTTACGACTGAATTCTTGTAAGTGCAACCAGTTATCTTTCAATAAATGTCCATTTTTACATAATACAGCATGAAGATTCTCCCTTCTTGATACTTTTGTGCCAGAGAGCACTAACAGCACTAACGGTTGGGAGTGTATGAGATATTTTTGTATCCAGGCAAAGTTATTATCCTACCAGGAAGGAGGTTTCTTACCGAAGTTTTAGGAGTGGAACATTGCGGCTGATTTATATCATAACAAGCGTATGAGATCCCTATCATCTGGGATCCATTACTTCTAGTAAGAGGCGAATAATTCCCTGTGTATTGGAGAGAGCACAATTTTAAGCACAGATGTGTATGAACTCACACAAAGAAAACCTTTTTGGACTCTTTTTTTATCATAAGATTTTAATGACACCTTCAAGTGTGGAATTCTCTTTTTGCTGAGCTTTTTAGCACTGTCATAGTATAATAGATTGCTCACTTATTTGTTATATATGTATTTAAGTTAAGCATTTAGACTTTTTTAACCACTTCCATACCGGGTCATAGTAAAATTACGGCCGCAGGAACCCTTCCTTCCTCTGGGTGGATGTCATATGACGTCCTCGGCTTCCCAGCATTGTGGATAACATTGAAAACCCTATTGAAAACCCATCAGCTGCTAGACACATGGAGAGCTCATAACGCGGGGAGTAGGGAGTACACTTTTTACTCCCACCACCACGGAAGCTACTCCAGATTAGACTACATATTCTCCACTGCAGTACTGATGGCCAATTCCACATCAGCCAGAATTCATGCTTGTGCATAGTCAGATCATCATATAGTGTCCTGGGTTTTCTTCCACATTGGACTTTCCAGGGAGGCGGGAGCCTGGAGACTTAATGACTCCATGCTCACAGACCCCATAGCATTATCACAGATAACGGGATACATCTCCGAATACTTCAAGCACAATGATATAGGGGAAATTTCCCTGGCTTCGTTGTGGGCTGCCCATAAGGCGGTCCTGAGGGGCAGACATATGCAGTTAGCCTCGGAACGTAAACGCCAAAAACTACTTGATATCACCTCCCTCACGGCAGATTTAGAAAGACTATATCACCAACATGGTCGGACCCCAACATATGAATTACTTCACCAGATTACACAAAAAAGGAAAGCACTGGACGAAATCCTCTCTGAACACATAGAGAAATCACTTAGGTGGTCCAAGGCTCATTTCCTTTTATATAGCAGTTCGGCTTCGACCATGTTTGCAAGAAAATTAAGACAAACGCTACAACCCACACACGCATACAAACTGAGAAATAGGACAGGGAATCTCACCTCTCATCCAAATGAGGTAGTACAACTGTTCTCCACATACTATTAAACCCCACTTGCAGGCCCCAAGTCTCCTGTCACACCTGCTTCCCTATCATGGTTGGAGGCCATTCCCCTACCTAAGCTTAGGGAAGACCAAGTGCAATCCCTGAATGCCCCTTGCACAGAAGAGGAAGTTGCCCCTATCATATCTAAACTAAAACCTTCAAAGGCTCCTGGCCCAGATGGCTTTACGGTCCTTTATTATAAAAAGTTTTCTGGTCTCTTACCCCCAAAGCTGACAAGACTTTTTAATAAAGTCTTGGCTGGAGATTCGTTCCCTAATGATATGCTTATGGCCAACATGTCACTGATTCCAAAATCAGGTAAAGATCACACACTCCCCCAGAACTATAGGCCCATATCAGTCATTAACAATGATTTAAAAAATTTTAGCCACCTGCTGGCGGATCGCCTAGCAGCAATCATCAACCTTAATATCCCCTGACCAAATGGGATTTATTCCCACAAGACAAATCACGAATAATATATGCTTAGCCTCAAACATTATACAAGATGTTATCTTACACACAAGTAAAGTTCTAATGCTAAGCTTAGATATTAACAAGGCCTTTGATAGTGTCCTTTGGCCCTATTTGGACATGGTTCTATCTAAATTTAGGATTCAAGGAGAATTTGTAAGTAGTTTTCGCGCCCTGTATCGCAAACCACAAACCAGAATTAAAATACCTGGCAGCTCATCAAAATACTTTGACTTAGGAAGGGGGACTAGACAGGGCTGCCCCCTATCCCCTCTCCTATTTGCCCTTGCAATAGAGCCCTATAAGTCTATATGCGGACGATGTCCTCTTGTTTCTCACAGACCCCTTAGTCTCCTTGCCCTTATGCCCCGTACACACGGTCGGATTTTCCGATGGAAAATGTCCGATCGGAGCGTGTTGTCGGAAATTCCGACCGTGTGTGGGCTCCATCGGACATTTTCCATTGGATTTTCCGACACAGAAAGTTGGAGAGCAGGAGATAAAATTTTCCTACAACAAAATCCGATCGCGTCAATTCCGACCGTGTGTGGCCTGTTCCGACGCACAAAGTGCCACGCGTGCTCAGAAGAAATTCCGACACGGAACAGCTCGGTCTGGTAAACTTAGCGTTTGCAATGGATACAGCACTTTCGTCACGCTGCAATGTTAAAAATGGTTTATTACAGCGCACTCTCTTCTTCTTTATAATGTGACAAGAATTAAGTAGTTTTGCTGCTCATATTCACACACATTTCTCACAAACTTATTTTGTTACTATTTATCGTGATTCAGTCAATATATTTTGATTTCTCACATCTGACCACATTATTTTGGTGTTTATTTTTTTATTTTTTGGGTTTAACCACTTCAGCCCCGGAAGGATTTACCCCCTTCCTGACCAGAGCGTTTTTTGCGATTCGGCACTGCGTCGCTTTAACTGACAATTGCGCGGTCATGCGACGTGGCTCCCAAACAAAATTGACGTCCTTTTTTTCCCACTAATAGAGCTTTCTTTTGGTGGTATTTGATCGCCTCTGCGATTTTTATTTTTTGCGCTATAAACAAAATAAGGGCGACAATTTTGAAAAAAACGCATTATTTTTTACATTTTGCTATAATAAATATCCCCTAAAAATATATAAAAAAAACATTTTTTTTCTTCAGTTTAGGCTGATCGTATTCTTCTACATATTTTTGGTAAAAAAAATCACAATAAGCGTTTATTAATTGGTTTGCGCAAACGTTATAGCGTTTACTAAATAGGGGATAGTTTTATGGCATTTTTATTAATAATTTTTTTTTTACTAGTAATGGCGGCGATCAGTGAATTTTATTGTGACTGCAACGTTATGGCGGACATGTCGGACATTTTTGACACATTTTTGGGACCATTGTCATTTATACAGCGATCAGTGCGATTAAAAATGCACTGATTACTGTGTAAATGACACTGGCAGTGAAGGGGTTAACCACTAGGGGGCGGGGAGGGGTTAAGTGTATCCTAGGGAGTGATTACTAACTGCAGGGGGATGGGCTGTGTAGCTGACGTCACTGATCTCTGCTCCGATGACAGGGAGCAGAGATCGAGTGACACTTGTCACTAGGCAGAACGGGGAGATGCTGTTTACAACGGCATCTCCCCGTTCATCCGCTCCGTGAGGCGATCGCGGGTCTCCCCGCGGCGATCGAGTCCGCGGGACCCGCCACCCGACTCACGGAGCTCCCGGCCGGCGCGCGTGCGCGCCGCCGGCGGCGCGCACGCACGGGCACGGCGGGAAATTCAAATGGACGTACAGGTACGCCCATTTGCCCAGCCGTGCCGCTCTGCCGACGTACATCGGCGTGCGCCGGTCGGCAAGCGGTTAATGTAGATGATTTTTTTTGTGTTTTATTTTTTGGAAGGGTTTTTTTTTTTAGGATTTTTATTTGTACTCCCTAAAATTTTTGAGTGTGTTTTTTGTGTCAAGTTACCACAACACCATTGATATGTTGTTATATTTAATTTGTAGGAGATTGTTTGGTGTTGTTGTCCCTTATTAATTTCACATTTTATGTTAGAAATGTACCTGAATCCTCACCAACAAACTGTCTTTTTTGGATGAAAACACACACAGGAGAGTAGAATTTCACAACAAAAAACTTTTATTAAGGGCTCACAACTAAACAAAGAGGGAGGCAACGCTGGAGAAACTGCAGACATTGGCAAAACCTTGGACCCCCAGGGCAGACATCAATTATTTTAAAGCAAAATTGGTGGCCTGAGGAGTCCTTATCTAAGGGAGTGCAGTCTGGTCCAGAAGTCCCAGACATCTGGAAAGCAGCAGATGGCCCTTTTATATGGAAGGCGGAGGGGAGGAACCTGAGATTCAGTCAGGCTTCGACTTGTCCCAGGCTTCTCTTGGCTGACACTTAGCCCCACATCCTCCTGGCTGCAACTAATCCCCGCCTCCTCCTGGCTGCCACATTCCACAGCCTCCTCCTGGCTGAGGTCTTACTGTGTATGAAAAAGGGACATAGTTTTAGTATTTTCTTCATCAATCACACACAATTGTCACCTCCTGACTGCAAATTGAATGTTAACAAATATAACAGACTATCATTCTGAGCCCAGCATTTTTGTTTCTTTTTTACCAATTTTGGGTGCCCACTACTGTCTATTAATAAGTAAAACACTTTTTTTCAATCAGCAATTAGTGATTAATAATAACATCTATAGTTAACATAATTTCTTTATTGACCAGAAATCTGTAGAAGAATGCTATACCTGACTCCAGCTGGGCTCCTCCACTTCTTCCTGGCTGGTAGGCCCAGGTTGGACATCGGAAGTCTCAGCTGGGGTGGAAGGAAGTGTGGAAGGAAGAGTGGAGAGGGATTCCCTGACTTCAGTGTGGTCTGACAGAAATCACAGTCTCTCATAGTACCACAGCCTGGGGACATAAACATCATCTGCTGCAGCTCCGGACCTCTGGGAATCTGTGACCTTCTTGCGCTCCCTAAGATAAGTGCTCCTCAGGCCACCAATTTTGGTTTTTAAATAGGGGATGGTTGCTGTGGGGACCACCGGCTTCACCAACTCCAGCAGTTTCTCCAGCGCTGCCTGCCTCTTTTGTTTATTATTGTAATGGGGATGTCTCACCTGCCACAGACAGGGCAGCTCCCTGTATTTGTCAATGAACAGGGGGAGGAAATTGTGGTCGTTGAACCCATCCATTTTCTCTGCAAGACACAACACAAGACAAACCCTAAGGTCAGGCCAAACTCCCCTAATCTTGTTACAATATAGGCTTCCATTTCGAAGCAGTATAGGCGCAAGTTTAGATATTACCTTCGTTATCACGATCGGCGCCTCCGATGCTCCTTCCTCCGCTCACAGATCGTACGTAATACGCATGCGTGTTACGCTTTATACACACTGCGCATGCGTGTAACTCCGCCCGCCCCTGATGTTCTTTCTAGTCTATTCCCTGCCCCTTTTCGATCAGCGCAGTGGGGGAAGAGCACATGGCAGAGACACAGCAGGATCGTGCTAATTGTAGCAACGAGGAGGAGGAAAGGCCGGATCCGGAACCATCTCAATCCAGAAGGAGTTGATTTAAGGCCTCAAATATGTCCTTTGGGGAGATGTTGGAGATGGTGGACATCCTGAAGAGGGCCGACTATGATGGGAAGTATGGACCTTACCCCAACCCCAATGTCAGAAAGGCCAAGATCATTGCGAAAGTGGTCAAGAGTCTGCACCGGAAATTCGGGGTACGTCGATCGAAAGATCAGCTCAGGAAGCAGTGGTCGGACCTCAAATTACGAGAACATGAGCAGTACAGAAAGATCCAGAGAGTGCTGCAAAAAAGTAAGTAGTTGTGCTGTGTTCCTATTCTTTTTGTGTTTGTTACGTTCGTGCTGCTCCATGTGCTTTTATTACAAGTGTACATTTTAAAATGGCAACTTTCTGGTTCATGGGCACATTATTCATTCGTATCAAACATTTTTCTTTCGGCCTATAAAACACCATTGTTTAGGCCATATGCATTTGGCCACCATTTTTACGCCCTATACTTGTCTGAAACGAATTTGGTTGTGTAGATGGCTTTGTTACTAGAATGAAATGCAAACTAGATTCTGTTTAAGGAGAGGACACTGAGCAGCTATTTTCACATCTGGACACTGGAGCACTAGTGTGGGACAAAAGAACACAATTTTTTTTAGGGGGCCACACAGGTGCTCCAGTGTATACTATAGGGGGGGCTACCTCTGTGAAGCTTGTACCAAACAGGTAAAGTATTGAAGGACACTGAAAATGCTACATTTTTTAACTCTGCTAAAATTGACAATTGTACCCCACTTCCAAGCAATGTTTCCTATTTATAGTTCTGCCATCAAATATCTCTGTGCTAATTATACCATTTTGTTTTACATAGGGGAGAAAAGACTCGGAGGACACCCCTCATCCGAGAAGACCAGAGCCCACCCCCCTCTGGAAGAAGGGGAAATTCCCCCAACACAAGCTGAGCAGGAGGAAGAAGACGTGGTGGAACTAGTCACCACAACAGGTGAGTGTCTGCGACCACAGGCTCAGGTAAGAGATGTATGGCGGCATATTTTTGATACCTATTTTTTTGTGGGTTCCTCTCTTTTTAGGTGGTTGTGAGGGTGTGGATCCAGATCCTTTCACATCCGAAAGTGCCCAGATCCTGATCGGGGAGATCATGGGGTGTAATTTACAATTGGAAAACCTCAAGAAAAACATCAATGATGTTATTCAAAAAAATAAAAACATCATTGATGTTTTGGGGCGAGTTTAAAGCCCCTCCAAATCCCTTTGTTTTTTGGTGTGCTACAATGTGAAAAATGTTTTTGTGATTTTTCCAAAAGCCAAATTTGGAGGATACACACAGTGTGTCAACATGTGCTATCTGCCATCACGGGAGATCAATGGAGGCGTTTTGGAGGTGCAAACCCTTCCTCAATAATAAAGTAGCTGAGAGGAAGGGGTTTCTCCCCCAAAACACGTCCCTTGATCCCCCGTGATGGCAGCTAGCACATGTTGACATTGTGAAATTTGTGTGCATCTTCCAAATTTGGCTTTTCCTGGGGTGACTTCACCCCATCTGAACGCAATATCATACACAGTTCCTAAATACTCATGTGTGATATTGCCTTCAAATTCTACCAAATGTGAACATTGTAATTTCAAGATTTGTGTCTTTCTTGTTGGTTTTACACAGGCCTGTTTTATCTTAAATGGACATTTCTATTTGTGATAATGCCACCCCAAAAATTGTTATACAACAAACATGTTGGTTTGTTAGAAAAACCTTTGGTAAATGCACATGTGACTGTGCAGGTATTAAAAAGTGTGTTAATCAAGAATGTGTGGATTATTGTGTCAACGCTAAAACACTTTGGTGGTGATGTAATTGGTTTTTTCGGTGAAAATGGGGGTTATTTCCTAATGGCAAATCCTCTTGGCACTACAAGTGCAGTTTCAGTGCAGTTGCAACTGCACTTGTAGTGAAAAGTCTCTTTGCATTTAGTAAATAACAGCCAACAGTGCTTTGTATAAGGTTACACAATCACGCCATTTTCTGGACTCAACACATTTCTGTCAGGGTCAGCTAAAACAAACACAACCAGTAAATGTCCACAAATATTTTCTTTTTTTTGCTTTTTTATTTGAAAAAGGCTTCACATATTTGCTGGCATATTGATGGCCCCCCTACCCACAAAGAACTCCAGGTATTGTAACCGGACATCACGGGCACTCAGGGAGGGCAAGCCAGGACGGCCACTTTCAAGCGTCATCAGTGTTGTTTCAGGTATCACTCCGGCCTCAGGCCCAACAGAGCCAGCATAGTTGGCCGAATGTTTCCTTAAAAAGTTATGGAGAATACAGCACGCCTTGATGATATGATTAAGTTTATACTCCGCCATATGGATAGGTGTCAGAAATAGGCGGAACCGGCTGGCCAGGATTCCAAATGTGTTCTCCACCACTCTTCGGGCTCTGGCCAGCCGGTAATTAAAAACCCTCTGTTCCGGGGTGAGGGTCCTCATAGGGAATGGCCGCATAAGATGGTCCCCCAGCGCAAAAGCTTCATCAGCAACAAACACAAATATGAGTCCTTCCACATTGTCCTCTGGAGCTGGCAAGTCCAAGCTGCCATTCTGGAGACGCCTGTAGAACTCCGTCTGGGCGATGACTCCACCATCGGACATCCGGCCATTCTTCCCCACGTCCTCATAAAAGAAGTCGTAATTAGCCGACACCACCGCCAACATCACTATACTATTGAACCCCTTATAGTTGAAATAGTATGACCCCGAGTTGGGTGGTGGGACGATGTGGACATGTTTCCCATCAATTGCCCCCCTGCAGTTAGGAAAGTCCCACCGCTGGGTAAAGTGGGAGGCCACTGTCTGCCATTCCTGTGGCGTGGAAGGAAACTGTTGAGGAAAAAATAAAAAAATTAGTATTTTTGCACATAAACATGGCAAGCAGATTAGAACCAAACATTCTTGGCCAACCTCCAGATAGCATTTAGTAAGGAGAATTTAGCAACGCCAAAGTATAAGGTACACCTATCATATTCCCCCCCTCTCATGGGCCATTTCTAACATTATAGGGGGGATCTTGGACAAATAACCCTCTTCACTTCATTAAGAGATGAATGCCTAAATACAGGGTATTACTTTGAACAGCCCCTCCTTAGTTACACTATTGGCAGCCCACTGGACAGGTAAGGCGTTTCATAATACAAAGATATAAATACATACTGTACACATTTGAGGACATTTGGACATTCTGCTATTACCTGTCAAGATAATAATAGGATACAAAAACTTTAAACAGTACCATTTGAAAGTATACAGGCAGGCCCTTGCACTACATGCTTTGGGGAATTCATTAATACATCTGACCACAAAAGAGATGGGTATAGTGTGTATGTGTTTGGCAAAGTCAGCAGATAGATGATTGAGGATAGATAGAGAATTGGGATCAGCTGACTTAGCAGTTGGGGGAGGGAGGGTTACTAAAAATGATTTGGGGACACCACAAAAAATAAGGATATAAATAGTGTAGCGCTAATATTGAAAAAAATCACAAAAAGCATAATATCCAACTATGACCACCATAGATCTAAAGAGTACTACCATAAAGGTTTCAGATGAATGTATATTCACCTCTAGGGAAATCTAAAGACCAATAAAAGCTCAGATTCCAATGGTGATGTCTGTACATCCCATAGCTAAATTGAATGGGGCAGTAAACAGAAAAGCAACAAAGAAAATATACATATAGCCATTTGATTCATAACACTATATATTCTAAATGGTACTGGAAAGAGTCTCTATAAGTGTCTATTTATGTAGAAGCTGAAGATTATAAAAGTCCAAAATGGATGATGATGTCTACACGTCACAAAGAATAAAAAGAGATGGTAGACACTGATGGAGGCTTACCGGAACCATTGGACTCACAGAGACATATATCCCTTGAGTCAGAAAAGCTTGTGTTGCCACCGGGCAGTGTAGTGAGATGTCATGCTAGACCAATACGGAATCCGGATGCTGTGTCCAAAGCTCCCATCAGACTTCTTTCGTGTTTGACCAAATTTCGTAGTGGCTCATAGAAAGTAAAAAAGGGGCCACATAGTGTAATACCGATTAAGAGAGATAAAATTTATTGTGGTAGAAAACTTACATGTTCCATGGTAAAAAAAGCGCTTGAATTAAAATTAATGGCAGGCAGTGGAGTCGCCCGATGCGTTTCGTCTCATTAGACTTCCTCTGGGACGAAACGCGTCGGGAGACTCCACTGCCTGCCATTAATTTTAATTCAAGCGCTTTTTTTACCATGGAACATGTAAGTTTTCTACCACAATAAATTTTATCTCTCTTAAACGGTATTACACTATGTGGCCCCTTTTTTACTTTCTATGAGCCACTACGAAATTTGGTCAAACACGAAAGAAGTCTGATGGGAGCTTTGGACACAGCATCCGGATTCCGTATTGGTCTAGCGTGACATCTCACTACACTGCCCGGTGGCAACACAAGCTTTTCTGACTCAAGGGATATATGTCTCTGTGAGTCCAACGGTTCCGGTAAGCCTCCATCAGTGTCTACCATCTCTTTTTATTCTATGTGACGTGTAGACATCATCATCCATTTTGGACTTTTATAATCTTCAGCTTCTACATAAATAGACACTTATAGAGACTCTTTCCAGTACCATTTAGAATATATAGTGTTATGAATCAAATGGCTATATGTATATTTTCTTTGTTGCTTTTCTGTTTACTGCCCCATTCAATTTAGCTATGGGATGTACAGACATCACCATTGGAATCTGAGCTTTTATTGGTCTTTAGATTTCCCTAGAGGTGAATATACATTCATCTGAAACCTTTATGGTAGTACTCTTTAGATCTATGGTGGTCATAGTTGGATATTATGCTTTTTGTGATTTTTTTCAATATTAGCGCTACACTATTTATATCCATATTCCTTACAAATTTCCTTTGTTTGTGTGTGAGCTGCTTTGACAGAGCAAGCGCGGTGTCTCTTGATTTTATTTGTAACCACAAAAAATAAGCCTCTGCCACTCTGCCAGAATTTAAAGCTAAAATAACATTTCTAAACATTTTAGGGGGTGTTTGGGGTAAAGCACTACTATGGAGCTGATAAAATACATTGTTAAGTGACTACATGCAGTGAATATAGGGCCCGTAGAGCATGCTGGGGAGGTTAGTGAAGGACAATCTGTATGAAGGACCTAAAAAATTAATTACATAAAAATCCAGCATGCATGAGGACAAAGGGGACATTCACAGCATATTCCAATCATGGTAATTAGGGAATGAGGAAAGAAATACAATATATTAGCAAACATTAAATACAATAAAATGTGATATTAAAGGATAAAAATCTTACCTTCATATACTCCTTCTGCAGGACCTGTATGATGGCAGAACAGGTCTCTGGGATGATGATACCCAGAGCCTGGGGGGAGATGCCTGTCGAGAACTTCAAGTCCTGCAGACTTCTCCCTGTCGCCAAATACCGCAGGGTAGTGACCAACCTCTGCTCCGGAGTGATGGCTTGCCTCATGCAGGTATCCTGCCTGCTAATATAAGGGGTCAGCGAAGCCAACAGACGGTGAAACACGGGGTCCGTCATCCTGAGAAAGTTCCTGAAATCATCAGGATTATTCTCACGGATCTCACGGAGCAAAGGCATATGAGAGAACTGGTCATGCTGAAGCAACCAATTCTTGGTCCATGAACTCCTCCCCACCCTGTTCATGGACTGGACTTGTGTCAAGGTCAGGACCCCAACACCAAGCCCCCCGCACAGCACGAACTCTACGAGGAGTACGCAACATGGCTAGAAAATGGTCAGCTGCTCAGAACGAAGTAACAGAACGCACTGAAGAACAGCAAGGCCTGTGAAGAGCGACCTGAAAAACAGTAACGAACGAACAAGAATACAATGACTAAGTCACGCGGAACTTGCTTGCACGCACTGAAGAGCAGATACAAACCCCAAAGCACAAACTGAACGGCAGAAAATGATCTGAAAACCACGAGTCTGAAAAAGCGCGAATCGTCTCTCACCAAACTTTTACTAACACGAGATTAACAAAAGGAGCCCAAAGGGTGCCGCGCTTGGTTCTGAACCGGCCTTTTCTAGTCTCATCGTACGTGCTTGATGTCACCACATTCTTGGCGATCGGAAATTCCGACAACTTTGTGCGACCGTGTGTACGCAAAACAAGTTTGAGCCAACATCCGTCGGAAAAAATCCTAGGATTTTGTTGTCGGAATGTCCGAGCAATGTCCGACCGTGTGTACGGGGCATAACTCTTCAAGACATTGGACACTTTCAGTAATGTCTCAGGCCTGGGGGTCAATCCCTCTAAATGTGTTGCTATGCCTATACATTTACCACCTCCCCTAGTCTCAACCCTTAGGAGCAGTTTTGAGTTTTCCTGGAATATGGAGTCATTACAGTACCTGGGCATACGGTTAGCACCTACTCTGAAATTGTTGTATACCCAGAATTATCCTCAGACCTTCTCTAATATCAAAAAGCTACTAGTTCAATGGTTCCCATATCATATTTCCTTTTTGGGAAGAATACAGTCGACCAAAATGTCGATACTACCTAAGTTGTTGTTTTATTTCAGGGCCCTGCCATTATATGTTGCCAAATCTACCATACATGACATTCAAAAAGCCATACTAAAATTTATATGGCAGGGTAAGAAACCACGCATGAGCAGGATTCTGATGTTTAAATCCCGAGTTAGAGAGGGCCTGGGCTGCCCGGACTTATGGAAGTATTACTTGGCAGCCAGACTAGTTCAAATGGCTCAATTGCACTTTTCCCCATCTGGCATACCTTGGCTACAGTTTGAAAGAGACTATAAAAAAAACCTTATTTTCTGCCAGGCATTTTGTGGACTACTACAGTAAACCACAGATTGATTTCCCAGCTCAATGAAAAAGTTGGGCAGTCCCTGTATCTCTGGAACTTATACAAGGAGGGATTTTGACTTACCTCTAAACCTCCCTTGTTGGCCTCATTTTTGGGTGACCTTGGCTTCCCTGCTGCGTTCAATGCAGAGATAGACTTCGCACTCTGGTCCTCACAAGGACTGGTGACACTGCACTCATTGATGCAGGGCACCGCATTCTGCACGTTAGATTACCTGAACCAAAACTTTGCCATACTCAACTCAGATCTATTTAAATACCTACAGATACGTAGTTTTTTCCAAAAAGCCATCTCTCAAATCATGGGGGATGCTAGAACACCTTTTGAGAACATGTGCCACGGTGGATCCAGAGATAGAGGGACAATATCCATATTGTATATGCACCTGAATGACCTTCATGCAGAGGCTAAATCTGCGGCAATGTTGGACTGGGAAAAAGAGGTGGGTCTAGAGTTTTCAGTAGAAGACTAGCATGAAATGGTCGAGAATATGCATAAATGTACACGCTCAGTAGCTGTTAAGGAAACTGTACTTAAACTGCATACTAGATGGTATTATACGCCAGTCAGAATTCATAAAATGCTCCCTACTATCACAGATAGATGTTTTAGGGACTGTGGGGAGAGAGGGTTCCTACTCCATATTTTTTGGAGCTGTAGGGAGTTACGCTCCCTCTGGCAACAGACAACTGCAAAAGTATTACAAATAACTGGTTCAAACATCACCTTCACATTTCAAATGTGCATTCTGTTTGCAGACCTCCCTGAGATCATACCTCCAGTGCAAAAACTGGTCCACACATTGTTTGGGGCACTACAGAGGGCAATTGCCCTTAATTGGCGCAAACACACAGTCACCTGGGCTCAGGTGCTTCATCGCATGGAGTCGGTGAGACTGATGGAACATATCCATCACACTCTCATGGACTCCATGTGAATTTTTGACAGAAAGTGGGAATCCTGGCCAAACTCATAGATGGTGGAACTGCTTGCTTTAATAATTACCACCAGCTGTACTTTGATATTGATAACCTCATGATGATACAATAGTCATATGAATTGAGTTGCGAGCTTAACTTCAAACTTATAGTGCTCATGGCAGTATCTTATATTTTTATGTTATTATTTTCTTTTTCATTTCTAAGTTTTGTTAAACTGTTAATGTAGACCATTACGCGTTTACACACAAATTGCGCACGATTTACATACAAGTTGTATTTAAGCACTAAATGATGCAGATTGGACATTGTTACTTATACTTTGGATATGTACAACAATCTCAAACCTGATCCCTGTATGTAAGATGTCACTTCTATGTAATTGTCTGACTATTCCTAAGAAAAACATTTGTAAACAAAAAAAATAAATAAATGTCAGTGGTCCAAAAATAGTGTCAAAAGTGTCCGATCTGTCTGCCGCAATGTCACAGTCATGATAAAAATCGCAGATCGCCGCCATTAGTAGTAAAAAAAAAAAATAATAATAAAAATGACAAAAATCTATCCCCTATTTTGTAGATGCTATAACATTTGCGCAAACCAATCAATATACTCTTATTGCAATTTTTTTTACAAAAAATATGTAGAAGAATACATATCGGCCTAAACTGAGGAAAAAAAATGTTTTTTTCTTTTAAAAATTGGGATATTTATTATAGCAAAACGTAATAAATATTGTGTTTTTTCAAAATTTACGGTCTTTTTTTGTTTATAGCGCAAAAAATTAAAAATGCAGAGGTGATCAAATACCACCAAAAAAACCTCTATTTGTGGGGAAAAAAAATGATCAAAATTTAATTTGGGTACAACGTCGCATGACCGTGCATTTGTCATTCAAGCTATGACAGCACTGAAAGCTGAAAATTGGCCTGGGCAGGAAGGGGGTGAAAATGCCCTGTATTGAAGTGGTTAACCGCTTCAGCCCCGGAAGATTTTACCCTCTTCCTGACCAGAGCGTTTTTTGTGATTCGGCACTGCGTCGCTTTAACTGACAATTGCGCGGTCGTGCGACGTGTCTCCCAAACAAAATTGATGTCCTTTTTTCCCCACAAATAGAGCTTTCTTTTGGTAGTATTTGATCGCCTCTGCAATTTTTATTTGTTTGCGCTATAAACAAAATAAGAGCGACAATTTTGAAAAAAACACATTATTTTTTACATTTTGCTATAATAAATATCCCCCAAAAATATATAAAAAACATTTTTTTCCTCAGTTTAGGCCGATCGTATTCTTCTACATATAAAAAATCGGAATAAGCTTTTATTGATTGGTTTGCGCAAA
Source organism: Lithobates clamitans (assembly GCA_037952925.1). Classification (NCBI taxonomy): domain Eukaryota; kingdom Metazoa; phylum Chordata; class Amphibia; order Anura; family Ranidae; genus Lithobates; species Lithobates clamitans. Next base: position 4,438,192 of record JBBGZY010000656.1, read on the forward strand.
AGTTATAGTGTTTACAAAATAGGGGATAGTTTTATGGAATTTTTATTCATAATTTTTTTTTTACTAGTAATGGCAGCAATCAGCGATTTTTATTATGACTGTGATGTTATGGCGGACATGACGGACATTTTTGACACATTTTTGGGACCATTGTCATTTATACAGCGATCAGTGCGATTAAAAATGCACTGATTACTGTGTAAATGACACTGGCAGTGAAGGGGTTAACCACTAGGGGGCGGGGAGGGGTTAAATATGTCCTAAGGGAGTGATTACTAACTGTAGGGCGATGGGCTAGCAGTGTCATTACTCTGATCACTGCTCCCGATGACAGAGAGCTGTGATCAGTGACACTTGTCACTAAGCAGAACGGGGGGATGCTGTTTACATCAGCATCTCCCCGTTCGGCCTCTCCAGCGGCGCGCACCCAATGGCACAGCGGGGAATTCAAATGGACGTACCTGTAAGTCCATTTGCCCAGCCGTGCCATTCTGCCAACGTACATCGGCGTGCGCCGGTTGGGAAGGGGTTAAGTTGCAGCACTTTCATATGCATAAATCTAAATGACATAAATCTATCCCCTATTTTGTAGACGCTATAACTGTTGCGCAAACCAATCAATATATGCTTATTGCGATTTTTTTACCAAAAATATGTAGAAGAATACATATCGGCCTAAACTGAGGAAAAAAATTGATTTTTAAAAAAAATTGGGATATTTATTACAGCAAAAAGTAATAAATATTGTGCTTTTTTTAAAATTTACGGTCTTTTTTTGTTTATAGCGCAAAATATAAAAAACGCAGAGTTGATCAAATACCACCAAAAAAAGCTCTATTTGTGGGGAAAAAAATTATCAAAATGTAATTTGGGTACAACGTCGCATGACCGTGCAATTGTCATTCAAAGTGTGACAGCACTGAAAATTGGCCTGGGCAGGAAGGGGGTGAAAATGCCCTGTATTAAAGTGGTTAAGTTGCAGCACCTTCATATGCACATTTCAATTGGTTGTTTGGTTTTTTGGGTAAGCGTGAGATACCTACTTTGTACATATCTCCCTCCTGATTGGCTGAGACACAGCAGCGGCGCCATTGGCTCCCACTGCTGTCAATCAAAGTCAGTTAGCCAATCAGGGGGCAGAGGGGGCAGGCCGAACTTCAACACCATGTCTGAATGGACACACAGAGCTGCAGCTCAGCTGAAGTACCCCCCATAGCAAGCTGCACCCAAAGTCTGCAGAGCAGAAGGACACTGCTGCTACTTCTAAACCCTTCTCCAGCTCTCCTCACATGGGGCAGGGCTCTGCCCCAGTGCAGCCATCCCAGTCATTACCACGGCGATCAGAGGAGCCCCATTCATGCTGATTTGGGTCTTGCCTACATATACCCCCAGGAACCATGGTCCCCAACAGGGGTGTGGAGGTCTGGAGTTGCCATATCACAGCCTGTGTGTGGATCCCCCTCCTGCTATATGCATGAATGGGCCCCCCTTGCCTGGCTTTGGTTTCAGAATCCAGGGAATGTTAATATTGCCTGTTCAGTTTTATATAATGTGTTTGATGTTAACAGTTATGGCATTTCTTTTCATTCTCTTCATGGCACTGTCTGTAATCCTTATTTTGGTATTTTGTTAATTGTCTTTCATTGTTTGTTTTTTTTATCTCTGTCTGGGTGAATTTGCTCTAAAGGACCCAACCGTTACTCTACCACAAAGTTGGTCACTCACCTCACATAGAGTATACTCCCCTGCCCCAGGTGGATTTGGGAAGTTTGGGTGCTTGACAGCCTTAGATCCTTGTTAGTGCTGCTTTATGCACTACTTTTTAATTTGGTTTTTCAAGTAAGTGACTCATGTTTCACGAAGTCTCCTCTTACCCTTCCATCTTTGTTCTTTTTTCCTCCTCCTTTACCCCCCCCCTTTTATTTTATTTCTTTCCTTCTCACCAGGCCTCCCCTTGCCCTGTTTATGTCTGCGGTCAATTATGTGTCTCTTAATGTAAGGGGCTTCAATGTTCCTGAGAAGAGGTCTCAGGTCCTCTGAGAATGTGTCAGAGCTGGGCTCAGCCCTTCCTTCTCTGAACTGGCTGCTAAGCTCTCGGTTAATTGCCAGCTCCTATCGCTCCACAGTGACTCACCTGTTGATGATATCTTGCTTGTCAGTCCTGCTTACTTAAGCCATCCAGCCCAGATGATGTTTACCTTTGCCTGGTCAACATCACAGAGATTCTCTCCTGCATGCCTGTTAAAGAATTGCTTGGCTGACATTTCTTCTGGCTCCAGATCCTGCTTGCTATTCCACTATGCTGATTCCTGAATTCCCGACTTTCTGGCTGGTCTGACTATCTGTTCTGGTTACCGAACTTTGACTATGTTTTGACTACGTTTGTTCTATTTACTTTTATAATCAAACAAGTGTGATTTAACTGTACTTCTGCTCGGTCTGATTCATGGTTTCTGGCAGTCGGCGAAGGCCATGCATTCAGAAGATGTAATCAATCCACTTGTTGGTAATATTTTTTCCAGATTGGATGAGCAAGCTCACCACATGGATCAGTTTGCCATGGCATTACAGATGCTCCTGAGTCACACGGCTCACCTGGAATCTCCCACTGTGGCTACTCCGGTACAACCTGTGTTGCAGGCCGTCCTTGCTGCTGCTCCAGTCTCTGTGCAGGCACCTGCCTCAAGTATTACCTCTATAAGAGGTATGTCTGGTTCTGCTCCGCCTCCCCAGCGATTTGGGGGTGATCCAGTCCAATGCAGAGGGTTTCTCAACCAGGTTCAGATATACTTTGAGATGCTGCCCCAGGCGTTTCCCACGGACAGAAGCAAAGTAGGTTTCATGGTATCTTTGCTTTCTGAGAGAGCCTTGGCCTGGGCAAACCCTCAAAAACCCATTGTCCTGAGTTACCCAGAGTTTGTGGCTTCTTTTAAAAGGGTATTTGACATTCTCGCACATTCCACTTCTGCTGCCAAGTGCCTCATGTCCAGAGTACGAGAACTGTTGCCGATTAGGCCATTGAATTCCGTACTCTGGCAGCAGAGGTTGCTTGGAACAATGAGGACCTCATGGCTGCTTTTTTTCATGGTCTCTTGGATACCATCAAAGATGAGATAGTAGCCCATGATATACCCACTGAGCTGGAGAAGTTGATCACATTTGCCATCCTCATTGACTCCAGACTCAGAGAAAGACTCTTTTTTAAGGAGCGCTTGTGGAAGCCTCCTGTACATTTGTCTCTGAGCATTGCAGTCCTACCCTTGCCTCTTTCACCTCCCATCCCTCCTGGTACCGAGTCGGTCAGTGAAGGTGAACCCATGCATTTGGGCTTCATGCATCTCTCTGCAGATGAGAGAGCCCTTAGGAGGAGGGAGAGATTGTGCCTTTATTGTGACCATGCTGGTCACTTTTTGAAGTCTTGCCCTACCCGTCCAGAGAATGCCCGAACCTTGAGGTCCTGTCAAGGACAGACCTTAGGTGGCATTGTTTTGTCCCGTTATCCAGAAGAATAAGCCCCCAGTTCCGGTCACCCTTTCTTGGGCTGAGTCGTCCGTTGAGATACAGGCTCTAATCGACTCTGGGGCTGCCGGCCTGTTCATTGATGCTGCATTTGCATTGAAGCACTAGATTCTGCTGCAGCTTCATGTCACTCCACTTGCCATTGAGGCTCTTGATGGGAGACCTCTACAGCCTGCCCATGTGACTCATGAGACTGCTCTATTGTCCATAGCCGTAGGGGCTCTTCATTATGAGAAAATTCAATTCCAAGTTATTTCCTCACCTAAATTTCCGCTGGTTATTGGTTGCCCTTGGTTACAGAAGCACAACCCCTCTTTCGATTGGCTTCATACTGAGGTTCTCTCCTGGTCGCCACAATGCAGTAAGACATGCTTTCAGATGGTGGCTAAGGTCCTGTGCACCTCTTCACTCTTCTACCTGCCGGAGGAGTACCACGACATTAATAATGTCTTTGACAAAGGTCAAGCTGGTAGTTGGCCTCCACACTGGTCATATGATTGCTCAATTTACCTTCAATCTGGTGCCATTCCCCCTCATGGCTGGGTTTACCCTTTGTCAGCCTCAGAGGGTAGGGCCTTGGAGGAGTATATTGCAGATGCCCTTTCTCAAGGTTTTATCCGCAAATCCTGGTCTCCTGCCGGTGCTGGTTTCTTCTTTGTGAAGAAGAAGAGTGGTGAACTGAGACCTTGTATTGATTATAGGGGTCTCAATCGTCTCACGATTAAGAATGCTTATCCAATTCCATTGATTACGGAATTATTTGACTGCCTCAAGGGAGCAACGGTTTTCACGAAACTTGATTTGAGAGGGGTATATAATCTCGTGAGGATTAAGGAAGGCGACGAATGGAAAACTGCGTTTAATACCAGAACAGGCCATTATGAGTACCTCATAATGCCATTTGGCCTTTACAACGCTCTGGCAGTTTTCCAGGAATGTATCAACGATGTCCTCTGAGATTTGTTGCAGCTATGTGTGGTGATTTTTTGTCTCGATGATATTGTCATATTTTCCAAGTTCCTAGAGAGGCACCACACAGATGTCTGTCGTGTGCTTTGGAAGCTGAGAGAAAACAATCTCTATTGTAAGTTGGAGAAGTGCGAGTTCCATCGTGAACAGGTTAAATTCCTGGGTTATGTAATTTCCACTGCTGGTTTTGAACAGGTTAAATTCCTGGGTTATTTAATTTCCACTGCCGGTTTTTCGATGGACCAAGAGAAACTTTTAGCAGTCCTACAGTGGCCCCGACCTGTAGGTATATGCCCTCTGCAACGTTTTCTTGACTTTGTTTATTCGTAACTTCTCGTCCCTGGTCAAACCCCTGACCGATATGACCAGAAAAGACGGTAACCCACAGAGTTGGTCTCTGGACTCAGTTAAAGCCTTTGAGAGTCTCAAAGCTGCCTTTGTTTCTGCTCCTGTGTTAGCACATCCTGAACGTACATTACCCTTTATCCTTGAGGTTGATGCTTCCGAGACTGGAGTTGTCACCCTTCTGTCTCAACGTCCTGCCTCTGAGAGCGCTATGCATCCATGTAAATAAACAAAAACACCAAGCGCAATAATGTTCTAGCGTGACATATACAATCAAATAAGTGTAAATCAAATGTATATGAATGCACGTGCAATTAATTAAATAAAAATTGTTAGATTGACAATGATATCAAGCTGCTATCAATTATATAGTGGTCAGAATCCCCTAAAAATTAAAACATATAACATAGATTGATGCACTCTGATACAAAGTTCAATCAATGTGAGAAAATAATTTTCTGTGCTAAAAAACCAATGTGAAAAAAATTGCTACCAAATCGCTAAAAAATCGCATATATATAAAATCGCAAATATATGAAAAAAACACAAATATTTAAAAACTTTGTTCCTCCAGTTATACAAATCCACAGGAAGTGGTGCGATATCTCCAAAGTAAACTAAGCAACAATTGTGTATAGATATACTAAAAATGCATTTGCAAATAGTAATCAATCCAAATTAGTGCCAATAAATAAATACATTAGATAAATTCCCTGTGATAAGTGTTGAATCATCCGTAATAAAAAATAAATAAATGATATGCTTATAAAGGTGCAATATATATACAATTGATGAGTATAAATAGATAAATAGTGCCAATAGAATCTGATTAAATATAGATGATTAAATTCATGAAATAGGATAAGTAACAGGCGACAGTTCAATCCTCAGTAATCTGGGATATCTGGATTCCTGCAGCTGTTTCTTCCACAGCCACAATGAATGGTAATTTTCTCAGTATCAAGTGGTTTTATGTAAAATAAACAAAGAGAGAAAACATTGCACAATATTGTTACAATAAAAGTTCTCAGGCAAAACAGCACAGTGATACATTCACGTGTGCCTGACTTGTTTTAGGCATGCAGATAAGCAGATAGGCAGATCTCAGCTGGCTTGTAAGGACAAAGGATACAAGCCAGCTGAGATCTGCCTACCTGCTTATCTGCATGCCTAAAACAAGTCAGGCACACGTGAGTGTATCACTGTGCTGTTTTGCCTGAGAACTTTTATTGTAACAATATTGCGCAATGTTTTCTCTCTTTGTCTATTTTACATAAAACCACTTGATTCTGAGAAAATTACCATTAATTGTGGCTGTGGAAGAAATAGCTGCAGGAATCCAGATATCCCAGTTTACTGAGGATTGAACTGTCGCCTGTTACTTATCCTATCTCATGAATTTAATCATCTATATTTAATCAGATTCTATTGGCACTATTTATCTATTTATACTCATCCATGTGGCTACTTTTCCAAGAAATTTTTACCTGTGGAGTGCAATTACAAGATTGGGGACAGAGAGTTGTTAATGATCATTTTAGCCCTTAAGGAATGGAGGCATCTCTTTGAAGGTACCATTGTGCCGGTTCTCATTCTTACTGACCATAAGAATCTCACATTCTTGTCCGAGGCTAAATGCCTCTCTCCCAGAAGGGCACAATGGGCTATTTTCTTGTCAAGTTTCAATTACATTGTCTCATTCTTATCCGGTACTACGAATTTATGGGCTGACGCTTTGTCATGACAATTTTCCTCCACCTCCAAGATGGAGTCGGTTCCTTTGATTCCTCCTGATCGTATTTTGGCTATGATTCATACCAGTCTCACTTTCCCTTTGGGTGACAAAATTCTTGCTGCTCAGGTCCATGCTCCTCCTGAGCTGCTTTGTCCCTGAGAGTCTCCGTACAACTGTGCTTCAGACTTACCATTCTCCCAAGGCTACTGGCCACCCTGGGAAGAATCAACTCTTTTGGGCTATTTTGCAAGAATTCTGGCGACCTAGTCTACGTGCTGATGTAGCCACCTTCATAGCTGCTTGTTCCATGTGTGCTCACAGTAAGACTTCACAACACCTTCCAGTGGGTCTCCTACAACTGATACCCAATGGAGAGAGGCCATGGACCCATCTGTCTATGGATTTCATTGTGGAGTTACCCAACTCCCAGGGCAACACAGTTATCCTTATGATGGTTGACTGGTTCTCGAAAATGTCTCATTGTATTCCACTTAAGAAGATGCCAAAATCTAAGGAACTGACTTCCATTTTTGCTCGGGAGATCTTTCGCTTACATGGGCTACCCAAGGTGATTGTCTCAGACAGGAGTAGTCAGTTTGTGTCCTGGTTCTGGCAAGCCTTTTGTGCACAGTTGGGAATTCAGCTTGCTTTCTCCTCTGTGTATCACCCGCAGTCTAATGGGGCATCAGAACGAGCCAACCAGTCCTTGGAGCAGTTCCTACATTGCTATATTTCTGACCATCATAACAACTGGTCAGACCTCTTACCTTGGGCGGTGTCACATACCTGGTGGTAGAGTCTGGTATGCAGAGGGAGGCCTCTCTTACACCTCTGATGGCCCCTGATAGAGAAAACAGGAGGCGCAGGAGTGCCGAGTCACATGAGTGCCTGGCAAGGTTGCTAGATGAGCTGGACTGGAACTGAAGCAGGAACTGTAATGGACCCAGGAACAGCTGTCAGACAGGAAACTGGAGCTCAGGCAGGTGCAGGCAGATGGACTGGAAGCGTAGGCACACAAATACAATGCAGGTGGACACTGGAGCAGGGTTAGGTGCAGGCAGGTTCGGCAACAGGCTGGCAGCAAGGTAGCAGAAGGAGCAGGCAGGAATGTGGTCTCAGGTACAGGCAGGTTTGGCAACAGGCTGGCAGTGAGGCATCAGAAGGAGCAGGTAGGAACGTAGTCAAAATGGGCCGAGGTCAGATGCAGGCAGATAAGCAGGGATAGTCAGGAACAAGCTGGGTAGGGTCAACTGGAGTAGGATACAGGCAAACGACAATCAGGGGTCTCAGGTAATGCTGTAGACCAGACAGCACCAATCCAAGGAAGTAAGGCAGTTTAAATAATCTGTTAGCACCAAAAACGTCACTGGACACGTGCACATGTGCACCCGTGTGCGCCAATGTTGGCATTTCGTGCGGCACTAGTGCGCAGGCATGTGCACATGTGCATAGGTGCGTGCATGTGTGCATGTGCGTGCAAACCTGCCCGCGCAGCCCTTCTCAGCGGGACATGCAGAACAGGGGAACATCTATAGTTGCCATCTTGATTGTTGGCCTGCCCTTCCTGACAGGGGAAGTTTGTTCACATTATTGCCTTGAATTCTGCTTCCCAAATGTCCCCGTTTATGGTGAACTATGGTTTCCAACCTTGTTACCTGACTCATTTGTTCCGCAGAGCATTCCTGCGTTAGAGGAACATCTCCGTAGTCTTCGTTCCACTTGGGCACAAGTCCAGGAGGCTTTGTGACATGCCAATAATAGGTACAGACTCTATGTTGTCCGCAGACGTCTGCCTGCACCTTCCTACCAGGTTGGGGACAGGGTCTGGCTGTCATCTCGCGACCTCCGACTCAGTGTTCCCTCTCTGAAGTTGGCACCTCAGTTTATTGGGCCTTTCCGTATTCTCCGCAGGATTAACCCAGTGGCTTACACTTTTGACTTTCCTTCTAATATGCATATCTCAAATGTATTCCATGTCTCCTTATCAAAAACCTTTGGTCTGCAACCGCTTTACCACCTCAGTGCCATGTCCTCACCCTGTACAGGTTGAGAACCATGAGGAGTATGAAGTACAGTTACTTGTTGACTCTCGTGGGCACATAAAGTACCTGGAGCATTGGAAAGGGTATGGTCCGGAGGAACGCTCTTGGGTCTTATCCTCAGATGTACATTGAAAAAAACACGATTGTTGTGCTAAGGTATTTCCAGCAGGCAAAGCTGTGTTGTCTGGGGTGATGAGGGAATGGTTAAAAAGTCAGGATCCTGAACATATAGTCCAAAGTTCTGACAAATGAGCAGCAGAGAGTCAATATATAAAAATGATGTTAGAAATGACTCCTGATAGAGGGGCATGGTTTTTAACCACTTGACCACTGGGCACTTAAACCCCCTTAATAACCAATTTTCAGCTTTCGGTGCTCTCACACTTTGAATGACAATTACTCAGTCATGCAACACTGCACCCAAATTAAATTTTTGTCCTTTTTTTCACACATATAGAGCTTTCTTTTGGTGGCATTTAATCACTGCTGGGTTCATTATTTTTTGCGCTATAAAGAAAAAAGACCGAAAATTCTGTAAAAAATGCATTTTTCTTTGTTTCTGTTATAAAATTTTGCAAATTAGTAATTTTTTCTTCATATATTTTGGCCAAAATTTATACCGCTACATATCTTTGGTAAAAATAACCCAAATCGGTGTATATTATTTGGTCTTTGTGAAAGTTATAGAGTCCACAAGCTATGGTGCCAATCTCTGAAAATTGATCACACCTGAATTGCTGACGGCCTATCTCATTTCTTGAGACCCTAACATGCCAGAAAAGTACAAATACCCCCCAAATGACCCCTTTTTGGAAAGAAGACATTCCAAGGTATTTAGAAAGATGCATGATGAGTTTTTTGAAGTTGTCATTTTTTCCCACAATTCTTTGCAAAATCAAGATTTTTTTTCTTTTTTTCCACAAAATTGTCATATTAGCAGGTTATTTCTCACACACCGCATATGCATACCACAAATTACACCCCAAAACACATTCTGCTATTACTCCCGAGTACGACAATACCAAAAGTGTGAGATTTTTACACAGCGTGGCCACATACAGAGGACCAACATGCAGGGAGCACCATCAGGCATTCTAGGAGCACCCAGGCCAATTCTGACATTTCTCTCCTACATGTAAAAATCATAATTTATTTGCTAGAAAATTACATAAAACCCCAAAACATTATATATATTTTTTTAGCAAAGACCCTAGAGAATACAATGGCGGTTGTTGCAACTTTTTATCTCACACGGTATTTGCGCAGCAATTTTTCGAACGCTTTTTAAAAAAAAAAACAGTTTTGTGCTTTAAAAAAAAACAAAATAGTAAAGTTAGCCCAATATTTTTGCATAATGTGAAAGATGAAGTTATGCCGAGTAAATAGATACCTAACATGTCACCCTTCAATATTGCACACGCTCGTGGAATGGCGCCAAACTTCCCTACTTAAAAATCCCCATAGTAGACGCTTTAAAATTTTTTACTGGTTACATGTTATGAGTTACAGAGGAGGTCTAGGGCCAAAATTATTGCTCTCGCTCTACCGATCACAGCGATACCTCACATGTGTGGTTTGAACACCGTTTTCATATGTGGGTGCAACTTACGTATGCGTTCGCTTCTGCATGCGAGCACATGGGGACACGGGGAAATTTTTTTTTTTTTATTATTGTTCATTTTACTTTATTTATTTTAGTTTGAGGCTTTTTTCCAAAAAAATAAATTTTTTCATCACTTTTATTTCTATTACAAGGAATGTAAACATCCCCTGTAATAGGAATATGGCATGACAGGTCCTCTTTACAGTGAGATATGGGGTCAATAAGACCCCACATCTCACCTCTAGGCTGGGAAGCCCGAAATACAAAAAAAAAAAAAAAGATCCTGGCTTCGATCTTAGCGGTGAGTCTGTAGAAGCACCTGAGGGCGGCGAGAGGGGGGGACGTCCCCTCTCGCCTCCCGTAAGAACGATCAAGCAGTGGAACAGTCGCTATGATCATTCTTATGGTGTAGGGAATCGCCGGCTGAAAAAGCTGATATCTGAATGATGCCTGTAGCTGCATCCATCATTCAGATATCCCCGCACAAAGTCAAGGACGTCGTATGACGGCCAGCGGGCGGGAAGTGGTTAAAACACATTTTTTTAACACAAAATTGTCCATTTATGCAATATTTCTAACACATAGCATGTACATACCAAAAATGACACCCCAAAATAGATTCTCCTACTTGTGTGAGACTTCCACAGCCTGGCCACATACAGAGGCCGAGTACAGCCGAGTATGGCTGAGCATGGCTGGGTATGGCTGAGTATGGCAGAGTATGGCTGGTTATCACCGAGTATTGCAGAGTATGGCGGGGTATTGCAGAGTATGGCAGGGTATTGCAGAGTATTGCGGGGTATTGCAGAGTATTGCGGGGCATTGCAGAGTATTGCAGAGTATTGCAGGGCATTGCAGAGTATTGCACAGTGTGTTGCAGAGTATTGCAGGGTATTTCAGAGTATTGCAGGGTATTTCAGAGTATTGCAGGGTATTGCAGAGTATTGCGGGGTATTGCGGAGTATTGCGGGGTATTGCAGAGTATTGCGGGGTATTGCGGGGCATTGCAGAGTATTGCGGGGCATTTAAACAGAAGAAACAGACAGCGCAAAACCTAATTACTAAAACTCAGCAGCTGGACACTGTAGGCCAATATACAGTATACTTACAAAAGTTCATACGTACACTGAACATCAAAAAATATTTTTTACACACCCCGTCAGTGAGAACTACCATTACTAGTTCCCAGGGGGGCCATCATTCCAACCTGCGGAATAAGTCAGTGTTCAACCCCCCAGCTACTGATGCTGAGCACCTAAAAGTGTTTAGGAATATGGTGGTGAAGGATTTGGACGCACTTAAGGTTAGGAAAGCGAATGACCCTCTATACATTAGTAGAGGTATTAAGGCATTGTCTGATAGGAACGATTTGGTCATCCGCCCCGCTGATAAAGGGGGGGGGGGCTGGTTTTGTTGAATAAAACCTACTATAGGAATGAAATGAATAATTTGTTAAGTGACAGTAACACCTATAGTATCCTGACCAAGGACCCGATGTTGGAATATAAGGGTGAACTTCACTCCCTTGTGGAGAGAGGGAAGCATATAGGAGTACTTAGTGCTAAGGAGGCCCAGTATTTGGATCCCCTGTTCTGCCATACACCAATTAACTACTTTCTCGCCAAGATTCATAAGAACGGTGTCAACCCACTGGGTAAACCTATAGTCAATGGTATTGACTCTGTCTCTTCCAGACTGGGTCAATACATTGACACCTTCCTCCAACCGTTGGTCATGAAAAAGCATTCCTAAAAGATACAAAACACGTCATACAGATTTTAGAGTCTCTGACCATTACATCTTCCCGCTTCCTCATTACGGCGGATGTGGGCTCTTTATATACCATCATCAGCCACAAGGATGCGTTAACCTCAGTACAGTGGGCCCTGGGGTCCTCGGACCTATCTAGGAGGCATCGGAATTTTTTGATTGAGAGTTTGACTTTCTGTTTGTCAAAGAACTACTTCTGGTATGACAAGCAGTTCTTTCTCCAAACCAGAGGGGTAGCCATGGGGGCACGCTTCGCTCCCAGTGTTGCCAATCTATTTATGGCTCACTGGGAGGAGAAGGCAGTCTATAAGAACAAACCCCCAGAACTGATCTGCTACCAGAGGTATATTGATGACCTTATCATGGTCTGGGAAGGGGACAGAGATAGTCTGGACGCGTTTGTATCCAGGCTTAACAACAATAACAAAAATATAGTCCTCTCATGGAATATCAGTACAGAGAGGGCGGTATTTTTGGATCTTGAATTGTCAAAAAGGGGTGACGGCATCAATATGGTCACCCATTTTAAGGCTACTGACCGAAACGCATTTATCCCTGTTGAAAGCTGCCACCACAGGAAGTGGCTGTGTAATATCCCTAGTTGACAGTTTATTCGCCTCAGGCGGAATTGCACAGAGGTGGGGGATTTTCTATCACAGTCACAGACTCTTATCTCTAGGTTCACCGAGAAGGGTTATGATAAAAATAAGCTAGTCCAAGAATTGGATAATGTTGTGACTCTTGATAGGAAGGTACTGGTGTCGAATGCCCCTAGAGTAGCCCAGGGTGAGCCTAAACAGATCAGGATGATCCTTGATTTTAATATTCAGCACAAGCAATTTGAAAAGATAGTACAGAAACCTTGGCCCATTTTAAAACTTGACAGAACCTTGGGTCCCGTCCTCCCAGACCGACCATTGTTTATTTACAAAAGAGCTCCTTCTCCTAGAGATAGACTTGTGCCAGGGGTGATCGATCCCCCGGTTTACCCAGTGAATAGAATGCTTGGCTTCCTTAATGGCTTTTATGCCTGTGGACACTGTCCGGCGTGTAAACAGGCTAGACACAATGTAAAGAAGAGGAAGGAATTTGAGGATTTTGCCACGGGTAAAAACTACAAAATCAAGGATTTGATTACGTGCAACACTGCCGAGGTGGTGTATATGTTGCAATGTGAGTGTGGCTACCAGTATGTGGGTAGGACTTCTAGGCCCCTCCATGTAAGAGTCGGAGAACATGTTAACAACATTAAACGAGGACTCTGCAAGCACAATGTCTCCAAGCACTTCCGACTTTTCCATAACCGCAGCCCTGCCGGGCTGAAGTTCTGGGGAATAGAGAAGGTAACGAAGCATTGGAGGGGTGGTAATTTCATACAGCAGCTCAGTCAACGAGAATCTTTTTGGGTATTTGAGACCAAGGTTGGGGTCCCTTTAGGGTTGAACGTTGAGTTTGACCTTAATTGTTTTATTTCAGACCATTAGTTTATGTTGGTTTCTAGCCCCTTACCATTTAGAATATTGGTCCATAATGTATATTTGTTTGTGGTATATGTATACATTCTAATTGTATTTGTGTACAGATGAGGTGGTTGTACTGATGTCTTTTTGTTATAATTTTTTCTATCAAATTTATATTCATATTCTTAACCCCTGTAGGTCCTACACGATATTACATGGGGTGGCGATATATGTATTTTGTTTGACTTTTTCCATTTCACTTTTCGTATATCCCTCTGGTGACAACTGGGAGGGAATAGCATTTGTTTTTGGTACACATTCTCCATCTGAAAGAGTGTGTAGGACACCTTAGGATGGATTCTGCCATAAGAGAGGGGGGTGACTTTATGAACTTCCTCCATATGCTTCAGTTATAGCCTTTTTGGGGTATCCCCATAGGTACTTTTTGAGTAGCCTCCCTCCTCTTAACTTTATAACTATATTACATTATTTTTATAATAATTTTTACTTTATTATAATTATTTTTTATTAACGTTAGCCTTGTTTCTACTCCCTATGTCTCTGATTAGTTGCTAATTTTATGTTAGCCTGCTTGCCATTGTGGGCGAATGTTGTTATTACCCACGTTGACAGGCCAGAGGAATGAAGGAGGCGCTTTTGGGAGCGATTTCATGTTGTTGCCAAGGAGACTGGATCTCGATCTGTCCAGAGGGTGACGTGGAAGTGAGGGGCGGAGCGCGCATTGCATCTGCGCTCCCTGTTGCCGTTCACTTAGTCTGTGAGCGACGTATATGAAGGGGGCGGTTCGTTTGTTGTGCTCCAGCCCCCCATCCCCGTCTCCATACGAACGCCCCTTTAGAGGGTGG